>OW679199.1:102326520-102810922 GCA_940337035.1 Agriotes lineatus
ACCGCAGTGTGGTATACTCTCTGAAAATCAAATGTGGTTAATCAATCTTCAAACACCATTAAAAACTGTGCATCCGGAACCTGCTCTGAAACATTTTACAGACAGCAAAGGCGGGACCGATTTTAGTGTTGAACTGTTTGCCTGGTGCAAACACTGAAATCGGTGTGAACGGCCAGTTTCATAGCTTAGTGTTTTTATATATTTAGAAATATGAATGCCTACAATTAATGCGATTTGGCTTAATGATCTGCTGATCCAATATTTACGAGTATAACATGTGTATATTAGTATATTATGATACTAGTGTATAAGTACGTCTTTAAAGCACGTACGACGAGTTTAAGAACACGACGCGAAGCTGAGTGATTTTAACGTCGCTAGTGATTTAATGGCACTTATACACGTGTATCATACGCTACTTTTTCTACTCGTAATAGAAATATAAAAACTTAGTTCGGTGACATTTTTTCTGTCACATTTTGTTAGATATTCTAGGTTATGTTGACATTCAAACTTACGGAAAAGCGTGTTTTAATATATCGCATGTTCATTAAAAAAGTCCATATCTGTGGAAATTCAAACGTATGAAATATATTAGTGGCACTGTAAGTCTGTGTCACATTCGAGGTTGGCAGGTTAGTTTTTCCTTCAGTTTTGACACAAACTGACACAAAACCTAACCTGCTAACCTCGAATTTGACATAGACTTACAGGCACACCAACATATTATTCATATGTTTGAATTTTCACAGCCGCCCCTTATGTAGTATTAAAACACGCTACCAATGGCAACGTGCGAAAAAGAAGTAATTCGGGCGCTAATATTAAGAGTGCTACTTTTGATACTAGAAACTGTGCATTTTGACACGATCGTAGAAAATGCGAGTAGTATATTACGCAACAAGTTTAGAAAAGTGATTTTTTTACTGAACAAGCTGAGTTCAGTAAAATCACCTTTCTAACGTGTTGCCGTTGCGTATACTATTTTATCGCATTTTATGAGAAATGTAAAATATGAAATGTTTACATAAAAGTGACACTAAATGTCAAAACAACCAATCTGAGCAGAACTCGTTTCTATTACTTCATTTACTTGACATCTGCACTGTCAAACTGACATTATGTTGGCACCACTGCTATTTTTCACATTTTAACAATTAAATTACTGTACAGTCTACTAAAAAACACATTATTTATGAGGTATAGTCAAGACATTTTTTTTAAAATTTGACACTGACAGTGCATATGTCAAGTAAATGGAGTATACTAAAGCACAATAAGTAGCTCCAGTTGATGTTAAGCGTTTGGCAGTACTGAAGTGTATTGTTGGTGGCACTGTAAGTCTATGTCAAATTCGAGGTTAGCAGGTTAGGTTTTGCGTCAGTCTGTGTCATAACTGACGCAAAAGCTAACCTGCTAACCTCAAATTTGACATAGACTTACAGTGTCACCAACAATACACTTCAGTACTGCCAAACGTAGAACGAATCGCCGTTGCTATGCAGAAACGATTTTGAATGTAGAAATGTAGTACATTACAGAATGAAATGCGATAAAAATGTTTATTTTGAAAAATATGAGCTATGTTCTCCTTTTTCGATTTTTAACTAGACTGAGTTACTAGTAATAGATATTTTAAACTGTGAAATTTATTAATAATGCACTAAGACGTAAGCGCTGCAAAAGAGTACCGATTTTTAGAGAAGTTTTGCAGAACATAGTACTTCGGATGCTTGATATTTAAGGTAAATAGGGCATATTTTCACGACACTGTAAAACGGAGCCGTATCTGAATTCTTTATGTTTGTCTGCTGTGTGTTTGTTCGTTTTTTTCGGAATTTTTAAGTTTTGACTTCATATTCGGATATAAGATAAAAAAATAAAATATGCATGTCTGAAAACCAACATCCTATTTCGTAACGAACGTACAAAATGGGGTACAAATTCGTTTAAGTGTGTTTGTTCCTCTGTGCGTTCTTTTAGATTCTTTAAATTTTGACTTCGGACTCGGTCAGAAGATGAAAAGTAGAATAGCAATGGTTTAAAATCTTTCATTGTACTGAGATGAAATTAGATGGGGAAAAGAGAGTTTTTCAATATTCTAGTAACTGAAGTTACAAAAAAGCTAGATAAGATATTTACTGGAACATAGTTTCAATGTTTTTATTGATAAGTCTTTTAGGGACGCATATACAAGAGAGTTGATATTGAGAACGATTGAATATTAAATCACGTGTGTTTAAGGGTGTGAAGGGCATGTCAGAATAATACGAAAACTCTTTGTTGTTTTGACAGAATAGGTTGAGGGGCTAATCAACTTTTTAATTTTCTGACATAGAAAGAGTAGCTATCTGTCATTTTTCCTTTATAAAATCAGCAAGATCCTATTTTATACAAGTTGATAATATTATAATTTCTCTGTTAATACGAACGATATGCGAGTATTAATTTCGGTCTGATATTTTCGCCATTTAAGATTTCTAATGTAAACGTGAATGTTTTGTTTAAATTGTAATTTTAGCACAAAAAAAAACCATAATAGTATCATTTACAAGATCACGACTGTTTTTTACTGTTCTGACATATGTTAATTATAAAACTTAGTTCAAACCGTTAGCTTTAGTGGTAAGTCAACAATTCTATATATTACAGCCTAGCATACAATAAACATAACTCACTGATAAATGATGATTATACATTAGTTACGACAGTTATTAACTATTCAATGGTACTTTGTGCGGTGTATATACCTACTTGGTATTCAGAATGCCAGTATGCTTTAGCAGAGAATTCTGCAAGATTTCCACATGTTCTTCATCAAAAAAGTGTAAGATTTAAATAGAGCAAGCAGTATGCAAATTGCTTTACATAAAATACCAGTAAATACTGAGTTTCGACACTATATTAGGATGTTTTAATTACTTCAATATTTTTTGTATGCTCTTAAGTTGTACGTTAGTATTTATCTCATCCTGTAAAGTTACATAAATTAAAATTGTCGTTGTTTATTAAGTGAAGGTATAAGTTAACCTCAATAAAAAAAATAAATGTTGACTATTTGAAAGATAATTTAATAGATACGTATAATAGCATTGGTATTAAAGACAAACAACAGTATACGGGGGTTGCGTGAAAAGTGCGGTTCTTGACACTATAACTATGAACTATAATTGTAAATTGTTTTTAAATTGTTTAACAGTTTCTTTCTTGCTTATTTTTTTCCGGAAACACACTCCCTATTCTTATAGTAAAGACAAGAAAAGTTACAAATGATTATACATTTTACACGTGTTGATATTGACAATGTAAAGAAATCAAAAACTACGCCCAGCGCCATCTTTACATCGCTTTATGAATTCTTTAAGCGAGACATTAGTTATATATTTGAAAAACACTAAATTCCATGTATATACTTATGAGAGAGTTATTGACGCTTGGCGAAATCTCGTTAACCACATTATTTTGATTATTGGCACCCTGGAGGAATAACAGCCATCTTAAATCAGATCTTCGAATCTGTTTCGAGCTCATGAGAATCGTGAAGATTACTTCTTAATGTAGCAAGAACGTGGCGACCTCCACCATATATTACCAATAAGTTACTGAACTTTGGAGCTATAGTAGAAGTTCCCAAAACGTGGCGGAAATTATTCAAACCACTTTAACGTGATCGTAACTTTTAAGTCAAATTTTAGTGATACAGTTTAGTGACCACCACTATCATTATTCACAATGAAGTTTAAAAAACTTTAAAGTGGCTTTGTTTAGTAACTATAACGTTTCAAACACCTTGGGCCATCTAAAAAGTTGTAAAACGATGGAGTGGCTATCAGCGGTGAAACTAACTTGATTACCACTGTTTAGATATAATATGGAGTTTTTATCACTGCAAAGTTATAGATTTAGTGGTAATTACGTAACTGCCACTCAATCGACGTTCCGGTAGCAGTTGCTGTCACTATTATACTACTTGGACTGAGGCTTCTTCTCTTTTACGCCGCGTATGTGATTGTAGGTGTTATTTGTTCTTTGGAGATCTTTGTTCTTTATGTTTTTTTTTACTTCAGTAGTTTTTATAGGTACTATACAGTTTATAGTTTGGCATAGTTCCGTGCCTTCTGTTCTCACTTTTGTTATAATTTTTGTTCAAGTAAATGCATAGGTAATTAATTGGTGCTATCTCATCTATTCGTTAAATCTGTGTGTTTTTGTTCTAATTTTATTTCCAATTTGTTTTGTGTTCTCTTATCTTTGTCATCACATACATTTGGGATTAAAATTTTTTTTTACGCCAGGTTTTGCTGCGTCTTCCTCAATTTAGTGTTTTTAGTGTCATAGCATCATATTTCTTCTGTTTCTCGCTGTTATAATGAAACCAATACTTGGCATGTTATTATTATGTTTTCCATAATTACATTAAATAAAATTGTTGATAAAGTTATCATTAGTTAGATCAGCGGATTCCCCTTCCGGGATGTTAATTCCTTTTATATTAAAATATAATAAAACACTCTTGTTAACGCTGTCGAAAGTGTTTTGAAATCGATAAATGCGTTGTATATATTTACTTAATATTAATATGATTTTTTTCTACAATTGCTCAAAAATGGGTGTTTACGCATTAATTTCAGTGCGCAAAACACGCGTGTTTTTAACGGTGAAAAAAAAATGTTTTTAACGGAAAAAAAAATTTTTTTTACGGTGTTAAAAAATGGGACATTTTTTCACGTTACATTGACGACGTGAAAAAATGAGTTTTTTTCACGTTACCATTGGCAACGTGAAAAAATGAAATTTTGCGCATTGGAGCACCAAGAATTTTTGCGAAGTACGGCGCGAAATAATATTGATATTCTTGTTTGAAAGTTGTAGAAAAAACGTTGTTCGTGGCAAATTTCGTGTTTTTATGGCGCGTTTGAATGACTTTTCTGCCTCGACCTAACGGTCTCGGCGAAAATTGACATTCTCACGCGCCATAAAGAAAACACTCATTTTGCGCACTTAATACAAAAATTACTATTTTTTAATTTCGTTTAAAAAAGTAGGTTTTTTAAATTAATTTCAGGGTGTGAAGATTTACTTTTTTTCACTCGGTGAATTTTAGAAACAAATTATTTATTCAATTATTCATTTTTAGTTTTATTTTGACGTGAACAAATTACAGATTTCCATAAATAAAGACGTTTCCTTAATTACCAGAACTTGACTGAAATGAAAGCAAATAAAATTCTATGCAAAATAAGTTTGGATTTGAATATTTAACACTTGTGGTCTAAATAACTATTCCTTTTTATGCTTTATTGAGTAGATGAGGCTATAGTCGATTTATTGGACCGGAACACATACTGGTATTCTCCAATTTCAGCTTTACTGTCGTTATTTGTCCATATATTTTGTAATACTCCCGAGACTGCTTCATAAGTTGTGTTTAATGAAGCTATTCCGCTATAGTTATTACATTTCGGCTTACTTTCTTTCTTTACAAATATAGATACATACATAATGCTCTCCTCGGTGTCGAGGTCAATTCTTTAATATTGGTCAAATCTCCTAGGATATCCACTCTTGTGGCATATTCTTGGTTTCCCAGAGCAATCCATATACAGGGTTATTAATAAATATAATTATCAAATGGATATATACTGCTCGCAGTAGAAGTACATTGCGCTAAAAATTAATGGCTTATGGAAAAAATCGCAGTAGGGTCTTGGCCAAACCTTTAAGAACCAGTGACTAACACTAAAACCTGTATTAGGTAAATCAGATAGGAGTACTATTTTATGAAAAAGTTTCTGAGACAAGTCTTATGGCTGATTGTAGGAATTTTTAAGCTATATGAACTTAGCTTATGCTAAATCTAGAATGATAATATCAACTGACTGACTGGCCAGAAAGGCCTGGAGGCTGTCAGGTTTCTCTTATTTGCGCTGGTTCCGCCCTTTTTAATTCTTAGCATACGGTTGAGACTGCAATCTGTATTTTGAGGAATCACCTGGGCTGCAGCCTCACACCCCAAAATGGTATAGCTTGAAGACATGGTACTTCGGTAATGAATCAAACACTTAATGCTAATTATTTTTATTATCAAGTCTCGGCCTATATATACTATTTACATATCAATTACTTCTAAAAATTGCAATATTTCAAAGTGCAAAGTGCTTGCCTCACTACGTCGCGTCGACTTCGTATGTCATAGAAAATCATCAGCGTTTAGCGCGGCGCCGGCGGTTATAAGCTTCTTATGCAATTTTCCTAAATATGCAGTTACATGAATACACTGAACTCTAGGTAATTTCACTGACACTGACAGTATTGTGACAAGATCGCTTTGATATTAAATAAATATAGTGTTGTGTTTACTAAGGGTAAAAAAACTGTCCCAGATACTTTTGCATACACTGATACATGGTACATAAACCTCTTTGCAGTAAATGTGACTGAAATACTCAAACAACTGTTTTTTGCTTCTGCATTTTATCCCATATCGGTTTCATCGCAACCTGCGCGAATTTATGGCCATAGAAATTCATTCCAGTGATCATTAATCAGTTTAAGTAAATGTTTTATTTTTTAGTGAGATTATTATTAATTTTTGACGTATAGCTTATTATGCAAAGATGTTCTTGTCAAATTTAATGACCACGCTTATAAATCATCCTGAGTAATTGGGAAAATATCGTCCTCAGATTGTTATAATTATAAAGGTTAAATTATGTTAGTTACAGTTGCACAATGACTTTCATAAAAAGCTTCTAATTCGATTATAAAAGATGCTCGAGCAAAATTGGCAAGGTATCGGCTAAATGCGATCCCAAACGAAGAGGTGGATGACACTTCGATTGCATACATTACCATATTAAGTTTTCAAACAGTCGAAGGCATACAAATTTCTAAATTAATCGCGGCTAATGGACCGGCTTCCCATTCTGAGCCACCTTTTATCGCTAAGAACCGAATCCAGCAAATATTATGTAACTGTGCAGTAACTACAATATTCCACTGCTGAAAAGTCGACTTCGCATAACGAATGTCTGAATTATGTGGCGTCTGAGCCGCTAGGCACAGCCAGTCAGTAAATGGACAGAATGCTCACCTGTAAAAGTTAAATAACCAACCTTAATATTTGAAGTGGTTTTCTTTTGGATACTTTTTTAATGGGCTTCGCCATAAATCACTGCTGATGCCGTCGACACCTTGAAGGCTAATATTTTGCGGCTTGCAAAGCCGTAATATTCATGGGAGAAACATTGCCGATTTTTGTTTAAAGCCGCCTTATTTATTGTGTAAGCGTAACTAGTGCTGCATAGAGAATTATTGCGGAGAAGCGTTTGAATAGGCTTAGCCAATTTTTGTAGTTTTTTCTCATGTAGTAGTTGTATATTCAAACTGTTTAGTAGTATTTGCAGGCAATGGCGCCTTTGAGTGAGCGTGTGAGTGGCTACGTACGCAAAGATTACGTCTCACGTGACTGATCACCAGATTTGATCCAAATATAGATTTTAAAAGAATGTAGATCTTTAGAGAAATTTTTTGTAAAATTTTAATAATGACATTCCGAAGTATAACCCTGGGATTATCAAACTTCTCAGTTTGATATTTGAAACCGCTAGGAGTGTTTTTAATTGTTAAATTAACTTGATAGATCTATTCTTCAAGTAGATTCGAAAGCTCTATGGAGTTTTCAATTAAAATCAAAATAGTTTAGAATTTTCAAAATATAACTGGTGCTGCATATTGTTTGGTGTTTAAAATGCAATTACAGTAAATTCTTGCAGGCTAGGAACTTTCGAAAAGTGGAACATCTTCTCACGCTTAAAGATCTGGTTGCACCCGGCTTGAAAGTTCAACAAAAAGCCAACATTTTACGTTGACACTTCTCACATTATTTTTTGACAGTGCTGGAATAAAAACATGTAAAAAGCATGTGAGTCAATTTCTATGGCAATTTATCTAATAATTATTAGACTAATCAAATGTTCCTGCTTTTTAAAAGTCAACAAACACGAGCTAATTGCCCGGAAATTATCCCTATAGAAAATGTCCTAATTCAGATGGCCAAAGCTCAATTAAAATCAGACATTTTGCTAACAAAATCAATGCATAAGTAGAGGAGTATGGATAAAAGTTTTAATTCGGCAAATTGTCACAAAAGAGGCATTCATCTTTTGAGTATGAAATAGTCCGGAAATTCTGACTTCTTCATCCACTCCTGCTTGTTGATAATTTCCGATTACGACAAGACTCCGGAAATGTCATAATCACGCGTGACATTCAGTGGCGGTTGGTGGTAGAACCAACTGAACGCAAAATGCATTTTCCACCCTGTTACGGTCTTGAACTGACTTTACGCACCGCACCGGCTCATACATAAACGAAACGGCCGGCGCGTGCCGTAATGGACGAAATCGGGACGAAAGTTCTCCTAGGCCGCTACCCAGCCGCAACAAGATAGGCCGGCTAGACTTTCAGTGGAGTTGGGCGGGTTCTTAACGAGATTATCTAAGGGTAACGGCCAGAGGGTCGGTAAATAACGGTAAAATAAAGAGGGCGCCACCAAGCCTGTCTTAACCCGAATAACCGGGCCTGGGCGGTTAGACGGGGGCGAAGTATTCAAGACACTCCGTCGATAGGGGTACTCGTGAATTATAAACTCACACAACGATTTCGTGATGGCAAAAATACTTAGATCATGAAGTGGGGCTCTTTCAGCCACGGCAATGTCACCACCAAGCTTACCTGCACGCTCTGATCTCACTGGCTCCACCGTACATTTATCTCCTCAATGATGGGCGCACGCTGAAACAGAACATGCACAAATCGACCAAGAATAAAGCGTCTCTTAATTAGATAAGCGTCTATTATTCAATTCTTACATTGGGGCAGCAAAGCGTGCCGCAAACATTGCGTTAATTCTTATAACTAAGCATCAGCTGATGGGCGCACTACTGTTACTAAACAACATATGAGTCCCACAAAGGGAAAGTTTGTTCATAAAAATCCAGTTATGCAACAGCAAAGGCGACGCGAACAGCGTAGCTGTCGGCAGAATCCGGCGCCGCAAAGAGATGCGGCGAATTAGTTAGAAACCCAATTCGCAAGGCAAAAAGGGGCCACGTTACTGAGATATATTTGGCTGAAAAGGGGGCTTACATAGCCTAACGCCCGCAGGCGAATTTAGAATATGACACAGCTGGTGCTACGCCGCCCAAGCGATCGATAACTTCGTGTAACACTCAACGAGCCGAACACGACGCCGTTGCTAACATACGAAAGGTCTCGCACAAAACTTGGCGAATATGGCACCGCCCTAATAAGAAGTGATCTGGCTCACATGATAATTTGGACAAACACAGCAAAGCCCCAGTGAGGGAAGTGATTAGATTAAAAACGAGCGACGCCACTTCGCGACAACAATTTACGATGCGAAGGGTACATTTTTAACGGTGCACATGATTTCACATCAAGTTCGCGCACATGCAATTTTACTGCGACCAAACTGGCGATGCCGCCTTACAGCACGTATGCCAAGAGTTCAGCAATTATTCACATGGTTAAGCGCAAAGCTCGCGCACAAGAAGTTAGTATGATTCAATGGTTACAAATACCTTAGTTTTATTGGTGACGGCCCAAGAGATCGGCATGCGGTCCAGCTGGCGGGAAACAGGTTGCCTGTGGCAATTAATTCGCCGCTAAAACGGCCGACGTGTGAATGGTCTGGATGCGCCCAAAATGGCGACAAAGGCTGGCGCTTCAACAAACGCCGCTACGACGGCAAAACTAGCCCAAGTGATGTCCTACCTCAACGGAATCCTCGCACAACGAGCTAAAGGGAACACTCCCTTACGTGACGACGTAGAACCGGGCATGGAATTCCATCACACCTACGCCTTGGCGTAATAAGATCCCCGCTAAACGACACACACCTCCCTTGTTCAATGGCCTGAGTTGAACTGCCGATTCTCGCTTAAGGCGAAACAGTTTATCAAACACTTGCTGAAGCAGCACGAGACGGGAAAAGGCTGACGCCCCCGCCAAGGGCGGGAGCGCCGCACGAACGCACACACTATCCGACCTCTTAGATCGACGGCTCTCGGCTGAATGCCCCCAAGCAAGCAGCGTTAGGACGCCCGAAGTGGCGTGGGCCAAAACGGCGTTACCACGTGACTCTCGACAGCCAATGGCGATGCGCCCAATAAAACAAATAAGTTCCGGTGACAAAGAGAGCGCGAGGCCTCGCAGTCGCCTCAACAGCGTGATTTCTAGAAGGTTCGGAAATCTTGCGAGCGTTAACACTCGGCTGTCAAAGTACCAACAAAGGGGTGCCCCGGATGACGAGAAATACTGCGCTTGAAGCCAAATATGTGCAAAATCATTATTATGGAATTAGGCGATGAAGCCAAATAAGTAACTAAAAGGGTTTAACATACGGGCACGCTGCCCTAAAGCCTAGGTGGCTAATTAAAATACAAAATGACCTGACAACCCCCTCACATACATCGACAGATTCCGACATCCCGAGATTTGAATATCTCGCATGTGGACTGGCAAAAGTTAGTGAAAAAATTTACCAAACCTTAGAGGCTAATAAAATATAATGAACTGAATCGACTATGCTTCTTTAATTTTTCATTTAAATATATAATTCCGACAAAAAATTGCATCACCACTGTTTGAGATACATAGATGCATGCGTATGATTGAGATATATTATTTCAAGACGTGCGACAATTCTCCAGTATAATAAAGTAACAGTGTCTTAAGTCGGTATTGGTAGTTGTCGAATAGGCTCCGTGGGCGCGGCGTTTCTCTATCAGCCACCCTAGTTGTAATCCGAAACTCGCCAGGCGTGCTATAGTAGCCGGAGTTAGACTGGGACTGCTTAAGGTTTGAGTGCCTTCGCTAAGGTGGCTCCCATTAGATGTTAAAATATTCTATATTTAGCCTAGCTTCTTCGCCGTGGTCCTACCACTGCGGTCTATAAATTGTCGAAAAGTTGAGCTGCGCTTCAATTTGGCTCCAATATGTCCGTGAAAGTAAACAGTGGGTGCTTTTTGTAAACTTTAAAATCAAAAGAATTGTAGAAAATAAGTACAAAAAATGTTTCTTTCGCAATAAAAAAATCTTGAAAAAACGCCAGTAGTGATATTCTAGTGACAATCGAATTTTATAAATGTGTACCAATCAGGATAAAAATTTTTTGACTTATCCTCAAATCTTGATTTCACCCTGCCTAATTTCTAGAAATAAGTTTTCTCAGTTAAAGAACGAAATTTAAATATCAACCAATTTCATTATTAAAATAATTATGCTTTGTTTTCATTTTTAATAATAAATCAGTCAATAATTATTTCCTGTAAAAATTTATCTTCTGAGTGGCTCGTTCTTTTTTGCTATACGAAAATCACCACCCGTCTTCGACGCGTAGTGATTTTCTAAGAAAAAATACTTGACAGTTCAGACGCTAAATTTCCGAAAATCAATACCCTCACTTAATAGATTGTAGAAATGATTTACGCACTATACGATTTTGGATGATAATTAATTTATATGAAAATATTTGCTTCCTTAATTATTTTAGAGCAAATCTGTCAATAAGTTTTTTATAGAAAAAAAATCTGCGTCTATTCATGCCGTCAGTTATCATTTTACACTTCAGAAAATCGAAACATTAAAAAAAATGAATATCGCCATGCTCACAAAAATCGATAATGTTCTGAAGTGTTAGTTGTTTATTACGATTATTACTGATTTTCAGCATTTAACTCTAGCACATTACAAGAGTGACTATTTTTTTCAATAATTTCAATGCACTACTGATTCTTGTAAAAATGGCGATTTTAATTTCTTTTATCTACGACAGTTTGTAAAATTGCCTTTTCGTTGGCAGTTTTAAGTTTGTAAAACGACTGTTTAATAACATATTTTCAGTAGTTTACGTCGTCAGTGGTAACGTGTTTAAAAGATTTCATTAGGCACGTTTTCAGTAGCAACGTGCTTTAAAATTTTTAAAACACGCAAAATGACGACCGATTACTGGTACTCCTAATTTACATTTATTATTTTTATATTTACCGTGTTTTCTAGATTCTATCGTAGATAAAATATTGTACGATACACATGCGTAAAGCATCTTTAGTCACTAGCGGGGCTTAAAACGCTCGCTCACTCGCGTTTTAACTCTAACTCACTCGTGCCTAAAGAGTAGCTTTACGCACTTGTATGGTAAATTACTATTTTCGACTACCATTTCCTAAACACGGCTATTATTTGACACTTTCTATCCGTCAAAAGGTTAGTGTTATTGCACACTATGCAATAAAAAAATTATTGCACACTTTTGCAAAACTATTAATTAAATTTGATGAGTTTTCAATGTAGAACAATAAAAGCGTACTTAACATGATTTTTAATGAGTTTCAATTTGAAATTACGATTTCTAGTCTCTTTTAGCATAAATATGTGGTAGTCGAAAAAATTATGTATACAACTCGTATCTAAAGCTTCTGTTTAGCACTTGTGAGATTTAAAGAATTCGCATTCGTCTCTTTCTCTAAACTTTCTCAGGCCTGCAAAAAAATTACACCTTAGCTACCCTTCTGTTGTGTCTAATTTTTAATATTTATTAGCCCTTTCGTTGACAGGTAGCACAGTTTACAACAAGAGAAATTTTACCTTTTTTCCAAGCCTTGGTTGCGGACACTCAGTCCTCCTTGCAATATTGAAAAGATGTGCTACAAGCTTCTACTCAAATAAAAGCCAATCTGCTCACAATTAGTGTAACACCAGTATATGTTGGTCTTCAAATAAACACACAAAATAATAAAGAAATACGCTTAAACCCGAAAATAAATTATCATTCCTAAAACCCAATGGTGTTAACTAAGAATATTTGAACGATGGGCATTTTCTAATGTCTATTCCCATTTATAAATCAAACAATAATAGCATCCATATGCCTGAAATGCATTTATAATTAAAAAATATTTAAAAAAACACCAAACTAACTGTCCTTAATACGCGAACATTCAACTGCATGAAAGTCCGACACTGCAAGCGCTGCTTTGCGCGCGGTATTTCACCGAGTCTCGCGAGGCAGTACGATACTGCCGCTTATGGTGCTATTTGGCTTCAAGAATAGCAACAATGGGTTTAAGACGCGCCCAAAAATGTCCCTCGATTTGAGAAGCGATATGATAAATGTGATACAGTTCGCTATTTTACTGCTTAAAAACCCATCAACAATTTAATAATGCCAATTCGCAATTTTACACCTGGTAAGCTTGTTCACGGTTTCGGAATGAGTTGATCGCTAATGGAAGTCGTACGCTGCAATGGACGGTGTCGTCAGGCCGGATATGCTTGCAGCTGGTATTTTAACTGGCTGTCTTCAGGGCTTGCGGATTACGCTGAGACCTTTCGGAAGCACCAAACTCTTGAAGCGTGTTGTTCTCTCAGAGCCCTGCTGCACTTTTTGAGTGTTAGCCCAATTTGGCGGCGCAAAGGAACAAATCGTTCCCTTTAAGCGTCGCACCACGAATTACGTGTTATTCCCAATCCGTTTGCCTGGTAAAACTACTGTGAAAAAGAAAACTAAGCGTATGCTGCCGGATACATGTATATTTCCATCTAGGTGAAATCGTATGTGTGTTGTAAGTTAAAAATCAGTGAAACGTGAGAATTCAAAACAACAAGTGTTTGAAAAAAAGTCGTAAAGAACTAAATCTGGACTGTAAGGTGGATTCTGCAGTCAGTGACTCACATTCTTGAATATCCTCTTGCAACTGTGTGTTCTTCTCGCAGGCTCCACGTGTCATGCAAACGTAATTTCTTCTATCTTTCTGAATGTGGGGTCGGAGAACCCTTACGAATCCACCGTATTGTAATAGGAGTTAGCAGGATCCCTGTGATATACTCACGTTTAACCACTGCGATATTTTCAGAACAATTATTTTAGATACAGCAACTTATTTTGCAACAAAGAAAAATTTTGTTCTTCGATCTTCAATCTGACAGCAAATGTTCAACAAGCTTTACACTTGATTCAGATCGTGCCGAAATTGTCGTTCAGGTTTTGAGTCATCCTATATTGACTTCGTTTCACTAAAATTGTTTTTCCAATATTTAACTTAAAATTATGTTGAGCCTTTTCGCATACACTGTGGTTAAACATTCATGAATGGCTGTTGTCCATTACCTTGTTTTGTGATAAATTTGATTACGCCGGAACTCAGTTTTAATATTATCGGTTCTCAAGCAAAATATACTAACAAAACTTATATTTTACACTATTTGATCAATTTTTGGTACATATTTTATATTACTCTACGCAAATGTCACAGAAACTTGATAGTATATTAAACATATATAAACGTATGTTATGTCTACGTCAGTCAAATTTTAATTGGTGTCGATCGGACGCAGTTCGTTCATGTTAGTCCGTGTCGTCGCCGCGTCATTTATAAGACAGCCATAAGCAAGTAAATTAGGTGCGCCGTGGTGAGCGAGCGGTTAAAGCAACTGAATAGCGCGGTTTCGAATCCCACGGGCTGCATTGATCGTTTTTCTTTACAAAATGATGTAATTCTAGTTACTAGGTGTGCCCTTTTACTGTTTTAGTGTTATATGCAATGTGTAGATGTTTTTGTGTGTTTCTAACACTCTTTCGTTTTTTTTGTAACGTGTTTTATTTACAATTCAATTTTAATTAGAGTAAATCCATCTATGTGGTGGGCTCAAAACCTCGTATAAAATACGCTAGCGCTAACGTGTAATTTTCACAGCTAGGTAGAGAAAAATTTGCTTTAGTACATAATAACAAGTCTTGAATATATACATTTTAGCATTTGTTTTATTAGCTGTTCGATAGATGCTTATATTGGTGAAAAATATCATCGGGTTAAATATAAAAATTTATTAACTTCTTTCTTCTTCACATCTGTTTGAATAAATTATCTCATATTATCTAAAAAAATGAGTTAATTAAATCCTGGTCGTGTTAAATATGGCAGCAATAATTCTGGTCTCCGGATCTTATGCAGAATAAGGCGACCTAGTTTAAGATCGTAGCAAATATACCAGTTACGTCCTCGAACTTCTTCTGTCAGTAAATATCTCTCATAATTCATACGTCAATAGCTAAAGTGAAGCTCCTCAATCATATCTAACAAACATATATAACGTAGAAAGCGTACACTCTGCAGGAAATTTCTTGTGACTCAAATTTATTTTTGTTTATTTGGTTTTTTAATTTAGTGTTTCTTGTCGCTTTATTTCTGAGACACGGTTATAATTATTATTATAAGTCAACTAACGGGACTGCGCTTCAGCATTGATAATTTATTTTTGAACAGGTAGTTCGCCTGTAGAAAGTTATTTTAATGATGAAACGTTGTAGCTTGTGTATACTAATGCTTCAGGGGAATTTAATAATTGTGTTGAAATTAGTTACGTTTATGCGGGAACATATTTTTAATGTCAAAACGGTCTACATAGATAAAACAAATTAAAATTCCTACTCGCTGTTTGTTTACTATAACATTTGAAAAAGTATAGGTCTTTTTTAACGTAAACGGTTTGAAATTTTGTTTTAATAACTGTTATTGCCAAAAATGTTAGCAGTCTTTTTATTTTAAATTTAAAAACTACATAAGAAAACTGCTTAGAAAACAGTGGCGACTCGTGAAGAATTTTGATTGTGGAGCCAACTGAGCGTAACATGCATTATCCACCCTCTCACAGACAAAGATAGATTCCGACATCCAGAGAATTAAATACTTCGCGTATGGACTGGAAACAGTTAGCATAGTGAAAATAATTAGCAAACTCTACAGGCTAATAAAAGATAAACTGAATCGAGTATATTATTTCAAGGGATGCGACAATTTAACAGTAAATTATGAATATAATAAGATGGCAACCGTAATTATTTTGAGAGAACTTGCACGTACAACGCCTGTTCTGTCGGAATTGTACACATAATATTCTTTATCTGAACTCGATAAAATCACCCACTGTATGCTCCAAAATTGTGTAAACATGCACATCAGTAACTTAACAGCTCACAGCTGCTCAAGTGCCTATGTGGACGTGGCTCCTATTGAATCTTAAAATATTCTTGTTTTTTACTTACTTCTTGCCGCTTTATCCCCACAGCGGATTCTAAAGTATCTGAAATCTTGTTGTCTCTTTCATATAGCTCCCATGCGCTCTAGAAAGCAAGCATGGCTTATAGTATAGTTTATATTCATGAAGTAGTCGTCCTTTGTTTACGGTTTAAAAGGAGAAGAGTGATGAAAAAGATGTATAAAAATGTTTTTTCCAGAATAAAAAATCTTGAATGACTGTTTTTTTATGATAGATCTATGGCTCGTCACTGCTTGAAAGCCCATGTTTTAATTTCGGGAAATATAGTGATGTGATGATATCTAAAGTGAATTTTTATTTGTAAAGGATATACATTTGAAAGTATCTCTAGAAATTGGCAAGTGGAAAAATGAAAGATCTTATTTTCTTTTCCAATTCCTACTATTTTATCCCCTAATCGCTCTGTGTTTATGTAGAACATCTATACCATAAAATCGATGGTCTCTTTCTTTGTATGTTTGTATATTTGTTCGCTATCTTCTCCGAATATACTGGACCGATTAAATTGTATGATAGCTTAAAATTTTGCAAATTTTTAGACTTAGATCGTAGGCCCGTTTTTATTTTCAAAAAAGTACCAAAACGTTAAGTAAAATTCAATTATATAATCCTTAATGTTTATATACCATTATAGCAGCGCCCAGTGGTAGAATGCTCGCCTGCCACGCGGGCGGCCCGGGTTCGATTCCCGGCAGATGCACCCTTTTTTTAATTTATATTAATGAATCTCTCTTAAATTACGAACCGAAGTGTAGCTCGGGAGATTCACTAGTAATTTGATAAATATATAAACCTAAAGTCAATAAATACGAGCAGTTGCTCATAATATTGATTTACTGTTACTGTTTTCATTTTTGTATAAATTTCTAGTTACACAAATATAATACAAAACCATTTCTATTAGCAATGGGATGCTGTTCTATACAAAATCTAAGCTTTAATGTGATTAAAGTAGTAAAGGCAAAAATTTTGAAAATATGAGAACGACACAGTTAGCTGTATCAAAATCAAGTACATGGATCAATTGTGTATAAAACAGTAATATAGAAAATATTTCAAACACAGACCTATTTAAGTAATTATTTTACGAACTTTTCCTTTAGAATCATACCACGAGAAAATGAATTTTCAACGTAATTCTTTAAAGTTGTTAACGACATCGCAATACAGAAGGATGTTTTCGACGAAAAGGGAGTACCTTGACGTTATTGCTACAATCTTATTTGCATACCTCCAACGATAGGTTATTTTTAGCTCGCGGTGTCGAAAGTAAAAAGTGAATGCATAATTATTGTGTGCAGGCTGCATGCTTCAATTTCAATAACTAATATCAGTTTGCATGTTAAGTGTATCGTAAAGGTACCAATCGGTTATATCGCCACTTTTGTAATTGCAGCTCGTGCATTAAGCTTTTGATTATAAAACTTAGAAAACGAGTTTAGAAATTACAACCTGGGCGTGCATCGCTATTACTAAGATGTACAGCCTTGCACCTGCTTATTTGGAAGTCATTTTGCAACGCAGTCATTAACATTTTAGCATTAGTTTCTGTCAACGATGTTGATTTTGATAAGATAACTACAAAACAACAAAAACAAAAAAGCTTAACATAAAATTGTGGAGAATATCGCATTTACAAATTTTATGAAATCGGAAATACCACCCAGCTTAAAAAATATTTAATTTTAAAAATTTGGAAATTTCCACTAAAAGTCGTCCATTGACATATAGACAAATGAGCAAAGGTGACGTCTCAAGAGTTATAAAGTGTACAAACAATTTTCATTATTTTTGTATCGAAGACATGTTGTAAAGCTTATTAGAATGGAAAAATGTCATCATCGATTCACATACAAACAACGTATCTTAAAATGGTTTAAGTGACATTTCGCTATAAAACGTTACTACACAATTAACAACGAATTGATGATTAGTGTGGCTTATGTTAAACGTCAAAATAAATTCCACTTGAAATTAAATTTAAAAACTTGTTTATGTTTATTTTATGTCTTTTTGACTCCTAAATACTTTTAAATTGAATAACAGTAGATATAATCGTTAAATTTTAACGACAGGACTAAATATGTCTTCCTTATTATCATTTCTAATTTAATAAAATACAACACTCATTGAGAAGCTTTAACGTCGATACACTTTGCTTCTAATAGTTTCAAAGATGGTAAAGAGTAGATAATTGAAGAATAACCATAATATATTGCTGTGACATTCGTCTGTACAGTGGAGATTTAATAAAATAATGTAATTAATAACTAGCAAAGTTTCATCTGTACAGGAAAAATTGCTGGCACAAACAAGTTCCTTGCCATAGAATTTATTGCACCGATAAAAATAGTCACAGGCATAAGTTTGTTTCAAAAATTAAATATAGGAGATTCTTGTATACTTGTATAGTTGCCACATAACGCATAGTTGAATTAAGTTAAGCACACATTTCATACAGAACCGAGTACGATCGAAGTTCTTTCGTTGTCTACCGGTAACATGTTGGCGAAGCCCGTTTAAAAATCATGTAGAGATCCCATTTAGCCACACAAAGAGCCAGCAAACATATAGAGTCACATATTAGCAATAGTCGACACAGAATAAAACAATTTGGACACATTTATGTGCGACCCAGTGTTCGTGTCACAGTGCGTCAAGGTGCGTTTTAAAATCTAAGACATGCAGTGCAGTTGCGGTTAAAAGTGCGTATAAAACCGGACAAGAATATTAGACATTTATACATTCGGTGCAGTAGCAAAGCAAATTGGGCCGTTTCTGCGCGTTGTAGCTGCAAATGGAAGTGGTCTAAGGTCGGATGAAAACCGACGCCACCGGCAACACAAAATTAGGACCGCAGCTGCAAAATTCAAGGGTCGTAGCTGAAGAGCATGTGTGTGTTCAAAATTGGGGGCCTGCAAGTAGAGAAAATTGGATATTGTGCACATGAAAGATATAAACATACGAACCAGTGAAATTAGAGCTATTACGAACCAAATTATTGCACCAAACATGCTCCACAGGACTCCGTGCAGTTTATAAAGCATACACATACTTTATTAATTTTGGTTGTTAAGTGGACCGGACCTAGCTATACACAATTCTTCGATATCTTCAAATAATTTGCGCTTGATTTAGTGAATGATGCTTTTCCGTTATTTTACCTTCTCCTTTTTGGATTATGGATTTGGGTCCTTTTGTTTGTATTTATGGATATTTGGGTTTATAGATTTGGCTCTGTAGTTGCTAGATTTAGGTTTCTAGATTTGGTTTGATGGATTTGGTTTGTGAATTGGATAGATTAGAGTATCTAGTTACGATTTTGACTCCATCGACCTCGTTTTCGTAGGACGCTGGATTCAGCAGATAAGCCACAACCTTACTTTTCTGTACATAAATATTTTGCGGCAATTTATAATGTATTAATGCGAATGTGTTTATGAGCTTATGATATTTGAATTTTCCAGTTACCTAGTGATGTTGCTGATTTATATGTGTACTTCCTAGGTGACGTGCACTTTATTTGTAAGTTCAACTTACATTTGAAATTAAAACTTATATACATTAATTTGTGAACACTATTTGTTCTTTACAAGTCCTGGATTAGTTGTTTCTGTTCGCTGCAATTACCTTGTCATTATACATCATAGTCAATATTTTATTTCGTTACAAAATCCCGAAATATATTATTTGCCTGCATTTTTTTGAAAATAAACATCACTTTAGTTGCGGGGCATTTGTGTTTTTTATAACAAGTTATAGTGTATCAAAGAGCCTGCGTCTGATAAAGAAAATTTTGAAATATCTTCCAACTTAGATTCGCCAGTTGTTGAACAATCAAGTTGCTGGTGCCCGCATTTGGTTTTGATTATTTCAAAGTTAACTCCCTCCTTCCCCCGGAGTAACTTAGCTGGCCCGTGGAACGCTATTGGTTACGGGATTGTTTTGGGTATTTACAACTCGCTATCCGGCTTGATAACCCCAGCACCAACATTAATCATAACTAGTGTTGGTACTAAGCAAATAACTGAAGAAATACCCACATAATTAGTAGGAAGAAGGAACGATCCAACAAAGCGAAGAAACGTGGTTTGACGAAGAATGACCAAAATAACTAACAGGAAGAATGCAGCGAGAACAGCGAAGAAAATACATGGATAAAAAAATGGGCGTATATGGAACCGGAGATGCAAGAACTAGAAGACATGAGTTCACGACTACAAATTAGAAAGCTATATGAAAAATAAACAATAGTAGAATAGAGTTACAATCACGAATTAGTATGTGCACTAATAAAGCAGGAAACATAGTCAACAAGAAACATTTTGGAAAAGGGAGCTGAGAACTTTCAAGAGAAATTAAACATGATGACCAAAAGGAAAATAAGTACCATCACTAAAGAAGATTCGAACCGTTATGCCAACTGAATGAGCATCAGACATTTGTAGTAGTATTTATAACCGTTCTAACTACAGTACATGAAATAGTAGCTACTACGTATTGTACAAAAACATATAAAACCTACAGCGATAATATTATAGGAAAATAATATTGCGGATTTCGTAATGGTAGATCAACCACTGGCCAATTTTTTACACTAAACCAAATACTGGAGAAGTCCCAAAATGAATGAAAGGCTTTTGGAAATATTTGAAAAAAAACGTACTTTGACATCCATAGAGAAATACAAAAATCCGTGGCGTAGGCGCTAGTGTCACGAACTTTATCAGAACTACACAGAACCGTCGCGTCGTTACAAACATAAAAAATAGAAAAGTTGAGGTGGATGGGCATGTAGAAAGAATGTCGAACACAAAATTCGCGAAGAAGACACTTAAACTAGCACTGACAGATAAAAGACCAATTGGTAGATCAAACCAGGACAGGCAGACCAAGTGGAAGCATCATCCAAAATTTGAAGTTAAAGAACTGGAAAACGCAAGCACACGCTCAGGTTGGAATGGAAAAAGATGCTACGACAGATCAAGTATCAATTGTAGTAATACCAATGATGGTGATGATAATGATAACTTCTTTACTTACATTTGTTGAACGAGTAGGGAGATTTGTCTTCTTAACTTGCCCTCGTAAATATATCACTGTGGCATTATACATAAACAAAACAGATAGGGAGAAACACAAACATACGCATATTTGGAAAATGTTAACATTGATGTAAATATAAAAACTACGATACTAAATTATGTTGTGATATAACAATACAATTTTAGTAATATTATACACTTTCTTTATCGCATATCAAATCTTCCTTCGTGTATGTTATGGGACAAGTTGTTCATTGTACCAAAGTACTCTCTAATTCTTCGTAGGTTTTCTTTCTATTCAAGGATGTCCATATAATCCATCGTAGCTTGCAGCCTGGTGATAAGTTTGCAGATGGTTTCCTCCAGTCTATAATATGAGCAGTTTTCTGCTTAACTTGTGTTTATATACACTCCCTTCCAAAAAATCATTTTTTTAAATTTTATTTTTATACAACAGATCATTGTTAAATGTCTGAATATACATTCTATACTTACGTAAGTATTGCTTAATGACGTAATAATAATAATAATTTTTTTTTATTAAAAAGATTAGGAAAATGAAAAGATATGTAATATGAAAAATAACAATTTGATTTCAAAAAATCGAAAAACAATTCAACTTTGATTAGTACTGTGTATTCCACTTCTAGCTCTTATTACAGCTTCCATTCGTCGTGGCATGCTGCTTATAAGGTCTTTGATAAACTTACACTAAAATACCAAACAATTACGCCCGTATTCATAGTCGTTCGCCAGCGGATCGCCGGCGACTCGCCAGAGTTTCATTATGAATAGTATGTTGGCGGCACTGTACGTCTATGTCAAATTCGAGGTTAGCAGGTTAGATTTTGTGTCAGTTTCTGTCAAAACTGACTGAAAACCTAACCTGATCACCTCGAATTTGACATAGAGGTACAGTGTCGCCAACATACTATTCATTCGAAACTCCGGCGAGTCGCCGGCGATCCGCTGGCGAACGACTATGAATACGGGTGTAAATGAATTGTTTTAAGCGAAACAAACACAAACTTTAATTGTTACCAAGAGTGATATAAGGTCACTATATTATTAAGTAATACTTAAATAAATTTAAAATGGCCATCCAGACATTTAAAAATTATGTGTTGTATAAAAATATACTTAAAAACAATGATCCGGTTTTTTTGTAGGGGAGTGTAGAAGGCCTCTGGTGTTTTGTGGAAGTTGTGGATCGTTTGTATAGATGTTGAGTTTGACATCTACTAAAGTTTTCTTGAAAATAAAGAAAGTGTGTACCCTTTCTGTAAAACGCAAGTCTCTTGTAAGATTGTAAGTACAAGTACAATTTTGCGATAGTTTATTATACGCAGCCGTTAGATCAGTCAATGCTACCTCGTATTTCAGCTTTTAAATGCATGAAAAGCTGAGGTATAAGTAATGGTTAAATAGTGGGAATTATTCTTTTAAGAAGTATTATTTCGATGATGGCATAAGGGGATTACTCCGTAACTGATAGATATATCCTATATTTCAATATAGGTATCACGCCGAACGTTCTTCCATATATTCGAAATTTGATAATTTGTAGAACCATCATACGACAGTACTAAAAACCGATGCTTGGTTGCTCTTCTCCTCCAGGCGTATCTTCTGTATGTGTATAAATTGCACCCGATAGGTTATCAAAAATGTCGTTTATCTAACAGATTCATATATTGATTCCAAACGTCGCCTCGGCTTGTGAAAGTGTC
Source organism: Agriotes lineatus (assembly GCA_940337035.1). NCBI lineage: Eukaryota > Metazoa > Arthropoda > Insecta > Coleoptera > Elateridae > Agriotes > Agriotes lineatus. The sequence goes on from OW679199.1 coordinate 102,349,439, forward strand.
CCCATGACTTTCTCTGGGTTCGATTTTAAAAAACAATTTGGAGCCTGTTTCGTTTCACTCTAGGGGTTGTTTCTACGGTATGGACTAACTCCTATAAATATTTAAAGCTTCTGAGTCTTTTTAGAGGGGTTGACTCTTCTTAAAGCCGCCATGTTGGATCCGCCATATTGAGTTTTACTGTTTTCGGATTAGGTCCCAAAGAATGTCTACTCCTAATTTCAGGTTTGTAGATAATCAGGAAGTGCAAAAATAAGTCGGTCGCCTTTTTTACGATAGACACGAGTGAATTTTATATATATTGATGATAGTCTATATACCCTTTTATACCATTTCCAATAATTACAATAGATTTTTAAAATTTTTCCCTGAATTATGTAATTTTTGGCAGAGGTCTGTTATGATATGTTTTATCAGACTTTTTCCACTGTCTCGGGTGTTTCTTACCCGACGTTTCGGAGTTTTTGATCTACTCCCGAAACGTCGTGTGATAAACACCCGATACAGTGGAAAAAGTCCGAAAACACATTAAAAACATTTTTAAAAGTTAATTAACACTGAAATTTGCAATTTCTTTTTGAAACTGTAGCTTTGTATTGTTTGAGGCTTTCGCGGTTACTCGAATTATTCTTCTTAACATAGAATTTCGGCTGTAGACCGCGTAGTATTTGTATATGAACACCCAGCATTTTCTGGCTTAATGTGCCTTGCACCTTGTGAAGTCGAGCAAAAACCCGCACGATGGCCATGCTCTTTGGTGGCTCGTGTTGTTTGAGTATCTTGAGAACGAGGATACTTAGGCAGATTTGGCCGTTTTGCTGTTTGTGCATCCATATTCACTAACGTTTCGCAAGACCTTGCAGCTTTCATCATCAGAGTGAAAGTCGCACTAAGAACCGAAGGTCGGTGTGGAGGCGTATTTATAGTCCTCTGTGCCAGGGCGCGCGGAGTGGCGTAACGCTGGCGCTGGTTGGTCGTCCGAGTGCAACCTAATCCGTGGGGCGTGGCCGTATGACGCAGAGTGGTTGTAACGCTTTAGATCGTGTATCACAGGGGGTCCACGTTTTACTAAGCTTAAAGCCATCTTCCCTGTTGATATTATTTGGATGTTTTTTCTATTTCTATGGCTTCACGTATCACTCGCGGGGAAGTAATGAGGTATTCTGGCAAGTACTCTTGCATGCTCAAATTCTAAAGTGTGGCCCATTTGTAAACGTATGCTCAGCTACGGCTGATTTTGTGATGCGTTTGTGTGTTTGCAATCGCCTTTATGTTCTTGGAGTCTTAAATCAACGAACGACCAGTCTGTCCAATGTAACTCGAGCCGCCTAAGAACAAGGAATGCGATATACGCCAGCGGTTTTAGAATTTGAGCATGGCAAGAGTACTTGCCAGAATACCTCATTACTTCCCGCGAGTGATACGTGAAGCCATGAGAAATAGAAAAACATCCAAATAATATCAACAGGGAAGGATGGCTTTAAGCTTAGTAAAACGTGGACCCCTGTGATACACGATCTAAAGTGTTACAACCACTCTGCGTCATACGGCCACGCCCCACGGATTAGGTTGCACTCGGACGACCAACCAGCGCCAGCGTTACGCCACTCGCGCGCGCCTGGCACAGAGGACTATAAATACCTCCACACCGACCTTCGGTTCTTAGTGCGACTTTCACTCTGATGATGCAAGCTGCAAGGTCTTGCGAAACGTTATTGTATATGGATGCACAAACAGCAAAACGGCCAAATCTGCCTAAGTATCCTCGTTCTCAAGATACTCAAACAACACGAGCCACCAAAGAGCATGGCCATCGTGCGGGTTTTTGCTCGACTTCACAAGGTGCAAGGCACATTAAGCCAGAAAATGCTTGGGGTGTTCATTATACAAATACTACGCGGTCTAAGCCGAAATTTCTATGTTAAGATAGAATAATTCGAGTAACCGCGAAAGCCTCAAACAATACATAACACGCCTCTACGGCGAGGAAGTTCACAACCAAACCAGAACATTAGACCAACTAAGGCAGAAAAAGGCGAAATTATTAGCGGACCTAGCCTTTCTAAAACGTTGCCGTGACAGCAAGGTCTTACCTAACTGTGTCCACATTAAACACCATCTAAGAAATCATCATAACAACAGAATTCTCAACAATGCCAGTCTGGGCTTATTAAGATCCGAAATACAAAGAGTTAGACAGGAATTAGATAGCACAGGGTCAAGGCTGTACACTCTTACACATAAAACTGGCGAACACGCTGGAGCCAACATTGTGGGAGAAAATCGACGCTATCACTACAAGACAAGCACACAATACACTGGAACAAGCAACAGCTAAGCAATCTGCCAAATATGATAAGCTAGCGCCTAAGCAGTCTTCGAAACAATTGGCTACGGACAAAGTAATCGTAAACCTTAGCAACATACAACTAGATAAACAGACCACATCGCTTACTAAAGAAAGGGTTTTAACTTCGCCGTAGCCCCTAAGCAAATACCTGTGGAGGAGATAATATGTGGAGGTGGAAGCAGCAATCCAAAAACTTCCCAGAAAAGATGCAGAAATTATCCGACAGGATGTGTCTTGTATTTTAAGAAGAGCGAAACCGCCCCGCTCCAACATCAGTAAAGCAGAGAGAGAGGCAGCTACAGCATTAAAGAAGAACAAAGACATTGTCGTTCTCAAAGCTGACAAAGGAAATGCTACTGTGGTAATGAACACTGAAGATTATAATGCGAAGATGGAAGTCTTACTATCTGATACAACTTACAAAAGTCTACACCGCAATCCAACTACCTCTCTCAAAACAAAGATAACCTCTGCCATAAAATGCTCCGATAGTATCGATCCCACTTTAAAGCACCGATTGATTCCTAGAAATGGCAATAACTCCTCGCATGTATGGCCTACCTAAGATACATAAGGAGGGCGTGCCGTTGAGACCAATTGTCAGGCGCGATCAATTCTCCTACACATGCTTTAGCAAGACATTTAACCAGTATACTACAGCCTCTAACTGGTAAAACAGACTCCTTTGTCAAGGATTCAGCAGAGTTTGTCCAGAAACTAAAGAACATGAAGTTAAACAAAGATGATCTCTTAGTCAGTTTCGACGTAGTATCACTCTTCACGAAAGTGCCGGTTGATGAGGTGCTAGTAATGCTCAAAGATCTCTTGCCTACAGACCAAGTTGAACTTGTTGAAATTTTGCCTGAAAAACACTTACTTCAGTTGGAACAATAAAATATACGAACAAGTCGAAGGAGCGGTCATGGGTTCACCGCTATCACCTGTTATCGCTAATATCTACATGGAAGCTTTTGAAACCAAGGCTCTCGAACAAGCGCAGCTAAAACCGACTTGCTGGTTGAGATATGTAGATGATACCTTTGTCATCTGGTCACATGGACGCCAGACATTGAATCTGTTTCTAAAACACCTGAATTCTGTACATCCCAACATACAATTCACAATGGAAGTAGAGGAAAATTGCAGTATTCCGTTTCTAGACGTCCTGGTGAAACGTAAATCAGATGGCAGTTTAGGACATGCAGTCTATAGAAAGAAAACACACACGGACAGATATCTAAATGCTGACTCACAACCATCATCCAATGCAAAAAGCAACAGTTCTCCAGACTCTGGCGACAAGAGCCGTTCGTATCTCAGACGAGGAAAATCTAGAGAGAGAAAAGCTACAATCTGTTTGACTCTTTACAAAGGAACGGATACACAACTACCGCCATACGAAAAGCACTAGACAAGACTATGACAAAAAAGGCTAAAGAAGAATCTCCACCTCTGGAAGGCTTAGCATTTCTACCTTACGTTAAAGGCTCAACTGATAAGTATAGGACGTGTCTTGGCAACGATGCAACGTCAAAACTGTGTTCACGAGCAAGGAAACTTTGGGCAACGGCTTCAGATCGGTAAAAGACAAGATTCCAAGTTTAAAAACCGCTGGCGTATATCGCATTCCTTGTTCTTGCGGCTCGAGTTACATTGGACAGACTGGTCGTTCCGTTGATCTAAGACTCCAAGAACATAAAGGCGATTGCAAACACAAACGCATCACAAAATCAGCCGTAGCTGAGCATTACGTTTACAAATGGGCACACTTTAGAATTTGAGCATGCAAGAGTACTTGCCAGAATACCTCATTACTTCCCGCGAGTGATACGTGAAGCCCATAGAAATAGAAAAACATCCAAATAATATCAACAGGGAAGATGGCTTTAAGCTTAGTAAAACGTGGACCCCTGTGATACACGATCTAAAGCGTTACAACCACTCTGCGTCATACGGCCACGCCCCACGGATTAGGTTGCACTCGGACGACCAACCAGCGCCAGCGTTACGCCACTCTCGCGCGCCTGGCACAGAGGACTATAAATACCTCCACACCGACCTTCGGTTCTTAGTGCGACTTTCACTCTGATGATGCAAGCTGCAAGGTCTTGCGAAACGTTAGTGAATATGGATGCACAAACAGCAAAACGGCCAAATCTGCCTAAGTATCCTCGTTCTCAAGATACTCAAACAACACGAGCCACCAAAGAGCATGGCCGACTTCACAAGGTGCAAGGCACATTAAGCCAGAAAATGCTGGGTGTTCATATACAAATACTACGCGGTCTAAGCCGAAATTTCTATGTTAAGAAAAAACTGTAGCTTGTTCAATCAACTTTAATAAGGTTTGCCTATCTTTACCACTTTTTAGGCATGATGGGAAATGCGTTTGTGAATTGTCCGCAAAATGCAACGCTGCAGCGGTTTTTACTTAAAAAAACTCTAATGCTAAAAGCAAATAAGCTTTTCAATCGATAATTTTCCACGAATTTCAGACTCAAATCCGATTCGTGTGAAGCAAATGAACGACCGCAGCGAATCGCCGAGATTGAAAGCTCCGTCACGTCTCTTCACGCCAGGCTTAACAGCACAGATAAAAAATTGTTTATAAGCGTAAAACTATCCGCAAACGATAACTGTATTGCAAAATAGAATAGAGATTGTCATTATCACGGCAGGTGTCGTGGAACTGTGATATTATTAAAAATGATGAGGTTAATATGGTACAACGTCTGTCAGCTAGAGGTAGACGCTTCTACCAGTAGCTTAAAACTGTGACATCATAAGGAAACGCTGAAGCGATGATTTCCTCAAGTTGTAAATGCCAATTCCGCAAAATTGCATAACTCAAATATCCCTCAAATGTGACTTCCAAGCATAAGCCTTTATTATATGAACCGTTTATTCTACATATTAATAATCGTAACATAATCAGTTGAAGATATTTTGTGAAGCAATTAACTACAATTTATCTCAGAGCTTTTTTCCTGACGTCATATGCGTCGCATGCATCATTTCCGTGATTGCTTCATATGCACATGACGTCAGGAAAAAGATTGCTGTGATGAAATGTACCTACTTAACGAACATTAAACAGAGCTGTTTAGAAAAATACAATTTTACTGAATTTACTTTTATTTTCAGGATTTGTGCAGTAGACCTGGATTTGTTCAAGATGGACCAACACAATTTGACATTACGTCTGGAAAAATGGGTAAGGGTTTGCAATTTATTGATTGCCTTTAAATAAAGGTACGGTATATTGGTCCCTGTTCTAATTTTATCCATAATTCAATCATAACATTGCCATGTTTAAATTTAACAATGAGATCAATAGTTTTATACAAAAGCCGGTATGTAAAGCTAAAACAACAGCGCCTCTGTGTTAAATAAAATGGCATTGCTTAATCACAGCTTTAGTTATGTGCCAAAAATACTACTCACTGCTTTAAAATAGTCGAAAACAATTTTTCTATAATATAAGTTTAAACCAATCATTCACCGTTGCTTCTCAAAACATTTTACAGCAAAGATAATGATAACGTTTTGCAGTGCGTTGTATGCAAACGAACTGGTCATCACCCCTCTTATTGTTAACATCTGCTCGATGGTTAGCGTAAGGAAATGTTGAGCAGAGTGTTGAATCATCGTCGAAAATAAGCTCAATAACTATTATGATGGAAATTAATGCTTACAAAGTATGGATATTGAAAAACTACCGAAATAACCTGAAAAACTGAATAATAATTACAGAATTGCATTGTCATGCATTAACTCAGTTAAATATTATTTTTGAGTACTGAATGAAGACAGTCTAAGAATAGTGTGAAGTGAAATGCAGAGTCACGTTTAGAACTAATGTCGTTTTTGTAACTCAAAATTTATTTACAAGAAATATAACAATTTCATGGATTTTATCGTAAACCTAGTATATCGCTTTGACAGATAATCTTTTTATCAACTGAACGCGTCTTCGTTGTTAGATTTACCGTAAAACAATTAAAAATCACTCAAGTTCTGAACGTGACCATACATATTGTTGTATGTAGTGTGTAAATGAAACATACATAGCGGTACTACTTTATTGAATGATCCAGACCTGTTATAACACTTTATGTGTATTGACGTAGATATCAGCATTTTAATTTCAACCTCCTAACGAATCAGACTGTTAAGCCTACTTTGCAGGAAAAACAGATGCAGTTTACAGTTCTGTCGATAAAATTAATGAATAAATTCGTATTTGAAAGATATTAGCTATAGTAAATGGAAACTTGGTTTAATGCTTGTATCAGGATTAGCATTCATTAACGCCTGTTGATGGGGAATGCCTATTTTTAAAGTATTGTTGATTGCTTCATAAAACCCTATATGGTCTACATGTATAACCCCGCTCAACCATAAAATTATAGATATGGTGTGTGATGCGGGTATAGGTAGTATGTACCTGTATAATGACAGACAACAAATTTAATTATTTTTTCAATTTATTCAACTTATTCTTACGTTCAATTTTTCTTCTTATGGTCGCAATAATCTGTAATGGATTTTGTGTTGCTCTAAAATAAAATGAGGGAGTCTAAGCCGGTCAAATCCGCTTTCAACCACGAACAAATCCTTCGACCTGATCCACATTTATTACAAACTAAAAATTACACTAACCGTTTATCATTGAATTAACGAACATAAACACAACTAAATTCACTAACTTAACATCAATATTTATCTGCGCGCGTATTGTATTTGTTTTCTTGATAGTGGCATCGCTGGCTGAGAACTCCCCATCTGGATCGCCGCGGATCCCGTATACACAGGGTGAGTCTGAATAGCAGCACCCAATTGTTATTTTGTTAAATATTCAGTTATAAACGATTTGTTTAACACGATATGTTTAAGATCGTATAGTGTCTTTCAAACGAAACCTACTCTTTAGTTTTTTTGTTAATATAATTGCTTTCCTCAATGTGTATGTTAAAAATATCATAAGGTTAGATAAGAAAATTATATTCATAAACCCTGTCGAATTAAAAAGAAAGGCGCATGAAGTTGAGAATGGAGCTGTAGCCAAAATTGTGAAATATCCGAATACATTAAAGTATTTGATTACCCGATATATTGTATCTTTTTTTAATGATAGCAAACAGAAAATAATTCTTTAGTATCTCAGATACGCTTTAGTCATAATATAAAGGTTTTATCAACAGCACTGTTATTGTAAGAGCAGTTATGTTGACACAGAATTGTTCTCGTCTTTCTCATCATCAACACCGAGCTTCCTTCTTTCAAAATTAGTAAACCCATTCTTAATGGTCACACAAGATACACATTGTAAACAATATGTGTCTTTATAAATCTGTTTGCTTTTTATAAAATATGTATAGCAGTGGTGGCTGCTCCTTAGGGGCTCGGTAGCTCTAGCCTCCCAACCGTCAACAGTCTATATGTCATTAGAAAAGAGTAACTGTTCTATAATTGAAAATATATTTTATCATCCATCCTACCGTTATAATATAACAAGGTTTAAGTAATGAGATCCGGAGATGGCTATTCGATACCACTAAAAACACGTAAAAAATATCCAAGAAGTATGTCAACATAACATGAGTTATGTGTCAACACACTCGCTTAGAACATAATGCACCAAGCAGCTGGAAGCTGCTGAGGGCGATCCGAAATGTGGCCCGAATTTATTTGAGAATTACGGACGAAAACGCTGTCGCTGCAGAATCGGCATATAGCAGTGTCAATGTGACGCGAATGCTAGTTGGAGCGTGTTTATTAGTTTTGGTGATTTCGGTTGTTACATGCAGTTTTTATACAAAAACTGGCGGAGAGTAGCATAACTAACTGTTGTAAGGATTAAGTTAAAATAGGGAAACTTGGACGAGCTACACCGGTATTACATTTCAACCTGCAAAATAAAGTTGGAACTCGCAATTTTACAAGAATTTTTTTTCTGAGGGTATTTATAAGGAAAACAAGTGGATTTGTGGACACGATACATTAGATGCTCTGTCTTTTCATTATTAAATAAATTATCATGTTTCATTTACACTTGTATATTAATATTTTTTGGCATTTCCTTTTTACTTCCCTCGTCTGAGAGACGAAGGAAGTCTTGTAATCACAAAAAATTACCTTCCGAGATTTCTTCAGATCTTCACGTTTCAGGGTCCCTAGATAACGAAAAACAGGTTTTCTCAATTCCGTCTGTCTGTCTGTCTGTCTGTTGGCGGTATAACACAAAAACTATTTGCCGGAGGAAGATGATATTTTGCATACACATTATATTAAATACCTGGCATGAAACCGTGAAAATTTAAGACAAATATATTGCAATGACTTCACGTTTCTGTACCATAAGTATTTAATTCAATTGCCCTGCTCTGCTAGCTGTGAGTATTTATTTCTTATTTAAAAATTAATTTCAAATGATTTCTCTTTTAAAAATAATTATTGCCATGAAAACTCAATCATCAGGGTTAGGTTCTTTTATCTAGTTGTCTTATATTTGACTTGTCATATTTAGAATAAATTTCAATTGTCAAATGACCTTAAATGTCACTTATCTTGAATGAATTCAAAATAATTCTTCTACTTGTAATCAGATACGACCAACGTATACTGTTTTCAATATTATTATAATGTATGACTTTCTCTATCTTTTATAGTAAGTAATAACTCTTTTAATTATTGCAAGTAATAAAAATTGTTCATCTACTTCATTTTTATTCTAGACTAAACTACTAACCAACCTTATTGACTCTACTAATTGCACATCCAGCACCACAGATCCCCTTGTACAACTAGTCACCACACGAACACGTCGAACTGCAATTAACTGTCAAACCAATTTACAGCCATTAAATCCTCCAGAAAATATCCAAATATTTGAAGAATCCAACCTCCTTTTACCAAGACTGCACCTATCGACTTTTATATTACTCCTTCACAACCCTCTTCTGCCAGTAAACTATCCTTGATGTACTCCAACTAATATTACTTCTTTTCAGGTTTAATTGTCACGATGATCTGTCCTCTGCATGAAAATGAAATATCCAAATACCACGAATCACTCAGAATGATTCCCAGGAAGATACATCAGTCCTTCATCACGGCTCCTACACTTGCAGTAATCCACACCAGTCAAATCCTTTTCACTCCTTCCCATAAACTGTATCAGTTCCAATAAAGCAGCTCAATCCAAATCTATTCAAATACTGTAGTTTTCTGGTTATTTCTATCTAATTAACTGTATTGCACAATCTCTTCACCGATTATGTACTTGTATCACTTCAAAATTACTTTCTCATATTTTTGTACCACGTAGATTTGTTAAAAGCTCTGTTATTTGTATACCACCAAAATATTTATACAAATAAGGCATAATTTCAAATTTTTTATTATATCAAAAAGGAGTTTTCAAAATTCTGTATACATTTTATGAGTTTGTTATTCTTACTCCCAAAACAACTCTCCTAACTACCGTATTTTCATTATTGATGCTTACTATATTAAAATATATATTTGATACCTACATACTTTGTTATTTTTTAATATTTTAATTTGGTCTGTCGTATCTGATATCAGTAGTAAATAACTTCTATCTTTTAACATCTTACTTTATAAATTAAACTTTATGAAATTTATTCTTTCCATTCTCATTTCTTAAAATATAATCTCTATTTAAAATTTAATTCAAATAACCTTTTATATTCTAAACTTTTGCAAAGACTGACTACAATGCTTTACCAAATTCTTTTATCGTATTTATCATCAAACTATATCCACTTTTATGATATCATAACAATATATATACAGGGTGAGCACCTTAAAAAAATAAAATTTTGTATATTTTAGCGTTAATTTTGAAATAGAAGGAAGTAATACTTTTCACATAGGTCAGGCTTTACACTTGCCGGAAATAGGACTCAACAGATACAGGATAATGTCACAAAAAAGTCGAAACCTTTCAACAATACGACCATTCCGTTAAATAGAGGCGCGCGCCGCACTCATTTCAATAAGGCTGGATGGCGCAGTTCGACTAATCAATGCGGTTACGATCGCTACGCAGATGCGGTTACGATCGCTATGCAGATGCGGCGGGTTCAAACCCCAGCGGGATAATTTTTTTTAAATTTGCAAGTTGATCTAATTCGCGCGAGGGAAGTTAGGTGTAGACCCATTTACAGATTTTTTATTATTACAATTAAAAATTATTGTTATATTTATAAATGAAAACTGAAGGATTGTAGGTGAGGAATGTTGCTTTATTTTTGTTAAAAATTAACAGCCCCCTAAATACAATAATTACCAAAAGCCGCCGCTGACGCAGATACTTATTTTTTGGATTTTCATATCACATAACATAAAGTTTCAAGTAGTAGTGGATGGCTTTTGATATTTGTCAAATTCAAATTCAAATTTCAGACTGACTTTTCGAAAAGAGGTTAAACATAAAGAAGGTTAGTAATTATTTTTTTATTATACCTGCATCAGAATCGCCCTTTAAAGCACGCCTGAGCGTGCGAATACAGGCGATTAAAGCTCGCCGAGCTTTAAAGGTTGTCAAGGAAACGACTGAATGCAACAACGGACATGGACGGGACAAAAACGTAAATAATTCTCGTAACTATAGTAGCAATATTATTATGCCCTCTCGATTTATCACGACAAAAATTATTTCTAAGTTTTTACTGCGTAATTTATTTCCAATATTGGAGGTATAATAAAAAATAGCGTAAAGTATTCGTGGATAACTGGTCTTTAAAACACTTGCTCTATTTCGAGCACTCCGGCTACGCCGTCGTGCTCGAAAACTCACGCGTGTTTTAAAGACCTTGTTATCCACTCATACTTTAATATACTATTTAAATAAAATTATAATTATTGGGTACTCACTGTTACTGAAAAGACATTTAGATCGAACCAAGCTGAGCATAATAGTTTTAAGGTTTAGATATGCACTGGAAGTATTTTTTTGACTTTTAACAGTTCATTCTGAACGTGTCTCTGCTATCGCCTCTAGATTAATATCATGATCTGCTCTGATTATTATTTTTTTGGATGGCGCAATATTATGTTTGATGATTATAATACCAAACGTTTCAAAGCCCTAAATTAACAAATTCGTTGCATTGAAATTAATATTAATTGGTATTTAATTTCTGTTTAAATTAATTTCAACCGTAAAATATATAGAACTGCTTGCAAATATATTATTAATGTTTTTAATCAAAACCATAGAGATAATAATATTAATTGCCAATGAATTCCTGTGTACAGCAGAACCATTGTAGCTTTGTGTGCGGCAAAAACAGAACTAACATTAGAATTTAGTAATTTCTAAGCTTGATATTGATAATAATTTTTGCCATCAAGTTAATGCCAGACTTGTTAATCTGATTTAGATAAACTGACAGGATACATCAGTGGCGTACTAAAAACGTTTAAATTTAAGTAATTATACTAAATAATAGTTTTTGCACAATAAAGTAACAAACGCGGTTGTAGTACCAGTGAATTCTCTGCAATACGATGCTTAAATAACTATTTATGTATCAAGTACGCAAAATATAGTTTAGGGGATGAATCGTAATTAATGAGAGAAGTACCCTAAAATTATTTTGCATACAAGATTTTTTGGCACGAGTTCTCTAACCACCAAATTGATTTAAAAATGTGTTAAATACCGGGATGTCAAAAATGTTCTTGATCAAGGGTGGTCATGATTTTAAAATAATATGTCGGAGCTAGTTAGTGACACTGTAAGTCCATGTCAAATTCGAGTTAATCAGGTTAGGTCTTACGCCAGTCTGTGTCAAAAACTGACATAAAACCTAACCTGCTAACCTAAAATTTGACATAGTATTGTTTTCAATTGTATTGTTAATATAAACAAAATCTTCTAAAGTGTTGTCATAGCAACTTTAGAGTACTAGTTCCCTAAAGATCCATTTTGCGGTGTGTTTGAGTTCGCAATATAGTCATTTTAGAGAACGAATGCAAAAAATCAATTCTTCGAATGATCTAACACCTCCACTATACATTGCTGTGTGAAGACAAATTTGACTAATTTCTGCAATCGCCCCTACTGATTTCTTGACAGCTACAACATAACCAAACGTTATATACTTATATGACTTATATTACACTTATATTACACTTCATGTATTGCCAAATTAGTGGAATAAATTATGAGTACAGCGCCTTCCATGGCCTACGTCGACCGTAATGCTAGAATTATTCTGTTGTACTTAGTATTGATATTTCCTGCAGTAAAGCTAACGCCATCGGAGGCAAGAATGGAGAATTGGAGATAGCCATGCGTCATAACAACATTCTCGCCGATACCGGAAATGGCAGCACAGGAAGCAAATTCATTCCTCAATGACTTCAACCTACAACAAATTAATATACAAGTGTTGTCGTGCCTGCCACTGACCATCATAATAGCATTAATAATTTAAAAATTGCCTTCAAAACTCGCAAATCATTTTCTAAATACAATTATCCAGCTTAGCATTGATAACGCTTTAATAATGTAATGGTCAAATCTTCCAAAAACATTTTTGCGGTTGTAATTATGGGAAATTCTTTAACGATAATATAATAGCGGAAGCGCGTAAACAGCTCACCAAGAATTCCAATACGCGTTCAAAATTTCATGACTCTCCGAAGGCCCCACATAATGATTATGACAAGCAGCCTTGATTTAGTGAAAGTCCCCATTGTTCTTCGGGAGATTATTCCTTAAAGGAAGGCGCGGTTGTGCTAACATCAAACGATTTAGCATAGGAGCCGCTGCTTTTCAAGGCCAAGAAGATCTCAAAATAGACGCACTTTCTTCAAACATGTGAGCATAAGTGAGACACTTTCGAAGTGGTACATGCATTCTTTTTGTTGTGACCCGCAGCACATTGACGCATAATAATCAAAGACAAGAAAGTTAGACGCTCTTGAATGAGGTCGTTCACAATAAGTCAATGTAGAACTGGTTTTTTGAAAGAAATGAGTGATAGATATTAGAATTCGTGTTTGCATTTGAAGTTATTGAAGAACATAGCCGAATTTATTTTATATATTATTTGAAACTGATACACTATGAATCACAAAGTTTTTTCTTGAAGTGTATCAAATAGCAAATAAACCTAATAACCATGAACTTTCCACTTTCCGCCAGGGTAGTAATAGTTTTACATAACAATTATAATCCAAAGTATTTTTTTATGAAAATAATTATATAGGACTTGCAGAATTGTATGTATTGTATGTTCAGTATAAACTTACAGATTAGATACCAGTAATACCATGTAGAAGATCGAAGATCGTTTCCAGATAGGATGGCCAATTTTTTGAAAATTGTTATAATAGAGTTAGGTCGGAATTTAGCGATTAACATCCATATATTTCATGGTAGTATTTAAAATTAATATTTAAAGCTGTGTGGCCAATCGGCATCTAAACGTAGACCAGATTAAGTATAGGATAACATTTATTTTAGAAAATGTTTGGTACCATTTAGCACCCATACTCAATTGCTTGACTTAAAAACAAATCAATTAAAAAAAAGGAAATTCAAATAGTCACAGAAGAAATATGTTTGAGTTGAGAATGGACAAAGACATGTACATACATCTTTTAATTTTTTTTCACAACTTCCATATCATTAAAGAATTAATTAACAGAAAAATTCAAATTAAAATTTGGTCGAATAAAAGACTTTTATAACTTCATTCAAAACTGAATATTAACAACAAAAGTGCGATCTCTGAATTTCAACTCTTAAATATATATTTTTTGCAAGGAATTGTAAGTCAATAACTTTTACTCTTCCACACTTTCTAATTATCCGTTTTCAACAATTTGGGAAGTGTCGCAGAGAAAACAGTTAAACATGACGAGGTGTGTCTTTAAAATAATTAAGGTCAATTGTAGCTGTGCCCCATGCTGTTTACACACCGTGAAAAGGTAAATTTCCAAATGATTTTTTATTTTCAAATTAACTAAAAAAATTATATTACTACTAAAAACTTACTTCATTTTATTGATCTGAATAGATTACGGTTCATTACAAAATCTAGTCAGGAACTCCGTAAAACGGAGTCTGAATTCGTTAATTGTTTGTTCGATGTATATTTGCTTTTTCGGAATTTTTAAATTTGAGCTTCAGTTTTGGATAAAACATAAAAAAGTAGAATGGGGATGTCTGAAGAACCAACCTCCTATCTCGTAAGGAACAAAGACAAAACGGCGAATAAAATAAAAAGAAAAAAGTTAAATGTTGTCTAGGAGTTCGCCTGGCAATGCTAGATTTGGCATTTTCAACTGGTTTTCAAATATTTTCCTGAAAAAAACTATGTAGATTTGAAGCGGTTCTTCTTTTAGTATGGAATTTCCTTTAATTGTTATTGCTCTGTACAACCTTTTTTAACTTACTTTGTGACAAACATTTAAGAAAAGCTAGTTTTTAATCATATATCTTGACGGAACTGCTGCTTCCTTGAAATATATTTCCTTTTTAAGTTGTAAGACTTTTTAAGGAATCTCTACATATAAAATGTTTTTCAAGAATTAACCTAACTTCTGTATACTTTTTTTATTATACTCTTTTATTGTACAGATACATCGAAAAAGATTGAACACCACGTAATTTAGGCAACCCATTTAACACTGTTGGCAACAACGTTTAGAAGACCTTTACATCTAGTGCGTCACGATTGGTAGCCATATACAAGCCAAACATAATATGCTATTTATTGTTGTGTCACTGCATTACGTACAGATGGATTTTACTATAATTTTTTTGTCCAAAGGTAACCAGCAAGCCGTGATTTAATTTTAACTGACGAAAAGGTTACAATTAAAAAAATCCATGTGGGAATACTTGCTGCGTATAGAATCACATTAAAAAATAGTAGTACTTGAACGGCGTAAAAATATGTACATGGCCGAGAATGAATAAAAGACACATGTCCTGGATGAAACTTGTGAAAACTGTAAGCATTGTTACGCGCGCGTAGAAAAAAAATCCTGGAAGGTAGGCATATTCATTTGAGACAAGCTGCGGAAATTCAGTGGGAAATACTGTAACATCCGCCCTATACCTCATCTTACGGCCCTTAAATGCTTCCAACGTTTTCTGTTGTATAAGAATCGTAATTTCAAGGAGGATTCCAGTTCAACTGCTTTTGATATTTCGTACGTAACAGTTATTGTCTTAAGAAGTCATTGTAATATATTTTTTCCAATACCTACCTAAAGATCTTCATTTTATTCACTAAAATCTCGCTATTAAAGTACCTATTTATTCGCTAGTAATTAATAGTAATTTACGATACAAGTGCGTAAAGCTACTCTTTAGGCACCAGTGGGTTAAAACGCGAGAGAGCGAGCGTTTTAAACCCCGCGAGTGACTAAAGATGCTTTACGCATGTGTATCGTACAATATTTTATCTACGATAGAATCTAAAAAATACGGTAAATATAAAAAATATTTTACATGTAAATTAGAATTACTAGCAACCGGTCCTAATTTTGAGTGTTTTAACAATTTTGCTACTAACTACGTGCCTAATGAAATTTTTTAAGCAGGTTGCTATTAGCGGCATAAACTAATGAAAACATGTTATTAAACAGTCGTTTTACAAACTTAAAACTGCCACCTAAAAGGCAATTTTACACACTGTCGTAGATAAAATAGTTTTTTTAACGACCACCACTAAAAGTAGGCCTTTTAGCACTAGCTTTTTTCACTAAAAGTGACGTTTTAAAATTTAGCGTGTTTAAAATGAGATCAGCTGTTTACTTTTAGCCCATGTACTAAAAGTGAAGTGAGGTTATAAAACTACAATTTCGAACTGGAAGTGAGGTTGTAAAGTTATTCTAGTTACTTCTTGCGTTAGAGGTAAAGTGTTTTTTAAATAATTAAAGCGTTATGTAATGAATAAAGTCAGATGTGTACTATTATAACTACTTTTGATAACTGACTTTGACAGTACTGGCTCCGGAAACATTCACCTGCGCGTCAAGGCCATCTCTTTATTATGACATAAATTATAACTGTCATAAATGGAAACCTTTGTTAAATCGACATTTATGAATTAATAACAGAAAATTGAAGGTCGTACAAAAAATATTGTATGCAAACTCGTGCTAAAAGTGTTATTGCACTCGACATGTTATGAAACTCAGCCTTCGGCTTCGTTTCATAATTTCCATGTGTCGTGCATAAACATCAACTTTTAGCACTTGTTGCATAAATAGCTATTCTTCACTTCTGAATACATTAGCGTAGAATATTATAGTATGCAATTATGTAAAAGAGTTGGATTTTCAAAATTTATTTCAAAACATTTTTATTCATAATAATTTACATCGAAATCTATTACATTTTAATTAATATTAATTTAAATTTTAATTTCTAAAGTCCTAATGTGTAGGTATTGGAAAAAAAATAATATATCACTCTTGAATAAAGACATTTTATTAACTTGCAAAAGTATTCACGAGGGGCATCGCCCCTCGTAAATACACATTTCGCTCGTTAATCAAATATGTCTTTATTCACTTGATGTATAACTAACTATAAAACGCGTAATCTTAATTTATAGTCTCAAATTGTTACGCATAAAAAGCAAAAAATACTTTACATATTGAGACATTTACTACATTGCGATGGTATTCCACCACCGTGATAATGTATCTCTTTATAGCAACGCAATGTTTTAAAGTATAATATTTACTGCGTCCCAAATTGATATAAAATGCTGCTATTACTATTATTATTATTTCAAATATGTGATCTAACTAAAGCGTAAAAAATGTTGCATAGATGAAAATCCCATTTAGATTTTTTAAAGGACACTACATGATGGGACGATCTGCGAAATTTTGTCATTGCTTATTGCCCTAAACTTGAAATTACCTAATAGGTATTGCTAAAAATGTTGATAAAGGCCTCTACAGATTATAGGTTTAGTCTTCAGTCAAACAGTAACAGTTAAATCTGAAGAGATTTAACTTATCTGATGTAAATTTATTAGGTGAGCCAATATTTGAAATCCTCGTAATTAGCATAGGATTTCTTATGTTACGTCCGCCAGTGCAGCACGCTGTATATTGCTATAATATTGTTCCCGCAAGCGGTTCGATTTAATACATCAGTTATGTTTAAAAATAAATAAATAAAAATGATAACAGAATTGGTTATGGTTTAATCTTTAAATTTGTTGATATTAGATAAAATGCAAGAGTGGCTTAATAAAACGTTTAATGATATCTCCAGTTAAGAGTTAAATGGGTTTTTGGAGAACATGCTTGACTTACATCGAGAGCAGGTAGCATTTGAGAGACTAATAACTGAAGAGGGATGTTAACAGATTACTTTTAGATCAATACTAAACGATGTCACATTTAATAAGCTAAGGTAAGATAATTAAGTTAAAGTTTACTGTGACATAACCTTAAAGGTAATTATTAATAATCTTAATAAACCTTAAAATTAATACTGAATTACAAGTTGTTTAAAAGAAGGTAAAGATGGTCACATAGGGTATGTCGATAATTACAAGGACATTTGCACACGAATGACATAAAGAATGCACAATTGAATATAATAAATAAGAGGCAAGGTAACTCTAAGCAAGATTAAAGGCGTGAACTGAAGAGAATTATTAAAATGTTTTAAGAGAGCAACTGCCAAATTGTGAAGTTTTATGAAATGAAACGGAACTTAGTAGTAAGTGGATATAGAAATATATTAGATATCAGTTGCTACGTAATATTAATCAGTTAAGAAATAATATGCCGAAACATAATAGCTTCAACCAGTACAAATTATTATTGTTGGGGCAGGTTTTCATATATAAACATAAACATAAACTAGTAATCAACTAACGGTGTATTACTTACAAAAGTAATAACAAGAGGTACAAACTAACGCACGAACCATATATAATAACGTAGTTCGCGATTGAATGCAACTGGGGACCATTAGTTGAGTTTGTCTGCGAGGCCATCAAGCGACAACAGGTGTACTGAGGTGAACTTCGCTGCAGTGCTTGGATTCCATCTGCAAAGCCTAGTGGCATTGGTTGAGGTTGTCTGCGGGGCTATCAAGGTACGAAAGGTAATTCTAAGCCAGGACTTTACCGCGGTGCTTGATAACATAGATAGTAGGAGGACTTCTGCAGTGATGGTCTTTGAGAACAAAAAATAAGTACCTAAATCTCAATAATATTTATTCAATAGTAAATATAATTGAGATTATTTCAAAGTGTAAACAACGTTTGTGCAAGAATATCATTTAATCAATTTTGCATTTGCAATCAATTTAATCATTTATTATATTACCCAAGTGTAAAAACTCAACCTTGATTAGTTATTCTTCTTCTGCCAAACTAGTTAATTGATATAAAGATTTAAGGATTAAAGAGAAGAATACTTGGCTAGTCAATTAAATCTGAACCAAATATTTCTATAAGCCATTTTTGAGTAGCTACAAAACTAAATTTTTAAAATAAATATTAAAAATAATTATAAGAAGAGCTCATGTTCATTATAATATATACTTAAATGGAGTTCTAAGTTAAAATAATATTTTTAGTGAAAACATGTTGCAAATGAATCTTAAAGATTTTGATTAGGAAATAAAAAACAAAACAAACTCACTCTATATGGTAACATATAGTTTAACAGTTTATATTTTGATAGCATAATAATTTTCCTTCTACGTATATTAGATTAGATTTATGTGCAATGAATACAATGGTTTGTTACTCTGACATACTATATGGATGTACAAGATGTAGTTTATTATTTACACGTTCATATTTTAGAATAGGAAAAATATAGGACCTCAAACTTGCAATTGGAATTTTACTTTATAAATTTCTAGAAGAATGTTTGACTTAAGCAAATCCAATATATTTGAATTTCCTTTTTTTGCCAGCAACAGATATAGCATATTCCCAAAAGTAAAGGTTGTAGAATAAAATGTTTATAAGGCAACTCAACTTACCAGTGTCAATAATAAGAACTTAAGCGAAGTAGGTTAGAAATGAAACAAAGAAGAAAATATTTTGTTTCATTTAAGTGTGCTTGTTTGAATTCGACTGACATTTGCTACGTGTCTGCCTCTGCGTATCCATTCTCATACATTTTCGTATTTTATATGGATCAACACCTCTGCTTGAAAACGTTTCTAAATTAGCAAATGTTTGCTGACAAAAAACAAACACGATGTAGGTGCGGTCGTAGAACACCTTCAGAGAGACGATAAATTTCTTTTTGTAGTGTCCGAACCCATCTTTTAAAGTAGATGATCAACAGATGGCCAGCGGTGCTGTGCATAAACTTCGTATCGCCTCTTACTTATACTAAATTTATAGTCCCATTTGCACTTTAAAGCAGCATCTAGCTGTACTTCACAGAGCTGGTTGCAAACACAAAGTAAGCCCAATAAAAGTGTAGGACACGTAGGTGCATTTCCTACCCTTAAAAATAGATTGGCTTCCGGTGTAGCAACGATGTTTGAATATTAATTTCTAAAGCGACCATGATTTGTATACGAAATTAACTAGAAAACGCATCAGCATATAAGGTCGTTCGATTAACTTGTCAATTCTGAACAGCAGCGGAATTCGATGCATTGATGATGGGAGTTGTTAAAAATCCCCCTCGGGCGAATCCGCTAATAATCATTAAAAGCTATGTAATGGACACAATGTCCACAATATTTTAATGGGAAATTAAAACAGATATGACCTACATGTTTATTTTTGCACCGATGCCAAATTCTTGTGATGCGTAATAATCTAGAAATTGATATCTGTTCTTGAACTTTCTCGGTTAATTAATCGTTCCAGATGTTACTAATACATCACTACTAAAAAAGATAAAATATTGTAATGGTCTCCAAATAATCTCAGAATCGAATAACGTTAATTTGTCGGCCAACACGCATTCTCACATTCTAGAAGTTGTTAACCAGCTCTTCTGGTCTACGCTTTTTTATACAGGCAGATTGAGTTGCATTGCGTGGGAATTAGAAAATGTTTGTCCAGATTAGGTATTATTTATTTTAAAAATAAATTTGTTTATTGAGTTAAAACGACCATATCGTCATTAGTATCAATTGAAAAGTAAAAAGCTTCCTAACTTAAGAAACTCAAGCAAGTTTAGTACCATTTTGTTGGCGTATAGAATAGCAATTGGATAAACAGCAATTTATTCACAATTTTTAATTTTTGCTTACATACTCATGTAGATAATCGTTAGGCTCTTTTGCCTGTTGCTGTCGAGGATCATTCACACGGCGTAAAAGGGTCGCCATTATGTACACTGTATGTATTGTAGTAATATTATTATTCCCCACTTATTGTTGGGGAGTAAGTATGTTATAATCATATAAATTGGAATAAATAAAATAAGTATTACCACAATTACTATACAGTTTTAATCTGCATAATTGCCTCTCGCAGGGTTAATTAAAAATTAGGATTTGTTTAATTATTTGCAAAAATAAATGATATGTTGCCTCC
Organism: Agriotes lineatus; assembly: GCA_940337035.1. Lineage (NCBI taxonomy): Eukaryota > Metazoa > Arthropoda > Insecta > Coleoptera > Elateridae > Agriotes > Agriotes lineatus. The sequence continues at coordinate 102,370,331 of OW679199.1, forward strand.
TATATTTTAATTATTGGCAACTAAATCAAATTAATGCGCCGGCTAGCTTAATAGGACTCCAATACCAAAGAGTTAGGTTGTAACACACAGTATAAAATTTATCCTAGTATAGCAAATGCTCATTTTTAAACGAGTGACAGTTAACCTCAAAGATTGACGGAAGACAGAGCTGCTCGAACAGATAAAAATCCAGCGTAATTTGAACGCAAATCGACCAAAAATTAATAAATACGCCCATGTACACAATGACAATACAATTTAATGAATCAAGTTGTTTAGCTAACCTGTATTTGTTTTCCTTCTACGTCATAGGTTGAAACAATTTTTTGGTTTCGCTTAATTGTTTCGCCAGTTATCCAATTATTTCAGGCGTAACCTGTATATTTTTAGTTGAATTATAAATCCTTTGCATTTCGAATTCGTAAATTTTCCAAAGCAGCGTATTTTGTACCTGCATGAAGTTTATTTCGTTTGCGCGATGCCCTCTCGACCCGCGCTATCTCTTATCAGAGTGCGAGTCTTCTTTTGGGCACGAAATTTTCGTCCGAGGCACTTGCTGTCTTAACCTAAGCCCGCCGTCATCGGCGCGGCTAAGGCTTGATTTTAATTAAGTCAAATTACGTGCGCCCAACCAATTTTTATGAGCATTGTGTTTCCTAAGGGCTGATTATGATCAGGTACGATGGCGCTTTTTTGTTTTGTTATTCGCATAGTAATTACATTTTTTCTTAGCTCTTAATTACCAGTTTCAATCACGAGTTTATCTCGGGGCCAAGGCGCTAGCCTTATCGCATTTTCGACACCTGCTGGGTTCGGCGTATTTGCTGCCTTTTTGAGGATGCTTCCGCAGCAATTTTCGGCGCATCCACGTCGATTTCAACGATATGTGTGCAGTTCACGACCACCTTATGTTAAACCGAAGGGTGTAGTTACCCCGGCCGGCATTTGCCTGTTTGCCGTTTGTGAGCGTTGGAGAAGCGAGGTTAGTTTGTGCTACTCCGGGATTAAATCTCAAATTATCTTCAATACCTGGATTTTACTTTTATACATTTTAAACCAGTAATTATTTGGAATTTAAATTCATACGTTTTGCCATTATTAACATGTAATGTTCAATTTCATACATGCTCTTGCTTTTTGCATTTGAATTTTTTATGCTTATAGTTAATTATGCTCAGTATTTAAAAGTTGCTATTTTAATGTGTATTTACCCTCTGTAAAAGGTACAGTCACGCTTTTTTTATTTTCAATAGCCTAAGAGAAGGTTTTATTAAATGACTGTGATAAGCTTATCTCACGAATAATTTGTTGTTAAAGTTATTAAAATAACCCGAAAGGGGTTCTTGATTTTATGCGTGTCGCAACCTTCAGTTAACGTACACAACTTTGTTATCACATTATTTGCATTTTAATTAATCTAATTATTTACTACTGACACTACAAGATTATTTTATTACTCATTAATTAAACGCTAGTCACTTGTAGTTTATTTTTTCTTATTATTTGAAATCGTTTGATTTCTGGCGCCCATTTCCTTTTCCTTTTTTGAAGACATTCCAGGGTACACAGCTGATGATTTGAACCTACGATCCATGGTCGCCGAAATTTGAGTTAGTTAGGGCCATCGGGGCGAGTAAAGAGTTTTCAGAGCTGCCGTGGTGTATAAACTGTAGGCGGTTGATCTGCGATTTTTACTACCATCGATCAATTTTATTAATTAATCGCAGGTCGGCTTCTTTATTGTTTCAAGGTGGCGCTAACTGGCAACTGTTTTATTTCCTGCTTTACGAATCCATGTCCGTCCACTGCAAAACCAAGTGACGCTAAGCTTGTAATTTTCTTCTGAAACGCTTCCTGCGGCCGCCACCTGCTTCTGGACTGCTCCTTGCAACCTCCTTTCTCTCTCTTTCTCTTCCTCATCTTTCTTCAACCTGTTCTCTCTCTCCTCCGCATCTCTCTCTATTGCTTCGTGCAAATCCTTATTCAACCTGTTTTCTCTTTCCTCTGCACTGCTTTTGTTTTCTTGGTTCATTTGCAACAAGTTAACAATTGTTTCAAGTAAGTTTTTACAATGTCTTTCCTTAACTACTAAATTGTTTTTGTTAAATGTCATCCCGAGCACTTTAACAGTACTTTTGATTGCTTTTATGCACTTTTAGTCTTTAAACACTGGTTCACAAGTTATTTAGCACTGTATTGTAGTTTTCTATCACTTTCAGGTTGTTTTTCACATGCTCTTTGCATTGCTCTGCTTCCTTACACAGCTTTGTAACCCTTCAGCTGCGTTATCGATTGTTGGCGTAATGATATGAATACAGAACGCTGCATAAAACTTTTGTAACGCTTCGAAACATCTCTGTACTTAAGTAAATTCAATATTCTGTCTTGACGTTACACTTTTAACCTGTCAGTCATTATAGATGAGATGCATTTGCCACACCGAGCAAAAATCACTTAAATAAGTTGAATGCAACCCTGCTGATACTGTTGAGGGCACAACGTAGGATTGACACCTTCGGGAATTCGAACCAAGAACTTCCTTGTTGGGAGCGAGCACTCTGCTAACTATTATGCTGAAGCTTCTATAAATGACGTACTTTACGCTTATAGATATATATTAATTAATAGCTAGGTGTAAAATATTGTAAGAACTAAGCTTTCCCATAGTTTCAAAAATTAATCGTTTCGTACAGTCAGTGTTCTTAGTAAGTGTTCCTTTCGGTGGTTTTTAAGAATTTGCTAATAAGCGTTGATTTTTTACATTTTTGATAAATTCCCACATATTTGTCGGCGCAAATTCAAGCGCAACTCAAAGTGCAGCAAATTGAAAGTACAATAAAAATCTGCAGGAAAGTACTACATAATTGACCTGGTGGTAAACGGGTTAATAACATCGGCCGCAGAAAATGGTTTTTAAACGCAACGAAAAAATATTGTGGTTCAAAACAACTGCTGGTAAGAAGACACTAAATTACCAATAGAGAAATTTTTAAATAATTTTATCTACGCCTCGATTATTCATCAGGAAACTGCAACATTACCACTAATATGGGCAACCGCGATCGCGGTTTGTGCAATAATACCGAATAATTCCAACAATTTAGTGCATTTCCTGCCACTGGTATTTAGATTACTCGAGTTACTTGTTTGGCAACTTTACTCATATTCTAATGGAATGCCAGAGTGTGCAGCAGAATTACATTACAGCAGGTTTTATTGTTGGTATTATCTAATTTAATGTTTTAAATTGCACGTTTATAGACTAAAGTGAGCTAAAGGTTAACTACACCTGGTACATTATTCCCTTTTTATACAACAAAATAAGAAAGCGGTCTATTTTGAACAATTAAGTGGGCTAGAAAATTAAAAATTTTATTGATCTATCTAACGCAGCTATGTGTTATATCGCACAGTTTATAACTGGTTCATCTGTTAAAAATGCTGCGTTATTAATTAGGCAGGTGCAGTTTTTACAACCAATGTAATTTCTTGAGCTGCAGTAGTGTGCAAAAATCGGAGAAAAGTGTCTTTCATGTACTCGTGCGATTTTTTGTTATAAAATAACGGTAACATTAAAATGGCAACATTAGAGAAACAGACCTAAGAGATAAAGTAACAAGGTCAACACATCACGGAAACACACATCGCACACAATGGTTTCTGCGCAAGCACAAAAGGCGCGCTCCAACTCTGTAATCCGAATCCGCGGCAAGTTGAGCATTGTACCGCCAGATGCTAGCGTACGAAGCACCAGCCTCTACACCGCAGGGTAAATGAGGTTACAGATAATACATACATACATACAATAGAAAAAACTGACGAGACAACAGGTTTACGTAAGTCTGCAACCACCGAAAGCTTTTATATATTTTTCAAGTTTAAACAAAATCGTGGTTGAAACTATTCAATTATTTTTTAAGTAGTGGTATTGAGAAAAATGCACATATCATTATTTCAAAGTAATTAAAGGCATTCCATATAGCTAAAAATATGTAGAGAGTTCTATTTTGATTTTAAAGCTCCCCCTGGGATTAGTTGCTGGCTAAATTGAGTAGCCCAGCAGCGAGTATAGGCGGTCACAAGCCCGGATAAAGGAGGAGAGTTTGGGTGTAAAAAAGCATATTATGAAAAGTCAAGTAGATCCAGTCAGACGAAATCTATGTAGACGTCAAGGCAAACGAAATAAGGACAAAGATTTGCGGTTAGAAACTTGGACTGTTCGAACACTATACAGACAAGGCGCCCTAAAATGGCTGATTAATATACTGGACCAATATAAAACTGATATGATAGCAATCCAAGAAATACGGTGGAGTCGAAAAGAAATTATACAAAAAATGAAGTATGACATACTATAGCTGTCATAGCAGATTTTATCGTAAGTAAAAGAATCAAACATTTGGTCATGGGATTTACACCAATTAATAAAATAATGCACTGAGCATTATTAATGTCCATGCGCCAACCGAGGACGAAACCGAGTTCTATACTGGTTTAAAGCTATAAATTTAATATTTTTGTTTGTAAAACGTGATTTAATGTAAGGATAGTGATGAATGTTCAACCTAAAATGGAACCAAATTTAAGATAAGCAAAAGAAGGGGGAGGTTTATTGTTCTGGGATATAATTAGTAAAGATCGGTAGCGAAAACATAGAACCAAACTAATACATCAAATTACTCTTCTTCTTTTGCCTCTCACATTAGGCCAGTGGTCTGTTTCATTCACAAAGTGGGGCTTTCATGAGCCCTTTTTACTCGTAACTCGGGTAGGTGGCTAGCCTTGCCCGTTAAAAATTGAGGAAGAGTTCTCTTGTTAGAGGTTAACGATTACCACAGGTGTTAGAGTGGTAGCCGGTGAGCGTGCGATTTTTAAAATCATTCTATAGAATCGCCGGGAATCGAAACCGTACCGGCTGAGTCTAGGATTTTCTCGCGGGGCAATCCAATCACACACATCGAATTAAATAGAGATTGTATCAATTAGTTTCAATAAAACCTTTTAAAACTCTGACAACGCTCTTTTTGCGTCTATATGTATTTAGTGAAACTTTCGTTGGTAATTATTAAAGCATGGCTCTACAGTTGCTATTAGCTACTGTTTATTTTTTGAAATTGGTTGAATGTTTAAAAACAACTAATAGTGAGATGGTTTTAAGCCTACAACTTGGCTCTGTACAGTGCAAAGTATCTAATCAAGTCAAGAAAGCACAGAGTTAGGATATTTTAGGAAATTGCAATTTAAAACAATAATAAAAGTATTAAATGCATTGGTAATGAGATGCGAGAAGTAGTAATTAAACGATAAAGGCACGCATAAGCAAAGCATATTTCAGAGAGTTTGAATAAAGTAATATAATTAAATAAAATAGGTTTGTGCATATTTAACGCTAGGCCAAACAAAACAAATGGTTTGTTATGTGCAGACTAAAGGCGCGTAATTATTAATAAACGTACAGGTTAGTGAATGGCAAGCAATCTGAAAGATAAACGAGATCGGAATAAAGGATAATAGAAAATTGCAAACAGCAATCCCGAAATTAGGCAATGGAAAAGAAGGAAAGCAAGCAACGTGTGTAAATTTAAACTCAATTTCCAGTGCATTAATAAAACAAAGAGAAAAAGCAGAGCAGAGATGTTAAAACATTATTGTGTGCGTAACGAAAGGAACAATGATAGTTATAAGCAAAGGACAATTTATTTATTTTGCTATTAAAACTAATTTATAATTAACAAAAATTATCCCGGTAACATAGCAACTCGATGCGTTTTTATAAAATAAAAGGAGAACAATTGAAATGATAAATTAAGACAGTTTGAGCGAAATTAAAATTAATATTTTTGCAAATAAAAAGTGTTTACCAGTTATAAAAAGTATTGAATTTTATTGTACACATCACCGTGCACCAGTGGAAGTGTTTGTGGCAGTTTCCGCCACAATAAAATAACAATTTTCCAATCTCATCTGCGACTGAAGATCGGCAGCCGACATCTGAAATTTTAGAACTTTGATTCCGGCACAGTTAAGTATTGGAAGCCAGATATCTGCACGGCATTACATCAGAGGGATCTGCAGGAGCATACCAATCAACATTTGCGGCCAGAGAAGCGGCTACAGGCTGAGAAATTCCAGCGGCGTCACCTTCCGATCATCTTCGTGCCAAAGTTGACATCTTTACGAGGTAGGAATTAGTTATAAATTGAGTGTCAGAGTTCGGGAAACCTATGAAAATACGAGATAGATGTTTGCTGAAGAGGCCTATCGCATATCTAAGGGTCCAGCTGCGCCACAATAATCCAAAAATTGCGTAGCATCATCAAATTTTGTGAAATTGGCGGATTTCTAAGCAGCAAAAACCAGTGAATAGTTTGCGTCCTATCTACGTCATCCTGTAACAATGAAATTGAGGTTTTGTTACCTAAAGCGATAATTCAATAAAATTACCTGACGATTCTTTGTTAGTTTCACGTTTTTTTGTAGCATTCAGGTAGCAGCTGTTGCACTGGCGAAATTTTTGTGTCATTTGACAGATTGTAAATTTTATCTACCAGAACCGCGTATATGAGCTACTTAAGGACGAATAATCTAAAATGAACTACTACTAAATATGAATATAGTGAAATTCGGAATTCAACCTGAGATAAGCAGTTTTGTGTTTGCCGAGAGCTAGCTTAAATAACATTGCAGTTTAATAAAATAGTAAGAAAGGGGCATTCAACCATTTTATTTTGAAGATCATCTAATACATTTCATTTTAACTAGCTTTAAATTACTGACAGGCAAAGTAAGCACAGTATAAAACACAATCTGAGAATTTTTGTGGTGATTTGCTATATTTTAACTTATTAATTTTGTACCAAAATAATTAAAAAACAGACAGGCAGTTCATCGCAATAGAAGAAACCAAATCTGAAGAATAAGATGCGCGTTTAACAATTACAAATCGAAATCGTGAATTTCTTTTTTTCTATTTTTGAACATTTCTCACATGTTTGTCTCAATGCTTTTCCTTAATTTTGTCATTAATATTCTGTAGTATCCTTTCATCACGGTGATGCTGGATGCTTTTACTGTAACGACTGTTTTTTCAACCGTCGTTACTGGAATTGTAACGCTGCTTTTAGTAGCGGTGGCGCCGTCGTTGTGTTTAAATTTTCTAACACTACTTTACTTAACACCCTGTTTGTTTACGTAACTAGGTAGCTCAGTACACATAAAACTCTTTTAAAAATCACCCCATTTCGTAGCTACGAAGCTTCATTGTCTGCCAAACTTGGTGCTGAAATCAACATCTTAATATGCAGAATAAAAGGAATTTTTCTCACTCAAATAAATATGAATATATTCACCTTTTAAACGCACAAATAAAACAATAAAGAAAATCTGAATTAACTCCTAAATTAAATGGCCACTCCTAAACACAACAGTGTTTCTAATTCATATTCTTATATGGGTATTTCGCCACTCTGCAAATTAAAATATTAAATAACGAAAATATTAACAACGAACGTTTCGAGGGACAATCTGCCCTCGTTATCAACGAATAACAATTAAAACTAACAAGAACTTATCTTTTTTTCACTGGAAGAAAAAACGCCCAACCTCCAATGAATTTTCTGACATTGACGTTTGTTGATATCTGTACCTACTTGATCTCATCTTTAAGAATTGATAGCCAACTATTGTCTAAAAATATTGAGAAAGACGACACGCATTTTTCTTCGTTAAGTAAAATGTATGCCGTTTCCTTAATTTTTCGCCTAGTTGACATCGATTCTTTAGACAAGATCTTTGTGTTTTCCCATTGTATTTTATGGTTTTCATCCCAAGCATGTTCTGCCAGCTTAGACTTATTGAATTGATGCGTTTTCAACATATTTTTATGTTCTTTAACTCTTACTGCTAAAGGCCTGGATGTTTCACCGATATAATATTTCCCGCATTCACAAACCAGTAGTTTGGTGGAGATATGTCGATGATGTTTTTGCAATTTGGCCTCATGATATGGATGAGGTGGACAAATTTCTTGAACATATTAACAGTAAAGAAACCTCCATCAAATTCACATTAGAAACATCCAGGCCTTTAGCAGTAAGAGTTAAAGAACATAAAAATATGTTGAAAACGCATCAATTCAATAAGTCTAAGCTGGCAGAACATGCTTGGGATGAAAACCATAAAATACAATGGGAAAACACAAAGATCTTGTCTAAAGAATCGATGTCAACTAGGCGAAAAATTAAGGAAACGGCATACATTTTACTTAACGAAGAAAAATGCGTGTCGTCTTTCTCAATATTTTTAGACAATAGTTGGCTATCAATTCTTAAAGATGAGATCAAGTAGGTACAGATATCAACAAACGTCAATGTCAGAAAATTGATTGGAGGTTGGGCGTTTTTTCTTCCAGTGAAAAAAAGATAAGTTCTTGTTAGTTTTAATTGTTATTCGTTGATAACGAGGGCAGATTGTCCCTCGAAACGTTCGTTGTTAATATTTTCGTTATTTAATATTTTAATTTGCAGAGTGGCGAAATACCCATATAAGAATATGAATTATGAATTCACGCCACAAAGAAGTTTCAGAGATTATCTTAACAACAGTGTTAACTAAGACTGTATCATCAACGCGCATTAACTGATTTTTACATGCATTTACAAGTCATACGCTATCAGAATAACTGTATCTGAAAGGCATTCACATTTAAACAACGTTAAAAGACACCTAAATAACTATATTTAAGTGGCAACTGCTATACTGCATCGAAATTCGCCGTCGCGATTTGATGCATAGAAATGCGGCTTTGTGCGATCTGCGTACTTATGTATTTGTCCATTCATCGAGTTCCTTTATAGTCGCGAAATGTTTACACATCCTGGAGCAAACAGTTATCGCTCAAACTGAAAACATGCCCTGTATCAGGTTACCTTAAGCGCGTGCCTTAGAACTGCTGCGTAGCGGATTTGGTTGATCTATGTCGCCAAGCTTAGATGACCCAAGTGTACGAAACTTTCCCAAGAATGCAGCGGGGAAATCACCTAGCTGCTCGCTCGCCGATTCGCCTTTATGACGGATTGCGTCACGGTAGCAAATTGACGTCACAAAATTCTTGTAGAAGCATACTTACTCAGTACTCGATTATTTAGCACTTACACACACAGTGTTGGCACAACACTTGCTTGTTCCACAGAGACACTTACGCAGTAAGTTTTATTTACTACGCGGTTTCCGCCGCCTGCAATTAGCTTGTCGCAAGCGAATTTTACTGCAATCGCTCACACACGTGTACCCTAGAGCTCGGAATTCCGGCGATTAAATTTACCTTTTCCGCGAACGCCGGTAATTCATATCAAACGTTGTACACACAAAATCGAGCGATAAACGCATTAAATAGGGCCGTACGCTTACACTTTCAACTATAATAAGTTATAATGATTAGATCTAATTAACAATACAAAAGCAAGCACACTCAAACTTACTATATACATAAATATTAAAATAAACACTTCAGGCAAAGCAGTGCACATTTAGGTTTCAAATTGCTCGCAGGGTGTATTTCCATTTTGCATGATTGCAATTTGATTTTTATCGTAGCATAAGGGCAACACATGCATATATTCATTAATTTTCTAACTTATCATAGTATATAATTACCACAGAATCCCTAGTTTTACCAAAATCTGCAATGTTCGTTCAAACAGTTTTTAGAAAATTGTTGCATCAACTGGCATCACTTTTAAGCAGTATAATATATATTTAATTTTATATTTTACAATTAAAAATCACTGCAAAACATTGCTATGCCAAGATTTAAATTTAGTTTTATCTACTCGGGTGTCGTAATGATAACAATGATCTCTAAAACCTCTTTGTGGCGCTTCAATAATCATGCATGACTATTGAAGCACCACAACATTGTGAACGTCGATTTGAATATCATTCTGACATAATTTATGAGATTAAGGGCAGATTCTAAAATGCAAGTATATACCTAGAATAAGCTATCCGCGGTATAATTGTCACAGTTTCCTTTGTTGCAGCAATCGTTTCTAGGGTATTTATTCCCGGATAACTTTATCCATGGTTTATAGCACCGGCCCTAAATACTATATTGACATCATTTAAGTCCTTAGAGCTATAATGAAATCATTAGTTTACTCTAACAAATTTGTTACTATAACGTTGCTAAGAAAATCGCTAACAACTAATAGCTGTTTTTGTTTTAACATTTTTTATTCATGTTACTTCCCCCCTATAAAATGTCATTGTGAAAAAATACCTTCCGATATTTCTTCAAGTGTCACTTCTGTCCGTCTGCCTGTTGATGGCTCAAAAACTATACTGCTCAACAAATGAACTGGACCATTTGTATAAATATTGGTGCAATTTTTAAAAGTATTTTCCAAAAGGACAGTCATGGCATTTTTGGTAACCTTTCAGGATTGTGTCACTATAAAAAGCATTTATTTTTATAATTTAGTCTAAATAAAACTCAGTCCATTAATAAAATATTATCATTTGAAAATTTAGAATGTTGATAGCGCATTGCAAACAAAGTATGCCAAATCGTTGCCAAAATTTTTTTATCGGTTGCAGGATATTAATCCCTTGTTTACATATACAAAAGTAGGCTGGTTAACTAAATCATAACTGACCTGTACGGTAATAGTCCATTACCGTACATGGCAACCATAACCATACAGCAACCGATAAACTATTGAACAAATCACGGATGTTATGAATCATAACAGCCTCAGATGTTTTAAAATCCTCGCTCTGCGAGCTCGGATTTCAATACAACATCTGCGGCAGTTATGATAGTCATAACATTCCTAGATATGTTAATAGCTATAAACGTTCCGGGGAGACTCAAAAAAAACTATTAATTTTCTTTTTTTATTCTCTTATTTTTGTGAAATATAATTTTTTATATATATATTTTTTATTAATATGATGTTGTTTATGCTTTAGTTGACATTTGAGGACAGTGCAATTAAATGTGCTTATTATGATTATACTATAAAAAACAATTTTTTGCACTACTAGTCTCAGAACGCACCGTTATTGGTCTATCTTTAGGTCGTGAATTTGATTTTCTCCACCAAGGGAGAGAAAGTAAAATAAACAATTTTCACCGTAGTAACTGATAAATTGCTAAGTTACCAAATATGACTATTTTAATTTTGACGTTTTAAAGAGCTGTATTGTCAGGTTGACAGTTAACATATTTTCGAAATTTGTTGGGAATTTAGGTATTAAGTCGTTTGGTAGTGCAAAAAATAGTATATACACCACGGTAGCGAATCGTCGTATAACCTTCGCGCTTTAGATACTTCGCGCTGAGCGCTCAGTATCTAATATGCGCTCAGGTTATAATACTGCACTTCGCTACCTTGATGTATAATATACTATTATATATTTTTTTGACGTAATGTAACAAATACAGTTCATTTATTGAGCAGTATATTTATTGGAGGAAGGCGATATTTTTCATGCGAATTATATGTCTACCTGGCTCGAAGCCGAATATACTTTCGGTCACAGAGTGTGCACGTTAAAAGATAAAATGTTTTCTACTTTTGCCTTAACGCAAGAATAGATACAAGTACTAATTTGCACATAGTTCAAGTTTTAACCCCTGATGAAAATGGGATCCAAAGGGTGAACATGTGGAATGGACAGTGCAGTGACCAATGCGTCCTTTATAATACAGCCGAAAGCGAATTCAATTGTTGTGTCAGCGTGGGCTAGCGGTTACAGCATCGGACTAGCAATTAGTAACTGGATTGCGCCTGGGAGCGCGAGTTCGAATCCCAGTGACTAAATTTTCTTTTCTATTTGCAAATTGATGTTATTCTTACGAGGGAAGTTTCGTATAAACCCCTTTACATATTTTTTATATTTAATTACTTTTTAAATTTTGCAAGGTGATGAGATTTTGTATGCGATCTTTACAACTAAACCATAATGATATGCGTTACGATCTTTATAACATAAATAACTATAACCTTACTTGTGGCTTGCGAATATTTTTGGCAATTTTTTCAAAAGTGGGTGTACATTTTTATTATAATGAACCGTCGAGATTGAAATGTATTGCTGGAATGGGCGTGTACTACAAGTAGTATTAAGATTTTTTAGCAGGCAGACGTCTTGTGCCAAAATGTTTTGACAAGTAAAAATTAAAGTCTGGAATATTGATTTTATTATATTTTTCTTTTAGTACTATCGCATATTGAATTTAAGCAAATTTGAATGCAGAATCGCTGAATGCTAAAAACCTGCGTCACGCATTTTCTATTCTTCGAAACGACATTCATATTCAAATAGCAATTCTTGAACATATTGGAGACATACTTGCTGAATTACGAGAATCAAATGGCTATGATTTTACATGTAAGAGAAGTAGTCAAATTATAATTTTTAGCTCTCTTAAGCTTTATCTTCCACGAAGCTCTATGAAGTTTTAAATTTAATTTACTGGGGTTGCAATGCAGATATGGTTGGCGTTCTTGGAAATTCTGTTTCTGCTTATCAAGTAATGAAAAATTGGTCGCGGAAGTTCAAATGTGGCAGAAGCAGCCCCGAACATGCAAGAATCAGAGGTCGTAGGTTGACAGCACTGGTCAATATTATGCAAAATTAGTTACAAAACTTCGTTATTGTATTAAATAGAAAAGAAAAATGGTCACGATAACGCTCCGGTTCATAAGAGCCTTATTTTTGTGAACGCAATTTGTGATATTGAGTTTGAAGCTATGGAGCATCCACCCTACACTCTTATTCTAGCTCTTAGCTATTTCTATTGATTTCCAATACTAAAAGGGAGTTTTCGGGAATCAAAAATTAGAAGCGACGACGCTGTTTTAGCAGCAATTCAGAAATTCTTCTGTGATCAAGACTTCTAGTTTTTCAATAATGCCACTGATATGCTTAAACATTGGTGGAATAACTATCTTCATATTCAAAGAAATTATATTGAAAAATAATGTGATGTTCTATACTAGAGCAATAAATGATGTGCACCCTTCGTATTTAGATCACATGATATCTACAATGAAACCCACATTTTGAAACAAGTTCTTGTTATTCAATTCTTCTGGTGCTTCTTACTTCATTTCTAAAAAAAACATAATTTCATTATTTCAAAATCTTATAACAAGAACGATATTGAAATTCCATACAGTAAAGTAAACCTTTCTGTTCACGTTTACTGTCTTTGCGCCAATACTCTAGAACGTCTAAATTCACTAATATGTCTGTTTTCAATACTCATTGGCAAAGCGATTCTTCGTTTTTAAAGCAAAGAACAATGATAAAACTTACTATCAAAAGCAATTTTATTCCGTTACATTATATTTGGTGTTGCACCGTCTGTGGCCACATAATACATATGTACATACATCTCGCGTTTGACACCTCTAATGTTCGGAAAACTAAATAATGCAAGTGTAATGTATTATTTACAGATTCCATTCCATTTTAGTCGTGTTCGCCTCATGTCGACACCTCGACACAATCAGGACAACGTACAGCATTAAATACAAGGTTTCTTCTTTGGGGATTAATTATTATCACACCCACTCGCTTAAACAGCTTTCTAAACTGCAGATCTGAAAGATCTGCTTCGGCGATACTTAAACTGCGCAATACCATTTTCGAGTCCTATGAGAAAATTCCAGAAAGCAGCTCTTTTTACGTTTCCAAAAAAATAAACACACTGCTGCAGCTCAGACCATAGACGGTAGAATACCAAGCAACGTAACTGTTGGTCATCGCCAACCATTGTTTATGTAGGTGCGTGCATGAATAGCAAGTGATTTCGACAGTCTTATTACATACGTATGTCAGTGCCATGCCCACATATCTGGCTAGAATTCTAACCACAAAGTTTCATGCACTGACAGCACTTGTTATGGCATCCAGCCCCTACGTTTGAGTTCAATCTCAAAAATCTGTTTTTTCCGGTGCAGTAAAAGTCGTCCTATCCTTCCTACCTTCAGCGCGTTGTGCAAGCCAATTGGTGTACGTGGGCTTAAACGATGTGTGATTTAATTAAGAGTCTGTAGGAGGGTTGAGACATGCAGACTAAGTAGGCACTGATTGGATGTACTGAGCGCAGCAAACGAGTAAATTGGAAAATTTTTGTAAATTCTCCAACAGATTTTAGGCATGCGGGCGTTGGAAGTCAAAACGGGTTGTTGGCGTTTCTTGTCTTCATCGAATTTAATATCATGCACATAAGATATCGATCAAGAAAAAATGTATTAGTACGATTAAATAATTACTATTTTTAGGTTACTTTAACACATTTTTAAAAACTACAATTTCTGCTCCTTAAACGAGCATTACGTCAAAAGTCTGCTTGTTACCAATTTAACATATTCATAGTGTGGTTGATAATTTTTATTGCTCCTGTAAATTGATAGTTAGCAGATACAATTGTTGACAGAAGTGGGTACCAAAATAATATTTCCGATAATTGATATTAGCTATTGCAGCTCTTGTGTTATCAAAATAATTCAAAAATATTAATTTTACAACAAAAACAAGGAGCTAGTAAATAAAAGAGCAAGCCTACGGGCGAGGCTAAAAAATGCGATTCTGTACGAGTTAGTAATGAAACTTTATCATGCTTTGACGTATGTTCCGTGACAAATAATTTGGCATGTAGCTGTCAGAAAAAAATTCAAATGTTTCAACGTATACTTTTGCAATATTTGAGTCAAATTTACTTTATCACTATGGACTAGTACGATAAGGTACTAGTTTACGGACTCATCAAAAACCAGATCATTGTGGTACAGGAGAACATAATGGCTATTTACATAAGCACATAATCTAAGACTTTATTGGACGAATATATTTTATAATCGAGCGACCTTTGCGAACGAGACTAATTAATAGGATGGTTCGATAAAGTCAGATTATGTACGAGTTGCGTACCAAACTTTATGTTCGGATGTTTTTTTTACTTAAATAATAAATAAATATGTAGTAAAATTAAATTAACATGTTCGTGAAATACCTAGAGCCGGTTGCAGAAAGCAATGTTAAGTCTGGTGTTAGTTAACATCGCGTCAAAGTGAACAAAATCGCATCAAATTTTGTTTACTAATGTATTAATTACCATAAGCATTTGAGATTTGATTCGTTTTTGTTCACTTTGACGCGATGTTAGCTAACACCAGACTTAACATTGCTTTCTGCAACCGGCCCCTAGAGTGCCTTAATGGATAGTGACAGATTTTGCATGATGAATATTTACGACAACAAAAACGTGTTTTAATTATTCATTACCGTAATAATTAATCGCCATTTCTTCATTTGTAAACATTGTTTCTTATTAATGTTCAGATTTGTTAAAATATGGGTACATTTATTGTAACATTTACTTGACAGTGACAGTTCAGTTTAATTTACTGTATCACTATGGTACTGTTCTAGTACAATAAAGTACCACTTTATGGCCCCTAAATAGTTTTATGAACAAGGCCTTTATGATGCAGTCGAACACAAACATCGTTGTGACATGAATAAATAAAAAACATATTAATATTATGTAATTAAATAATAATTGGGATTTGTTCTTCAGGGCAGCAATTTAAAAAACACGTTTTTCAACGAACACAAAATTTCGGAAAGCTTTATTCCTTTACCAAGGCAACTACAATAAAATTTACAGTTGTAGATAATCATAAAAAACAATTGTTTTATTTACAGGCAAGTATGGTTAGTACTTCATAAATGGCAATACAGAACAAAAACAGACATATCTAATTTGGTACATCAGGTAGTATTGTTTTTGAACCTCTAAACTGATGTATTAAATTAGATATGCCTGTTTTTCTTCTGTATTTCCGTTTATGAAGTACTACTAACCTCACTTTTATACAAGTAAAGCAATTGTTTTGTGATTGTTTCTTTACAACTGTAAACTTAGTAGTAATAGTTGCCTTGATAAAGGAATAACGTTTTCCGAAATATTGACTGGATAAAAAGAGTTTTCTTTTGAACGCTGCCCTGAAGAATGAATCCCAATTACTTAATTACATCATGTTAATAACTACAATTATATGTTTAATGTGAATGTTAGGAATTATCAAAGACAAGCGTTGTGACCTTTAATACGGACCAGGGCGTTGACATAACTGTAAAATACTTACGTATTATTAAAATAATACAAATAAATATACAAGATCTTTTAACACCTTGTAGAACTGGCAACAGTTGCTATGAGATAATACTCTTTTTAATTTAAAAGAAATTGATCACACATTATTTGTAAAGAAGGTTACCCTAACTTTATTGAACTCACACTAGTACCATTAAACGATCAGGTTATCTCAACTTTCTCGAATAAAATGGCCTTATTTTTTGTTAGCCCCTCCGTTGTGTTTACTTTTTTATACTTATTTGTTCTTTTGTTGCCAGCTAGCTCAGTTTAATACAAGAGAAATCTTACCTTTCTTCTCCAGTCGAGGTTACGGACACTCAATATAACCAAGCCCTGGAAGTTGACTCAATCGAGCTCGAAACACTGAATAGATATACCCCAAGCTTCTACTCAAATAAAAGCCTATCTACTCACAATCAGTGTAATATAAAAATAGATTGGAATCAAATACACACAAATAAAAAAGAAAGCAAAAGGAATTACATATAAAATAAATTTCTATTGCGCTCATCCAAACGGTGCTATAATATACTTATAATATAAAAACTACGGGCGATTGCTAAGTCCTACGAACAGTTAAACCAGCTAGGATAATTGTGACTGACATACGTTTAGAAAAGATTGTCTTATACACGAACATCAAATCGCATAAAAGCCATTCCTGCATGAAAGTTGGTCTTGCCCACAATATTTCGCCGAGTTTTGTGATGAAATCGGATACTCCAGCGATGACATGACGCTTGACGTCAGAAGTCGCCACGATGGATCTTAGCTAAGCCCAAAACGTGCTTTGGGATGCGAGGTGGTGCAACGTGGTGCAATTTGCTATTTTACAGATTTCAAATAAAAAACCACCAACTTTTACTAATTACGTACAGGTATGTAATGTACTTATTTTCCAGCTGTGGTAGGCCTACTCACGTAGCTTAAGATTGTGCAGCTCTTGGTTGGAGATGCTGTCAGCTTGTAAGAGCACTGCTACTTCACTGGCCGACAAAACTATGATAAGACTTGGCTTAAAGCACCAACTCTTGAATACTAGACATGATTTCAACACCTCGCACTGAAAGTTACTTCGCGGCGAACAAACTCTTCCCTTCAAGTGTCTCACAACGGATGCAATAATCTTCCTTGGTCAGCAGGGTTAGTTTCAGCGGTAAAACATCACTTCCATTATATTGTCAATATCCAAGCGAAAACTCAGCGTATTATAACTTTGAATTTAAATAAACTAGAGTTGTATCTAATATTACAAGATACCAATAGGCTGTATAGTTGAAGATTATTAATGACTGTTACTGAGCTTAGGTGTAGCTGTGTCAAATACAGTTTTAGGTGATTATGCAAAACACAATCAGGGTTTAAGTTAGTGCACATACTTACGTTAATTTGAGATTTGAGACTGGTTAAATCAATACATAGTTATTAGAGTGGTTTTCCTACAAGAACATACAATTTTTTTAATTGAACCTTCTTCTCCAATATTCTTTTACCCTATTACGATGTCATATTTTTGAAATTAAGTTCAAGAATATTGAATGGAAATAGAACATTCAAGCTTGTATTAACAAATTTAGACAAAGAGTTTTGATTATTAATGTGTTCAGAAGGTCAAATTAACAACAATAAACCAATATGTTCAAGTCCGATTCTCAACCCTTAGATAGACCCAGAGATATTAGAAGGGGACTAAAAGTAAACAGTATTAAATTGAAAATTGGCACATATTTTCTATTAATAAAAGGGCTTATTTATTTTTTCTTCTAGTTTTAGGCATGGCGTTACAGGGTTGAAATTAGCAACCCGTATAAATGTGTTCATTAGAACTATTCGACGGAGAAGAATTTTAATACAGAAAAATAAGTACTAGAAAGCCCGATTCACTTAAAAAAATTGTATACTCTAAGTTTTTTCTTAAAATCAATAGTTCTTGTGTAACATAATGAAATATATTACGGGTTGCTAATTTCACCTCGTTAAGGCCATACCTACAAATTAAAAACATTTTGTTCATACGCCTTCTTATTGGTAGAAAATATCTGCCAGTTTTCATTTTAATATCTTTTACCAGTTTTCAGTAAAACCCTAATTTTAATCCCCCTCTAATATACTTGTAAGGGTTAAGAATCGGACTTGAACATATTGGTTTATTTTTCTTATTTTGGCATTCTAAACACATCCTCAAAATGTTTTCCTTTTGTCCTGACTCTCCATGTATAAGACGTCCAAGCTTTACAATTTAACAATTTGTACAGGGCGATAAACAAAATTAAGTAACAACTTCATACTAAACAACAGTGTTTTACTACCTCTAGAAATCAACCGATGTTACAGAAATACACAGGTTGTTTTTTTCGTGATTCCAAAATGAAATACTGCAATATTACAAACTTAATATTCAATTGAGCCATTCAATATGTTGTTTTTCCTGAAAATGATGTATTTTGCAAACAAATAGCAACTATGCTCAATAATGGTTTCTGAAATAAAAATTGTTTATTTTAAAATCTAAAAAGGTAGTGCCGTAATAAATTCTAAATGAAACGAAAATTGCACCCTATATTTTCAGAAAATTAAATTAAATCGTGTGGCCAGCTTTTGAAAAGAGAGATTTATTTTAAATTCTGTAACCCCCTAACTATGCACGTCCAGACAGACATTTTTGATAATGTTTTTAAAATACGCATTTCCATAGAAATCTCAATTTTAAATCTTTGCATGGAAGGATAGCAAAGCAAAAATTCTAAACCACATACTATTGTTTGAAAAATTATTACTAGTAAACGACTTGGGAGATGTAGTACACCACTTCAAAGAACAACCGATATTAGGAACTCGAACTTGTACTCGTGGAGAACTGGCCACAAGTTCTATTGTATAAATATATAGAAAGTACATATTCAGCGTAATACAATAATAGGTAGGTATTGTTCTATTATGTGGTTTCTTGAAAAATACTTAAAAGCAATTTTAAATTTATTATGCAATAAACAATTATGGAATCTTATTGCCACTATTAGTTTTTTTTATAAAATTAGAGTTATGTTGTATCAAAGAATAATATACATTTGTAATTGTCAAAAACGTTAATTAATGTTTTTATTTAATTTGGATAAAAGTAATAAACATATTTTCAAAAAACCAACATCACGGGAACGTTCTCTTCTACAAGACTACGGACATGAACAAAAGTGTAGCTCTAGAATTTAGAGTTCAAAGGTGGAAAAATTAACATACATGTGTAATTGTGTATATTTGCAAACGTTGTTGAAAAGTGCTACGCTTGAACAAAAAGGTGATAAATAGAATCGTTTTGCACTGTAAATAGAAATTGTGTTGTTGATTTTAAGTAAAATTTGGGTTTTTAATATTTTATTCAATTTTGACAGTTTAAAGTGACTCCATAACAAAATTCATAAACAGTCTATGATCCACAAGTGAAATAAAAGTGTTTTAATTCACTAGAGAATTAAAAAAGATTCAATGAATAACAACATATTTTTATTATTTCTACAAATATTTACATTCAATTATTATTTCTCTTTGTAGTGTGTAAAATATAATTACTAAAATTTAGATCAAATCAACGATGGATGGGCAAATTTATATCTTAATTTGAATATTTTCTAATGTTTTATTAAAAATTTCGTTAAAATTGAATAAAACCATATATACGCCACGTGAATTAAACATTTATTAACTCAAAGATATGATCTCAGTCGCACTACGTGCTCGTGAGCTCAACATATTTTCGTGAATAAACATATGTTTAATTCACATGGTGTATAATATTTATAATCAGTTAGTTTAAGTTTGATAAATGTCACATTAAACTTATAAAAGTCAAATTAAGCCGGTTGCTATGAAAAAAGATGGTAAGTAGACACATTGCCCTGCTAAAAATTGCTATTTTAAGGAAAGGACAGTGTATTTCACAAAAGTGAATTGGAACAGGTACATTTGTGTAATGCTTTTATAAATTAAATTTAAATTATCGTATAATTTGCGTAATAAAACCTGATTAAATATAAGTTGTACTGATACTACCAGAAAATGGTTTTATTATTTGTTACTTACCTAATCGGGAGTGCCAGCATCTGCGATTATGGTGCAACTTGAAGGACTTGTTAGGAGTGGGCCCCGCAGCTGGTTAATAGCAATCAAAGTAGCCGTGATCATCATAAAGGGATAGAACCGTCATAGTTTGCAAAACCGATCAAAAATCTATCTGAAAAGCAAGATTAAATAAAGAACCAATCAGATCTATAATTAACAGTAAATAATTACTTGGGAGAAAATAAGAATTTATATCCCAAAAGTGTTATAAACATTCTGAGGTTAACTAAATTGTCAACTCATAACTTTCATTAAAGAATACCACCTTACGGGCAAGTTCAGATAGAACAGAAAGCAAATTATTATTAAGTCATTTATTGCTATAGTTTAAGAGCTTGGCTCGACGTCGACGAGAATTTCTTATATTTAAAAGTAATTACTGAGCTAGCTTCAATAATTATTTAAAAAAAATTAATACACCGGGAAATTTACAAATTCAGAATAGTATGTAAACATTGGTATTTAAATTGCTGGGTTAAATAATTTAACGTGTATAGAAAATATTTAAGTAATGATGCATATAAAGCAATTTTGACAACTAACAAAATAAAATAAATAAATTCACAATACACATATAGTTGTAATATACAGGGTGGGCTATGCAACTTGAAGCCTCTTACTATTTCCAACTGGTACCTAATGTATCCACACCAGCACAGCTATCCAATGATTAGTTTTATTAAATTAGTGCGAAAACATCAGTAACTACTCTGAACAACATGTGTTTTGGATATACAGGGTGTTTCTAAAATAAGGGGACATACTTTTCAGGCGTATTCTATGATGAAAAACAAATCAAAGAGTTCTAATATATACCTGTGTCCGCAAATGCATCATTTTTAAGATATTAAGCTTTAAAGTTTTAATGTAGTCACTTTTAAAGAAATATGAAATCTGGAAAATCATGATGGAATGGCTTAAGTTGCTTGGAAACTTGGATAATTTTATCAAAATTACTTAGTGAATTGGTTATTCAAGTGAGTGTACTATTGAAATTTGGAAATAAGTCAATTTCAGTTTCAATAACGCAATGGTAAATTTTTCTTTTCGTGGAAAAGCGGATATGATTTTTATTCACAGTCGTGTAACTTGTCGCAATGAAGACACTTTAGATTATAATCAAAGGACTTTAGTTTGTTAGCATCAAATTATTTTTTTAATTACCTACATTAAAACTTTAAATCTTAATATCTTAGAAAGGATTCATTTTGGGTCACAGGTTTATCATAACTATTTAATTTATTTTTTTTATCGTAGAATACTTCTGCAGTGTATGTTTCCTTATTTTAGAAACACCCGTATACTGAGTATCTGTGCTGTGAGGATGTACGTAAACACTTACGTTGGGTTTCAGTCTCGAGAACGAAGAGGCTCCAAGTTTCGTGGACCACCCTGTACACTATAACAACTCCTTGTAATGATTACTTAAGCTACAAGGAATTGATCAAGTTGACACAAACTGACACAAAACCTTACCTCAAATTTTACAGCTTCACCAACAATACACTTCAGTAATG
This sequence comes from Agriotes lineatus, assembly GCA_940337035.1. NCBI lineage: Eukaryota > Metazoa > Arthropoda > Insecta > Coleoptera > Elateridae > Agriotes > Agriotes lineatus. The sequence continues at coordinate 102,392,141 of OW679199.1, forward strand.
TTAAGCGTATAACCATAATCACAGCATTTTAATAAACAAACAAAAATTCTTTAATCAAATCAAAATGGCTCTTGTTATTGTTTAGTATATAAAACAAATTATACGATACACGGTCGGTATTAGTGTTTATGGCCCTGCTAGTAATGTACTAGCTCGGCCATAAATGCTTAGCTACCGGCCTAATGTCGTAAATAGCTATTATCTTCATCGGTGTTGTTATAGGCTATTAACCAAGTTAATTTCAGTATTATTAAGAGCTTCATTACCGCACTGAGTGCAGTAATGGATATTACCGGTAATGGATAGATATTAACGCACTCAGTGCGGTAATGGATATTACACCAATCTTTTTATCAAAAAATCTGGTGTGATACACGCACACAACTTCCTTTTACAGTGATCTTATAATTAGCCAAAAGTTTGATTTTTTATTTTTAAGCATTTGTCAAAATTTTTCAAAAATTACAAATTCTACAGAAACCATACAAAACAGAGCGTTAGTTGAAGAGACAAATTTTCTCTAAAATTTTAAGGTGAATTAAAAATTGTAATAACATACCGGGTGTTCTGTTTAAAATAGGAGTTAATAAAAAACAAAACAAAATAAACCCATTTTACTGGTATTCAACTGGAAAATCACCTCTCACATCAGTACACATTAAAAATGTAATCAAAATATAAAGTTAGAAAATAATCGTTAGACCCATTTTTGAAAAAATCGAAAAAACTGAAAAATCACAAGGGTCAACACCATACTTCCGGTTATGCGATTTCCTTCAAAAGCTTACTGTCGCATCTAGATAGTACACAAAACTTATATATGAAGTCTCAACACCATACCGTTTTTCGTTTTTGAGATATTCTGTTCACACACAGATAGACAGACAGACCAATCAACAAGAATATGTTTTTTGGGGTCAGGGGACTCTAAAACGTGAATATCTGCTGAAAACTGAATTTAGAACTTTTGGGGTGAATCCAATACTTTTTTATTGTAAAAGGTAGTAAAAAATACATTGAACCACAATTTGTTGATGAAGATAAAATATTGAACAATACACGTTTGCTTATGGCACTTGGCGAAACTCGTTTCGTTAAGATGCTCATAATCAAACTTGAATCGTTAATATTTATAAGCGAGTGGTGTAGTATGGTCTGAGAACACTGTATGACAGTCTAGTTGCACGGCGTTGGACGCTCGATAAATTTCTTATCACGAGCAAGTATGGGGAACCATATGGAGGAAAATTCGATGAAAGGTCGAATGAACGTGATAGGTATAATACATTCACAATGTTTGTAGGCTGTCATATATTTTTATTAGGTTCTCTGCATGAAAAAGCATGATGTTTTTTACAAATGATTTATTGGCATTGTTGCAATTTTAATGTCAAAATGGCGAACATTTTATGGAAGGAGACAAAAATATAACTGGCAACAGTGTAAGTCTTCAAAACTCACCACCACAAATTGAAAACAACATAACCCAATGTTGTCATGTCTAGTTATTTACCAACAAAAATGTCTCCCTAACATAGCATGCTGGGAAGAGGAAACACTGTGAATTGATTATATAAAGCATTCCCTTGGTCTCCGGAGTTGGTTTTGAAAATACTTTATTAAATAGAAATGTTTGAGAATTTGCTTTTCGCATTATCTTTCTGTGTGCTTTAACCACTTTAAATCTTCTTTAATTAGAATTAAAATCATTGTCAGATGACATTTTAGAAGCGGATTATGAGTTAATTTAAAGTGTAGTTCCGGCGGGGATTGTTATGACCTAAATGCATTACAATATACTTTTCAGCATTTAAGACCATATTTTAGACCATTCAAAAATGCTGTTTAAATCTTATTGAATTGTGTTACCGATTTCCAGAAATGTTGGTGTCGTCATCATAGATTTTGTTTGTGATCATCTTAGATATGCCAGATGTATATAGCACAAAAAGCAAGGGCCCCAATACAGAGCCCTGTGGGACAAGACATACAAGCTGGAGTTCAGCTGCAATAAATACGTTTTTCATGATAATACTCAACGGCTTGCAATTTAAGTCAGCACATAATTTTAAGAATATTGATGTGAGTCCGACAGACCCCTGTTAAATAGTTTTAATTTCGTGTGTATAGCTTGATATGGAAACGAAACATTTTTAAGACTTCTATTTAAATATCTTTTGTTTTATTTTAAACGAACTGCATGAAAACTGCATTTTTTGTGACCGGAGCTTGTTGTGGAAAATGGTGGTGATATGAAAATTGAATATTTGTATCAGTAAAGAAAAAATTAAATTCTTTGACGAGATTTGTGCTCCAAAATCTTCTAAATAAAAGATACCATTTATGCTATACGGGTGCATTTGCAAATTTTATGTAATTCGGAAGTGATTATATTTTGTGTATTTTTTCTTTATGCCAAAATCTGGCCCCGGATCGTTAGAAGTTACTACTTTAATAGTCATCAGTACATACGTATTAAATCTGTTGCATATTTTTTCAAATCTAAAGCGTGTCCAAGTGCGTGATTTTCAAGTTTAGTTTCGAATTGACCGAAAGCGTGGAACCCGCGATAAAAAAATATGGCACAAAAACGGTGCAAAGCTACTGGAACAGTGATTCTAGTGCGTCATATTTCACAGTTGAAAACATTAGAAACACTCTCTATGTCCGAGGAATTTCATTCTGCGTCGTGAAACTATCAGCCTCTTGCATTACGAGCTCGTTGTTCTGCCCCAAATAGCACCTAATCCAATTTGCAGCCGATTTCAGTTTCATTTCCATACTTACTTTTATAGACTGGATAATGGCTAATTACTGTTATGAGCAAACCGCCACAACTTACTTTCTCCATCCGTCACAATAACTGGATCAACGACGGCCTGAATTTTAGCTCATAATTTTCCGGTTGGCGTGACTAATTCGCATTGAGGTTTGTTGTCAAGTGTTTGTAGCGAATTAAATTTCAGTTAGTAGGATGTGACAGTTCAGGTATTTTGCTACGTAGGTAGATTGACGTATAATATAATAGAGAATTTTATTGCTCGCATTTTCTTTATCTTCAGATAGTTTCTGGTATTGGAAAAAGTGAAAAACTCAAACAAATTTGGCGTTTCCGTAGAAACGTCCTCCAATTATCCTGACTCCATCTCTAATATTATTTGTTTATACAAAATAATTAGAATAAAGCAAATAACAGCTATCATTTAATTGTAAATGCCTAGAGAAACAATATTTTCCAAATAATCCAATTTACAGTTTGAGTTTGCGAAAAGAAATATGAGTTTTCCAATAACACGATTTATTTTAAATATTTCTAATTTTTTAACTGTTAAACATAAAGCTGTGATTCCATGACAGCTGGCAAGTGAACACTTTGCGATTTAAGAAAATAGAACAGCATACGCTACAACAACGCATATAAATAGTGAAAATTCACTACTGCTATATGCCGTTTTATGCGTCATAGTAATGAAAATCGGAAATTTTGTACTGATAAAAAAATATAAGGATTTGCCGTTGATAATAATATATCGAGAGATAAAAAAAAACTGTTCTTCAGCAGGCTGTGGAATGAAAAGTCACGTCTTTACTTATGTCAGATAATAATTAGTTGTCATTTTCTATACGAATCTGTCAGATTGTTAAAAGATTTCTGCTCCTAAAAATGACGTTTCATTATTATTTAACTAGTGAATCACCCGAGTTACGCTTCGGTTCGCAAATTTAGGAGAGATTCATTAATATAAACTTAAAAAAAGATGGCCTGGCCGGGAATCATACCCGAGCCGCCCGCGTGGCAGGCGAACATTCTACCACTGAGCTACGAAACTTTATTGAACGACGCGCTGCTGTAGTGCTATATAATGAATCACCTGAGCTACGCTTAGTTTACTAATTAAATAATCTAATTAAAACCTTTTTTGAAAATAAAAACCGGCCTACGATCTAAGTCTAACAATTAGCAACATTTTAAGCCACCATACAGCTTAATCGGTCCAGTATCGTCGGAGAAGCTAGTGACCAAAGATACAAAGAGACCAACGATTTTATGTAGTGGATTCCAGCTGACACAAGTAAAGACGTGACTTTTCATTCCACAGCCTGCTGAGGAACAGTATTTTTTGGATCTCTCGATACAATATAGTTAATAATTGGGTTTCAGTACTCAGGGCAACAATTCAAAGGAAAACTCTTCTCTATAAGCCAATATTTCGTAAAGCTGTATTTCTTTCTCAAGGCAAACTACAATAAAGTTTAAAGTTGTAAAAATTTGTTTAAAATATAACATGTGCTTACTTACAAAAGTGAGGTTAGTACGTCGAAATTGGCAACAAAGAACATAAGAAGACATATCTGGTCTGATATGGACTGGTACATCAGGTTAATGGTTAAAAACAATAGTAAAAGTAGTGTAACTATCATAGGTAATTGATTTAGCAAATACAAATATAATGGGATAATTATATAGACTGTTTAAATAACAACTGCACAATGGTTCGAATATCAAATCAAATCAATTGGTTTGCAATAGTCACATCATTAGATTACAAATACATTGCAGTATATTACATCATAAATAGTTTACACTCTCAAGTAATCATCCGGCATATTTTTATCCATGGCCAATTCTTACGAATTTATATTTACACTTTCGCTTTAACTACTTTGTAATTTTGTATAATTTTATCGCTGGAGATAAATAGAGTTGTAAAAAAGAAAAATCTTAGGGGCTTATACGGAACTTCCCTCGCGCGAATTTAATCAAGTTGCAAATAAAAAAATGTAGTCTGCTGGGATTCGAACTCCGCGCTCCGAGGCGAATATTCCGAGCCATTTTCTTGTCCGCCGCTAGGATAACTGAATTGGACGAATTTTTGATGCGTTATAAAGCACCATACTATTCTGTCCCATTTGTGGTGTTTACCCTATATCTTCTAGGTCTCATTTTCGCCAATGATGAAGCCTGAGCTATGTGCAAAATATTACTTTCATCATTGCAATAAAAAAGTCTTTCAAGTTTTAGACGGGAAAGTAAAAATATAGTTCGCTGGAGTTCGCAGTCGCGCACCACCGCTAGAATAATTGAGCCACGGGCGTGCTTGTAGTGGACAAGTTTCTGCTGCGTTATAAAGCACCATACTATTCTGGCCAATTTGTGATGTTTACCCTGTATCTATTAGGTCACATTTTCGCCAATAATAAAGCCTGAGCTATGTGCAAATTAATTCTTGTACTTATCTATTTCTCAGCTAAAGCAAAACTAAACAAAAATATGTTTTAAGGTAATCACACTGTATTTATTTTTCCGAAATTTTCTTGGTTTCATACCAGATAGACATAATCGTCTTCCTTCAACAAATAGTTTTTGAATTATGCCGCCAACAGACAGACGGACGGACGAACAGACAGACAGACAGACAAACAGACAGACAGACAGGCAGACGGGCAGACAGACAGACAGACAGACAGACAGACAGGCAGACAGACAAACAGACAGACAGATGGACGGGCGGAATTGAGAAAACCTGTTTTTGGTTGTCCCTCAAGCGTGAAGATCTGTACAAATCTCGGAAGGTGATTTTTTCGTGATTACAATACTTCCTTCTTCTTTTCGACGAGGGAAGTAAAAAAACTATTTTTGCCATCACTGGACCAACTAGAATTTGCATTCTGGAAAAATAAAGAATACATTTCAACAACTTTAAAATGTTATACATATACGTAATGTATCAAATCTTGACGACGTCTCTTGCTATTTCTCTTCAGTTTTATGTTTCTTCTTTTTTATTACGACACTAATTTAACAAACCCATCATAAAAAAGACAAATATGACGGACGTTCAGTATTTCTTCTACTACCACATTTAGCCTCTTTTCGACCAATTTTAACCTTTTTCTAAGCTGGGTAGTAGACTTACTTTTCTGGTCCTTTTCTAGTCTCCCCTGTGCACCACCCCTTCTAGACAAATTCTTCTATCTGTCTTTGATTATTTGGTTTAGACCACTTCCTGTATTAAATTAAATAAACAATCTTTCTACATTTGCACGATTTGGTGACTTTTAATTATTTATTTAAACACATGAAGGCCAAACGGAGTCAGATAACATTCTGTAGCAGTAAAGTCTCTTCTTCTTCCTCTTATTGTAGGCCAGTGGCCTGTTATAACCACAAAGTGGTTCTATGAGCCCTCTTTGCCCTTAGGCCGGGTAGGTGGCTAGCCTTGCCCGTCGAAATTGAGGAAGAGTTCCCTTATCAGGGGTTAACGACTACTACAGATGTTAGCGTGGTAGCCGGGGAGCGTACGATTTTTAAAATCCGTCTATAGTATCGGCCGGGATCCGAACCCGGGCTGGCCGCCTGAGAGACGAGCATGCGCTCGCTGGGCCATCCGCTCACCATCAGATTCCATCCGGTAGCAGTAAAGTTTGTGCCGTTTATTGTGTTGAAGGAAGTAAGTCCGCCATTATACAGGGTGTTTCTAAAATTAGGCGACAACGTTTTCAGAAGTATTCTACGAATTACTACCTGTAGCACATCTGAAAAATATACTATGCAAAACAAACAAAACTGGGACAACTCTTGATAGAGATTTTAGCATAATTTGATTAGCTAAAACAAGGCTTTGAACAATTACATTTATTATATTCATAACAACGTTTAAACAATTTGACAGTTAAGTTAGAAATACCTAGCAACTGTACATATTAAGGCAGTCATATTCACAACAGACCATACTAACTGCTTTATCTATGAAATCCGCAAATCTGGACTACGCTTCACATTGAAATTCGACCAGTAATTGCAACTTTTGTTCAGAAAATGAGTCCAAGTTCCTAAAAAGTTTTTATAATGCAAATAACTTTTTAACTAACTATGTAACATAGAAGGAAATGTTTAATTAATTTAAAAAATTAAATTCTAAATTTATTATTTATATAAAAATCGGAGAGGCAATAATGTTCACTTAGAAGTTGAACTAAAATAAATTTCTTACTTGAAATATTCGTTTGATAGCCATTTATAATTATATAGGTAGCATCCCGTATAGTTTACACTTTTTGCTGCAAGATATTTTCTAAGAGTGTATCACGTTACTTATGACTAATTAAACCTGCGGTAATAACGAGAACTGTTTTTATGTTAAGTCGAGGTATTGTACGTGAAAGAATTTATGTAGGAATAGATGGTTTCTGGAAAATAGTTTAATACCATTCTAACGTTATGATTTAAAGAAAATATTTACATTGACGTCAGTATTTAGTTAAATTCGCACATTGTTCGTTGCATTAAAATTAGTGCGATGCTAATAATAGTAGGTATAATTATTGAATTTTGAATTTATTATGTTTATGTATTACATAGTTATATATCTTCGATGGTTTTAAATTGCTAAGCATCCCTTTTGTTGCAAAGAAACCAATAGTAAGTTCTACACATCTTTCTTAATTTAATTTTATATTCGAACATACATATGAACTATATTATACCATATGCTAGAATAAATTAAAATTGAGGAGCGCTTTTATTCAAAAAAGTACCTTAAAAAATTGTTATCAGTTATTTCAGATTTTCAAAATGGCCAAAACTTCAAAACGATATAAGCTACGTAAGTATTGTGTGGGTATAAAATCAGTTTTAGAAGCGAGCCTTGGAACCTACTATTAGTTTTTCTATCTGCAAAATAAAGTAGTTCGCCCTGTATACTAAAAGTACATTACTATTCTGTTGCCAATTTTCTCTGTTTACAAATGTATATGTCTAATAAAAAGGGTACCTTGAGAAGTCACCTGCAACGTCCTGCATATTCACATCTTTAATTAAATAATTTAAACAATAGGTTTTGCACCAGCAGGCAGATAATACAGCATCAACTATGTTTTTCAGGAGACCGATGGTTGGTATCATGCCTAGGCGTCCTATTCCTCAGCAAGGGGCTATTCTACAGGGTGGTCCCGGCAGACCAGTCGTTCAGCAACGAGCAGTATGCGGGAGTCTTCCGGTTTCGAATATGGTGGTGCGGAGAATGGACGGAAGTTTTGGTGGACGACCGTCTCCCAACCGTCCATGGCAGGCTGGCATTCCTTCAGGCCCAACACTCCGACCATTTCTGGCCCGGGCTCCTCGAAAAGGCCTATGCTAAGTAAGTCACGTTCTGAAAGATGTCTGACCAAATTTACAAATAGTTCTGCTCTTAAAAGGAATTGAGTGAACGAACTTCAACTGAATGGGTAATCCTCTTTTAGAAAATGCAATAACGATATTTAAAAAGTAATTGAAAATAAGAACTTCCACATTTCGCCATTTTTTAATTTTTTAACGCATCCAAAATGACAATTAAAGTACCCAATTGAGGGTTTAAAGGGAAATCTGGCATCTTGTAAATTTGGCAACATTTACGATTTATCATTGCTCGAAATAATATTTCGTGTGTAATAGAGAGATCAACAATCACATGTTTATAACCACAGTCAACGCCACGTGACTGGCTTCCGCCTTAACGGTAAATGTTACTTTAATATCAGCTGATTTAATTACTTTCATCGTATGTTTTCTTTTTAAATTCACCATTTCTTGCCAATGTTTTAAAACACACCGTGTGTTACAAGTTACGATTAGAGAGTATATTTTATTTTTTCTAACACAAAAACCGTACATCCCATACACATGGCAGTCATGTCCATCTTTCAAACAGTTTTAATGCATCATTGCCAAACCGTGAAAGAAGCTAAATACTCCTTTAAAGTTAAGAGAACAACCTTCATATTTAAATTTCTACTGCTAAATTTGATAAATTAAACATGTGTTAATTTAATTTTTTGTAAACACTCACATTGAGGAGCATTCCCCATTAGTTATAGCAATCGTTACGACTGCATGAAGAAAAAATACTTTTTAAATATTAGCGGGAAACTAGCTTTAGCCCCGTTGCTGTTGCGGAACAAAAGAAGTGGCGACAGTTCTGTTCCACTACTGTGCTTCGAATTCGCATAAAAATATAACAATCATTTGTTATAATTTATTTTTCACACAGTCTGGCTGTTGCAAGCAATCCCACAATTACATTTCCAAAACTGTTGTGTAAACGCCTTTTAAAACAAAATAATAACACGTTACGCATACGTGAGAAGTGGTTGACAGATTTTAGTGTAAATAAAAGAGTTAGATGCATTTTTAAAACAATTGTTCTTAAATATTTGTTCTTTAAGGCAGTGCTTCTCCAACTTATGTAAATTACCCATAATTGGGAAAAAGTGATCTTTTCTTCTTACCTTGTTAGCAGATTCTTCTTCATTTTTCTTAGCTCGTTTCATACATGCTCTTCTGTGTACTTGACCGTGTTTTATTTACATCTAATAAGGGGGACTTTCTGATAAGTGATTTGTAGGTAATCAACGCAAAAGTGCTTTTAACAATCTAATTATCGAGAAATTAATTGTGGCGTTCCGCATGGATCTATTTTAGGTCCGCTATTTTACATTATTTATTCTCCGGGTTTTTGTAATATTTTAAGACAGTGTATGTAAAACATCAGTATGCAGATGATACGCAGTTATATTATTCGTCTAATCCTAAGGATACTGTAACTACTTGTAGTCGTATAATTGAAGATATAGATAGGGGATTAATAGATTGTTAGATAGAACGAAATTGTTGAAGTTTCCTTCCCTATTATTATTTTGTGTGTTTGATGTTCAGATTGTTTGTTATTGCATTGTTGTGAAGATACCTGGTGTCTTTACGTTGGACACAAAAAGTGTGCTAAGTGAGCGATACTCAAGTTCGAAAGTACGTCCTTGTATCCGATAATAAGTTAACTTTGAAATACAATCAAACCTCGCCGTTCGCGGTTTTGCGGTTCGCTGATTTGATTTTACGCGGGGCACCTTTGTGCTCCCTTTTCTTTGCCGTTCGCGTATATTTGCTTTGCCGTTCGCTGATGGAATTGCCAATGTTAACTGTTTCAACTTTCACACACTAACGGCCGGTCTTATGAAGGCCACTAATCTGACGTTAACTTTAATTCGCTGTTAAAATAAACAAAACCGCATAAAAATTTGTTTAGTAATGAATAATATGTCATAAGCGCCAACGTTTTGATGAGGTTTTGTTTATTTTAACAACGATTTAAAGTTAACATCAGGTTAGTGACCTTTATAAGACCGGCCGTAAGTAAATAAGGTAGACATTTGCGGTTTATGTCATGAACACCTAAATAACATTATTTATCACGAACTTGTAATAGTTATTTATGTATTAAGGGCGTAATCAATAGATTATAGGACGAGGGAATGTTTATAAACGTGATTAGGCACGTGGTACATACAACGTTTTATTTCATTTTAGTCCTCAAAATGGACAAAATTCGAGGATTCAGTATTTTGGCTACAGACTACTGCATCGTCGTTGGGCTGGCGCTGTGCATTTCTGGTGTGCTATGGTTTCTATGCAGATTGTTGGTGTTGCTATACTACATTGTTGGTGCTTGTTATACTGCTTAGCAACTTTATAGGCCCTAGGGCTATAAAAGCCATTTTACGCCCTCAGTTGAGGGCCAATAAACAAGATTATGGTTCAAAATGAAAGAAACACACTTATCCAGCCTATTTCTTTGAATCTCTTATTACCAAATCGGACCTGAAATAAATTTTAAAATTATAACTTGATTTGTTTGTTGCAGTCAGTATGTTTTATTCTTTTTTAATGTTTTTTGTTTTAGTGTTTTTTGCTTTATATTTTATGTTTTGAAAATGTACGTATTTGCATATGTTTTGATGTACGTATTTGCATGTTTGTATACGCACGTTTATGTATTTTTGAATTTTTTTAAGTTGCATAGTATAAATAAATCTAGTTTATGGAACCTAACCCCGTACTTATCATTTATGTGTTTACTTGCGCATCGCGGTTTTGCGCTTCGCGGCATTCTTCTGGAACGTAACCCCCGCGAGGTCTGACTGTATCTCATTTCCCATGATAAAGAAAAACAATATTAAAACCCAGTCACATTTCTTTCTAGGAGTAAGTGGCTGTGACTTTGTATTTGACACATATTTTCAATTCTAAATAACTTTTTAAAATAACATTTTTGTGTATTTTGAAAAATGAGGATACTTTACTCTTGAGCTAATTTTATATTTTTGAACCTCCCCCTTATACGAAATTACATTTAAGTTTTGAAAAGTGCATTTCTGGTAATTGGATAGTACGAAGTTTCCATAAGTGTTCAAATTTATGCTAGTCACTGAATGTAAGGCAATTCTTAATATTATTATTTTATGGAAATATTCTGCAAGTTTACACCCGATTTTGAGTTCGCATTGCCATCAGGTGTTTACAAAACAAATCTAAGAAAACCTTCGCATTTATTAGGCTTACTACTATAAAAACATTTATATTTAAATGCAATACTTTTGCCAGTTCACTCAACGCTATAAAACCTTAAATTCGAATTTACTAAAATATGTTTTTACTTCTAGACTGATTTTGCGTTTTTATTATTCTGTTATTCATGATATTTTTTTTTAATAAATTGTAATGCATGCGAATGTAAAGTAAGGACATTACTGTTTTAACTATCTTTAAAAGTTGTTATGGCCATTTTGACGTTAGCCTCTATTTTTTGCCTTATTTACTAATGTTAGCCAACTCACCTTAGTTTTCCTAAAAGCTTCTTATTAGCTATGCGAATTTTAAAGATATAGGTGGTCTTTTCTGTCAGGAGGTTACGTTAAGAATTGCAGATGTACTTCTTCGTGTTGTATGCTCTTTTCTGGTTCTGATAGGGCCCTCTGAAAGAGGCACGTTTGTTTAATTAGCTCTGGTAATTTACGTACTCACTTATCTGGTAAGCAAAGTGTACGTTAATTAATCAGGTTTAGCGCTTACCTGTCAGATTGTGTGTTCATTTTGACATGTTAAAGATTATCAGCTGGCATTGGAGTACAGTAGCCAGTATCTCTTGCACCACTGTGAATTTATTTGACAATTCATTTCAAATGTTGCATTGTTTGGCTTATTTGAACGAATGTGTGCGTGATATCTCGTATCAAATAGCTTTTCAGACGTTATAGTTGGGTTTTGGCGTATTGCATAAACTGTTTCACGAAGTGTTGACACGGTCGTTTAGTAACTTCCGTCACACTGATCGGTTTTGTTTTGGTTGCCAAGTGAACCGCGGTTAGCTAAAAACAATTTATAGAAATAGTCAATTGGCGTTGCGTCTGACCCGTTATGGGAATTTGTGATTTGGTGAATAATGCTTCTCCGTTATTTTTCCCTCTCCTTATGGTGGATTAGTACGATGGAATTTGGGAAATACATCACTGTGTCGATTTACTGGAGATAGCAGGTTCTTAAAGTAAATCCGGTCGTTGAACAATTGCAGGTCATTTGTCCTTATGCAATTTTCATCTCATTTGTAGATGTCTTTTGATTAGTTGCACATCCTGATTATGGCGTTCTTTTGTTTTAGGGCTTTTTCCTTTTTGGAGTTGGTTGTTTGTTTGTATTTATGGATATTTGAAATTATAGATTTGACTTTCTAGTTATCAGATTTGGTTTCATGTATTTGCGATATTTGAGTTTGTGAATTGGGTGGATTGGAGCTTTTAGTTGCGGTGTTGGCCCTTTACTCTGTGTACATCGCTGGATTCAACAGATAAGCCACAACCTTGCTTTACTGTAAATAAAATATTTTGCGGCAATTCAAAGTGTATTAACGTGACTATTTAATTCATCTGTCATATGTCAAAAAGTGACCAATGAAAATCCATAATTTGACATTTCCTGGCCAATCAAAAAAATATCAGCGGATATATCTTCCTAGATGGTATTCAGGTGACTATTTTAAACAAATGTGATTATTATTAGAAAAAGTCAATATTAGTGTTCTGTTACTATAGAAATTGCGTAGTTTGTTGCTAGATTTACTGAAAATTAATTTGAAAAAGTAGTTTGGTCAAAGTTAAGTAGAATATTTTTGCGGTGGTATCACTATTCATGTCCATTGCGCTTAGGATTAGGACTCGTGCTAGTAGTCGCGTCAATAAAGCCTTTTTCTCGGAAGTCCTCAGAATCAACTCCGATTTTGATGATTTTTTTTAATTTTGTTTTTTTTATATTATTTGAAATCAGAAACCTTTTGGAGCGGGGACGAAATTATTTATATTGTTTAAACAATATGTATGATAATTATGTAGAAAAAAAGTTTTTTTATACTATATCCATTGAAAATGAGGAAAAAAGAGATATTTATGATATATTTTCATATTACTATTGAAAACAATTGTTATACAGTATGTCCCAAAAATTTTTATACAAATGGAGAAAACGTGTATCTTACATTTCACAAAAAAAATATTCTTGATAAAAAGCTCTGAATGACTTGTAGATCCATAATCCAGTACAAAATTTTTAAAACATTGGCTGATATACAAGGAAAATCAAAATTATGATTTGGAATGAGAGTAAAATATGTTCTAACTGTAGTGGAGAGCAAAATGTTCATTGGAATTGTTATTAAGTAGCATTTGACATTTGTTGACAGTTATTAGATATGCCAAAGCAGTCTATCCAGAACGTGTTTAATAAGGACGAGTAACACAAAATCAGGCGCTTATTATGAACGGGATCTTATGGTGTTTCGTACTGCGCATTAATCTAACAATTGCTGACATATTTATTGAAATAATCTTATAATTTTTATCTGAGAAAATCACAAATCTAATAATTTTTTGCTACTTAATAACAATTTCAATGAACATTTTGCTCTCCACTACAGTTTGAACGTATTTTACTCTCATTCCAAATCATAATTTTGATTTTCCCTGTATAGCAGCCAATGTTTTAAAAATTTTGTACTGGATTATGGATCTACAAGTCATGTAGAGCTTTTTATCAAGAATATTTTTTTTGTGAAATGTAAGATAAACTTTTTCTCCATTTGTATAAAAATTTTTGGGACATACTGTATAACAATTGTTTTCATTAGTAATATGAAAATATATCATAAATATTTCTTTTTTCATCATTTTCAATGGATATGGTATAAAAAAAAAATGTCCACTTAATTATCATACATATTGTTTAAACAATATAAATAATTTCGTCCCCGCTCCAAAAAGTTTCTAATTTCAAATAATATAAAAAAAACAAAATTAAAAAAAAATCATCAAAATCGGAGCTGTTCCTGAGGACTTCCGAAGATTGCCAGTTTTATGTATTCATTGACGCGACAATAGCGCACTCGTCCTAATCGAACCTAAGCGCAATGGACATTCGTGATTCCACAGCAAAAATATTCGACATAACTTTGACTACTCATGGTATTATAAGTGAATATTTTTATGATCTTTTTACTCGTTTTTGATGTATTGTTGATTTGTATGTGTATACATACGTTACGCTATGAACACTACGTGTACACGTCGTGGGTTTGTTGTTAAATTTTCTCCCAATTGCCTTGCCATTACATATAGAATCAGTATTTAAATTATCTGAATTTATTGAAAATAAATATCACTTTAGTTGCGCCGCATTTGTGTCTTTTTTCTATAACATGGTATAGCTTATCAATAAACCTGCGTCTAATAAGTGTATTTTTTGGATTTTTCTCTTCACTGCAAGTTGCAATTGTCAGTTAACAAGGGAATCTTCAAACTTAGATTCGCGAGTTGTCGAACAACCAAGTTGGTGACGTTTGTATTTGGTTTGGATCATTTTAGTCTTAATTTACCCCACTTTTCTCTCCGAAGTAACTTCGCTGGCCCATTGAACGCATTTGATTACGAGACTGTTTTGTGTATTCACAGCTTGCTATCCGGCTTATATTGAAGTGTTGTAAGATTATTGGTAATATAGTCTAGTGCTATTGCATATTAGAGCGTTCAGTGGTGACAAAGTATTTTATTTACGAATGAAAACATATACCTTCTAAGAAATTATTTCCCGACGATAGCCAAGAATGAGCAGAAAAAAATTATCAATGTGTGGTTCGACTACGACATAATTGGGTAAAAAATTACTCATGCAGTGATAGTGACATCTGATGTCGTCCTTTTGTAGCCAAAAAATATCTGTATTGTTTTAGAGGGAATTTTAAAATTGCGTTAGCTTAAAAAATCTATTATTTTATTTCGTAACTTTTATAACACGTATTCTGACACTAATGTGACAAATATTGAATATTTTCACATATAATCTCATAAGAGCATTAATTCTTTCCGGAAATTTTTTTGAGTGCGGTCCAACAACGTCGTATTAATTTGCCCGAGCGGGACGCGAGGGCAAATTAGGACGTTGTTGGAATGCACGAAAATAATTTCCGGATATGAATTAATGCTGGAATGCAGATTCGGTAAGAAAATCGTAACGCCACAAACCCTCACAGTTAGGTTGGTCTACTTACAAACAATTTCCAAGAAATTTTTTTATTGTCTTGGTTACGGCTCGTGAACTAATTTTTCTATTGGTCATTAATGAGTGTCGTACGATTTTCGCTAGAATCTAGTTACAGCAACTATAGTTGCTATAACTATATCAACAGAATGTATAATAGTTATTTACTATACAAGTGGGATAACAGCATCATTAATATACGTGCGTGTAAGTTACAAACGAGTGCGTAGCACGAGTTATGTAAGCACACAAGTGTATTAATGATGCATTATCACACATGTATTGTACAATATTTTATCTACGACTGCCTAAAATTGAGAAAAGTGCATTAAGAGAAATATCAGATCTGTCATTTTGAAAAATATGTTAGTAAGCAAATGTGATTATGTCATTCATTTGACACTATTTCAGTTAGGTAATGAAGTCATTACACAACTCAGTTGCGTAATGAAACCATTACATAACTGAGTGCTGTAATGAGCTTCATTACCTAACTGAAATAGAGTCAAATGAGTGACGTAATGAGTTACTTATCCCACTGGAGTAGATAAACTAATGTATAACCCAGTTGCACTGTATCCATATTTGAATAACCTTTTCTTAAGGTTTATAGTGAAATAAAATATATGTTGTGTACGCATATTATTGCGAAAACAGGTTCCTCATAGACTGCGTTGAATCTAAAATGAGATTCGGTTTCCTAGGAAAAATGTATAGGACCAGGACATAGAGTAGGTGTATTTTCTGGAAATCAATTACTGTTGGGTTAAAAGATTCTCTTGATTTTTTAGTGATTTGAATCTTCCTATCACTGATTGTGTAGAATTTTAATTGATTAAGTCGGATCAAATTTTTAAAGTAACAAGGATTTTTAATCAGTTTTATGTTCTGACAGGCCCAATTATTGACAACTAATGAGTTATCGTAGTAGCAGTGGCACGTATAGTCTAAATCTGCAAATAAAAGGAAATCGCACTTCAGAATTACATTTGAAAATACCAGGTTCAGGAGTAAACATTAAATAGAAATAAATGTCTGTGCATTTGTAATATAAATAACGTAGTCTTCAGTTTTACTTTAATTGGTTTTTAGTGGATGCAGATAAGTTGTTTAAACACATTTATTTCAAAACCAATTAGCTATTTATATAGCACTGAGAACTTAATTCGATGTACTAATAATAATAATTTAGTATAATCTTGCTTGCACAAGATGTGGAAGGCAATGAACACACACATACACGATTTATCAGAATAACCTTCAAAGTTGCTTGTAATTGACTACGTAAAATGTGAAGTAAAGCTATTGTATGTTATCATTTAAGACCATTTTAACCCTTTTAAAGGTCTGCTATATAAAATTATAACTATTCATCAATTGAATCGTACATTTTCTTTGTGAAAATGATAAACTCTTACTTAGAAGCTAAAATTTTCATGTTGGGATTTGAAAGTAAACACATTTCTATTCTTATCTCTCCAAATCTGTTAATCATGGCCAACAGCAATATTAGCATAATTTTCAAGTTTAATAGTTTTACAGAAATTTTCTCCACTTAATTAGCGTAACATATGCTCCTAGATAAATTTAAAAATAACTCCCATTGCCGCGATATCATCTCAACTCCATCGAGCATTTTTCAGCTACGCATGGTAATCCTTGCCATATTTCACAATGCGATTTCGAAATTAGCATTTGTAATACTTTACGCTGCGATACGAAATGCAAGGGACCTACGGGTGAGCTTATTAAGCGGCTTTATTCAATTTATTCGGTCAACTTTCACCAGGTAGCCATTGACGAACAGTGTAAGTAAACCACTGCGTATTATTAAATTTAAAAAAAAATCTTGCTGCGTCAGTGCTAGTGTAAGTCCGTATTTTTAATGTATTAAAATACTTAAACTTTTACTAGGTATGTTGCATAAGAGTAGGATATAAAGCACTCGTTTAGTAGTGTTTATCTGATTTAATTGCACATTGGATTTGCTCATATAACAAGCGTCAAATAAAAATTTCAAACTTAA
Source organism: Agriotes lineatus (assembly GCA_940337035.1). Taxonomy (NCBI): domain Eukaryota; kingdom Metazoa; phylum Arthropoda; class Insecta; order Coleoptera; family Elateridae; genus Agriotes; species Agriotes lineatus. The sequence continues at coordinate 102,409,564 of OW679199.1, forward strand.
ATAGTTTACTCTAAACCCATTTTACTAACACCGAACTTTAATAGTTACTATAATCCTCTTCATTTTCGAGGTTTATCTCGGTAACATCAAGCATTCACTTTTATTAACACAATACAAGGACGGTAAATTCTTAAGTAATGTACATAAATATACATGATGCATCTAGGACATTTGAAAGTGGATGTGAAAATTTTTGTTTTGTTTTTTTAAAGCAAATAAGTAGGAACTGAATTCTAAAGAAAATGCATTCGTACAACTATATAGACAACCATAACAAATGAAGTCAAGTCACAAACGTTAAGGTCGTTATGATAAGCAGAAATGCTAGATGAAAAAAATCTGTAAAAGGCTTTACCCAGAACTTCCCTCCCGCCCTTTACGACAGATATAACAAATATAATCGGACAAAAGCGAACCCATCTAACTTAGAAGAATAACCTTCTTAAACCTCATCTTAAAACTATTCACAAGCATTACAGAAAAACGATACAAGGAACATACCACTGGCCGAAGAACAACTACTAGGAGCGTTACCTTTATCAGTAAGTAGACCAGTGGTAGAAAAATCGTTGAAATTATATACAGCTGTAAGCACGGTGTTAAAAGTTCAAACAAGACAAACATTTCCTATATTGGTCCGAAATAGTGCCGTAATGGAGCTACAGTCAGTACTACAGCCTTCAGAAGGGTAATAAAAAACAAGGATTTTATTTAATTGAAATAATATAGATACAGCAAAATTTACATAAACTGGCAGTAGACAATCAACCCATTGTATAAATAATGTCAGTCAAGAACCTAGTGTAACGAGCCCCACCGTTGTGGAGTGAAATTGTAACTGGTCATTTAGAGAGCCTCTTCCTTGGCAGTGAAATTGTAACGAGGCGTTTCTTAGCGCGCTACGTTTTTATTAATTATTTTTACTATCTGTTATTGCCAGCTAGTTGAAAAACAATGAGATTTTTTACGTTATTACCCAGTCGTGGGCAAGGACAACCCCTGTTGAAAAAAAAACAAAAGTCGACCTGTACTTATGTTAAGCTGGTAATATCAGCTTCTAAAATTTAGAAGAGATAATATATTTACATAATATCTACTAATTACAATATGACGATATGATTATTTATATCGCCCCACTAAAATAAGTAATAGTACACTAACTATAAATGTTAATTATGTTCGCCATCGGAACGTAGTATGTCTTGTCGTTCTTCTTCTTCTTCACTCCTTAACTTCGTCGAGGATGTGGTGACATCATGGTCGTATGGAGGTTGTTATTGTTTTCCAGGTATCTCTAACTCTTACCATTTGTATTGACCCGTACAGTCGATGGCCGATAAAGTCTTTTGACTGATGTCCATGTCCACTTTTCCTTCTACTACTAATCTTTCTATTGTGTCGTCTGTCCTTGCTATATGTCCAAAGTAGCGTAAGTATTGTTGCTCAATTAGTTGTAATAATCGGTGTTGTATGTTGAGTTCTTTGAGGAGATTTGTTTGTGCGATTGCTGTCTACGGTATACGTAATATCCTGCGGTAGCACCAAAGTTCGAACGCTTCGATTCTTCTGCGATCTGCCTGTTTTAGTGTCCAGGTTTCTGAAGCGTAGCTAGCAATTGGGACTGTTAATGTTTTGAATAGTTTTAGTTTAGTTTATTTTGTAATAACTTGGTCTTTCCATATTCGGTAAAGTTTTGTGGTTGCAGTTCTTACCACCGCCGGTCTTTTCCTGATTTCGGGTTTACATTCACCTTTGTTATTATGGATCCCAAACACTTATATCTCGCCACCACTTGGTAATTAGCCACTTTGTGTATATGTGATAGGTTATTGTTCAACCAATTTATTATCGTTAATTTGGTTTTTGCGATATTTATTTCCAGGCCATATTGGTTGCTGGTTTCTTCTAGATTTTCCACAATAGACTCTAATTCCTCTTGGTTTTCCGCAAGTATTACGATGTCATCAGCATAGCTAAGGTTGCAGATCTTTCTTCCACCTATTGATATGCCTCTTTCCCAATTTTCTAGTAGTTCTCTCATTATATAGTATGTTAAACAGTGTTGGCGACAGTATGCAGCCCTGTCTGATTCCAGCAGCGGTATTAAAATTCGGCGATACCTTTTCGTTGGCTTATATGGTTGCTATATTTGCTTCGTAAAGATTTTTATTAGTTGCATTAGATGTTGCAGCGTACCAATTTCTCTAAGTATTATCCATTGCCTTGTTGTTTTAATCTTGTATGCATGGAAAATTGACGGCTATTCTCATCACTTTATTTTGGAGTCTGTGTAATTTGTTGAAGTTGGTTTTAGATGTAATGTCCACATTGGCGTTGGATGCAGCGTTAAAGACCTAGGTAGGGTTTTGTACATGAGTATGGCGCACTCAGGTTTTGGATGTGCCTTTTTGTTTATTAGTGGATACAATTGTTTTATGTTATGGCCCTGTGTTAACTTTTGAATAATATAGTAATTCCAACTTAATCTTGTGTCATGATGGACGCCAAGGTATTTTGAAGCCGAATTTTTTGAGTTATAAGGTATGTTGTAATATAACCATTGATTTCTACGTTAGGAGCATATATGAGACTTTTCGTAAAGTGACGAATATTCCACTTCCTAAACCACGAATATTTTTTTAGTTGCGTGCTGAAGGTATGAAATGGTTTTGGTTAGTATGTGTGTTAGTATGGCCATGCCATCGGTGAAGGCTGCTAAAGTTGTTACCACTTCGGGAAGGTCCAATATGGAAATATTAAATAATAAGACACTTCCCTGAGCTACTCCTGCTCATATAGTAGTAACATTAGAGTTAAAAGAGTTTACCCTAACAGAAGAAAAATACTTTCTAAGAAAGACAAATTGTTGCCTTGAGGTTACCAATGCTCAATTTTTTTTTGAGTTGTTGGACCAATACTTCATCAAACGCTGAGGCCACATCAAGAAAGACTGCTACTATATCCCTTTCAGTCACCGTGTACTACATGTAGTACATCAGAGTTTTTGTTTTTTAACTGCTTATAGATCTGACTGTAATTACTACAGTAGCAACCTGTAACCTTTTGGTTTCATTTGAACTGATTAGTGCATCCATCTACCCTTGATAAGGAAATTATAGTTGTTACGGTTTTCGATTTTGTTAACTTTGAGCATGATTGCAAACCACATGAAGATTGATTTATTTATCAACCGTTCCGAGCGAAATTCAGTGTTGATATTTTCTCTGTTGGTTTTTTAGAGTGTTGTGGCCGTACGAACAGTAATTTTCTAGACCTTTAGTGTGCAGTTTGATTTGTGCTTATCCCTTTTTGGGCACACCTCGTATTTTGAAAACAAGGCGTAATAAAAAAAATCAAAAAGGCCAAAAAAATTCAAAAAATTCAGTCTGTATGTTCACCCAATTTCATAATCTTTACACAAAAAATGAAAATTCTCGGCTGAAAGGGATATAGTGTATTTTCTAAACCAGCTTCGATAGTTTCACTAAAAAGTGGAAGTTGATAACAGGTAGAGTGTTTTTTTCTGAATTCGAATTGAAATTTTGCTATTCTAAGCACACTCAGGCGAGTCAGGTCTAGTTCCCGTTACACTGGGCGTGGAAGTATCAAGCAAAGGAAACCTTAAACAAGAAGTAAGGAATCAAACAAATAAAATAGTGTCAATTGCAGGATGTCTAAGGGATGTAGTATGTAAAAATAGGTACACATGTATGCCCCCAGTCATGACGCATGCCATAGAGACCAAGGTACACACATTAGAAATAAAAATAACCCTACGTAGATGAAATGGTGACATCTAGAACTATGATTGAAAGAACGCTATGAGATCAAGTAAAGAGTAAAGCAATACGAGAGCATAGTATGAAGCTTTAATATTCATGCTAACCGTTTTACTTAGACCATGCGAATATTCTGTAACAAATGTTGCTCTCGATAGCTGCAAGAGTAGTTTATCGGATTTAAATCTCGGTGTTGGATAACAGGCTTAAAACTTACGTTCAGAGTTACTGAAATGAAAACCTGAAATGTTGAAACTGCTACAGGAACTGCGTGAAGCCTGTGTCGTGAGCGAAAAACTGAATCGGTGGAACTTTCTCTGAACCGTTTATTAAACCGGCATTGAGAAGGTAATTTGCGACCGAATAATTACTGCCACGCCAGTTATGCAAGAGCAAACTTTGTATTGAAATGTGACAGAATTTTATACCTAATTTATGTTATTATGGACTGTCTTTCTGTAGTGTGTTTTTGTTTTTATATTTTATATCCGCCAAAATCTTTATTTACTCTGCTTGTAAACTAATCACTTTTTGATAAAAACAAATCTTCTGTACGATCAATTTTTCATGTGAACGCACCGTTGAGCCTTCTTCAAAATTGCCCCGAGGAAGCTTTAATCCGGAGTTTGTATATCAAGTCACGAGCGGATTTATACTAGGTTTTATTTCTAAGTCGTGCTGTATTTAAGTCGTGCAGGGATTTTACGCCAAATTTAGTACCAAATAGCTTAACACGTTTAAAGCTTAGGCGCTTTCTAGCTTGGCTAATTTTTGGAATGCGAAACCCTCAGGCGTATAAACGTCTTCAGACCGTTTCGTTGCGGAAAAACAAAAAGCACACTATTTGCTAATCAATTTCATGCTTTTTAAAGCTATTTATGTAACGCTAATAAGTAATAAGGCGCGTTATTACGGATCTAAAACGCGTACTACTGTAATAATTGTAACACGTAAACTTATTTTATTGTCGGTAGGAAGTAGAGTAGAACAATGTGTGTTTTGCAAGACTGGAATACAAACAACATAAAAACGTTACAATGCGCTACACGTTTATATCTGTGGCGTTTCTTTAACTTTTAGTTCAGTAAATTCCATATCCTAGTTAGCAAAGATTATATTTTTACATAAACAGCTCTTCGTGTTTCCCTGTGCCGGTGAAAATTTCAATAATAGAAAAATCTGATGAAAATATATTACTTAGGTATACCCTAGCGACGTAGCTGTAAAATTTAGTCCAGATAAAATTCTGGTAGGGTTAAATAAATATATGTTAAAAGAGTAAATATAACCCTTATTGGTGGTTGGAGAGAAAATAGAAAGACTTACCTCACGTTACATTATGAATAAGCTAGGAATTTAAATCCACGCAATTAAGAATAAAATATGTGCGTAATTCATTTTCTTATATGGGTATTTCGCCACTCTGCAAATTAAAATATTAAATAACGAAAATATTAACAACGAACGTTTCGAGGGACAATCTGCCCTCGTTATCAACGAATAACAGTTAAAACTAACAAGAACTTATCTTTTTTTTTTTTTTTTTTTTTTTCACTGGAAGAAAAAACGACCAACCTCCAATGAATTTTCTGACAAACGTCAATGTCAGAAAATTCATTGGAGGTTGGTCGTTTTTTCTTCCAGTGAAAAAAAGATAAGTTATTTAATATTTTAATTTGCAGAGTGGCGAAATACCCATATAAGAAAATGAATTATGAATTCACGCCACAAAGAAGTTTCAGAGATTAAAATATGTGCGTGCTAGAGTTACAAATAAATAAACATGTTTGATTATACAATCATGCTTTAGGCAATGGATTGATTGGTAAATTACATAATTCAAGAAAACAAAGTATTACATAAAAGGTACTTCATTTGTGTATTTATTGAACAAATAGTAACAAAAATCGAAGAAAAGTGAAGTTTTAATACAATTATATTAAATTGTTAGTATGATAGAATGTCGATACATCAATAGAGACTGAAATAATCCAGGTTATATTGGCAAAATCAAAAAATTAGAATCGGTTAAAGAGTAAAGTGCCTCCCATTTTGCCAGATAAAACAAACTTCCGTAAGAAATCTTTAAGGATTTAAAAATATACCCAAATATAGTCATAGTTATCTATAACAAAATATGAATCACAATATTTGGAAATAAACCTTCGAATAACTTAAACATCATCACCACCAGCAGGTCGAGTAAGATAATTTTTTAATAACATTCTCTAGTTCCTTGGAATTTATTTTCAGTTTTGCATGTTTTATTACTAGCAACATGTTTGTTATAATGATAATTATTCTCAATCTAGAATTCAAAATATAAGTTTTGTTGCGTCATGGGTCTAGTAGATCGATAATCAGAGATTAATGGATTGATAAGTTATACCAATACCACCCAAAAAGCAAGACCTAAGTTTTCCAGCGTGACGTCAGCACAGGTAGGTAGAACGTTGGTTAAATAGTATAGGCGCGGAGTGTTTACAACTGTTTCCTGTGGAAATGGAGGTACCAGTCGTGAACTTAGGCCTTAGTCGTACTTCATTAGTATTTCTTTGTAATGGTACACGAAGTCTCAGAGTAACAACTAATTTTGAATTTTAATACTTATAGGTAGCGGAAGAAATAGAAAACTCGAAATTTGGTTCATTTATTTGTTAACACTTATTGTTCTACTCTTGTTTCCTTCGCTAAACCGATTATTATTAATTTTACCCCAACAATTTTTAATGAAAGTATTGGTTGTACAATTAATTACAATGTTTGCTATTCTTTCCTCGCTATGATATTGGCACTTAATAAAATGAACTTAATAGCCCTCTTTCGTAATAAATTTTAACACCAGCTGCGACAAGATTTTGTATGATATAACATTTAAAAATTGTTCTATTTCACTGAATTATAATTAAACAAAAAAATTCGCAACCGCATTATGTTCCTTAACTTCACGATTAAACTGTAATTTTCTTCTACCGTAGTAGCCAAATAATTATTATTACAAGAAATTTGTATAATTATTGCCTCAACACCCAGGAATCAAAATATCTAGTTACACAATATGATATCGTGCTTTTAAAAAAACTAATTTAGGGCAGGCCTTGGATGGAAATGAATGTATCACCTTTAATTCGTCTCCGGCAAATTCCTCGAATGCAATTGCTCGAAATCAATTGCTCGAATATAACTTTTCTCGAAATACAAGTTCCTAGAATCGCAATATCTCGAAAATGTTTTGCTCGAATTTATGTGATCTTAAATAATGCGTCAATACTAAAATCTTCAAAATCCTTTGTAGTAATTGTCAAAGACAGTATTATGTTCTTGTAACAGGAAATTGATTATCATTGGAATGTAATTACGGGTATTCATAATCGGGATAATGGGTTTGTTGTTATTACAACTAATGTTAAATAGGTTTTTCTTGGGACACGAAAGTGATTATCATCTGAATGTAATACATACCTATACCTATTTTTTATTAATAAAGGTTATAATTTGTAATTTGTGTTTTTTTTATATTTGATATTAAATGATTCGATTTAAGGCTATTTCACAACTTTAGTTTTTTCGAGCAACAGATAATCGAGAAATTGCTGTTCGAGAAACTTGCAATTCGAGCAAAGTCACATTCGAGCAATTGAAGGCCTACCCTGAATTGGTTTTTTAACACACTATAAATACTTGCAATACATTATATTTATTTTATTTACCGGTAAGTGCTTTAAAACGCTAGCCACTCACCATTACACTGACAATGCAAACTTGCACACATATTACTAACGAGGCATTAAGTGATTTGTCTATTACAAAAAGCTCAATTCGATAATAAGAGTCAACGTGCAACTATGATGTGTAGTTTACACGTCTGCCATTAACTACCTACTTTAGCCGACATTGCAAGCCCGTGACGTCAGGGAGCGTTTGCCTTGTTCTTCAGATGGTATTAACTATGCCCCGGCGACACAATCGCTCACCTGGTAGTTTGCGAAGGAATTAATTTTCTTCTGTTACGAAAGGGGCTTGTTGGGGTAACCCTGGGTTTTCCAACCATACGATGCAACGCGATGATTAACTTTTATTCGCTTTACATTAAATTTAGAAGCTATAAAAATACTCGAAAGCTGGATACTGCTAATTCCTTTTCAAAAATAATAATGCGCAAGCTTTTTAGTCCCATCTTTTCCAAATGTAGATTTAATTTGTAAGCACATTATTCCGCGATTTTCGGTACTAGCGTCGATTTCAAAATGCACAAATAATTCAAATCAATTACCAGGCAAACAACAATTCTCATTCAAAGTGTATCACCTCTCTACTGCAAAACAATCCTACATAGCTTTTATTTATACTGAAAATTTAATATTTTAAATGAGAAAAACATATTTTTAACATAGATTACTGCAATTTTATATATAGGTACTTACTTATTATTAATTTCTTAGCATATATTTTTTTATTAAGCTTTCGCCTTCCTTGAATGTACTTTGTTCTTGAATCACTTCGACTTCTTTTCTCCACCCTGTATAGAATGGACATTTTATGGATCTGATTAATACTATTTTAATTTTTAAACTTGTACCAATTTTTTATGGTACTAATATTTTCATGAAGCTATTAATGCAAAAAAATCACACGTTTGCACTACACTTTACTGGGTGTTCAAACCATAATATTACAAACACTAGAAGTCAACCTTTGTGCAATTCATAAACCACATAAAATCGGAAATGTATTATCCTTAGAACGGAAAATTTGGTTTCGTATTTTTTATGTATTAGAATGTTATAATATGTATGTATGTATCAAGAATGTAAAACATGCATTTTTGGCCGTTGGCGTGGATTATAGCAAGAAATTCGAAGCACCGACGGCTATAACAAGACAAAGACCAAAGACGCTGGTTACGCCTGAGGTACATACAAAACTTGTATGTTATCGAAATTTTATTTAAAAATGGAGATTCGGATTATACCGTGTGTTCAAAAAGAAATTATATAAGGGTTGGCAATGGAAAGGAAAAGTAATATAAACAGCAAGCTTTAGAATGCATTAAGTGTCATTGTTGTTGTTGTCATAAGTTTATATTATAATCTGATATGAAAATTGTTAAGTTTGTTATCTCTAAAGCTTGGTGTTCACATTGGTTTTGCTTACCATGGCCAACCCTTATGTAATTTTTTTTAACACAGGGTATAAATCGTTGCCAATAAACATGTGGTAGTTTGTACAGTTATTTTAGCTGAATATTACCTTTATAACTATGGTTTTCATTAATGCGTGTTTCGAAACAATAACTAAAATGACGTCAGGGGATAAAATAGTTATTTATGTATAAAGGGCATTATGAAGATGTTTATGCCCGTTAGAGGGCAATGAGTTTGTAAGTCGCCCAGGGGCTTTAAACATCAAGTAATTCCTGAAATGCGTGCGACGTTTTATATTCCACTTTCAATATGTAAATAAATTGGAAAGCTTGAAAAACCTGAAAAGCAGTCCATAACACCCTAGGGCGTAAAGAGTGGGCATAATATTTGAGCGCGCTCGTTGTGAGAGGGAATGAGCGGGCGTTATCACTATGCCCGCTATTTATGTCCTAGGACGTTATGGACTGCTTTATATACCTTGTATCACAGATATAAAGAAAAAATAATATATCAGTGGAAAATAAAGAGTATTATCGCCAGAGGGCGAAAAAGACTTGCTTTACCCCTGTAAATAAAAATATAATACGCACATTATTGATCGATCATATATAAAATAGTTTTAGAGTTTTCATAAACCACATTTTAAAAAGTTCAGTTAGCATTCAATTCCAAAATGGTGTAAAAATTAACATGTAGGCTTAGTTATTTTCAGAAATTTATTTAATTTCTCTTCCTGGAATCTATAGTCAAATAACCACAAAAAGTTGCTTGAGTGTAGATAAAAATCTGGAAATAAACTTACATCCTATAACATAAAATCGTTGCTCTCTTTCTTTGTTTGTATGTTTGTATATTTGTTCGCTATCTCCTCCGAAGATACTGGACCGATTAAGTTGTATGATGGCTTAAAAATTTGCTAATTTTTAGACTTAGATCATAGGCCGGTTTATATTTACAAAAAAAGTACGAAAAAGTTTTAATTTAATTAATTAAAGCAGCGGAGCGGAGCCGTCGGCTACGGTGTGACAGCTGCTGTGGCCGTGTGTTGTTAGCTCGGGTAATCGCCTATGTTCAGATATCGTTATAGCGGCGCATTATTCAAACAAGTCAGGTTGGTCCAGGAGCAGAATGCTCGCCTGCCACGAGGGCGACCCGGGTTCGATTCCTGGCCGATGCATCCTTTTTTTAAATTTATATTAATGAATCTCTCTTAAATTAGCGAAGCTAAGCGTAGTTCGGGTGACTCACTAGTTTATAATTATTGTTATTAGGATGTTAAATAATTTATTGAAGTTTAAACACAGAGCTTTTATGTAAAATAGTAGTATCGTTAAACCACACCATAAAATTTTCCCCATTTAACCGTTTCTTTCTTTGTTTAGGTCTGAGATAACTTAATGAAAAATCTCGCTTTATATATAGGGTGTTTCAAAATTACACCAAAGGTATATAAGAGCGTTAGTGTACAACAAGAAATAAGAAAATAAACGTAATAAGCATGTAAGGTATTTAAAATATTTCTGATTTAATAGGCCGATGTTTTGTTTTCATCACATATTTTTACTTCCCTCGTTTAATAGATGAAGGCAGAATTGTAATTGCGAAAAATCACCTCCCGAGATTTCTTCAGATCTTCACGTTTCAGGGTCCCTAGATGACGAAGAACAAGTTTTGTCTTTTCCTTAGGTCTGTCTGCCTGTCTGTCTCTCAAAAACTATTTGTTGGAGAAAGATGATATTTTGCATGCATGTTATGTCTACTTGACATAAAACCGAGAAATGTAGGAGAAATTATTACAGGGTGAGCATCTTTTTTAACTGAGAAATAGATACAAGTTATAATTTGCACATAGGTCAGGCTTTATCCTTGATGAAAATGAGACCTAACACATACAGGGTAAACATAACAACTGAGACAGAAGAGTATGGTGTCTTTATAATGCCGCAGAAACTCGTATAATTCGAGCAGGGCTGTGGTTCAGTTGATCAAGCGGCCACAAGTTGCAGACCCGAGCAACGGACTAAAAATTGAGCTCGAAATATATTAATTTCATTCGGAGTTCGAGTCCCAGCAGACCACATTTTTTATTTGCAAATTGATGTAATTCGCGTGAGGAAAATTCCGTGTAAACCTCTTTACAGATTTTTTTTAAATACAATATTTGGTTGTTGTTCTACAGTACAACGTAAAAATGATAAGTATGTGGTCCAAATCTTCCTTCCTTCTTGTGCTATGTAGTATCTGGCGCGTTTTATCATTTCACGATTTTATTTGAGGGATTCACAAACTTCGGTTATGCGATTTCTTAATTCATCTGCAGTGACGATTACAACGAATACACAGGTGATTTAATGTACCCCAAACAAAGTGATGGTATTGGGTCAGGTGACCGAGCTAGCACTGGTACAGGGTCATTACGATCAACTCAGCCGTTGTAAGTCGTATCCAAGTAGTCAACTACAAGTCGGAAAAAAATGTGTTCGCCCATCATATTTCCCGACGACGTTGAACAGGAACGTCTTACAATAGAATTAAAATAGCCTACTCCAGCAAGCTTATAAACTGCGAAAGTAAAAAATAAAAGTTGATAAAATTGTCACCAATCAGTCCACACCTACCTTTCACGAATATAAATGATGCAAACCGTTTTATACAGTACTGCCCACTTACCTGCTTTATGTGACTGTGATAAGCTTTTAACTGCTTGGTTTCCCAGGCTTTCCAGGCAATGGGCAGTCACATATGTCGACATTCTTCGGGGAATGAGCTGTTTGCAACGTTTTTTTGAGTCCCGAATGGGGTATTACGAATTCCGTGAGTTAGTTGAAAAGCCTTTGCTGCAAGTGTTTTGAATTTACTATGGCATTTCTGGTTAAACAAGATTCATCTGTAACTGGAGCACGTGTAAATTCTGCAATTAACCATCGGCAGAGGTATATCCATTTAACAAAATCTGAACGTTCCAGATCTTCCACAAATGTACAGTGATATAGTTATAATTGTTCCCCATACGCTTGCAACAAAAATTTGGAGACGTGTTAGCAGTCTTCTAGTACTGGTACTGGTATTGATGATGACGGTGCCTATTTCTCAAATTCGTCTTTCAACTGCCACAAAAGTTTTCCGATTTGGCAATCGTCGATTTGGATATGTTTCCACGTATCTGCAAACTACTGCTCCGGAATTTTTGCGAACTTCTCCATAAATTAAAATATCTGTCAATTCTTCAATAGAGACCAAATGTATTCGGTTACCCATAATAACATGTTGTTTTTAAAAATTACGAAACTTTTTGAAGAGGTCACAATATGCCCAACTACCTGATTACCATCTTTACATAGAAGTTTACTTAATTTGACAGTTGCAAGTAACTCTAAATGACGTAAATACAAATATTTATTTCTTTGATCCAATATATCTTTGAAATGAATGATTTTATGATTTTTTCTCTACTTTTTGCTCTAAAGTAGCACCTTTATATTTGATCCAAGTCATTTTGAAACACCCTATATAGTAACTGAAGTACTCTAATACACGACGACGAACTCAGCTACTGAATATTTTAAGAATAACATCGGGGACATCTAGTTTGAACGTATTTTAAAAGATAAATAAACATATTTTAAATGTCACAACTTACAAACAAAAATATACCATAGACTAAAATATAAATTTATACGAATCCACAGTTTAGACACCCTTAAAAATAAAACATTAGAAGTACGTTACTCGTGTTAAAGTACCAAGCCGAAACTGATTACATAACTGTTTTAACACGTTGTTTAGATGTAAGAATAGTATTAAAAATACAATAGTATAATAAATCAAATCAACGCAATAGAATATCAGTATTTTAACAAGAGCTTTCAAATTAAAAGTCAAACGGACTGCCAAGTCAGGCACATTTGCGCGTTAAAAAATCAATTGTCGACATCAATCACATGTAAGTGACGTGAACTTTAACACTGCTTAACGGCATCTACAAATCATTAGCTGTTATTGCCTGGTGTAATCGCAAGTTCAAAACAGCAATGCTGAAAGGTTGATTGCTTGATGGGTCGTTATTCATTTACGATGATCAGCTAAATGATTTTTTTGAGTTTCCGAACCATAAAGCAACAAAATAAAGTAGTTTCGATGAGTCGACAGAGCACTTCCTCATTTTTATTATTGATGGCTTTGGTGTATTGAAAGCTTTAGTGAGCTTGATTGGCAGAATTTAGATTTTAGTATTCAATAGCTGAGATCTGAGAGCATTTCAATATCAAAATAATTGACAAGCCAATATTTTTTGACTGACAGTCGTACAAAAGTTGTTGTCGCTTAATAGTATAATTATGTAACATGGATGCATATGATTGTCAAATACATATAAGTTATAATGTGAAGTAAAAACTGTTACAAACAGAAGCAACTTCTATACAAAAAACACATACGAGATTTGATCAATACAATAAATGTGTCTCGTGTGTTATTTGCTCTATAATTGTCAAAAAGGCTCAGTGTATTATAACAGGATTTTTTCTGCTTTTGTTTTCAACTACGAAGCTGTGACTGATATTTGAATGGTTTAGCCAGTTCAAAGACGACTTTAACGATTAGAAAGACATCAGAAAATATTGAAATATCTTTCAACATATTTTAAGTGTTTGAGCACGTAGAGGTAGCTCAATGGTAGTCTCTTGTTCTAGACTAGAATATGTGGCATCTTTCTATTTCTTTTTATTCTTCAAAATAAAAAAATATCTTAAAGCACAACGTCTGAGGTCATACACCCCACTAAGCACAATTCAACAAGGTAAAAAAGGTAAAGGTTCAGGATCATTTCAATTCACCCGACTAGGGGCGGGCTGCTATAGGGACCTTGCGTCCCTCTCCAGCCAATAACGGGAATTTCCGAATGGTTGAGAGAAAGGAGGGGTGGAAAATGGAAGAGAGGCCTGAAAAGGTGGAGAAGTACTGCCCCGGCACTCCTCTCAGAGAACGTACTGTTGACTCAGGAAAACTACCTAAAACCCTCAATCAGAGCAGACGGTCACGGGAATCGAACCCACGACCTCCCGAATGGTTTAACAAAATATCTATTAGGTATAAAAGGAAATGCCTTGGGAAAATGTATGGAAAAATTTAAAATAATATGGTGTTAGTGCATCGAATTCCAATGTGAATACTTCAAACAGGATTATTTAATTTGTGAACTTTGCATATTGATCTAACCTCGTATAAGCTTCTCTAAACGTTGAATATTCCGCTATCACTTGAAAATGAAAAATGCACTCTATTCTCAGTGTTGTTGAACTGGATATTGATTTTCTGATAAATTAATATTATCTTTTTTCTAAATAAAAATACGTTTCGTAATAACATTCATAAATTATTATAGCTGTAATACATAGAAGATGCACCTTTTGCAATTTATTATGCCTTTATCTTCTATTTTACTTTATTGGAATTTAACCGATAAAAAACTTCCAATACAAATAGATAGAAAAGATTGGGTATCAGAAAAGTTTGATAGAAGTTTACAAATATTAAAAATTTAGAAAATATGCCCTTGGTGCATGTGACTACTATAGCAGTATCAGTACGCTTTCCATATCCTTCATTATTCAATACTGGCGTAGCATTTAACATTGTGACGTAACCTTATGAAAACACAATATATGCATTGTAATGACTCAGAATTTGTGTTTAATTTCTTATACTTATTTGCCCTTTCGTTGTCAGCTAGCTCAGTTTATAACAAATGACTCTTACCTTTTTTCCAGTCCAGGTTACGGATACTCAACGTAAGAAAGCTCTGGAAGTCGATCTAGTGCAGCTCGAAACACTGAAAAAATATACACCAAGCTTCTTCTCAAATAAAAGCAAATCTGCTGCAAACAGTGTAACACAAAAAATGGCTTTGAATACAACCCAATAAAACAAGAAATCAATACACATAAAATAAATAGCCATTGCTAGGCCAAACTGTGTTAACTAATAATATAAAAACTAAGAGCGATTGCCAAGTCCTACACCAATTTATCAGTCAAGCAAACTAGAATAATTATGAGTAACATACGTTTATATTTAAACAATATTAAATGAAATCAAAATAACTGTCTTATACGCGCACCTTAAACTGCCTGAAGTCGGTCCTGCACGCAGTAATTCACCAATCGCTATGTAATACGATACTTAATAGATGAGCTGATGATTGACTTCACAAGTCGAAATAATGACGAGGCGGTGTCAGATCGCCTCCGGGTTTTAATACGCAGTACGATGCAACACTTTATTCTTTCAAATCCTAAAGGTTCAGAAAAATACCAACCGGTTTTGCATTGAAGAATGCTTCGCCGGTCGTGGATACTTGCAGCTGGTATTTTAACTTGTTGTCTTGCGGACTCGCAGATTACGTCGAGGCCTTCGAGAACACCCAAGTCCGTGGCCCTGAGCTTCTATGCAGAACCCAGTACGGAGTAGAACTTTTAGGGCGTTAGCCCAATATGGCAGCGCTAGGGAACAATCGGTTTCCTTCAAGTGCCACGTCACGAATGGAATAATCTTTACGTTCCGCCATCGACATGGGCGCCAAAAAACATCACTTTCATTATATTGTTAAACTCACTGATCAAACTTATTCTGCCATATACACACGACGTAGCGCCTAAGTTAAACTTATTAGAATTCAAATAAACAAACTAAATATTACGAGATACGTAAACGTACAAATTGGCTGTATACTGAAAGTTTATTAATTACTGTTACTGAGCTCCGGTGTAGCTGAGCCAAATACCGTTTATTGTATATATTGCTCTTTTGTAAAAGTAGCTGTAATTTAAGCCAGTTTTTGTTCACATTTAAAGTTGTTGATTAGGTTTCTTATATCTTCTAATATTTAATTATAAAAATAATCAATTTTACTTTAACGTACGAATATCATCGCTAAATATACAGTAATTTCCATAACTGTAATGTAAAGGTTGGCTTATCAATCTATAAATATGTCATAATAAAGATCTAAATTTTTTTAATGTAGCCTAATAAACCTAGATAATAAAGAAAGATATAATTTAATATATTAATAATCGTTGAGTCAATTGAATGGAGATGAAAAAGAGTTCCTCTTGTGGATCAGGCTTGCTTTCAATAATATCTAAATATTTAAACTTAATTATGTTGCCAATTGTTGTAAATAGTTTAATTTATGCATTTGAATGAGTCTCTCAGCTTACTACATTAATTAACAAACATATTAATACAATTGTATTAAGAAGTTAATACAATAAACCAATTAAGATTCTAAATGTTTATACGTAACAATAATTAAATAATTAACACCGTAGGAGAAACTGCAATAATAAAATGCGTGGGTTAAAAAATGTGTTTATTCAGATACACAGTTGTCATATTTTGCGAATTTAGCTCTTCTATGTTCATGGCCTTAGTGAAGAAATTGTTTAACCGGATCTAAATTTAAATACAAATATAAATCCGGATCTTATTAATAAAATGTGTTGTTTCTCACACACTAATTACCATTAGAAGTATGCAATAAATTTGAAAAATGTGATAGGAATAATTGTATGCTCTTTTTATTACATTGAGTGAATTCAAGTATTATTTTCTTTTAATTGATATGAAGTGTTTTAAGATGTAGTATTTGTCAAGTTTATTTGTCTATATAAAATCTGTTGTACTTATAACTATATTAATAATATTAAACCACATATCCCAAAAACAGGAAAATATATACCGATGGGCCCATAATTAAATATAGCAGAGTTAAATAAAGCGGATAAAAAATGTAAAACAATTGAAAAGGTAAGAGACACATATGCAAAATTTCTGTTAAGTAGTCTGGCTGTGCATTTTTGTTATAACGTTTAGTCATTAATCTTAAAAACTAATTAAAGATTTGAGAACTTCTAGTCGATTACTAAGTATATAATCTAACTATTCTTGTTCTTTCGCACAAAGTCAGTCGTCCCACCACATATTAAGGGACCTAATTTGGCAACATAATTTGAAAAATGTACATTGTACTTTGAATAGGCTGTTAACCGATGCAAAAACAAATATGAATTTAAAGGAGTTGGAACTATTTTACTCAAAATTATTAAATAAATGAATTACAAACACGAAAAGGGTAACGGACACAATATTTAATATGAAAAGGAACATGTTACATCCAAATGTTAGTGTAAATATAATATTTCTGTACAATTGGTGAGCCATGGACCAACTAAAATGGTTTAGGGGCACTGTAAATGCTTCTACGCAATAAATCACATTCGGAATCAAATAAAGACGATGAATCAGATTCTCCTGGTGAAGTAGTGGAAGCGGACTATGGAGTACTTTATTTGACACCAAAATTATACTACTTGCATATGTATCAATTAAACCTGATATCGTAAGCTTAAAATCGGAAAACATTGGAACTACATGGAATTAACACTGCTGCTTATTGGACCAGCACCAATACCAGTGGGACTAGCACAAGCCTTTTACCAATCGCAACCAATGATTAATACGTTAAAAATGCTTTAATTAGCACTAATATATTAATGCATCAAATATACTCGTACCTCAATATTTGATGCCAATTTATATGAAGCTTCACTACGAATGTGTACTTTAAAGATATTCATAATTATTAGATAAATAATTGTTGTAACTTTTTGTTAATTATTTTTAAACTTTTAAATTAATTTTGAAATCATGCCATTTGCAGCGAGACCGTAACTTCCCGTAATAAGAATGATTATAAACGTATAAATAATATTTCTAGAGGAAATGCTTTTATCCATGCAGCCGTAAGACCAATTAAAATTGTTCCTAAATTACAACTAATCATTTAACTGGCAACCGTGCAAACCTAACCACAAATTTAAAACTACAATTTATGCAGGGCGGCATACGCAAAATTCGATGATAATAATAATCCCAAAATCTAAAAAAAATGTTTAAAATTCTTAAAGAAATAATTTATCAATTTTAAATTGAGCTGTAAAAGATAATTTTGGCTAAATGGCAACCTATATATTTAAAAAAAAATCGATAGCAAGTTTTAATTTGCTTTTAAACAGTATAAAATTTGAAGTTACGTTGAATGAAACTAACAAAGTAATTCTAGATTAGGTTTAAAACAAAAAACTTAGTAGTGATTACATTTTCACTTTAACAATGATTCCAACATAAAAAATGAATGTACAATCATCGGCTTTTGTTTCAACCCCAAGTAACTATCGTTACAGTTTGAATTTTAAGGTCATTTTATCATTTTTTTCTAATGTAACCTATTCAAAAGATTATACCATGGAAAACAGATTAAAACTTACTACCGAAATTAATGAAAAAATATAGGTGGTTGTTTAAAAAATATTGATGACGTCATACATTTAAAGCAAATGTTATAGAAATCTGCAAATAACAGTAATATACGTCCTGCAATTTGAATCGCTACACCCCTTTGAGATTTATTCCTGAAAACGAACGTTAGAGTTACCGAATTTGTGTTACTTTATTTCCTCCCTGTATATGAACAAGTGGTGTGCCTGCCTCTCTGGGTCATGTTTTCATCGGCACCGGTTGGACCAGTTCGTTCACGATCGGCCGTGTCATCATCGCGTCTTTTATACTGCAATGAACAAATAGATGTAACATGATCCTTTATTAACAAAGCAGGTATAGCATCTGACTCACAGTCGGACTACCTCTGAGAGTGTGGGTTCGAATCCCATCGGCTGCATTGTTTTTTTTGCAAATTAATGTAATTTGCATTTTCATTTTACTATTTCAGTATTATTAGCAACATTAAGATATTTTTTACCTATTTCGTACATAATTTTAAACATTCTTCAATCGTAATTAGATCTAACAAAAGTTGTTTTTCTTGCAGTGCGCTTTCTTTATTAAATACATTTTCTTCTGTAACTTTTTTATGTACAATTTAATTTTAAAAATGCAAAAGTGGTTTTAATGCATATACCCTTCTCAGGACTATAGCTCCCATATGACGCTTTTCCGGACCTAATTAAATCTATTTTCCGTTGCCAGTGTTTATAAAAAGGCTAGTAAATCACCCTGTATACAGGGTGATTGTAAATCGTAGCTTCGTTAATAATAAAGGTATCGAAAAGCTTTTTTTAATTGCCAGTATGCAGCTTGCAAATTGTCACAGACAAATTTAAATCACCCCCTTACTATTTTTGCGTAGTGATATACGACTTTGATTTTTTAAATGGAACACCCCGTATAGTTTTAGATATTGAAATCAAAGCTAAAAGTGCTTTATGATAGAATGCTTAAACGAATATGTTTGAACTTATAATGTTTTTAAACTAAAATCAATATTTAGCCAAAGTAGGCCATAGGTCAAATGGGTAACAATTAAATAAAAAATGCAAAACAAACCCCACTTGGCTCTAAAAGTTGTTCATAACCGAATTATCGCACCAAACGTACTAAAACAATTGAAAACTATGTTTTTTAACAATTATTGTTAATTTTTTTATTTTTTTAAAGCTACTTTTAAACAAAATGTCGAATATGATATGTACATCGTTTGCAAGGTCTTTTAGTGTAGTTTTCAACTGTTTAATGAAACTCATATTGTTCCATTAAAAAAAACGTTGTTTTCAATTGTTTTTGTACATTTGGTGCGATAATTCGGTTATGAACAACTTTTAGAGCCAAGTGGGGTTTGTTTTGCATTTCTTGTTCACTTGTTAGCGATTTGTCATGGCCTACTTTGGCTATCTTTTTTTAATTCCCAAAAATAATATATTACATTTTTGTTTAAACATGCTAATCATAATAGCTATTGTGCAACAAGTGCTAAAAGTATTTATGTACGAAACATGTTATGAAACTCAGCCTTCGGCTTCGTTTCATACTTTTCATGTCTCGTGCAATAACACTTTTAGCACGAGTTTGCACACGATATTTTTTCTGCGGCCTTAAATTTACTGTTATTAATCCATAAATGTCGATTTAACAAAAGGTTTTTATTTATGACAGTTATAATTTATGTCATAGTAAAGAGATGGCCGTGACGGCGCAGGTTACTGTTTCTGTAGCAGGTAGCTGTCAAAGTTAGTTATCAAAGGTAATTATAATAGTACACATTTTACTTTATTCATTACATAATGCTTTAATTATTTAAAAACACTTTATCTCTAACGAAAGAAGTAACTAGAATAACTTTTAACCTCACTTCCAGTTTAAAATACTAAATTCAAAACCAGCTGTTTACTTTTAGCACAAGTGCTAAAAGTAAACAGCTGATTTCACTTTTAGAACGCTCATTTATAAAACGTCATCTTTAGTTCAGCAAGCGGGTACTAAAAGGCCTACTTTTAGTAGTGATCGTAGAAAAAGAATTTTTTTGATTTCAAATATCTAAAAATATACGGCGTGTTCCATTTAAATAACCAAAGTCATATATCACTATGCGAAAATAGTAGATTGTGATTTAAATTGGTTTACGACAATTTGTAGGCTGAATACTGGCATTTAAAACAAAACAAGTTTTCTTTCATATTTCTATTATTAAGTAAATTACAAGCTGTCTAGCGATGTACAAACACCTTGTATATAAATTTGTAGAAACGAACTTTTAATTAAGTAATTTGTACGTAAATCGCTACTTACTTGGTTGCCAAAAGAATATTGGAAGAACATTCAATGATACGATTTTATTCATAAATCGTCAAATCAGTGTTGGTACTATTTTTTTGCATAGTGATCACAAAAGTCATCTTTTTAAACGAAAAATCGTGCAGAAAGCATCATGTTTTTTTTACGAAAAATCGTAAAGAAAAGTAAACATTTTTAACTATTTTATTGAAGTTGTGAATTGTCAATTTGACAGTTGTGAATTCCGAAAGTCTTTTCGACTAAATTTCGAGTTAGAAGAGATCACCATGCAGAAAAAAAATGCGTACAACACGTATGAAAGCAACTTTTTTTCACGTATTTGCAATTGACTTTCAAAACTAGTTGTACAAATAACCATTATAATACAACAAACTTGAAATAATAATCTCAATTTGTGAATACATTAGTAACTGCATCAAAACAAGTAAACCGCAATTATCTGCGTGACATCAGTCAAAAATTGCAAGACGTCCAAGTAACCACAACCTCCTCATCTGGTATAGTGGGAAAATGACATTTGGGATTTTAATATGCCTTGTTTAAAAATAATTCGGACTTGCCCAATTAACCCAAATTCGTAAGCGGCTGAGACAAGGAATTCCTAGAAGCGAATTGCCGGGCAAATCTGGAGGTATCTCCGGTAGAGTCACCGAACTTGTTCACGCTCACACAGCTCCGAACAAAAGAATTGGCGCGCTCGGCAATGATAATTATGAAATGCACCCGGAGAGGAGAATAACGGTCCATCTACGGCCTTCTGAATTGGTACGCGCTCCAATTTGCTCTCAGACAATGCGCCGATATACAGTTAATTCAATTACGGTAACTTCAGCTTCCCGACATTTAAAAAGGCGATTGCGTGATACATTTCTGCAATACTAATGCACCGTGCGAACCAAGGCCTTCGCTAACGGGTGCGCTTTTCTGCAGCCCACGAATTCATGGATAAATTAATAACAATATGTAGGTTGCCATTATAATTGAACACTTAGTTAATTCATTTAAAATTAAGGCTGTCGAACTTTGTATAAGATAGAAGCAAAACCGATTCGTCTAGTTAGCTCGGTAATTTCTGGTCGTTGACAAGAATCAGTATAAAGTTTAATCTGGAAAAATTTACTTATCACAGCTTAAGAAGTTTCTCTACTACCGTATAAATAAAAGAATTTTTTAACCCTATAAACAGGGATAATAACGAAAATAATCGTTCGAGCTACCTGATTGCTAGCTACGAAAGTAAAACTTTAGTGACCAGGACCAGAAAGTAACATTTCTTTAAAACAAATCAAATTTTTAAGAAAATTCAAAATTTTAATTTTTAATATTATCATTTCCAGCATTGAATATGTGGTAGTATTGGCAGTAATGTATTCGTATCTATAAAATTCGTCCAGTAGTTTTTTATGCCGCCTAGTATAAGTGTTCGCTTTGGACCTAATTCTCGAGACATGGCACGACCACATGCATGACACTATTTTCTGCCTTTTAAGATATTAACATAGAAATAAAGTTAAAGAAACTGTTTCATCTTACTACAAATTCGCTGACAATAGTGTTTCCCGCGATGAAGCTCCTGATTTTTTCAAGGAATTGCGCTAGTATTACATTTTCACTGATTTCCGCAAATTATTATGGCACACCATTTTAAAAATGCGGCATTTTTGATTATACCTTGCTTTGGATTTCTCCAAATAAAGTGAACCACAATAAATTTTGTAATTATGTCTAGTCAAAGTTTAAGGATCTGTAGTCACCCCTAACAAAGAAACTCTTTCTCAGTTTTGACGAGAAAGGCTAGCCACCTACCTGGCTTACAACCAAAGACGGTTCTTAGAACCACGACTTTATGGTTAGAACTCGCCACTGGCCTAATATAAGAAGAAAAAGAAGAGTATTTTAGCAACGATGTAATCACAAGGAACCCAACATTATTCATGGAAAATTTGGATAGAAAATGAAATTCTGAACTAGTATATAAAAACAATGCGACATTGAATTTGTAAATTTGTGAGGTAATATCTTCTAAAATTTAAAAAAAACATGTAACGATGCGTTGGCTGCACCCCTCAGTCGGAACGTTTAACTTAAGTAAGAGGTTTGGTACGCCAATACTTATTTTCCCTGTTTGATCACCTAGCTAGCTCAGTATGCATGAAACTTCCAAATATTCCAGTTGTGGTTACAACCAATCACTATTTGCCAAAACAAGAAGCTGGTCTGCACGTGTAGTGTTGTCGGGTTGAAACAATCTTTCCACACATGCACAAGAAAATCCAATTTTCGTACACAAATACATTTACTTTGAAACACAGATAAAAGCAATAAAGGAAACAAAATAAGAGTGGACAATCTACGAGCGATATAGCATGTGGCTACTCACACCTACATTTAAACAAGGGCAGACCAATTATATCTGCCACGCAGATACATTTACACAAGATTAAAAGTGCGCCCAAGTAACTATCCTCAAAAACCCACTGTCGGTTTTTGTATATGAAAACTCGTATTCTCAATTCCCGTATTATTATTATTATTTATCTATGTTGTACATTCCGCTGCGCTCGCGAAAGCTTCCCACAGTTGAGCGCGAAAGCTTATCGCGCAACTGCAAACATTTTGGGTATTAATTTATCTGGAAGTTAGGCTCTCAGAGCTTATGTTGAGTATTAAGCTCGCCCTGAATTACGTGATCACTGGGATGACTCTTATATGAATTCCACAGGAAGGCAACTGGGAAGTCCCTCGCTTCTTGCTTTGGCGATGCTCGGTCGGTTGACGTCACTAAATCCTCAAAATAATAAGAATATCTATTAGTATGTTGTCGATATTATCCATGCCCGAAACTTGTTTACTTTCAAGGTCAAATTATTGTAAATATTCCTGAGTGTACTTGGAAATGATGTTTTTTTTCGTACTGTACCTTGGATGTAGTGACAAAAATAGTTATATTTAAATTGAGGTTAAGTTATAAGCACGTGTTAAAAATGATATCGAAATTGAAGAATTATAAAAAATGAATTTGTGAAAAGTAATGCAAATAGGCATGTTAATAACCAAGTCACAAGTAACTAAAGTAATAAATTCGCTAAACGAATTCAAGTTTTTTAAATTGATTGCTGCTGAAGTTATAAGAATATTTTAAATACGATTATGCCAACCTGATAGCAATGTGATAGTTCGCAAGTCTTTTGGATAGATAATAAATGTGATTTTTTTTTTCTCTGACATGATCTTTAAAATAGCTGTTTCTCTATACTGCTAAAACTTCCTAATCCATTTTCGTTTTTTGCGTTTGAAACGCTTTTCATACTAAATGCATTTTACTTCCATTTGCAATAAAGGAAGTACCTATTGGATTCACCCCAAAAATTCGAAATTGAGTTTTCAACAGATCCTTACATTTTAGAGTCCCCTGAACCCAAAAACATGTTTTTGTTCATTGGTCTGTGTGTGTGTGTGTGTGTGTGTATGTGTTTGTGTGTAAGGGTGGATGCGTGCGTGCGTGCGTGTGTGTGGGTGTGAACAGAATATCTCAAAAATAAAAAGAGGTATGACGTTGAAACTTTATATACAGGTTTTGTCTATTATTTAAATGCGACAGCAAGCTTTTGAAGAAAATCTCATAAGTATGGTGTTTATTCTAGTAATTTTTCAGTTTTCTTCGATTTTCTCAAAAACGGTTTTAATGATTTTTTTCAAACTTTACAGTTTTATTACATTGTTAATGTATGTTGATGTGATATAGGTGCTTTTCCGGTCTGGAAATGCATCGTTTCCAAGATACACGATGTTAAAGTTTTCAACAAAAATCGAACCGCCCCTGAAATAAATTATTTAAATCTATGCTCGCCAAAACTTGATCCTGAATTTAAAAATGGGTTTTTTTAAAACTTTAACATCGTGTATCTCGGAAATGCGCATTTTCAGAACCATGCTTATTTTTTGGGGATTTTTTTGTGTATATTAATGAGATCTATAAGTGGTAAAATATCTAAACGAATTTTTAAAACACCCTGTATAATATACTAAAGTTAAGTTCGGGCACTTCATTCTATATAGAAACATGGCCTGAGAAAAGGGTATAATGTAGTAGTGTAGCTAAAAACATTTTTTTTACTAATTATAATATCACTGTAAAAGGAAGTTGTGTGCGTGTATCACACCAGATTTACCCCAAAAATTCGAAATTGAGTTTTCAACAGATTCTCACGTTTTAGAGTCCCGTGAACCCAAGAAACATGTTTTTGTTCATTGATCTGTCTGTGTATGTACAGAATATCTCAAAAACTAAAAGAGGTATGGCGTTGAAACTTCAGATATAAGTTTTGTGTACTATGTAGATGCGACAGCAAGGTATTGAAGAAAATCGCATAACCGGAAATAGGTGTTTACTCTTGTGATTTTTCAGTTTTTTTCGATTTTTTCAAAAACGGCTCAAACGATGAATTTCAAACTTTACATTTTTAATGTGTATTGGTGTGAGATAGGTGATTTTCCAGTTGAATACTTCTAAAACGGGTTTATTTTGTTTTTTTTATTAACTCTTATTTTAAATAGAACACCCGGTATGTTATTACATTTTTGAATTCAGCTTAAAATTTTAGAGAA
The DNA here is from genome assembly GCA_940337035.1 of Agriotes lineatus. NCBI lineage: Eukaryota > Metazoa > Arthropoda > Insecta > Coleoptera > Elateridae > Agriotes > Agriotes lineatus. Next base: position 102,434,744 of record OW679199.1, read on the forward strand.
AATTTGTCTCTTGAACTAACGCCCTATTTTGTACCGTTTTTGTAGAATTTGCAATTTTTTTAAATTTCTGACATGCTGAAAAATTAAAAATCAAACTTTTGGCTAATTATAAGATCACTGTAAAAGGAAGTTGTGTGAGTGTATCACACCAGATTTTTTATTAACTCCTCTTTTAAATAGAACACCCGGTATATTATTACATTTTTGAATTCAGCTTAGAAATTTTAGAGAAAATTTGTCTCTTCAATTAACGCTCTATTTTGTACCGTTTTTGTAGAATTTGTAATTTTTGAAAATTTTTTACAAATGCTTAAAAATAAAAAATCAAATTTTTGGCTAATTATAAGATCACTGTAAAAGAAAGTTGTGTGAGTGTATCACACCAGATTTTTTCAGTTCTAGCTAGCAAACACTATATATACCGGAAACGTCCATTGCCTATGAGAGCAATTATTGCACTATAATAATGAAAAGTTTAAAATTGCATAACTCTTACTGTTATGCTGGACTACTGGTCAATCGCAGACATTGCTACCTTAAATTGTTAACATGCTCCACACCTGCACTAGCAAAAAACGTTTAAATTGTCAGGTCCCAGAGTTGCTAACTAGAGTTAGCAAGCAAATTCTTTAAGTGTAATGGACTTTTTGTGCCATGAAAATGATTCAGCAGTGTGATTTCCTTATACTTCGTTTTAGATAGAAATGTCCTTAGAGCCATTGTATAACACAATACAATTTATTTTTTGTTATTTTAACTCACTTTGGACAGTCTGGATATGAATAAATTACATATAAAGTACATGTAGATCAAATTTTTCATAAGGAAGCAATCAGTACAACTTCGTGATAAATTGCCATTTCTGCAACTCTATATTTTTTCCATCATAGATATACTTAGTATGCAGGGAGATGTTAGTACTGTTACACTGATGAGAGACTCCTATAATACGGTCATCTAGAAATACAAGATGATTTTTCCTACTATTGCTATTCGTTTTTCTATTAACTACGTTAAACAAAATATAATATCTATAGCTTCTGAAGGAAGGAGATTTTCATTTTGCTCATGCAGTTTTTGATCTAATCTCGTCTAGTTTAGGAACTTATGATTTTATTAATTGATGCTTCTAATTTATATTTCTTGACGTTTATTTTAGTGTATTATATTTTTGCAAAACGTTAAAAGGACCCTTGAGTTAACTAGATAGTGGTCGCTTCTACAATCAGCTGTTACGTCAAATACTCGTATATTTATTTTGGTTTGTTATTTAACAATGACACAATCAATTATTTACTTCCGCTTGTATGCTGTACCCATGTCGGTATGCGCATACTGGGTGGTCGTGAAAGTTGGGGACATATTCCACCAGCATTGATTACATAAAAAATAGTGAATATTGTTCAAATAAATGTTTTCTTAAAGAGCAAAATAAAAAAGTTACGGCGCTGTAAAATTCAATAAAAAAAATGTTGAGTGTGTTTTTTAAACATTCTGTGTATTATTATAGAGGAAAAATTAATTTTACGTAAAAAATTCTTTTGACATTTTTAACTCAACATAGTCGTCTTTGAGGTACGCTCAAAATGTCTTCCAGTGTGGTATTGCTAATTGTACCAAATGTCATATTAGTTTTTTTAAATCTCTATTACAACTATGTTTAGCTAACTAAAAATATCAGGAGAACTGTTCTACGTAAAATTCATTTTTCTTGCCTAATATGACTCAGAGTGTTTTAAAAAAACGTGACATTAATATTTCATAAACCCCCAACAACGTCACTTATCAAATTAAAGCACCTCTATAATACGAGCATGCTTGTCAGCCATATTGAATCACATCACAAAAGCGGCAAATTCAAAAAATTAGTTACTTTTCAGAAAATGAAAATACGTTAATGTGTATACATTTGATGCAAAGCATAAAAGGCAAAAAACACAGGAAAACGAAGACAGCTGGCAACTCAAACACGAGGTTAGAAGCTAGAACAGCGAGAATAGATAATATAATAACCCACAGCGACTGAAATGTTTGACATTGTAGGGTTATGTTTTGGTTGCATCATGGCCACCAACATGTAAACGCGAAAGTACTGTGATGCAGGATTTTATGCAACTTGTGCGACATGCGCCTGCTTGTATTATAAAGGGCTCTATATCAAATTAGAGCTTTATTATTACTATAAAATTATGACGTTAGTAAATTCTAATTTACCCTGCAAAAATTAAAAATAAATCTCCGATGAGTTTTAACATATTCAAAAAAATCGAATTTTTTTGTTCAACGTTACAGGGCCGTAACTTTTTAATTTGGTCCTTTATAAAAGAAGTATTTGAAAATCGCCATTATTCCTTATGTGGTTAATGCTGGTAAAATATATCCCGAACTTTCACAACCAACCTGTATATGCCCTTATGTTTGAAAAACTCATTCATTATTTGAATTCGGGTTTCCTTTCTATAAATTCTTACTATTTGATCTGTGGTTCTTGCATCTACAGCTCCGATTAGAATAATCTCTTTCGTGGTTTCTATTTCTCTCAACGTTTGATTTAAGAATTCTGTGTACTTGTTTTTTAATGAATTTTATTAATTATTACTTCCAAATTTGTACCGACGTTTTGAAGGTATTTTGAGATCATGAAAGATACTAGCTGTAGCCCGCGACGTATGCTTTATTTAAAATGTAAGACTGCTGCACAGTAGACCATTATGACAGAAATACTAAACAAAGCATGTAGGCGACTGTGGATCGCATTCAGTAAGGCAGTAATGAACCCTCCTTATTATTAAATGAAATGTACTTGTGTTTAAAAAACACAATCAATAGGCATAATAAGTAATTGTTTTCTGGGATAATATCCTTATTAAAAGCAATGGGAAGTTTGTGTACAAAAACACGAAAATAGTAAACCCTTGAATGAAGTCTTGGTACTTTTGCCGGTTTAACACGGCTTGTAGTGTTATGCATTATTTAAGATGTATGATTCTATGTTTTGTTCGTTGTTCGTTTAATATTCCACCATAGATATGTATATAACCTTTAATTTCTTACCCTAGCGATTATAAGCAATTGAATGCAATTTCATCACCTTTTAAAAAACACAGGGCTTTGCTGGTTTAAGATCTTTTATTTCATTTATTAATTTCAATGGAAAATATAACGTTACTGTGTGCCACTTGTGGAACTTGCAATGTATTAAAATATTCACATCTGTTAACATTTCACTAAAAACAATATATATAGTAAAAACTGTAATTTATGTTCCACATACCTCCTTCCTGCATCGCTGTTTACATAATATAGAATATGGTTGAATTACGAGTCTAAACGCTTTGTATAATGCAAACAATTTCAATTTTCTCGTTAAATGTAATTAGCAGCAAATTAGAAAGCTACTACAGGTGCATGCGAGATGTATGTAAGTAGGAAGTGAGCAACAATCATTGTCAGGAATTCTGCATCTTTTTGGGCTAATTGCATACACACTTGATTATGTACGAACGCTCTTTCCATATTATTAAATAAATAGGACACTTGCTATTTAACTCGCTAAAGCGTTGTGTAGGATTTACGTGCGGCTCTAAGTAAGTCATCGAATCTGATGAATATTAATTTGCCAGTTCGCAATTGAGCATTTTGTATTCAGGCTGTCCAAATGCTTATTAAGCAATTAGAATAATAACAAAATTGATATATTATGCTTGTTTCCTACTCCTATAAACGTGCCCGCCCACTGCTGTGCATTGAGGAAAATTAAAAAAATTAAATTGATTCTGAGATCGAGTTATAATTTTGTGTCTTTTTTCAGATTACATGGTTCATACGAAGCTTTAAAATATGGAACACGGGTTAGCCGATCTAACAGGGGGAATTACCGAGAGTATACCTATTAAGCAGGATGCTACGGTTTGTGCGAGGCTCCTACACAAATTTTTGGAAATGACCACTATTATCACCTGTGCGTTGCAACCCCTAATATTCAATTACGCTCCCATACTGAAAAAATGCCCAACGGAATACAACTAGGAACGAACTACAGACTATATGCTGTTGAAAGAGTAAGTTATTTGTTTTATATATTTTTAGTTTATATTTAATAAGTATGTGCTGCCAACTATTTTCTTCTTCAATCCCTTAATGCCTTTACGGCGTCGAGTAGCTTGCGTCTATCAATTTCCGTATTCCTGTCTGCTTTGCGCTATTTTCTATGGTTCTTCTGTTGTTTTCCCATCACTTTCGCCTGTCTTTTTTTATGTTCTTCAGTAGTTTTCTTGGTCTAGCTGCTTTCTTTTTTCTTCCGATGTTTATTTGTTGGAATTTTTTATGGTTCTTTCGTTACTCATTGTTCTGGATTGTGCAATTCCAATTTAGTTATTCTTTCACTAGTTTTTGCGTTATTGGTTTTATTTTAAGTTGTTATGCATTTCTTCGTTTCTTTTCCTATCGAACCTTTATTTCTATGCCGTTTCTTTTTTATGTCGTTTCCTTTTTGTATTTAAAAGTGTTCTGTTTATTAACTAACATATATTATTTGTTTTTCTTAGTTTGTTTGCTATTTCTGTGCCTATTCTTCCATCGTTACTGATAATTGCATCCAAGTAATTGTATGGGAAGACCTCTTCTAGCGTTATTCTTTACGTGTGAAATCTATGTCATTCTCTTCTTTACTCCCATTTAATTCCATAATTTTAGTTTGTTTACGTTTATTAATATTCCCGTTTTATTTATTTCGTCTTATCCGTGCATATACTAATTATTTTCAACAAGCGACTGATTTATCTGCGACTAATGTTATAATATCTGTGTATATTAGCGATTCTATTTGTATTAGTCTTAGTTCCTTGTAAGCTATTGTTGCTTTTGGTGTTTTGCTTTTGCAGTTTTTTAATACTCTGTATATATAGATCATCTATATAGATGATAAATAGCAATGGACGCGGTAACTCTTTTTGTTTTACTCATTTGTTAATTTCAAATTCTTCTGATTTTGTTCCGTTTATTTGTACTACTCCTACTTTAGCATATAAACTTTTTATGGCTTTGATTAAGTTGAAGTTACTTGTATTTATTTAAGAACGTTTCACAGTTTTGTTCTATCTAAATAATTGAAGGCTGTTTCTAAATCGCTTAAGATAAAATACAGTGTGTCCCAGGATTGATGTTACAAGAGGTGAGATGGACTAAAAATTGTGAATTTTATTTAAATATTGTGGGATTAGGTCCTGCTTGGTCTGAAAAGAATTTTAAGAATATTTTCAGTTTTTGAAAAAACAAGTCGGCCTTGACAGTGAAGCGAAAACTATTTTCTTTTCAGGTAAACTACCTTTTTTTGTTTATGATACGGCAAAATTATGCCAAGAAAAGTTGTTCTGAATGATAAATTATGGCTCTATACAAAATTTCAGGAAGATCTACCTACTTAATTAAACTGTTATTTTAGATTAACAAAATAAATTGTATTTTCTTTTCATGTAAACTATTATTTTTGTTTATAATACGGTAAAATTATACCAAAAAATGTTATTCAGAATGGAAAATTATAACCCTATATAAAATTTCAGGAAGTTCTACCTACTTAGATCAAACCGTCATTTTCAATAAATAAAATTTTTTCTTCAAACGGCAGTAAAATATGGCATTATACTGCTGGATTGATGATGCTAAACTGTCATTTTATTGCCAAGCGGCAGATAATATTATCTGCCGCTCGTCAGCGGCAGATAAAGTTATTATCTGCCGCTGACAACTTTATCTGCCGCTCGTCAGCGGCAGATAATATTAGCTGCCGCTGACGAGATCAAGTAATTTTCTTCGAATTTTGTTCACAAAGTTGTAAATAATTTGTTATAAAAACGTTTGAAGAAAAAATACTATATGTTATTCGGAGCAAAAGTATCTTTATGTGCCTCGGCTGTACTTAGCTGCCTCGCAAGCTCGGCAGATAACCCGTCCAGCCTCGCCACATAAAATATAACTTTTGCTCCTAATAACATAATATACTATTAACGGTTTAATTTAAATACGTAGAACTTCTGAAATTTCGTATAGAGCCATAACTTATCATTCTGGACAACTTTTATTAGTAAAATGTTGCCGTATCATGAACAGAAAGGGTAGTTTACCTGAAAAGAAAATAGTTTTCGCTTTGCTGTCAAGGCCAACTTGTTTTTTCAAAAAATGAAAATATTCTTAAAATTCTCTTCAGACGAAGCAGGGCCTAATCTTTAGTTTATCTCACCTTTTGTAACATCAATCCTGGGACACACTGTATAGTTCTGAGTTTTTTTTAATTCTATTAATTTACGTAACATACTTATGTGGTCTTTTGGAATCGTTGTTTCTCTCCATGCGTTGTTGCCTTTAGTCCATTCTTGCACTTTATGTCCTCCGTAGTTAAATAGTTCTATGTAAATCCATCTAGTTCTGCTGTTTTCCCTGTTTCTTTATTGTTGTTTTGGCTTCCTGTATATGTATTTGTGACTCTTCATGTTGTATGTCTTCTTTTCTTCCCGTTCTATCTCTTTCCTCTCTTTCTGTATTTGAATTTATGGAGATTTTTTTCGTAGTACTTTCTCGATTCCGTGTGTAATGTCCCGTTTTTGTCCTTGTTTCTATTTGATTAAGAACTTAACCATTTCCCAGAATCCTCTGTCATCTTCCCCATTAAGCTGTTGTATTTATTCTTCAAATTGTTTGCAACTTTTCTTTTTCGATTTTTGTAGCCCCGTTTATCTTTCGTTTCTTCTTTTTGCGTATTCTGCCTTGTCTTCTTCTTTTCTCGTCCGTAAATACGTATTTTTTAACGCAATTTTCTTTTGTTTTACTTTTTATTGTTTTCTTCGTTCCATTGCCTTGTTTTTTGTAATTGTTTTTATTTTATTTTATTCACATATTTTTATTGTTGCTTCTATAAGATTGCTTTTTAATGTTTTCCATCTTTAGTTAATTGTAGGGGTTTAGTTTTCTCGCTGCCATTTTATTAATTCCTCGGTTATTTTTGTTAGCATTCTTTTCTAATGTCTTTGTTTTCTAGTGTTTCTACTTTAATCCTTCTATGTTCTTTTCCAAGCTCTATTTTTGGCTCTGTTAAGCTCGTTCTTGTTGTCACTAATTTATGATCTGTGTTTAACTCTGCATTTTTTAAATTTTGACTGATTATATAATTTTAGCTGTTTCTTGTGTGTGTTTTGTAATCTATCGCACTTGATAAGTTTCTCACTATGTCTTCGAATGTGTAGTTGATGTTGCAGATTTGGATACAATATTAATCATTTTAGTCCATTTTTTTTTCTTTTTTCTCGAAATTTCCTCAAGCCGTTCAGTGTCCGTTTATTATTATGTGGTCTAAATTATCTTTATGTTTATCTAATGTTTCTTGTAAATTTGTGTAAAATTCTTCTAGTTCCTTATATCTTGGTTCCTGTATAGCATATATTCGGATCATTACTAGTTTTACTCCTATATCTATTCCTATGTGTATAATATGAGATGATATTGAGCTCCACATCGTGACTTTCTTGTTTATATCTTCCATTACTATTATTCCAACTCTTTTTTCTTTTTTGTTCTTATTTCCTTGATAATTATATATTCATCTTTGGGGATTTTTTCCATTTCCGTTTTTCTTTGTGTTGCCTATGTCTATTATTTGTATATTTCTTCCACTAGTTCTTCTACTTTGCCATTGATCATTTTATTGTTGTTGCTATTGTTAATTCAGGATTTTCGTTATTTTTGATTATCTGATTTGTTAGTTTTGTTTGTTTTTGTGTAACCGTGCCGAAAAGTTGATTTTTACGAACATACACTAAACTAACTTACAGTAGATAACATTAATATTATTCGTTTAATATTCACTCACCAAATCAACGAAATAAAATAGGTACTAAATATTATAGATGTGAATAATTAAAATTGTCGATCATTGGAAACACTATAGATTATTTTTTAAACAGTGTTATCAGCCAATAGTAATGAGAAAAACTTTCAAATCGACCAATAGCATTAAAATTACACTGACTATTTGCTAGTAGCCGATTACAGCTGCTATTTTTTCACAAACTATTCAAATCGTTCTTCTGCTTTAACACAACTAGCTAAAAGTGGAGTAGGTGAGCAGCAGTTGTTAAAAATAACAGGACACACATATGGAAGCTCCATCAAACCCTATCTACAACAGGACTGTTTAAAAAATAATCACCCCGAATTACATTCATGGTAATATTGTTTTTTTATAATTTTAAGTAGATTAGCACTCTTCTTTGTTGCTATTAAGAAATCTCAAGAGTGGAGAAATTTGTGAATCTAGTTAAAATTATCAAAAAATTATGACCACTTATGTAATTACTGTTGAATATTTGAAAGTTTCATACGAATATTTTACAAAGTTATTAATTAACACACTGCATTTATATATACATACGTATGTCCATGTTTTCCTCATTCCAATCTCCATGCTTTTCGATCATCCAATAATTTTCTTGTGCGTAGTTTTCTGTATGGCCGTATGCATTTCACTTCTACTTTATGTTATGTTCGATCGTCCCCGTTTTTTATTTGAGAAGGGAGCAATTTAGCCGATAATCATTTGACCATATTTTCTTTCGTATTCGTTTAAGGTGTCCGTACCACAGTCACCAGCCTCAATCATATCAATACTAACGAGATCTACTTCTGATGTTTTTAATTATTTACTTTGTCCATTAGGTTACACGTCACTTTGTGTTTCAAATTTGTTTGTCAAACGCCAATGATAACGTATTTATGATGTCACCAATCGTGTTTACCAAACATCTCTAAAAATAGGACGTCCAACTGTCTGACGCGATTCTGCGCAGTGTGTTGTTCTTGTGACTATATTTAAGTTTCTTCTTCCATCTTCGAATAATTTTTAAAGTTACCACCATTTTCAAATTTAAATTCTTTGTGCACCAGTGATAACATCCCTCGTTCTTGATACGCCATAGTAGTCACTTACGGGTCAACGCTTTTCTAGATATTTGCTGTTTCATATTATACAGCGCTAGACCTAAACCTACCAACGAAAGGATTATGACTTGTTCTTCCATTCTTCAACAAAAATACACATTAATAATTAACAACTCACGTCTTAAAAGCAGACCCTAACTTCACTAATAACAGCTAATTCAAACAACTGCATGCAGCAAGTTTGATGGAGTCACCACCCAGTTAGAATAAACCAAACATTGTTCTATGACGTCAGAGAACGTGTTTGACAAACAAATTTGATGCAACAAAATGATCGTGTGACCTGTGCGTTAATAGTCAGTCAGTCCATATTACATTTTACCTTCTATACTTGCATTTTTTATTTCGAATTTAGAGAAATATTACGTCCATTTCTACTTACATTATTTCTGAAAACAATCGTATAAGAGGAAGATAACGTAGAGCAGCTGAGAGCATTTTTCTCGTCTCCTTCATCTTCTCCTTAGTTTTTTTCTCCTTGTTGTCCTGTGTTGGCCATTCAGGTATATTGATATATATTTTTTAATTTAATAAAATTATAGATTTGAATATGACATTTTTTAAAGAAAATTTGGGATGACAATAAGCAGCTTTTAAGAGTCCGATACATCCACCTTATCTTCAGTATGGGATCCAAGTTTAAGAATAGCTACCGAAAATAACTTACAGACTATTTAAAAAGACACCAAACTTCTCCATGTTACACAGTCACCAAAAAATTCACGAACGATTAGTAACGACATTAAATTAACAACCACAGAAACAGATATCTTTACTTACCTTTCACGTTCCGTGTCACTAATTACTCTTTCTAAATTTTTAGGTGGAAAAATTCAGTGGCGAAGCAGTGCAACTGGTCAAACTAAGAAACCCGTTAAGTCTGTCTCCAGAATACTCAGGATCTTGGAGCGGCGATTCTCAAGAATGGTCGGAAATATCTCCCCCAGAACAAGAGAGGCTCAAGCAACGAACTGCCGAGGGAGAATTCTGGATGTCATACTCAGACTTCATCAAAACCTTCACACATTTGGAAGTCGTGCACCTGGATAGTGACACTAGTCGAGACGAGCCCAGTTTGCACAACAAATACATGTGGCAGATGAGGCTCTTTCAGGGAAACTGGCAAAAAGGCGTTACAGCGGGGGGCTGTCGAAACAACCCCGACACGTTCCACATAAACCCGCAGCTGCATCTCATTCTCAGTGAAATGGAGGAGGTAATAGTGTCGCTCAACCAGCACAGCATCATGGAGCCCAAGGTTATTGGGTTCACGGCTTATTCGCTACCAAAAAGTACAACGGAAACGCTTGGTCGGATCTTCTACAAGAAGAACAAATCATTGGTGAACTCGCAGTACACCAACAGTAGACAGGTCAGCCACAGATGTCAGCTCGAGCAAGGAGGTTATTTAATTTTGCCCACGACTTTTGAACCTGGGCAAGAGTCTGGATTTACGCTGAGGGTATACTCAAATAAACCCCTGAAACTGAAGTTGTTAGATACAGTTCCGTCTTTGATCAAATCTGCAATTGTTAAAGCCCCGGCAGTGTTAGATGTTAAGAGTTTTAGTCAGTATGAAGCTGTGTTTTTGCAGTTAGCAGATGAGCATAGGACTGTTAATGCTTTTGAATTACAAGAGCTGCTTGATGCTTGTTTACCGAACGACTATATTAAAAGTTGTGCATCTATGGAAGTCTGCAGGCAGGTGATCTTGACGTTTGATGTAAGTATTTATATATTTAAGAAATAATAAAATGTATAGTTACTAACAAAGCGTTCTTTTATAGATTAAATAGATGGTTTTAGACATAATTTACAGTTTATGAATGACCTTTATATTGCTAGTATGGTAAAATATATAAGGATCAGAGAAAGGTCATGATTTCATTTTTCAAGCATCTTCTTTATTTTGTGATTTTTATATGTTCTTTTGATAAGACCTAAAGCATTACTAGAAATTAAATTGAAAACTATATTTTAAAATCTACCACCAAAAGTAAATGCAATACCTACTTGAGATCTGCCTTTTAATATTGAAGTTTTTTGCTGGCCTCGCAAATATACGAAAATCTCGAATGGACAATTTTTATCACGCTTCAAGTATCTTATTGTTTTGATAAAAGTATTACAAATTTGATTACCCATTCATTTATTCGGAAATGAAAATTATAAACATTGAGGTTAGATTCCAACTAGCACCAAAATACCCGTAACTGAGACACGAACCTCGAATGAGTAAATATTACGTAGCCCCGCCACTGAAACTATTCATATGTAAATAACTTCATTTGATAAATCGACAGTTGCTGCCACGTAGCTTTTACCGCTACTGGTTACTTTGTAGCTGTATATGACTTGTACGTAGCTTTCGCGGTATTAAAAACGTGGTCGTTAACTTTAGGACGACTTTAAAGTTTAAAGGACTTTAAGGTGGCTAACGATGGTAGCGGCGACTAATTGATGCTACTGAAACGCGCTTTCAAAAGCGCAACTACTTTCAAGTAGCTTTAATAACGGGTGTCCCAAAATTTTCGTTATTGAACGCGATGTTCTGGAGACCTTCATGATTATCCCTTTAAAGTCATACGACTTGTAAGTAACTAATATGTATTAGTGCTAATAACGTTTCCGCTACCTGCAGAATGGAATGTTACTGTGCACGATCATTATAAATTACGTGTTACCTCATAAATCGACCATGAAGTAAACTTCACTATCTAGTACCCAATATTGATGAAATTTTATGCTGTGTGTAGTGATATGGAAAAGTACTCCGTAGTGTGACTCTTAAAAATAATTACGTTTGTTTAGAAAAGCAAGGGTGGTCAGGAAAAAGATACAATTTACCGAAGTTCTACGACTTTAACGGGAACTTTGAACAGGCAGATTGTGGTAGTTACAACTCTGCCGGAACTTTAAAATGACGCTACACAGTTCCTTTTGGTGCTTTGTACTAAAAATAACTGTTTATTATGGAGAAGGTCACTTTAAAGTTAGACATTTGCAATTCTCTTCACACTATCCTCAAGTAGCAATATGTATTAGTTAAAACAACTTCAAAGTTATTTTTCCGAAATACGACATTTTTATGAACACAATTTACGATGCCTTTATTAAAACATATGAACCTTCTAAGCACAATAGCTTAAAAAATAATTTTCCCCATTGGGAACTAGTTCAAATTTTGCCCTTTAATATTACTGTTATAATATTCGATTCAGTTTCTAAGTTAGGAAAACTGAAAAAAGAAATATCAGGGAAGTATGGAGCATACGTATACTAAAATCCGTTCCAATGCAAAGTAAGTAACATTAATCTAAAAGGGTAGTAAGGTTATTTGAACGTCGCAGCTACCAAAACACAATGTAGCCGCTACGTATCTACAATGTTATTATAACGTAGCCGAAAAAGTTCCAGGAACGTGGTCTAAACTTTGCACTCACCAAAAATTATTCCCCATTTTGGTCGCGTGTACGTAATAGGAACTTTTCAATTACATACCCCTGACTAGTGACAAATTACTTTAAAGTTCATACAATAGTCACGGATACGTTCCAGTGACTAATTGTGCTAGTTGGGATGTACCTACTTCTACCTACATATCCTGAATTTCCTGAAATTCTGTTTTTTATGTGGGTCTGCATAGTTTATTAGTTAAGATTATTAACAACTCAGGGAACGTCGAAGGATATATTAAAATGTTTACAGAAGTGCCATTTTTGCAAGAGTTGTAGAACTGCATATTCTACAGGGTGATTCACGATTCTGACATTCTAGATACATAACTCAAAATACATACCGCGGGCTATTGCAATTTCTTGTTGGTGGATTAATTGAAAGTTATTTTATGGCATTTATTATTTATTACTTAACCTTAAAACTAATAGTTTAAATATATTTTTTGAGCTCCAACCTATTTTTAGTTGTTATAGGACACTTGATAGTTAAGTGCCTTATTGGAACAGGCCTCAAAAACCAGTAAAACTCGGCCCTTTGAGACTCGTATCTCTAACTTTGTTTCGGCTTGTTCTAAGGCACTTACCGATTTTGTAACGTAATATACTATTTTAGAAAATTATTCCAGTTACGTTATTTAAACTATTTTAGGAATTTGGTTAGTTCAACACGATATAGCCCAATGTGGAAAACAATAACCTTTCTTTTTATTTACGCTATAACACAAATTACAAGCATACCTTACAAACACGTCAATATGTTTTAAAATACAATTACTAATAGCGAATTAGGTATAACGAACGTCGAAATCTAACTAGGTAATTAGAAGCTGAGGAATCTGACCCGCGCTCTTGTCTTGGTCAGAGTGACGCAAGACAGATGGAAATGCAATGCTTGAAGTTCCAGAGTAACTACGTTTATATGGGTTACTTGTGCAAGGCAAAGGATTCCCCATTCTTTTAATACAATACGATTGTCCAGCCCGGGCACGAGCTATAACCTCGCAAAAGAATCCTATTTTTTCCGTTCGTAATTACGATCCATTGTTCGCCGGGGAAGGGTTTGCTCTCACTTTCCTCTAGTCCATGACGCAAAAAATGTAGATGGAAGTCCCGTTGTGTTGATACAAAATGCTTGCTGTTAAGGGAACTGTCATTTTTAGAAATATCGTTTAGCGCAACGCTAAAAACGTTCGTTACATTCTTTGCATAACGACAAAAATCAAACTTAACGTTAAACCGACTTCTAAAATGCACGCGCACAATTGCTGCATCCCGAAATTTCACTTTAGCGCCTTTCGTAAAGCAATACACATAATTGACTTTGACACTTGCTGGTTTATGGGCTCCGCTAAACTATCAAACCTATCTGAAAATCATTAGTCAAGTATCCGTAATTCAAGCTGCAATATGAATACAGGTATCACAGTATACTGTGATTAGTATTTTGGGTTGTCTATTTTTAAGACAACAGGCTCTTCTATGAGTCACACTGTATACATTTTAGCGTATAATCTCTCTCACAGAGTGAAGAATCTTTCAGACTTAATCAATACATTGATGGTGAAGCTGTCTAGTAATCTCATGCCATTGATAAAACAACAAAAACTTAATATTAAATTGGCTACTGCCGCCTCTTTTTGTGATCAAAATGTATATAACCTCATTTTTAAGCGTTACTAATTCGCCAATAAATAAAGATCACAGTTTATCAATACGTTAGAAGTGCTTCAGAGGCATAGAAAAATCATAAATAAATTTCTCTATGTTCAAATATATCAAATGAATCGATTTTTATCCATATGAATAAATACTGCTCCTCTCGGCGAGTTTTTGAAACTAGAATTAAACTAAAACCATAGCAAACCAAGAAAAAATAAATTAGCATTATTTAGCTTGTAAACTAATGAAACATAAATTGTTTAGTTTATTAAATTTGATTGAGTTAAATTTTATGGTGGAAAATTTCTCAATGTAGTTTCGGCACAAAATATCAGCGGTTGTCAAAACGTATTATGTTATTAATGTTATTATGGAAACTTTTGGACGAAAACAATTGCTTACCACGAACAGGGAGTTATGTAGTGTACCGTGTCAGTTCTGCATTTGACATGAAAAATTATTTGTTTAAATTTAACAAATCAAGCACCGATTTATAAAATTATCTCGGTAATTTTACCACGTGAAAAAATTATCAGCTATAATTTACCAAGGGCAGTGATAATCACCCGCAATAATTTTGACAAATAACAACCCGAAGGTGCTTGCCTAGAAACAACCCGAGGCGAAGCACTTGAGGGATATTATTTGTCAAAATTATAAGGATTTATCACTGGCCGCGGTGAATTCGGGAAGATAAGTTCCTAAATAAATTAACCATTTTCTGACAAATTAATTTGACACTTTATTATAATAATATTATGTTGGTGGCGCTGTAAGTCTATGTCAAATTCGAGGTTATCAGGTTAGGTTTTGCGTCAGTTTTGACATAGACTGACGGAAAACCTAACCTGATAACCTCGAATTTGACTTAGATTTACAATGCCACCATCTTGTCATAGGATACTACTGAAATTTAATTAGGTAGATTCCATGATGATTAAAAATCACCCTAGGGTGGTTCTCACTTCAAGTGTGAGCGGATATGTCAAACTGACTCACGTGATTAAAAATAATCAAATTGGATTGGTTTGCAATATATGTTAGAACTTATCAGCATAATTTTTAGATGTCAATTGATTATATGTCGTTGCTATCGGTATTATACGTTGGTATCTTGATAAAACTATTTTCTAATATGTTAACGTTCATTTCTAACGTTCATTTGGGAAATACTAATATATAGTGTGTTCAAAAAAAAAAAACTCATTGGCAGCATGCCATGATCAAATTGAAGTTTGCCGTAACTTGAGATATACCCATTGGTGCAAATGAACTACCACGTGAGAGAGAACTAAATTACATCTTGACCTTAAATTATTTTTCTAAAAATATACAAAACCCTTAACAAAAACAATTTTTATTGACCGTTATGATTATTACACTCGTTGTTGTTGTGTACATGCCAAATTATTTTCCTTTTTGCTTGATACAATTAAAAATGTAATGCAGTGTAACCTTTTACCTGTCACAGTGACAGTTGCTTTCATAAACAAATTGCAATCTGGCATTCACCTACAGACTTAAGCTAAGACATGACTAGATTTTCTATATTTCTTTCCAAGACCTACCCTAAATGAGTTTTTTTTTTTGAACACACGATGTAATGCAACTAGTGGGTTCTTGATTATCAAATAACTATTTCTGTTTACACGAGATATATCGAGTGGAAACAGAAATGATTTGATAATGAAGAAGTCACGAGTTGCATTCGGCTAGATTATATCACGACTCAATAAACAACGGTTGAACAGTTTATTTATAAATATTAAAGATACAGTTAGTGTGGTTGCTATGACGATTGTACTTTCAGCAGATAACGAGATGTTTGTGAAGGTATTTGACTATCAGTTATTAATCAAGATCGTATATGATTATCACCGTTACTATGTACATTATCAAAAGTTAGCACATGCGTAACTATGCATTTTTACCGTTTTTCATTGGTTGATATTATAGGGAGTGGCCTAACCTTGTAAAACACCCCACCCCACCCATTGAGAAATTCCAGACAATTTCCCAATGTCTTGGGTTATTACTATTGAAAATTCCTGTGCTGTGTTGGTCTCAAACGTATAGTTTTGTTGCAAAACGAACTTCAGAAGTCAGAGACGAGCTACGCTACTATAATGTTGCTTAGCAACTACATTTGATACCCTCCTTTGAGCTTTTCAATAGAACGAAATTTAGTGGCTGCTAACTTTTTCTTTGAATTTAAAAATATCTTTTAAGACAAACTATGCATCCGTCTTATGCATTTTCACAGCATCTTTCATGACAAATCACCTCTAGAAATTATGTAGTAGATTTTCTCCAGAGCCTTTCTGCTGCATAGTTCAGGGGTTAAGAATTCTGACTGCTGAGTTAAGGGACGCTAGTTCGATTCCCAGACCGAGCAAGGTTTTTAATAATTATCTTGAATAAGATATTTTTTCTTTCATTCTTCTGGAAATTGTAAATTCAATAATATCACAGTAGTTCTATAACAGCTTGTAGGTCTTCATTATATTTACATTAAATTTAGTAATGAAACACACATCTCTTGTTCTGACAAAGTAAAACTGAAACTGTTTATATTTTTATGTAACCGCAACAACTATTACCAGGTTACATGTATGGAATCACAACATTTAATTTAAATAGTAGTTTGCCATGTGAGCAATTACCGGCCATATCCATAAAAACGGCAATACAATTATTGTTGATAATATTATTTAAGCGATTGTAGTATTATTATGCGTTTTGACTAAAAGTTAATTTGATATTAAATTAAATCATTGTTATGCTTAGGTATAGCAAGTTTCTTCAGATCAGACACCTCAAACCATTGATAATAAACACAATGGTAAAATAAGTAGCCAGTTAAAATATTCATTGAGCTAAGCAAACTTTGTAAAACTAAAAGCCGGTAGTTCAAATCAGTAGATAGATGAACTATTTTTATGTAGAAATCTAATTAGTATTTATTATTCGTTAAATACAGCTAAAATATGATTATATATTTTTAAAATAAATGTAATAACTTGTTTCAGACGTCTGCCACAGGAAGGCTAAAATTTAATGACTTCAAGGATTTGATGTGCAGCCTTAAGCACTGGCAAACTGCATTTAAGAACCATACTAAGGAAAAGACAGGGATCTTAAAGGCTGAGCGATTAAGAGATGCCATCGTAGAAGTCGGATTCCAATTGAGCAGCGATGTTTTAGCGATCCTGATTTTGCGATATATGCGTAAGGATGGAACTTTACGATTTGGAGATTTCGTTTCTGCCATATTACATTTAACAGTTGCATTTAGTGAGTTTTTCGTGTAAACTCTATAGAATTTGGTACTTATTTTTGCTTTTAGATATATTTGAATCGAAAGACCCTCTACAGAATGGAAATGTCAAGCTCAGTCTAGCCGAGGTAATTATAATTTTAGCGATATTGAAAGTATCATAATTAATATTGCTTTTTCTTTCAGTGGCTCAAGTCATCGTTAACTTGTTAATATTATGTATAAATTGTCTTCTATAGCTCTTGTAAATATCAGTGTTACATAAGTATTTGTGTATATTACATAAATATATTTTTTGTATCATAAATTTGTTTGTTTACTTATACCCCATCGAAACGATCTTTTCAGGGTGCCCAACTTAAATGTACCCAGCTTTAAGCAGGTGAGTATGCAACACACATTACATTTGGTCAAAACTGACGCAAAACCCAACCTGCTAACCTCGACTTTGACATAGACTTACAGTGCCACCAACAAACTATGTGTAATGTGCGTTGCATACTCACCTGCTTAAAGCTGAGTAGGTACATTTAAGTTTGGGCACCCTGTATAGTGGGCAATCCGACTTAATAATTTTCATTGCTTGCTTGCTTGCTTGCTTGACGCCACTTTGAGAGCGAACCCGTGGACCGAATTGGCTGATTTTGGTGTCAATCGACTCAGGGCGACGCAAGTAACCCAGTAGTAGGGTTTTCCAATTTTTATAAGTGACTTTTTTATGTGGATTTTCTAACCTCAAAATTAAATCGACACACAAAATGGACCACTCTTGTACAAATTGCATTAAATGAATTATTTCGCGCCAATGTGAAAATCGAGATAAAATAGTTCAGAAGACTTTGTAGTAAAGTAGTTGATTTGAATAAAATATGTTGATGAATCAATTTACGTCGTTTATATAGAGAATGTTGTTAGCAAATATTGCTTTTTGTGACTTATATTACATTCTAATTGTTAAAAAAATATTATCCATTGATTGCTGGATGGACAAAAATTTACTAATATAACAAAATGAAATGAGAAAAATTTAAATCAAAGCTTCAACAGTATTTATTTGTTTACACATATTCATGGAAGATATGAGCTTGGATTAAACACTATTAATTTACTCATGTTATTAATGCTCTTTTTTGTCGAAAATGAATTTTAAACTTAAAAAAAATTACAGTTTTATGTCAACAAAAAGCACGCTACAGATTAGGCAAGTTTTATTGTTTTCAATGGCTCAAGTTTATTTTTGAACTCCCTGTATAACCAATTCACAGTAAATGACTTGACAACGTAGTCCGTCTTCCTGATTTCATCTCTAAGAATGGATTGCCAACGTTATCTAATTCAACAGAATAGGATAACACGCATTTAGCGTCCGTAAGAAAAATATACGCGGTTTCTTTAATTGTCTAACTGAAATCGATGTTTTAGATAAAATACTTCTCTTATGCGTATCTGTAGACATGTCGTCCATAAATGGCTATTTTTGTATCTAGAATGCGAAATGCTACTTTTGCGTTCGAGAATGGAAGTTACTTTGCCGAGCTTTAGCGAGGCAAAATACCCATTCGAGAACGCAAAAGCATTTCGCATTCGTCAGCGGCAGATAATATTATCTGCCGCTTGGCAATAAAGTGACAGTTTAGCATCATCAATCCAGCAGTATAATGCCATATTTTACTGCCGTTTGAAGAAAAATGCATTTTATTTGAAATCGGCAGTGAAGTACGCCGAAATCATCATTAAAATACGAGAAATCGGAAGTGAAGTAATCCATTGTTTTACGACTTTTTTGCAGGTGGCGAGGCGACAGATAAACGTCAATCGACCGAACATAACCTACAAAATTTGGTTAAAATGTTGTAATTTCACGATTTCTCGATTTCAAATACAACATAGTGTACACCTCGACACTGAAGTTCCTTTTTATCCCTCATGTGGTTTATTTGCCTCGGCCCTACGGGCCTCGACAACTAAATCCACATTCGTGATAGAAAGTTAAACTTCAGTGCCTTGTTATGCAAACTACTATTCTTCAAACGTCAGTAAAATGTGACATTATACCACAGAATAATATGTTGGTGGCACTGTAAGTCTATGTCAAATTCGAGGTTAGTAAGATAGGTTTTGCGTCAGAGTGTGTCAGTGTCAACCTAAGAAAAAAATCACAACTATTTACGGTCACCCGGTACTTATGTCCAACTAACCTCAATTTCGATTTTCCGGCCTAAATTTATTGTCCACCATGGTACAATAAAATTTAACTCACTGAAAATATATTCGAAAGTTCTTCCTCTAATTGCCGATAATTCAGATTTGGGGCTAAATATCATAATTCATGGAAACACTCAATAAAGGTGTCTTTTAACTTTTGATTAAGTAAATTCCTTACTTTAAGCTGCATAATTTATATTTAAACTTAGCGATGCGCACGCCTAATAGTAAGAACTTTAACAACAAAAATGACTTTTGTATAAATTTTGCCTTATTTAGTAAAACAAAAGTAACTGTACCAACACAAAACCATTATCAAAAAATAAGGGACGAAGAGATGTAAAACAGAAGATCTCTGAAGGTAGGGACTGAAAAGATAGTTTAAAAAAAAAACAAAGAGATAAATGTGCTGCCCTTCACTACAAAATACGTATCATCAACTAGCAGCCGAACAGTCACAAGTTTTGTTTGTTTGTTAATGGACAATGTTTAGGCATGCAGAGTACCAGGTACCTTAGACACCGACTGCTTTTGGTCATATGGTCCTACTTAGAATTTTGCCGAGACTAAGAAGTTCCAACCCTAGCAAGTTACCTTTTACATGCTACACATCGTAGTAACATGGGACCCACGGCTTTACATCACTTCCGAATGATGGCATTCTGTAGAGGCTTTTATCTGAATTTTTTTATTTTTGAAAATCTCACCGGGACCGGGAATCGAACTCGCGACCCTTAGATCAGTAGTCAGGATGCTTACCACTGAGCTACCGACCCCGGCAGTCACAAGTTATAATTAATTTCAATTTTATATAACTTATAGCAGGCCACGATTATCTATTTTTAACAGTGTACAGCAGACAGATCTTGCCATACCTAAAAACCAAAAGTCACTGTTGTCAAAATCACATAATTCCTTTCTTAATAATTGCAGTGCTAGAGCTGTTACATTTAAGGTTTGCAGCCGATATAGTCCTGCTAAGCAGTAATATCGAAGAATTACAAGAAATGATAGACGACCTAAACAAACAATCAAAATCTGTAGGTTTAAAAATAAGCGAAACAAAAACAAAGATCATGTCAAACACGAATAACAACGATGAAATTCATATAATGTTGGAAAACAAGGAACTAGAAGTTGTAGATGATTATATATATTTAGGGCAGTTAATAAACATCTAAATATAATATGACACCGAAAATTAATCGAAGAACAAGGTTGGGATGTAGAGCGTTTGGAAGATTAAAATATATTATGCAAATTAATATACCAGTTGCACTTAAAAGTAAATTATTCAATCAGTGTATACTCCCAACCTTAACCTACGGCTCTGAAACCTGGAGCTTAACGAAACGCAATGCTAAAAAACTTCAGACGACACAACGAGCCATGGAAAGGCGGATACTGAATATAACCCTTAAAGATCGAAGAAGAAACGACTGGATAAGGCAACACACAGAGGTACAAGATGTGTTACAAGCGGCAGCATAACCGAAGTGGAACTGGGCCGGACATGTGGCAAGGATTACGGACAATAGATGAACAATCAGGATATTACAGTGGAGACCGAGGACAGGAGGAAGAAGCAGAAGCCGCCCAAAAATAAGATGGAGGGATAATATAGAAACAATTGCGGGGAGAAAATTGATGAATATTGCCCAGAACTGTAAATAATGGCACATATTGAGGAAGGCCTACATTCAGAAATGGAATGAAATAGGCTGATTGTGATTGTGATTGTGATAAAGCTGTTAGTGCTTCAAAACACATTCTATCCGTAATTTTCAATTGAGTAAGCAAAACTTTCCCCTTGTGCATTGTGCGGTATCAACTAAATTCACATTTATATTAACCAAATTGACAGGTGTGTCCGTGTGACATTACTTCTAGCGGTTTTACGATTAGACCATTAAAAATGTGATATCATTGCCTGCTCGAAGTTATATTGTTTTGAAATTAAGTATACCAAGGCAGTCTATATTGTTCCATGCCATGACACTGGCTCTGATGCTAAATTTTCTGCTAAGCTAAGTTTTAAAAACATTTAAATATATTTGACCTTAAAAACTATTTCGACCAGGCAGTTCACATACCAAGCTGCAAGTCAAATTAATTACGCTTCATCAGTTGCTCCATATATTACCGTGTTCAAACTTCCATCGAATCAACAAGTGGCACAAAAATTGTAACAAGTTTTAATTGAGAAAACTGGCGGATTGGAAAGATTAGTGTTGTTTGTGAAAAGCACTTTTAAAAAGCCGATATAAAGGTTGATAAGATGAAGAGACTTATTTCGACCACTAGTTTCCAAGAAAGTTATTTTGAAGAAATTTATGATTTAGATGAAATCAAAATTAGTACCTAGCGATTTACTTGCAATTGCGAATTAGATACCTACTTACCCATTAGCAATTATTTTTAAATCGAATATTACGGTAAGGTTATGTACTACGAGCTAAATAGCAATGATTTCAACTTGCACGTATCAGAATGACAGACACAGTATACTGACAGATTGTTCATTTAGTTAGCAAAACTAGTCATTTTCTGTTAACGGTTGGCGAAGCCATGTTGCCAGATTTTAGTAGGTCATTCAAAAGATCACTTTATAGGCCTGGAATAATATAGACCGCCTTGACTATACTCTAGTCTGAGTAAATAACACGCTAGAAACCCTAAACATACCACATCTACGAATCAAGCGACTTTCCTCTTCCCTAACACCGACGTTATACCCCCCCCCCCCTTCCAATAATAAAATCCAATTAACTAGAAAACAAATGCAGTGCAAATCCACTGCTCTTTAAAACCAAATTAAACGAAATTCTACATTAGCTTCCGGAAGCTATTCGGATTAACCCAAAGAAGGAAATAAAATAAGAAATTCTTTCACGTGTGAAAATCCAAACACACACCAAACATTGTTGTCTGAAATTAGTTCGATTTACAACACAGACCTGTTAACAATCAAAAATACTCTAGTATTTGTAGAAAAACATAACAGTAATAAGTTGCTCATATTATTGGACTTTACCAGTGCACTACAAAGCATCGAAAATATTGTTCCCAAAAAATTTTTACATTCAAAACATGGTTCGGCAGAATAATGTCACCAGATTCAAAACGCCATAACTTTTGAAAAAAACAAAACACATTACTTATTCTTATCACAATTTGTTCTATAAACAGCTGGATTTTCTGATCTATTAGCAAACCTTTCAAATGACTACCATTTTCTTCAATACAAGCCCGAAGTCGTTTAGTGAAGTTTACCATGACTACACAGAATTTCGTCGGGTATAGCTTCAGTTTTGGCATGAATGCAGTTTTTTAAGTTGTCTATATTGTTAAAACGCATGAAAAGGAACTTTCTTCTTCAACTAGCTTCATAGAAAAAAATCTTGGGCTGTCAAGTCTGATCTACTTTATACCCAGGCAATATCGTTGAAACGCGCAAAGGCAATTCTTACTCTTTCAATATTGTTTTTTTATAGCACATGTTAAAGTGTGCTTTTATTAACTCAAAACAAAAGGTCAAGTTTTACTTTAACAGCAAGGGTAGATAAAGTAGCACTTTAACATCAAGGATAGATAATAGATATTTATGCATTAAGGGACATATGAATATGTTTTTTCCCTGAGGTTGACATGTGTTATCGAGGGACCTGGACATATCGCCGAATGGACAAAACGCCGAATCTTATTTTATGCCCAAAACCCCGAATCGTGCCCAAATCGCCGAATTCGTTAGCGTGGACAAAACGCCGAAAATGCCCAAAACGCCGAATTCTCTCAGTGGACATATCGCCGAAAATGGACAAATCGCCGAATTAGTTATCGTGAACAAAACGCCGAAAATGCCCAAAACGCGGAATTCTGTCGGTGGACATATCGACGAAAATGGACAAACCGCCGAACCGTGTAAAATGACGCCACATTGATCGGAAAGTTGGCGTCACTCGAATTTGTTCAAAACGCTGATTTATGTCGGTGGACATATAGCCGAAAATGGACAAATCGCCGAATTAGTTGCCGTGGACAAAATGCTGAAAATGCCCAAAACGCAGAATTCTCTCGGTGGACATATCGCCGAAAATGGACAAATCGCCGAATTAGTTATCGTGGACAAAACGCAGAAAATGCCCAAAACGCCGAATTCTGTCTGTGGACATGTCGCTGAAAATGGACAAATCGCCGAATTAGTTATCGTGGACAAAACGCCGAATCCTGTGAGCGGGCATATCGCCGAAAATGTCCAAAAGCCGAATTAGTTGGCTTGGACGAAACGCCAAAAAAGACCAAATCACCGAATCCTGTGGTGGATATGGTAAAAATTAAGGATGCGTAATATTTATTTACAGCCAAACAAATCGCGAGAATTGTTTTGAAGTTGTTAAGTGTTGTAGTAATTATTTTTAAATTACAACATTAATAAATTTAGCTAGCAATTGCTGCCACCATAAATAACACACCGTTAATCTAATAGTAGATGTTCTAGCTACAATTTTTTATATTCCGTGCATTTTTGTGATTTAGTATTAGGGGTGGTCTCGTTTTGTTCCGTATGCCGGGACCCGCGACTGGGATGAGGGACGGGGCTATTTGGGGATAACGTATTATTTAAAATACATAAAATAAATTGTTTTGAAAACCAGAATGTCTATTTTCATGTTCTATATCGCTCATATACAGTGCCCGCCAAAACGTCGGCAGCAAATGGGAAAATTTTGTATTTTTGACTTTTCAGAAAACTTTACGGCAATAATTTGTGCTTCTTTAAACACCTATTTATCTCTTATCAGATATACCGAGTGATTTGTACTTAGTAAGATAATGGCGTTTTTCGAAATTGTCAAAATTCCAAAGTGCCATTTTTTGGAAATTAAGAAGATTTCAATGAGATTTTGTGTGTTAGTTTTAGCTAACTGAACAACCGCAAAGACGGATTTTTTTTCTTTAACTTTCTCAAAATTTTTCAATTTTCTAAATATTTTTCAAGATTTCACATACCGAGACTTAATTTTAAAATTTAAATTTGTTAAGTGACGACTTTAAAGATTTATAATTTAAAAAAATAAAAGATATTGTTAATTAATTATTCCTTTAGATTTTTATTATTTACCTCAAAGTAATATGTTCGCATAATTTTTACGTTTTTGATGCAAGGCGCTTTTTAGAAGAAATATTTTTCAATGATAATTAATATCTATTTAAATGGCTTCTAAAAACTCTACTCTGTCCTTGTTAATGAATTACTGTTACAAGAATCCTGTAAATGTTCTTTTACAAACGAAAGTGAAATCAAGCTTAGATTTGAAATTAATTCACACTATATTGATGTTTAAGAATACACATACATAACCTAAACCATTGAATAACTGTCAATTCTAAATTTTATTTGAAAATTAATATGAAAGCTAACACTTAAACAATGTTACATCAATAAATACGTATTAAGTTATAAGAACTGCTAAAATTGTTTATTGATTAAACATGTATAATTCAAAAATTTGATAATTTAAATGACTTGATGCTTCTACTATTATAATAACTGTCATATTTAAATTAAAAACATGACTTAATTTTTTCTACGCCAAGCTTGATTTCGTTTTCATTTGTTCATATGCTACATCCAGTTTACATGTTCTAAAAATTTATTATTTTTTCTTCAAGATTTTGAGCCAGAGTTTTGCATTTAGATATAAAATCACATTTTAAACTAATTTTTCTTGTAATTTTTTTCTCTATCTTGGCTAACAAATGCATTTTTCTCAAAAAATATAAAATTTAGCAGATAACGGGCTGTCACGTGACAACTTTTGTTGGCCCAATTGGAATATTTTTCAACCACCTCCGATTGCCAGGGTTTTAATTTTTCAAACACCTCTAACTAATAATGTTTCCCATTTGATGCCAACTGTTTGGCGATCACTGTATAGACTGCAAGTTATAATCTAATAAAATAAAGTGATAATTAACCGTCATTGAATACAAAATGGTGGACTTTAATTTTTTATTAAAAAACTAAAATATGATTTTGTTGGGTATTAAATTAAAGGTAAAATGTATAAATGCCATAAAAAATCATTAAGGTAGTGGCGGTATTTATGGCCCAGTATGCTTAAATGTTTGGAATATTTCCGGAAATAATCTACCAACTGTGCTGTTTCCTTCCATAGGGTGCTAAACCAAAAAAGTTGAACTTTTGTTGATGTTCCGTCATCAAATAAGACACGTTCTCTAACAGAAGCTGTAACGTAAAACACAATATGGATGCTACGTGTAATGGCTAATTTAAGTCAAATTTATATATCCAATCAGGTGCTATTAACTCTGTCCACAGTTCCATGGTATATAATAAAAAACACAAAACACACATATCTTTTGCCATTATTTCCTGCACCACCAACAGAAACTTTTATTCAGTACCTACTCTGTATTGAAGCAGTTGGAAAAAGTTAACTAAAATATTAGGAGTTGGTTGTAACTATCTCTCTCTCATCATTACATCATCATTGATGTGTTGTGGTCCATTATGCATTCAATTTGCAACCCTTCCGTTAATAAGAGTTTTTCACTGCAGTCGATCTTGAGCTGTCTGCATGGCAACTGAAGGTGATTCGTTTAATACTGCCTGCGTGATATCAAGCCATCGTTTAGGGGATCTGCCTCTCCGTCTTTTGCCATTGGGTTTTCCTTGAATGATAGTTTTTTCCAGGTTGTCAGTTTTCTAGCAATATGGCCCAAGAATTGAAGCATCTTAGTGCACACGATGCTTGAGAGGCGCTTTTTTGGCTTTATTTCTTCTAAAAACCGACGCATTTGTTCTATGCGCAGTCCATGGGATGCGTAACATTCTACGCCAGCAAAACATTTCAAAGGCGTGTATTCTTCTTTTGTCACGTTCCTTTATGGTCCATGTCTCGGCGGCATACATGAATATGGAGAACACAAGTGTTTTGACGAGCTTAATTTTTGTCTCCTTAAACATGTTACGGTCGGACCAAATTTTTGTCAGCTTCGTCATAGCTATTCTACCCAGCTGAATTCTACGTCGGATTTCATACTCACAATTGCCTCTGTTGTTAATAAGGGCTCCCAGGTATATTATTTCAGACACAACCTCACACTTCCCTAGAAGTTTTATATCAGGATGGTTGTCATGTTCCCTGTCAACAATAATTACTTTGGTTTTGTGATAGTTTATTGCTGAACCATATTCATCGCTAATTTGTTCAAGACGTTGCAATACAGTTTGAAGTTCTTCTGGGTTGTTTGCTATCAAGGTAGTGTCATCATCAAACCTTAGGTTAGATATTTTTTGACCACCCACCATAATCCCACCATCCCAGTTCTCCAACACAAGTCGCATTACATATTCAGTGTAAATATTGAACAGAATTGGCGACAGTACACATCCCTGGCCAACTCATTTTTGGATTGGACAAGAGTCCGATATAATACCATTAATTTTTATATGTGCCTTACTCCCACATAGTACAGGCGCCAGGGAAATCGTTAATAGGGCTTTACGTGCAATTCTTGGTACCTGCATTTTGGGTTAATGGGTGGGTGGGGGGCTGTGCTCTGAGTCTAACTTTAAGTTTTCGGATCGATCGGAGAAATTGTTTTTCCGCAATATCGGAAGAAGTGTTGAAAACGGCTTTTTAGCAATTTCTCGTTTCCTGTTGCTCTGATGCTCAAATTGCATCAATACAAGTTTGTAGTTTATGAAATTCCTCACAACTTTTGGAAATACCTTTTTCTCGTGCGCTCAACAATTCAAAAGTTGTTACCCCATAAAGCCAAGAAATTAAGGGTTGAAATTGGTTTTACGTAAATATATCGCTTTCAGTTAATCCTACGATAAAAAATACTCTTATATTTTTTGTAGAACAACTAATTTGCATAAAATTTGTGTATGAGTATTTTTCCATTTGGACAATTATTTACCGTTCTACAGCGCCGCAAATGTCGCAAGTCACTTAAACCGTACATTTAATGTGCACTTTCGAACGGCCCTGTTCCTTTGAGGTACAGTTTGTAGCGCGTCTTTTTATGTGGTTTCCCCGATATGCCTACTCCACGAAGTGTTATTCTAACAGTCTCACACTTCCCATGGTCTTTTTGATGAACCGGGTTCTGCATCGTTGATCCCACTCATTGCAGAATCGTTGATTTTATCGCCCTTGTCAAGTTGTGTTTCCTTTGAAAAGAACTCGGAAAGAGAAAATATGTCGTCGTCGTAATTGATGTGATATTCGTCAACATCTGTAGTAAGCATTCTGGAGAATTCCTGCACGTTCTCACAGGATTGTCCGGCGGGAAGCAAATGACGGTGCACTTTAAACCCGCTTTGCGACAGCCATAGGCCTTTCCACATTTGGTCTTGCACCCGCATAAAATTAATTTTATTATTGCAAGAGGCGCGGGAGGCTCAGTGCTAGACACCTGTGTAAACGTACGGTCACTTTTCTCTCAGCCCCATATTCCCGTGGGTAGAGTGTCACTAAACTTAAACAAAATAAAAATTTATATTCAAAATGAACGATTCACGACTCACCATGTGAAAAACAGTCAACTCGGTTATTCTGTTATTTGATTAATTTTTTGAATCTAGACTGTAGTGTGTTTTTCTTTGCAAGCCCAGAAAACTGAATACGAAGGATAAATCATGCGTGAAACACGGCGATGCTGTATCAAAGCATATCTTGTTTTTGCATGCATTTTCTGGTTGTGACACAACATCGGCTGCTTACGGTAAGGGAAAAGTGAAATTTCTTAAAACCCTAAAAAAGACACCTAGCCTGGAATCTGTAGTGAATCACTTTGTACAGAAAGATGTAGACGCGGATATCATCGCATTAGCGGGAGAGCAATTCTTTATTGCGTTGTACGGTGGAGACATCCATAAAGACAAGTCAATCAACTTGCTGCGATACAAACACTTCGAGAAATCCCTTGCGAAGTCAACGTTTACTCTGGCATCCCTGCCACCCACAAAAGACACGGCCAGGATGCAAGCATTCCGGACATACCATCAAGTTCAATCCTGGCTTGGAAATGACACTCTACCCGCGGAAAGATGGGGCTGGAAGAAACGTGGCCGTACGTTTACACCGGTGCCAGCACTGAGCCTCCCGCGCCTACTGCAATAATTAAATTAATTTCATGCGGGTGTAAGACCAAATGTGGAAAGGCTTGTGGCTGCCGCAAAGCGGGATTAAAGTGCACCGCCATTTGCTCCATATGCGCCGGGGAATTCTGTGAGAACGTGCAAGAAATCTCCAGAATGCTTGCTACAGTTGAAGACGAATACCACACCAGCTGCGACGATGACATATTTTCTCTTCCCGAGTTTGTTTCAACGGAAACACAACTTAACAAGGGCGACAAAATCAACAATTCTGCAATGATTGGAATTGACGATGCAGAAACGGCCCATTAAAAAGACCAAGGGAAGTGTAGAAATACACTTCGTGGATTAGGCCTATAGGGGAGACCACGTAAAAGAAAACGCGCCACAAGCTGTACCTCAAAGGTGGTGTGGAAAACAGTTGGTGCGACACACTCGAAGGAACAGGGCCGTTCGAAAGTGCACACTAAATGTACGGTTTACGTGACTTGCGACATTTGCGGCGCTGTAGAACGGTAAATAATTGTCCAAATGGAAAAATACTCATACACAAATTTTATGAAAATTAGCTGTTCTACAAAAAATATAAGAGTATTTTTTATCGTAGGATTAACCGAAAGCGATATATTTACGTAAAACCCATTTCAACCCTTAATTTCTTGGATTTATATGGTAACAACTTTTAAATTGTTGAGCGCACGAGAAAAAGGCATTTCCAAAAGTTGTGGGGAATTTCATAAACTACAAACTTGTACTGATGCAATTCCAGTGCCAGAGCAACAGGAAACGAGAAATTGCTGAAAAACCGTTTTCAACACTTCTTCCGATATTGCGGAAAAACAATTTCTCCGATCGATCCGAAAACTTAAAATTAGACTCAGAGCATAGCCCCCCACCCACCCATTAACACAAAATGCAGGTACCAAGAATTGCATGTAAAAATTCCCTGGCGCCTGTACTAACAATACAAATTACGAATGAGCTCTACCAAATG
The DNA here is from genome assembly GCA_940337035.1 of Agriotes lineatus. Lineage (NCBI taxonomy): Eukaryota > Metazoa > Arthropoda > Insecta > Coleoptera > Elateridae > Agriotes > Agriotes lineatus. The sequence goes on from OW679199.1 coordinate 102,464,464, forward strand.
CAGTGGTACCCCCATTTTACGTAAAACTGTCCATAGCTTTTGCCAGATTACGTTATCGAAGGCTTTCTTGTAATCAACAAAGCAGATGTACATAGGGATGTAATATTCTCGAGCTTTCTCTATCAGCTGCTTCATGTTCAAGATCTGCTCCCGTGTACCTCGACCTTTAACGAAACCTTCTAGTTCTTGGGGTATTTGCCACGACAGAAAGTTGTTAAGTCGTGCTTATAGTATGTGTAGCATTACCTTGCTGCAATGGCTGATTAACGCCTATAGCCTATAGTTATTACACTCACTAGTAGAGCCCTTTTTATGTAAGGGAATGATAATCGATGTTACCCAATCTTCTGGCCAACAACACGTTTCCCATATACGTTGACAGATATGATGGATCTGTTGTCTACCACTTTTTGTAAGAAATTTGATGGTTTCTGTAGAAATAGCATCGACACCGGTAGTCTTGTTACTGGCAAGTTTAGATATTGCCGCGTCGATTTCTTCGAATATTATGGGGGGTTCTCGCTCAAATCCTTCAACGTTGATGCGTATAGGAGTCAGCAATTGATTTTTATAAAGGGAAGAACAATATTGCTGCCATACTTTTATTACCTCGGTGATGTCATTTATGAGCTTGCCAGAGTCATCCTTGATAGACCAAGTTGAAGGTTTAAAGGTCTTAGTTATCTCCTGTATGGTTTTAATTAGTTCACGGCATTCACCTCTTATAGCATGTTTTTGTATGTTTTTGCATAGGTCCTCATAGAAGCGATTTTTGTCTTGTCTACATTTTCGCTGTATTATTAAATTTAATTCGTGGTATTGCAGTTGAACTTCCTGATTGTGCAATCCAGTTTCTTTTATTTTCCTTCGTCTAAAAACTAACTTGAAGGTTTCGGGAGACATTCATTGTTGTTTAGGGGAATGTAGACTTTTACTTTCGGTAGCTGTAATGGCAGTTTGAATATTGTTCTTTAGGTTCATCGATAGACTGGCAGGTGAGGGTTCGATAGTGTGATATTTAGGCTGTGCGTCAAAAACTCTTTGAAAGGCCTCGTGATCTTTTATGTTTGGGAGTGTTGCTGTACGTTTTCTAATACAAGTTTTTAATTTAAGTTTCATAGAGGCTACCAATAGTTGGTGATCGGAACCGCAATCGGCACTAGGTCTTGTTTTTGTATTAATGATGGAAGAACTGCATCGCTGTCGAACTAGAATATAGTCTATTTGATTGCGGTAGGCTCCACCGGGCGACACCCAAGTATATAGTCGCCTTTTAGGTTGTGTGAACATCGTATTTGAGATCTTCAGTTTATTTTCTAAGCAGAATTGTATAAGACGTTCGCCTCTTGGATTTTCTTTCCCAAACCATAGCTACCTACTATATTTCTTAGATGTTGGTTTTTAGATGTTATTAGTCCAACTTTGGCATTCCAATCACCAAGTATTAATAGCATATCTCGATTAGCAATTTGCGAGATTGTATCATTTAGTTGAGCATAGAATAAGTCAATTGTATTTTCATCGGCATCACATGTAGGAGCATATACTTGTAGTATATGCAGAGTTGTTGGGATTGCTTTCATTTTAACCCAAATGATGCGATCACTTACTGGTTGGCAGGCCATAACACTATTTACGAGCTTCTTTGAAATCCAGACTGCGACACCGTTTCGACTGATATCTGCTGTACCTGAGAAGTATATTGTGTTGCCTTCAAATGTTTTGAAATGTCCATCTCCCTTCCAGTGCGTTTCGCTTATGTGACATCGGGATAGTTCCCGCTCAACTATGGTTAGTTTTCCGAGTTGTAACATACCACGGACATTCCATGTCGCGATGTTTATGGGGTCTCTCAGTTTTAGTTTTGCTAGGTTTTCATTGCCATTATCACTGGTAGTAGATTTTCCATATGGAGCCCAGTGGTCCACCCTCATATGCCCAGTCGCCAATTTCACGCTGCCTGCCCTGGACGCATTGCAGCGCCGGGTGTCGGCCGGATCGCCAGACATACTCAAAAATTCAGGAACATTCATACGCATGCATTTTGGATTTTCGTGGGAAGAATAGTATGGTAGGTTCCCCTTACTTTCCATACCGCAGTACTGCAGTCGTCGACGTAATCCTAACTGCGTCTGGTTGTAACTATAGCCTTGGATTATACAAGCCTTTGATATATCTGCGGATGGCATTTTCTAACCAAAGTTGTGTGATCATTCCAGGAAATTTTCACATAATAATAGCTGTTGGAAGTTATATTGAATCAACTGTCATTTCTGAGTTGTGGAACGAAAGTGGTGTTTTTCTACATTTATTAGAAGGAAAAGGTGTACAGCTCATACCACAACATCGAGGGCCCCCTTGAAAAGGGGCGGAGCCCCTAAAGCCCCCTGGGAGAGGGGCAGATCTCCGGGTGCCCACTTGGAGAGTGGTGGAGCCCCGAGAGTAGGGATGAGCGCGTGACGTGAAAACAGTCGTGTCACGTCGTGTCACGGCGTGTCACGTCGTGAACGTGATTAATATTTGAAAATCGTGACGTGAACGTGAATGAACGTGAGTGAAAATTTCCAAGGCGTGATTCACGTTTCACGTTAATTTCACGTTAAATATTTAGTAACGAATAAAAAACTGCAGGGTGCAGCAACTTTTAAATTCACTAAATCATAAATTGTGCCAAACAAGTTACATTATGTGGCTTTATTTTTGGACCCTAATTATAAATCCTTAAAGTTCATACCTTCACATAAAAGAGAAGATTATAATGCAAATAAAACTATAGATGATAATGATGAAATACATAGCAAACGACTCAAAACTGGTACATCAGCATCAGATTCTTATCTTTCTACACTTAGAGATAGCTCTGACGATGACACATGTAATTAGGAAGATGTCGAAACAGAACTAAATTAGTACGTTAAATTAAAATTCGGAAATGTAGATGACATTTTAGGATTTTGGAAAAATAGTATAAATACGCCACTTTTAAAAAAGCTTGAGAAATTTTAAACGTACCGGCAAGTTCTGCTACAAGCGAAAGAGTATTTTCTACAGCTGGGCGAATTTTAGAAGAGCGCAGAATTCGACTTAACGCTGAAAATGTTAATTACATTTTATTATTAAACCAAAAATGTATTGTGTAGATGTGTAGATGAACCTATTTTTAGAAAAGTACCTAATGTTTTGTTTTGTATAGGTACTCGACTTAACACTGAAAATGTTGATTAGTAGGTTTTATTTTTAAACCAATTTATTGTGTACTTGTGTAGATGAACTTATTATTCTAATAATAGTAGATTATGTTATTGGGAGTAAAAGTGATACTTTATGTGGCGAAGCTGAAGTTTATTTAGCTGAACGTTAGTGAGGCAAATAATTCAGCTAAGTCACATAAAGTGACTTTTACTTCGAATAACATATACTATTTTATCCGCAAACGTATTCAGGTAAATTTCATTAATATAAATAAAAAAAAAAGGATGCATCGGCCGGGAATCGAACCCAGGCCACCCGCGTGACAGGCAAGCACTGTACCCCTGCGCCAACCTCTGTTGTTTAAATAACGCCCTACTGTAATGATATATGAACATACTGAATCACCCGAGTTAATATCACACGGTCACAGCAGCTGTCACACCATAACCCACGGCGACAGATGCTCCGATCCGCTGCTTAAAGGTTTATTTAAATTAAAACTTTTTCGTACTCTTTTTGAAAATAAAAACCGGCCTACGATTTAAGTCTAAAAATTGGCAAAATTTTAAGCCATCATACAATTTAATCGGTCCAGTATCTTCGGAGGAGATAGCGAACAAACATAGAAAGAAAGAAAGAGAGCAACGATTTTATGTGCTTAGGCAGATAAAGTACGCAAAAGTTGCTATTTTATCTGCTTAGGCAGATAAACTGACACTTTTATCTTGTCAATAAAGACACATAAGTTGTCACTTTTGTAACGTTTGCGGATAAAAATTATGTTTTTTTTGTAAACTCGCCTTAACGCTAAAATGTTGACCCTTGGACGTAAAAGTACTTTCAAACCTACGAATTGAAAGTGTTGCCTAGCAACATATACCTTCTGTACTCATACCAATAAGGGAAACGTCAATTCCAATGAAAGCTTTTGGTATTAAAAGTAATGTCTTTGAAGACAGCTGCAAGAAATATATTTGCGAGAAATCAGTATTTATCCTTTGCCGAAGTTATTGTAGTCAATTTTCATTTTTTTTTTATGTCAACTATTCTGATTGCAACATAGGTATCACGTAAATTATGTCAGGTGCAAAACATATTTTTAGTTCTCTTTAGGGATTTTTCATTGGTTTTAAATTTGAACATTCTGTTCTATCTGAATTTAAATTTTGAAATAAAAGCTGCGTGTCACGTCGTGAGTGGCGTGTCACGCCGTGAACGTGAGTGAACGTGAGCGTGAACGTGCGTGAACGTGACTGTTTAAAGCAAGCGTGAAACGTGCGTGACGTGAGCGAAAATTCACTCACGCGCCCATCTCTACCCGAGAGCCCTCTTGGGGAGGAGCGGAGCCCCAAAGACCCCCTTGAAAAGGGGCGCAGCCTCTAAAGTCTCCTGGGAGAGGGACGGAACCTCGAAGGCCCCTTGAAGAGAGGGGGTATATCCCTAAATCCCCGATTTCGTCAAGCTCACTTTAAAGATAATTGAACTTTCTCAAACTTTTTATACACCTATATAACGAACCATGGTTATAGAAAAAGTGTAGTTAGTACAGGCGCCAGGGAATTTTTACATGCAATTCTTGGTAACAGCATTTTGTGTTAATGGCTGGGTGGGGGGCTGTGATCTGAGTCTAACTTTAAGTTTTCGGATCGATCGAAGAAATTGTTTTGCCGCAATATCGGAAGAAGTGTTGAAAACGGTTTTTTAGCAATTTCTCGTTTCCTGTTGCTCTGGCACTGCATTGCATCAATACAAGTTTGTAGTTTATGAAATTCCTCACAACTTTTGGAAATGCCTTTTCTCGTGCGCTCAACAATTCAAAAGTTGTTACCCCATAAAGCCAAGAAATTAAGGGTTGAAATGGGTTTTACGTAAATATATTGCTTTCAGTTAATCCTACGATAAAAAATACTTTTATATTTTTTGTAGAACAACTAATTTACATAAAATTTGTGTATGAGTATTTTTCTATTTGAAGAATTATTTACCGTTCTACAGCGCCGCAAATGTCACAAGTCACGTAAACCGTACATTTAGTGTGCACTTTCGAACGGCACTGTTCCTTTGAGGTACAGTTTGTAGCGCGTCTTTTTATGTGGTTTTCCCAATATGCCTACTCCACGAAATGTATTTCTAACAGTCTCACACTTCCCATTGTATTTTTGATGGACCGGGTTCTGCATCGTTGATCCCACTCATTGCAGAATCGTTGATTTTATCGCCCTTGTCAAATTGTGTTTCCTTTGAAAAGAACTCAGAAAGGGAAAATATGTCGTCGTCGTAGTTGATGTGATATTCGTCAACATCTGTAGTAAGGATTCTGGAGAATTCCTGCACGTTCTCACAGGATTTTCCGGCGGGAAGCAAATGGCGGTGCACTTTAAACCCGCTTTGCTACAGCCATAAGCTTTTCCACATTTTGCCTTGCACCCGCATGAAATTAATTTTATTATTGCAAGAGGCAATTTACTTTTCTTCTCTGAATGTCATTTTTTGGCAGTGGTCTATTATGATATGTTTTGCGGACTTTTTCCACTGTCTAGGGTGTAAATCACACAACGTTTCGGGAGTTTTGTTCTACTCCCTGGCGCCTGTACTAAGTTTTTTACTCGTCGAAAGGCATTTTCTGCAAACGAGAGAACAGTTTATCAAACTCGGCTACGCCTCGTTTGATAAACTGTTCTCTCGTTTGCAGAAAATGCTACTTTCGTCACTCGTTAAACAATATACTATTAACTAACTCGTGTGTAAATCGGCGATTAATATCTCTACAATTAAAATGTCTCAATTATTAATCGCTCTCATTAACATACTTGTTTGTTAAATAACTACAGTGCCTTCAGAAATGATCGAACGTTATTGAATGATCATGGTTCTACAACGTATGAATAATATGCTGGTGGCACTGTAAGTCTATGTCAAATTCGAGGTTAGCAGGTTAGGTTTTGCGTCAGTCTGTGTCAAAACTGACGCAAAACCTAACCTGCTAACCTCGAATTTGAGATAGACTTACAGTGCCACCAACATTTTATTCATACGTTGTATAACCATAACCATTCAAAAACGTTCGATCATTTCTGAAGATACTTTATTAACAGTGGACTACAAAAGGTAAAGGTAACACCTACATATTAAAAATTACTAAAGTCGAAATGACAGATTAATATTAATTGTCAAAGTCAAATAAGCAGGTTATAAGTTATAACTCAATATTTATTAATGCCAAAACTCTTCATTACAATTTTAAATTACGAAAATGTTAACAGCTGTACCAAGGAGTAATACAGTATGAAATATAAAATTATAATATGATAATAAACATGCTACATGTACAAATTTGGAAAAGTAAAATTAGGAAATATTTTAATTTTAACGAAGTTCAGGCAGTTATTGCTACACTAACCATGAAAAATACAGCACATTTACTTCTTAACTACTACTAACTTCTGACATATAGAGAATATACACAACTAATACAAACATGATACATATACAAGTTTCACTAAAAATATAAGTAACATGTGAGCAAACGAAAATGAAATCAAGCTTGGCTTTGAAGGTTTAAGCATATGTCGATTATAACTGCACATTATGTATTATGTTGATGTTCTAGGATGAAATACACATACATAACCTAAAATTTTATTTGAAAATTAACATAAAGCCCAACACTTAAAACAACATTACATCTGCTACATCAATCATTTCGACTGCAAACACTTTTTGTTCTTGATTAAAGATATGTAATTTAAAATTTGATAATTTAAACAATACAGCACTTAATTTTTTCAAAGCCAAGTTTGATTTCATTTTCATTTGCTCACATGTTATAAATAAGAAAGTAAGATTTTTAAGAAAATATTTGCAGTAAAGTCTGAAAAAAAATATTTTACACATTAATAGCCTGTAAATGTTTTTGTTCAGTAAGAATGTATCTGGCTTTGACTTTCTCATAATTGTAAATCATTTTTCTATTGATCTTGTACATTATAAATTTTTAACTCTCGTAGGTACCGTAATTCTTCTCGTGCCAATTTTAATATATTCTTCAAATTGAAATACTTCCTCTTTTTGTGGAAATGCCAAACTTGTCGCCCCAGATCCTCTCTAAAGCCGTAATACAGAAAATATTGCGATGGTTTTCTTTCTAGCTTTCAAGTTATGCTATTTTCAACAGCATTTTCTTTTTCGTCGCTATTAACAGTTCTTAAAATTGTTATATACACCTAAAAATGTTGTTCTACATCTTCATGCATATTAACCGATTGGGTAAAACTTAAATACTTACCGATTAACTGTCTGCAAGCATATTGCATAAGTGCGATTTGAACTTCGGTTCTGTAATTTCAAATAGCAATGACAACCTGTGTTAAATATTTAAACTTGACATTTTGATTTTCGTAATTTTTAATAACTACGATAAGATACACCGTTAAATTAATTTCAAATATGGTCTGCTCTGAATTATAAAATTTAGATTTGAAGTATATACTTGATAGGAGTCGGTTTTCCAAACAAAAACAATGTACATATGTGTTAAAACGCTTCGCCGAGTCCAGTCCACCATAAAAATGACGGTTATTTTTTCGGCAAAGAAATTGCTAATATGCAAATCGGCCAGAGCAGACGGATTATAAAAATCCTGGAAAACCGTCAATAAAACGCCTCGACCGCCCGGCGCAAAGCAACCGTTAAGAAGCAATACGCATTTAAAGTCAGGTAAACAAACAAACCTCAATTCATGCGTCGCTGTACGGATTTACTCCGTGTAAGGACTTTTTAGAAACAGAAAAATGTCAGCCAACAGGCGGAAGGAAAGAAAAAATCCAAACCGCAAAAATCACCAAACGCGCTCGTTTTTAAGAAAAACAAAATCAAAATCATACCGCGGCCAAGCAGAATTAGACCGACAGACCCATAATTAAAATTGCGAATTTTAGAACAATTGCTCGACCATAATTTCTATGAAGCTGGGGCAGGCTTATAAAGGTTTGAGGACAGGACCATGATAAAAAAACCCGCGTCGGAAAACAACAGCAAGCCGGCAAATATAAGAAATTTTCCAGGATTCTGAACTTTTCCAGGATTCCTGATATTTTAAATAACTTTTTCCAACGGCAGTACAAAGTTTTAGTTGGTGATGCAGAAAATAATGGCAAAACAGATATGTTTGTTTTATGTTTGCTATCACATACCATGGAATCGTGGACAGACATAGTTAATAGCATTTTTTTATTTGATATATAAGTCTGACTTAAATTAGCCATTCCGCCTAGTAACCATATTATGTCTTACGTTACCGCTTTTGTTAAAGAATTTATCTTATTTGATGACGGAACATCAACAGTCATAGTAAAATTTATTGACTTAGCACCCTTTGGAAGGAAACAGTGGGTAGAGTGTTTCCGGAAATGTTGTAGACATTTAAGCACACTGGTTCATAAATACCGCCAATACCTTAATTACTTTTTATTACACTTAAACATTTTTTAAGTTTGCAATTTGTTTTGTATAATCGATTACCTTTAATTTGATACCCAACAAGATCATGTTTGGTTTTTTAATTAAAAAATTATAAAGTCCGCCATTTTCGATTCAATGGCTGTTAATTATCACTTAATTTTATTACATTATAACTTGCAGTATACACAGTGATCGCCAAACAGTTGGCATCAAATGGGAAACAGTTTTATTAGAGGTTTTTGGAAAATCAAGACCCTGGCGATCGGAGGTTGTTGAAAAACATTACAAATGGACCAAACAAAAGTTGTCACGTGACTTCCGTTATCTGTAAAATTTTAGATTTTTTGAAAAATAATTGCAAAAATTGCATTTACTAGCCAAGATAGAAATTACAGCAAATTTGTTTAACATGTGCTTTTCTATCTAAATACAATATTATGACTCAAAATTTTGAAGAAAAAATAATAAATGTTTAGAACACTGGATAAAGAAAAATCTTATTAAAAATTATTTTTTGCGATAGTTAAAGTTAGCTCAAACTAACACACTCAAAAAATCTCATTGAAATCTTATTAATTTCCGAAAAATAGCACTTTTTGGATTTTGACAATTTCGAAAAACGCCATTTTCTAACTATGTAAAAATAACTCGGTATATCTGATAGGAGAGAAATAGGTTTGAAAGAAGCACAAATTATTGCTATAAATAGTTTTTGAAAAAACAAAAACAAAAATTTTTCGCGTTTGATGCCGACTTTTTGGTGATCACTGTATATGAGCGACAATAGCGACATAGATCATGAAAATAGACATTATAGTTTTTAAAACATACTTATTTTATTTGTATTTTAAAATAATACGTTATCCCCAAATAGCCCTTCCGTCATCCCAGTCGCGGGTTTCAGCATAAGGATCAAAATGAGACCAGCCCTAATACTGAATCACAAAAATGCGCACGAGATATAGAAAATTGTAAAGAGTGTCAAATTTAGAGTGACCCCATTTTAACAGGTAATAAAAATAACCTGGAATACATTATACGTTTTTCTTTGTTGGAAATTAAAGAATGGACATTCAAGTTTTATTTTTATTTATTTTGAACTTTAAAACGTAAAAATTACATCGACCACATGACCTCCATTGCGAATGATGCATATCTGCGTGCATGTGCGATGCAATAATGAGCCCATTACACGCTGACACATTTCAGCCGGAATCTCAGCAATAACTTGCCGTATGTTAGTTTTTAAATCTTCCAGAGTTTCAGGTCGGTTCTGGTACACTTTTGATTTAACATAGCCCCACAAAAAGTAATCTAGAGCCCATAAATCAGGAGAGCGGGCAGGCCACGACTGATCTTCACATTGAGATATCAGATGACCCGGAAACATCTCTCGCAGAATTCCCATAGATAAGTTTGATACATGAGGCTTTGCACCGTCTTGTTGAAATCATGTAGCATCTAGTCGTAACTGGAGTTGATTGATGGCATCCACTAAAAACGTTTGCAACATTGCCACATATCGTTCACTGTTAACGACTACTGGAATTTTCATTTGAAATTCGAAATAATATGGGCCCAAGATTCCAGCTGAGCAGATGCCGCACCGGACAGTTACCTTTTGACAATGCAGCTCTTGTTCGAATATAACGTGCTGATTTTCAGCAGACCAATAACATAAATTCTGCTTATTTCTCTCGCCATGAAGTTGAAAATGTGATTCGTCGCTCATGATAATGTTATCAGCCCCTCCATCAAAAATCCAGCGATAGAATTCTGAGCGTGTGTTTTGGTCAATGGGAAGAAGTTTTTGGACTTTCTTCCACTTATAGAGACGAAACTGTAAATCTTTCTTTAATATTGTTCTTATGGACTCGTGTGAAATTCCTGTTTGTTGGGATAAGCGACGCAAAGACAAAGATACATTCGAATTTTCCTCAATTGAATTTCTAACTTGTAAGATACTCCCGTCCGTTCTTATTCGCTTTACCTTCTCCAGAGGTTTAAAATCTTTAACTGATCCCCTATGGCGATAGTTCGTGACCTATCTTCTAATTGTCTTGCGAGATGGAATCACTGCAACATTAAATTCTTGCCGGAACTGTCGCTGTGTTTGAATAATTGAAGCAGTTTCTAAAACGTGTTCTTTGAGCAGTCGGCCAGCGCTCCATATCTAACAAAATTTGAGATATGAGGATATGACAAAACATTGTATAGTTACGATACAATCATTGCAAACTTGATTTTCAACATTTTTGTAATTAACGATTCAAATGGAATCACTCTAAATTTGACACCCTTTAGTTAGAACATCCACTATTAGATTATCGGTGTGTTATTTATGCTGGCAGCAATTGCTGGCAAAATTTATTATTGTTTTAATTTACCCAGGGCCTATGGCCCGAGGTCTGTAAGTCAACCGAAAGTAAAGAACATGAATACCTCCCGTGGTGTATACAATATTTTATCTACTAGCATATTCGTAAAAATAGTATGAAAATTCAAAATGTCATAATGACATTTAAAATTAGAATATGTAGGTAACATCAATGATTGCCTCATTGTATGGTTGCTAAGACGTTAATTGTAGTTGCATTGTTACCATGAGTTTGAGGGAGAAATAATTTGACAAGTCCCTTGGGAGTTATGAGTAGCTTTTCATATTTTGTTTCTATGACGAAAATGTACAATATCATGTTGCTAGTAGATAATAGATATTTATGCATTAAGGGAGATATGAATATGTTTTTTCCCTGAGGTTGACATGTGTTACAGACCGAGGGCCTCTGGCCCGAGGTCTGTAAGTCAACCGAAGGTAAAGAACATGAATATCTCCCGTGCTGTAATAACATTCTGGTGTTAGTTTATTAGATAATGGTTCACATGTTTGTAATTAATGTATCTTCTAGATCAACATTAAAGTATTGTTGATAAAATGGGTTAGCAAGCTTAAGTATATACTTATTAATAATTAATATAAAAAAAATATATTGCATTTTCAATACTTAAAGCTAAAGTCGATGTATCAAACATTTATAACCTAACATTTAAACTGACCCTTTTCTACACTGTTTTAAAAAACGTTCTTAATTTCAACGCCTACTCGGTGTCATGTGAAATTGAAACGGACTTTACAAATTACTAAGTTCCATTTTCTATTCTGCTTAAATATGGCAACTTTGCATTTGAACGTATTTTGTCATATTTTCTAGGGAGTGTCTACTGCACTGTCCAGACAGAGTACCAAAAAAAAATTGGTGAACTGTCGGACAGCGTAGTAAGGTATATTGCAACACTGTCTACGCAGTGCAGCATAAACTATTGACGCACTGTCCACACATTTCATCAAAACATAAAATTTGTACTAATAGATTTTTTTTCGAAAACTGTTATCGAATGGGTATTTTTCCTCGCTAATGATTGGCAAAATAACTTCCATTCTTGAACGCAAAAGTAGCATTTTGCATTGCAACAACAAATACTAAATCAAGTTTGTTTGAAACACAAATTAAATAGCACTGAAAGGAAATCTATTTGCTATTTGCTCATACGAATAATCCCTCGGCGATATTCAAAATAACATCAAATGACAAATGTTTGATATTTGAATTACTACAGAAACTTGTGTATTCGGCATCGGAAAAAAGCTTTAATCTGGTTGATGAAATTAAAACAAAATCTGTCAGGGTATATGACTATTTAAAGGAAAATTGGATTAACATTAAAGAGAAATGGTGTCCATATCTCGGTGGTAACGAATGTAAGACTTTTATGAACACCACCAATAACAGACTTGAAGGCATTATATCAAAATTGAAAGTCGTGATAGATAAGCATAGTTCTTTGGAATTCAAAAATAAATTTGTAACTACCAGAGATTATTTTAAAAAAAATCGTCAGAATAGCTAATCATTTGAATAAAAGACGTACATGCTCAAATGTTAGTGATTTTGAATATGAATATTTCAAGTTATTAACCCCACACGCTTTTGAAAAACTGAAGAAGCAATTTTCATTTCAAAACGTGTCACTTCCTATTGCTGAAATGCAGAAATTCTTTTCAGTGGATGCCTGGAAATGATTTAAGGATTTTAAAAGTCTTATACGAATAATTGCCAAATGAACACGTAACTACTGCAGATGTGATGTTACTGATAAAGATCTCACAATTTGCTGTGATTTTTGCATGCACTGGCATCGTGTTAGCTGTGCTGACGCTAATACAGGCGCCGGGGGATTATTCGTATGTGCAAATTGTAAATAGATTTTATCTACGACAGTGTGTAAAATTGCCTTTTAGTTGGCAGTTTTAAGTTTGTAAAACGACTGTTTAATAACATGTTTTCATTAGTTTACGTCGTTAATAGCAACGTGCTTAAAAAATTTCATTACGCACGTAGTTAGTAGCAACGTGTTTTAACATTTTTAAAACACTCAAAATTAGGACCGGTTGCTAGTAATTCTAATTTACATGTAAAATATTTTTTATATTTACCGTATTTTTTAGATTCTATCGTAGATAAAATATTGTACGATACACATGCGTAAAGCATCTTTAGTCACTCCTGGGGCTTAAAACGCTCTCTCACTCGCGTTTTAACTCTACCCCACTCATGGCTAAAGAGTAGCTTTACGCACTTGTATCGTAAATTACTATTCTTTCAGTGCTATTTAATTTGTGTTAAAAACAATCTTGCTTTAGTATTTGTTGTTATAGTTATATTTGCATCTAGAATGCAAAATGTCGATCATTAGCGAGGAAAAATACCCATTCGATAACAGTTTTCGAAAAAAATCTATTAGTAAAGTACGTTCTTTCCTATAAAAATTTTCAAGGTCAAGATAAAATTGGCAAAACTGCTTTTTTATAATTATTAGAAAAATTTATTTTTGTCAGGTTTTTTCTGTAAACGACTTGTGTCATTTTGACATTCAAAATTAAATTGTCAGATTTTCTATTTTGAAACTGAATACGCTTAAAAACGGAATCTTTTAAAATTAAATGTCAAAAAAGCATTTCTGAAGTGTGCAGAGAAACTGTTGGATCTACATCCTAACACACCAGAAGAAAACGTTTACGAAAGATTAGCAATAGCTTTTGATGTACATAGAACTTTAATGCCAGATTTTAAATTTCCCACCAATTTTTAATCGTTAAAGTTACTAAAACAAATTTTACCAACATATATTTTTAAATGAATCCAAGTTATGCCAACATAAACCCTAAATTCTTTGACCTTGAAAATTTTTATAGGAAAAAAACGTACTTTACAATTTTATGTTTTGATTAAATGTGTGGACAGTGCTGCAATACACCTTACTATGCTGTCCGACAGTTCACCAATTTTTTTTTGCAGCTCTGTCTGGACAGTGCAGTAGACACTCCCTATTTTCTAACCTAAAAGTATTTGGTAACCACAACTTCAAATGTATACCTCGTTTAAACACAACAAAGTCATTTTACACAGCTAAATTGGAGAGACTGTCATGGCCAACCTTTATGCCAAAAAGATGTGAACAGAGTATATTGTTGTTGACGTGAAGAGTCCAACAACGCGATCTTTCTTATTCCTTCGGAAAGCTAGGAATGTCGTATTGTCACAGGACCATTTGCGTTTTAATCTGATTAGTTCAGGTTGTTGAATTATCTATAGAACTAAAACATTGGGATACCCTATGAGTCGGTGCGATGTCTGGTAGCTTGATCTTTGATTGAATCTTGAAAAACGGTGTGTTGGTGTATGCATGTAGCGTGAGGTTTGGCACACTTTAATTATTATCATTTATGAAATTCCGCACGGTTTTTGATTGAAATTTCTTCACAGTATCTACGTTGGAGCGACTGAAGCATTCCCAAAGTTTACATCCATAAGTCCAAATGCGTCCTATAATAAGCTTTATATACTGCTCAAAATGAATTAGGGATCAGTTTTATATTTTCTATTACTTTATACAGGATGCACAGATTTGAATGAAACTTTTTGTGATTATCTATGGACTAACACAGTATTTATTAAATACGGAAAATTAATTCAAGAACAAGTAACAAGGTTCTTAAGTTAACATTAACAGAAAACGTACAAAATTAAAGACCGCAACAAATAAAGAAAACTGCCCAGAATTCTTTCTGGCATTAAAGCTAGTAACGGGTATGACCTCTCCTCGCAAGTAAGACACTTCGACACCTGTTACCCATACTGTTGATGAGATTTTGAAATCGTTCTTGTTGTATTTGCTCCCATTCCTGCACAAGACGATTTCTGAGATCATTTACGTTTTGAAGAGGTTCTCCTGCTCGAATCCGTCGTTCTAGTTCGTCCCAAGCATGCTCTATGGGGTTCAGGTCAGGACTGTAAGCCGGTCAGTCCATAGTGTGAATATTAGGGGCATTCAGGTACTCTTGAACAATTCTTGCAGAATGAGGGCGGGCGTTATCCTGTCGATAAATGAACCCTTGACCATGATTTTGAGCATACGGTCGAACGTGAGGTTGCAGAATGTCATCGATATAGCGTTGAGCTGTTAGAGAGCCCCCTACTACAATGACAATCTCAGTGCGGCCATTCAAAGGTATTCCACCCCATACCATAATAGAGCCTCCTCCAAAATGCAAGCTTTCTTGCACCATATTGTCTGCGAATCTCTCACCTTGCCTTCTGTAGACTCTTACACGACCATCACAGTAGAAAGTCAAAACTCAGCAGTAACTGCAACTGCAGTGACCAAAAATATAAAAACTAAAGGATAGCGATGATTTATAAACTGATCCCTAATTCATTTTCAGCAGTATATAATAGTATATTATACAGTATGAGTTACAAAGAGGGAAGAAAAGTTTATTTTTGACTTCTCAAAAAAAATTACTCTTTATAAAAAACCCTGCTTGTTCTCAAACTAAAAATGCACTTTCCAACATTTACATATCCCACTGCCTCCTTTAAAGGAGGCAGTGCATATCCCCTTTCGTATACGGGGGAGGTTCGAAAATATGAAAATGGCTCAAGAAACAGCACCGTTATTTTTCAAAATATACAATAATGTTATTTGAAAAAGTTGCTTAGAATTAAAAGTAGGTGTCAAATATAAAGTTACAGCCACCTGTCTAAAAAACATTTTTCATTGGTTTTTCTTATTCTTTTACTACCCTGAGAATTACCAAACACGATACTTCAAAGTTAATTTATTGACGGATACAATAAAGGTGTACTGCCAAACCTGAGTTTCGTTCACTTAACCTGAAATTTATGTGACCCGAAGTTGATGCTAAAAATCTCATATTTGTATCAACAAAAACACAGGTGCCTTTAAAAAATTAATAATACGCGATCCAAACATCAATAGTAATTCAAAGCAATTACAATTTTTAATAGAAATGTTATAACAAATATTTTCAATTAACATTATTGTATATTTTGAAAAATAAGGGTACCTTATTCTTGAGCCATTTTCATATTTTCGAACCTCCCCCGTATACGAAAGGGGATATTTAAATTTTGGCAAGTGTATTTTTAATTTGAGAACAAGCAGGATTTTTTATAGAGTATTTTTTTTTGAAAAGTCAAAAATAAACTTTTTTTCTCTCTTTGTAACCCAATCCGAGAACATATTGTATACCAAGGGGCAAACGTGCATCATTTGATCCCGCGAGTGAAGTTTATTGCCCGAGAAGAAGTTGAGGGCAATAATCACTCAAGGAACCAAAGATACTTTGGTCCACAGGTATATACCCTATTTTTTGCACTCCCGGATCACAAATCATGAAATAAAGCTGATTTTGCTAGTTTTAAAATGTATACGTTCGATTCGGAAAAATGAATGGCTTTGGAAATGTAGATGAGTAACTAAGGTAATGTAAATAATGCCATTTTGAAGGACCAAAATTCTCGAGGGTTTAAATTTAAATGACGCCTAAAGTAGGTCGTTTAGTCCTGGGAGTGCAAAAATTTAATTTGGCATTTTGGTCCTTCAAAATGACACCTAAAGTAGGTCGTTTAGTCCCAAGAGTGTAATTTTGTCTGTATACTGAACAAGAACAAGAATCATTTTGATTTGCTATTTATATTAAGAATTATCCCAAATTATTTGCTTTAAAAATGCTGTAATTGTTGTTATACATTTGGCAGTACTGAAGTGTACTGTTGGTGATACTGTCTATCCCAAATTTGAGGTTAGGTTTTGCGTCAGTTTGTGTCAGACTGCCGAAGAACCTAACCTACTAACCTCGAATTTGACATAGATCTACAGTGCCAGCAACAATATAATATCCTTCAGTACTGCCAAACGTTTAATGCAAATCACAGGCGTTACTAAGTGCTAGCGGACGTCAAGAGCGATCGTTAAGTGCTATCGGCCTAGGCCATAAGAACCTACCTACCGGACTCGTTGCTAAGCTATTAATACGTAGCCAACAGCAAAAATTGAAGTCAAATGTTCAATTGTTCATACTTAAATCTAAAACTTGAAAAACTACTACGTAAAATATATGTATATCTTTATTTACAAACGCATATTTAGAATTTATCACAACTATATACTTTTTATGAGCGTCTTAATTTTTTAGAATGTATTTCCACAATCACAAGCGTCTAGTCCATCAGAAATCATTGGATCGCCACTCGGGAATACAGAAGTGTACGAATTCTTCAAGAAGTTGACATGACCTTGCAGATTCCTAATCCGCATCTGCGCATCTTCAAAATTCTCATTGAGGTTATTTATCTGTGATTGCATCTTCTGTCTTATATCGTCCCTGTCTTTCTGTGCTGACCTAGCTTGCGCCCTACTTTGAGCCAACTGCCTTTCTAGATCAGCAATTTGGTTTTGCATAGATCTGCGAACAGTTTCACACCGATCCTTGGTTCTTGCTACCTGTCTAGCAGACTCTTCTCTAACAGTCTCAAGCTGCGACACCAACTGCGCGATTTCGTGCAATTTTTCTTGAACCCTCTTTTCGTTCTGTTCCGCGACTTCCTCCATTCGAGCGAAGTCTGTTTTTAACCTATCATTTTCGTCCATTGCTTCGGCTAGCTTACGTTCACAATCTATAGCGCGTTGCTCAATAGATGCCTTTTCATCTGCCCCCAGCTGTTGGTCGCTTCGAACTTTTTCCATTTGATTTGCCATCGCTGCTGCCTTAGCAATTATAGGCTTTGAAAATACTTGAATATGATTTTTTATATTTTCTTACCTTGTCCCTATAGGCTTGAAGCTCATGTACTAAAGCTTCGTTGTTTCTTTCTGCCAGAAGATGCATTTGCTGAGCCTCTTGTAGTTTAAGCTGAGTTGCTTTAAGGATATCAGGTAAAGGAGTAAGCTCTTGAAGCTTCTCTTGGAATTGATTTTTTACTCTTTGGATTTCCAAGTTGACTTGTTCACTTATACGATTGTTCTCCAACTCCATCATATCAATTTGTCGCCTCTGCTCCTCCACTTGCTGCTGTGCTTGAAGATACTGCAACAACAAATTATTATGCCAAAATAGAAATACAACATCATTTGATTACCTTATTTCGGTAATCATCAAGCTGTGCCTGCTGATCCTGAATTAGAGCCCTTAACTCTTCAAGCTCATCTTGTGCTTCCCTAAATCTTTGTTTGGCTACGCTTAATTGTTGCTCTTGCTCTATTAGTTGCTCTTTAGATCCCATAAACTTAAAAGGGAAAAGAGTGGGAAATAAATAATATATTAGAATTTGCACAAGTAGGTACCTTATTTTTTTCTGACTTGTAATTTTTCAACTCCTTCTCATATTCTTTTACTTTATCTTCAGCGGTCTTTTTAGCATCCTCGGCTTCTTTAGCTGTTTGCTTTAATTTTTCCGTATCAGCACGAAGGCCAGCTACTTCTGTCAGTTTCGATTTATAATCATCCTGCAACCTATTGTATTGTTCACGCAATTCTCTTAATTGTTGATCTGAAGATCCTCCGCCCTAAAATAAATTATAATTGCCATTTATGCAAAACCCGTTTTTCTCAGCATCGCCATTACTTACCTTGCGCGCATTTGGATTGCAAGGTCCTGGACAAGGTGGCTAAAAAATTCAAATATTAGAACTAAAGTAACTACACTAACTCTATTTACCTTCGGACATGATGGTGGTGCACATGGAGGTGTTGTGGCACATGGACCTGCCATCATTCGTCGATGTTGCTCCAAATGTTGCCTCTCTTTTTGTACAGAAGTCAGCTCTGACTGCATGTTACGCACTTCGTGTTCCATCTCGCTTAATTGCTTTTCCTACGGAATACAGGTTTTATTTCTAACTCGATCATAAATCTGTTAAAACTTACCAGCTGATGCGTCGTTTGCGAATACTCCTGTAAACGCGTCTCTACGTCCGCAGGACATGGTGCCTTTTTACCACAAGACATTTTCTGTTTTGGATGCTTTTTGCAAACTTTGGAATCACGTGGTGATTCGCTAGTATCCTATAATATAATAAATATACCACCAAGTCCGGAGAAGCTGATTTTTGGTGAACTTACTCCTTGACTACACGGTACCTGCAAAAGGCATAAGCTATTGGATACATTCTTTGGCTACAACTTAAGACATACCCTACCTCTATACGTTGAAGTTTCTCTGTCAATAACGTATTCTCTTTACAGACCATTCGCATCTCACCCTGGAGGCTATGAAGTTTACGTTGGAGGCTTTCGACTGTGTGATCTTTGTCAAGTAGGTCCTCCTGCAGTTTGTATCTGTATAGAAAAGTTTAAGCGATGCACAATAGTCTTTCAATGTACTATGAATTACTTAGGCACTTGTTGCGGTACATTTTGATTGGAAGTAATGGTATTTTGTGAAACTGATGAAATGTATTTTTGAATTTGTATCTGCCAAAAGTTGATGTTTGTTCTTATTTTTTGAAAGTTTCTATAGTGACTAGATTTGAACTTAATAATTTGAAATAAATATTGTTACCTCTTCCCTTCTAAATCTGCATTTTCCGCCGCCAGTTTTTCCTGCATGCAATAGCTTTCGCTCAGTTTCTTTGCGAATTGGGGCATCACGCTCTAAAAATGAGTAAATAACAAGAAATTGAGAATACAAATTGTTTAGTAATAGATATAGCTTCATACATGGCTTTCCTATACGTCCTTGCTGAAGTTGTGCCATGATGTTAACGTATTTTGATTAAAGAATTAAAAATTCATTTTCTGTTTTCGAAAGCCACGAAAGATAAATACAAGAAATCATAAGAGATAACGGCAATTTCAAAACCAATACGTTCAAAGAATCAAAAAACATCACCACATATTAAACCAGCAACTCATTCCAAATATAAATCAATTATAGGTAAGTTTCAATTCTGTACAATTGAAGATGAAAAGTAGTTTGGGAAAGCATTACAGACGTTGAACTGGTATGTCACTGCTACAAGCAATATGAGACACCTGATATTTAAATATAACGAAGGAACAATATAATGACACATATATCTCATACTGAAATAAATAAAACGTTATATCGAATGACCACTAGACTGAATAGACTGAATTTGTGAAGAGAAAATGAGCTGAATTAAAAATTACAAACACACAAAAAAACTTCGAACCCTTAAAAAAAATAGACTAGTACCTAGTCTATAGTAACCAAGATCACCTCAAAATATGAGTTACGCCAGTTTTGAATCTCACACCGAATATCATCTAAATCAATCCAAGCCTTCTATTCTGATAAGCAAAACTAAAAACGTGACTTTTGTTCACGAACATTGTTCAAGGAATCACATCCTTACTTTTCGGAATGTATACATGGTTGTGAGTCGCTGACACTGACAAAAATGAAAACAAATTGCAAGCAAATTAAATGAGGTTCCTAAAGGTTGTATTTGGGGCAACAAGAAGAGACCGAATGAAGAATATGGAAATCGGAGAAAATTGGAACTCTTAAGTAAGATAGAACAGATGAGACTAAATTGGTGGAGAATGGGTGAAGAAATGATGCGCGGATAGCATGCGAAGGAAAAGTAATGGCAAAGAGTAAACGAGGGGACCGAAGACGAATTGATATTCTGGGAGTTAGCGAAACAAGACGGCCACAAATAGGTAATTTTTGGTATACGTAGGAGCAGCCCAAGAAAGTAATGCAGTAGCAGTTTTTAAGTAAGAAGTATGGTAAAAATGTAACGGGGTATATGCAGCAGAATGAAAGAATTTACGGTATCAACTAGAGAAATAGACACTCTAATTATACAAGTAAATCACGCCCACGTCTGAACACGAAAATGAATAAGTAAGAAAGGTATATGAAGAAATAAATAACTTGGATTACCCAGAAAATAAAGCATCTAATTGACGAAAGGAGGAAATGCGTATAAAAACGCAACCGCGGAGGAAGGACAACAGAAGTATAGACATATACTACTATAGTTTTATAAAGACTGATGTTGGGGCCTTCTGATCCTGATTATATACCGAGGAGTCGCTAATGTTGGCTACTCATGTAAATCATGTATGTTATTTGGACGTAGTTTTTCAGCTTGATTGCACACGTGAAACTTGTTTATGGTTTGACTGCTTTTACAGAGTTACAGAAATATTGGCTCAATTGGAGATAACGGACCAAGACATGTTGGTCAGTTTCGACGTGGAATTACCGTTCACCAAAGTACCAGTAGAAGATTCAGTAAATATTATACAACAATGCTTCGTTCCTCAAAGATTCCGAGAATACACGCCAGAGTTAGTAAGGATGTGCCCCACGACGCCGACGACCTGTTACGAGCAAAAGGAAAGAGCCGCTATGGGATCCCCGTTATCTCCAGCTATTGTCAACATATACATGGAAGCCTTGGAAGAGGAAGCTATTCAGTCCATCCATCTCAAACCTAAATGCTGGTTCCGCTACGTCGACGACAATTTCGTTATATGGCCCCATGGAAAAGCAGCTAAGGGATTTTTCTTGGCACAATTAAACAACCACCATGCCAAAATAAAATTCGCTATGGAAACTGAAGAAAGTGTTACTTAATGGAACCGCTAACAACAGATTAAGCCATACAGTGTATCGCAAAAAGACTCGCACTGATCGCAAGCTAAATGCTTCGCCTCCTCATCATCCCCAAAAAAAGAGATCATTGATCAAGACTCGGGCCAACGCTATTTGTGAAGTGGACAGTAAACCACAAGAACTAAGACATGTGAAAGAAGCTTTACGCGGAAATGGCTACAGACAACGAGACATCAGGAAAGCAGGCCAGTACACCATAAAACCGAAGGAACCTAAACCTATGAATTACGCCTGCCTTCCATTTATCGCCGAAGTAACCGACAGAATAAGAAAGGTCTTAGATAAGAAAAATATTGGGGTCCGCTATGGTACAATAAGAAAGGTCGAACAATTGATCCCTTCCAACAAAGACTCTTTGCAAATGTTACAGACAGAAGGCGTTTATCAGTTTCAATGTACTTGTGGCAAATCCTACATCGGACAAACGGGGAAAAGCATCCAATCTAGAACACCAGAGCTACACACGACTTGGGAACACAAAAATCAGTCATCGCAGAACACTTATTAGGACCAGGGGTAAGGTCACTAAATCACGTTAGCTACGCTAGCTAACGTGATTTAGTGACCTTACCCCTGGTCCTAACCAGGGGACCACAGAATAAATTACGACTCGGAAACGCACTAGCCAGAACAAAAAAATACGTCCCTTGTGTTATTCGGAAATCCCTAGAAATTATCAAAAATTAGAACAACTTTAATCGAGAAGACGGTTAACGCCTTAGTAACACGCGGGAAGCTGAAAAACGATAAGTCCAAATAACACAATATTTACATTAGCAGTCAACCGTAACGACTCCTCGGTATATAACCAGGAGAATAACACATCAACATCGGTCTTTAGAAAAGTTCTGAAGAAGCTGATAGCTGTATGGGCAGCGAAACGTCGTTTAAATCGAAGATCACGGCATAACCTGGAAGAACCTACTATTATGAACAAGCGCAGTGAAAGCCGGCATTCAACTATTAAATTAATATTAGTTATTAGGTAACTTCTACTACAACTCTTAACTGTACCAACGCTTTTTGTGAAACACTGATATTTAGAAAAACCCTACAACAAAAAAGCATAGAAAACTAAAAAATAATAAAAACTAGGTTCCCTAAAAATATCAAAGGCACAAAACTCAAAGCTAAAAAGGTAATAGTATATTATACATCAAGGTAGCGAAGCCCAGTATTATAACCTGAGCGCATATTAGATACTGAGCGCGAAGTATCTAAAGCGCGAAGGTTATAAGACGATTCGCTACCGTGGTGTATATACTATTTTTTGCACTACCAAACGGCTTAATACCTAAATTCCCAACAAATTGCGAAAATATTTTAACTGTCAACCTGACAATACAATTCTTTAAAACGTCAAAATTAAAATAGTCATATTGGACAACTTAGCAATTTATTTTCTAGAAAACGTCGAGGAATACATTTACCTGGGACATACAATCAAATTAGGCAAGGAAAATCAAACAGCCGAAGTAAACAGTAGAACACGAATGACATGGGCAGCAACTGGGAAACTAGGGTTTGTTCTGAAAGACCCGAATACACCAATCAACCTAAAAAGGGAAGTGTTTAATATGTGCATTCTCCCAGTGATGACTTATGGTATGGAGACCATGTCACTAACTGTCAGCTCAGCAAACAAACTCAGAACCGCCCAAAGAGCTATTGAGCGTATCATGCTAGGAATAAGTCTCAGAGACAACGTCGAAATGATGAAATTAGAAGGCGAACGAAGTGTGAAGACGTCATAGAAAGAATAGCGAGGTTAAAATGGAGCTGGGCAGGACATGTGGCAAGACAGGAGACGACACGATGGACAAAACATATTTTGCCGTGGAGACCAAGGCTACACAAACGCAGTATAGGACGACCACAAAGACGATAGACTGACGACATCACAAACAGAGCTGGAAAAAACTGGCAACGTGTGGCACAAAATAAGAAAGACGTGGAAACAGAGAGGGGAGGCCTACATCCAGGAGTGGATAAGAAAGGGCTGTTAAAGAAGAAGAAGAAGAAGAAGAAGAAGAAGAAGCAATTTATTAGTTACCACGGTGAAAATTGTTTATTTTACTTTCTCTCCCGTGGTGGAGAAAATCAACTTCACCGACCTAAAGATAGGCCAATAACGGTGCGTTCTGAGGACTAGTAGTGCAAAATAGTATATTATACATCAAGGTAGCGAAGCGCAGTATTATAACCTGAGCGCATATTAGATACTGAGCGCGCAGCGCGAAGTATCTAAAGCGCGACAGGTTATAAGACGATTCGCTACCGTGGTGTATATACTATTTTTTGCACTACCAAACGGCTTAATATCTATATTCCCAACAAATTTCGAAAATATTTTAACTGTCAACCTGACAATACAGCTCTTTAAAACGTCAAAATTAAAATAGTCATATTTGGTAACTTAGCAATTTATTAGTTACCACGGTGAAAATTGTTTATTTTACTTTCTCTCCCTTGGTGGAGAAAATCAACTTCACGACCTAAAAATAGGCCAATAACGGTGCGTTCTGAGACTAGTAGTGCAAAATAGTAGATTATGCAATGAGGGAGAGAAATGCGTTATTTTGCTGAGGTACAATTTCTGACTCGAGGCGAAGCCCGAGAGCCAGAAATTGCACTGAAGCATAATAGCATACTCTCCGAGTTGCATATACTATTTTTTTCACGTTGCAGGAAGATATAAAACGAAATCCCGTTTTTTTAAACATCATTTATTGACATTTTAGTTACAATTATTTTAAAATTAGTAGCCTATGGTAAATTTTAAAGTTGGTGGCACTGTAAGTCATTATGACAAGAGCTCACAATTATGTCAAATTCGAGGTTAGCAGGTTAGGTTTTGTGTCAGTTTGTGTCAAAAATGACGCAAAACCTAACCTGATAACCTCGAATTTGACATAATTGTTCTGTCAGTCATAATGAAAACTCCCTAGGGAAATTTTTGTCTTATTTAGTCTCTAGGGAGTAAATGTTTTACTTCTGTCACAATTTTGATGCTTTAGAAACCAACTTCTACTCCCGGTCGTGGAAAAAAGCATAGAATACTGAAAAATAATAAAGGCTAGGTTCACTAAAAGTATCATAGGCACAAAACTCAAAGCTAAAAAGATAAAGGTATTTCCACTGGTTTAAAGCAGTCAGGTTATATTGTTGCAATTGCAAACAATTGGCATTTCAAAATGGGTAGAAAAAATACAAGATGAAACGTTCCGCAGAGTGGAGACATTGTGGGCGGAGCCTCAAATTCGACCAATAAGAAATGCTCCTTCAAAGGGCATGAATTTTAAATGGAGATGCGTCAGGGGAAATTTAAAAAAACAGTTGTAATAAACGCAAATAACGACCGTGTGTAGTATACATTTTTTTATACTGAACAAGAACAAGAATAATTTTGATTTTATTAAAGAAATATCTCAAACTATTTGCTTTAAAAATTCTGTCATTCTTGTTATACTTTTGTCAGTCCTGAAGTGTATTGTTGGTAACGCTGACTATGTGAAATTAGAGGTTAGGTTTTCCTTCAGTTTGTGTCAGACTGACGAAAAACCTAACCTGCCAACCTGGAATTTGACAGACTTACAGTGCCACCAATATATTCATAGATTTGAATTTCCACAGCCGCCCCTTATGGACTTTTTCAATGAACGTGTTGTATAAAACATTCTACGATACACTGCCGTAAAATGGCCTTATAACGTAAATAACTATTATTTAATTACATTTTGAAAGTTGGCTTTTACGTCACTTTTTGACGTTAAAAACATACGCACAAACCGTTGTCCTCTCCCACTCTAAAGCATTTTAGAGTGAGAGGAGACAACGATCTGTCCGTGCCCTGGAAAGAACAAGTAAATCAAATTGACATCAAGGCACCCTAGTGAAATCAGTTATGAATACAGCGCCTTCCATGGCCTAACTCGACCGCAAAGCCAGAATGGTTCTGCTGTAAGCTGGTATAGGTGTGAAACTAGGACTGTAGCAAAACCAAGCAAAAAGAAACTAGAAGCGATGTAAATATGGTACTATAGCAGATTACTGAAGATGCATTTGGTAGACATGGTGTCAAATCACGAAGTTTTGAGAATAGTAAATAAGAAAACCAATTGTGGAGGCAGATATAAAAAAGAAACTCCTAATAGGTCATGTAATTCGAGGAAGTAGAACTCTTAAAAGCATAACAGAATGTCGTTTACAAGAGAAAAAACGGAAGGAAGGCAATGACTGGAATATATAAAACAATATAATGTTTGAGGCTTTCGCGGTTACTGGAATTGTCAATATTAGAATTACATTTCGGCTTAGACCGCATCGTCTTTGTAGATAAACACCCAGCATTTGTTGGATTAATGTGCCTAACACCTTATGAAGTCAAGCAAGGGTTTGTGTATCGGTTATGTTCTTTGGTGGCTCGTGAACTCTTACTGTTTACCCATATAGACTACTTAGTCTATATGGGTCTACATACTACTTAGTCTATACGGGACCAAATCATGGGTGGCTTGTAAGAGTTCACGAGACACCAAAGAATATAACCGTTACACCAATCCTTATTTGAGTTCACAAGGTGTTAAGCACATTAATCTAACTAATTCTGAGTGTTTATATACAAAGACGACGGGGTCTAAACCGAAATTTAATTCTAATATTGATTATATAAAACAAATAATTGAAGACACGAGAAGTACATGATGAAAAGAAGTTGCCTGAAGGGAGGAATGGTCAGCTGCGGCAAGCCAGCCAGAAGGCTAATAAAGAGTGAAAACCGAAGAAAAATAATTGCTATTACATTTTTTAACATCACACGTTAACCACACTACATCTTCAAATTATCATTCCAGTTTAATATACGACATCTTTAATTGATTTTGTTTAACTTAATCATTGTTAAGTATTAGATTTCAAACCTTTTATTGATAAGACAAGTAAATTGAGACAAGGTTATATGATTCTTTTGAAATTTTAATTACAGGTCCGTGCTATAATTTGGAATTGGAGAGCTTGTATAGTGATTTGCTTTTATTGAAATGCGAGAAATATTAGACTCGCATTATTAACAACAAAGCAACTGGAAAAGGCACAGTACCTACTACTACTTCGTACTATAAAATATTTGTGACATACCACTGGTGAAGGCATTGAAAAGCTAGTTTTCTGCTGTGGAGGGACTTGGGCTTCTTCTTATCATCACACACAATGATTTTGGGCATATTATTTTCTGTTGTCCCACAAATAATGACCTTTGGGAGCATATCTTCATTGTGCTTCTTGTCCAGAGGCGGCCTGGGCGATATCATGTTCTCAAATAAGCTGGCTTGGTCGACCAAAAATTGAATTCTCTTGGTTTTCTGCTCGAATAGGGACATTTGTTCCTTTAATTCCCGGTTCTTTTGTTCTAACTCCCGTCCTTCAGCTTCGGTCATTTTAGCTTTCTGTAATTATTGACAATTCATCTGCTTCTATTGCTATGTTTCTGAACGACATACACTTAAAAGTTGTGCAACGCGCTGCTTCAGTTCGAAGATAATTCTAGCAGTTTCCATGGCCTGTTGCTCCGCATCCTCCAGTTCTCGGATTACGGCGGCATCAATGTTGGGGTCATAACCAATCGCTGGTAAATACGAATATAATTAAAGGCTTATTCGATGTTTAACTATATGCATGTTTTTTACCTTCACCTGCTGCTCCATGGCCTAAAATAGAGATAATATTTGTTGTATATGTTATTTTAAATACATTTTCTAACTTAGTCTTTGCGTATATTGACAAAATAGATCTTTATTGACAAAAAAATATATATTTCTTATATTTTTTTATTTTAGTTTCAATGTAAACACTTCTTGACGCAATATCAGAACGTTTGCTCAAGTTAGGAGGATAGATTTTATAATATACGCTTTTTTCTTACATCACAAACGTTACCTTCATCTTCCGATCCGGTGACCATTGCATCGGTTGTCTCAGTTGTCTGAAAGGAGTACAGAGTAGTTATTATACAAAGGGTAATATAGAGCAAGTTTATTGTATGTATTAAATTGACACCATTTGGGAAGAATATAAAATGAAAAAAACCAACACTGGCAGAAGAGGCTGTGTCCCTATTACATTTGCAATTTTTAATCCTCACCCGAGAAGAACACAGCATACAGGAGAAGTCGATAATATATAACTTTCTAGGTAGTAAGTAGAGAAATATTAAGAGTGATGACGTACAGGCGAAAAGATAAGCAGAAATAGGCAGCGACCCTTACTTGGTAGTGACGTATAAATGAATATTAAACAGAAGCGGCAAGAACATATTGGAAGCTACAAAACTAAGGAACAAAGAAACTAACGAAAACACCAGAAACCCTTAGAAAGTAAACTATAGGAAGAAATTGGAGAAACACAGACAGACAGAAGACAAATTAAACCACATCGAACAGAACATATTAGAATACAGAAAACAGAAAATACAGGTATACAGAAAAATGCGTGGTGGACATTAGAAATGAAAGCAAAAGTATCTCCAAACAAAAAACAGAGAAGACAGAATGTAGGAAAACTATATACAGAGCGATTTTTAAAAACTGAGTTGCAGCAGGCCCTGGATAGCCTGAATCAGTTGGCAGTACTGAAGTGTATCGTCAGTCTATGTCAAATTCGAGATTTGCAGGTTAAGTTTTGCGTCAGTGTGTGTCAAATGACAAACAAAACCTAACCTACTAACCTCGAATTTGTTATAGACTGACAATACACTTTAGTACTGCCAATAGATTCAGGCTATACAGAGCTTGCTGCAATTCAGTTTTAAAAAATCACTGTATAAAACTTATGTACGTTGAAAAAACAAAGATAGAAAAAGACGACAATGTCAAAAAATATAGAGAACAAATAAACAAATGTGCTAACTACAGATAATGATATTATGCAACGATGAAGACAATACTACTATGACCAATTAGAGAAAATCGAAGAGGGACCCGAAAAAACGGAAAGGAAAGCGGAAAACGAGAAACTAAATAGACAGACCGTCCCTGAGAAGAACACAGAAGCTCCACCTATAGAGAAAGAATAAATGGAAAGCCCAATAAGAAAGCTCAAGGCAGAAGGCGGGTAAAAGCGAAATAACGCCAGAAATATTAGAGTATATGGACGAGTTTAAAGAACATAAGTTGTTAGATCTAATGAACAACGCGATAAAGGCAAGGGAGAACATGTAGAGATGTCTTAAATAAAAGAAAAATAAGGATGACATTAATCGATGCAATAAGAGCTTTTATCTACTCCTACTGCACAATGGCCATGAATTATGATTCATAATTCACGGTTTGCAGCCAATCATAAAATTCTATTTTCATTATTCAATAGTTTGCAAATTGCAACCAATCAGAAAATTCTATTTTCATTATTCAATAGGTTGTAGCCAATCACAAAATTCATTCTTATTATTAAATGACTTTTGAAGTTAACAGCTGTCACAAATGTCATAATTCTGAAATATGAACACAAGGCTCCTATTGCATAGAAGTAGATAAAATATCGTATTATATTCGCGATTATGGCCATTATTCACTCAGATGACTTGCGCCACGCGCCTTCGGCTTGTGGGGCAAATGTCATCTTCGTGAATAATGGCTGTCATAATCGCTCATATAATAATATACTATTATCTACTTCTACTGCACAATAGCCATTAATTATGATTCATAATTCACAGTTTGCAGCCAATCATAAAATTCTATTTTCATTATTCAATAGTTTGCAAGTTGCAACCAATCAGAAAATTCTATTTTCATTACTCAATAGGTTGTAGCCAATCACAAAATTCATTCTTATTATTAAATGACTTTTGAAGTTAACAGCTGTCACAAATGTCATAATTGGGAAATATGAACACAGGACTCCTATTGCATACGAGTAGATAAAATATCGTATTATATTCGCGATTATGGCCATTATTCACTCAGATGACTTGCGCCACGCGCCTTCGGCTTGTGGCGCAAATGTCATCTTCGTGAATAATGGCTGTCATAATCGCTCATATAATAATATACTATTTATGAAAGGAAATCCAATGTTGTAAAACTAATAAGTTTGAAACTACATATAAAACGATCGAAAAAATGTCTCCTCAAGTAACCTATGATTTTTGTAAAACAAAAAATGTCGCGTCGTAGCTTCTTTCAGAAAAAGTTAAACATCGAAAAGCTTCAAAATTCTTTCAATAATTTGTCAAACTTTTGTTAAGAATACAATTTGAGGTTATATTGTGAGGTAAGCGAGGAGACACGTTTAAGTTTCAAGGCATACTTTGATGAGAATTCTTTTTTCGATCACTCGTTAGAATATGATTATGCCATGGATGTGTGTTGAGGCCTCTTCTTTTCACTTTAATGCTAGAAATCACACGTAAAGAAGGATGAAAGCAAGGAATTTACTGTTGGCAACTGGTAAATAGAGAAGGTGGAACTATCTTAAATCATATTCTAACATTACATGGTTCTTCTAGAAAAAACAGAAGAAGATTTGCAGCACGACATAGAAATCTATAGGCAAGAATTATAAAATAGTTACGAATCAATGTTGAAAAACAAAAAAACAATTATATAATCGCGCCAATACTTATTAGACTCGAAGGGAAGTTCTTTATATATTTGGGAGTGGTGGTTAGCAGAAAGTGAAATTAAATAATAATTGAAACAGAAATGATTGTTAATGCATTAAAATCAAAGGCCAAAATTGAAATCCCAAAAGAAGGTAAAGCGACAGTATTTAAAAAAGTAATGGTCGTTTTCTTAGGTTATGCCAACGAATCGTGAACTATTACCGGCAGCCAGAATAACCAATGCGCAAATGATTTTTGTTTGAAAGATAGAAGGTAAATGTATAAAAAGGATAAGAACTGGAGTGTATACAGAACAGTTAAACACCAACTCGATAGTGAGGGTGGTACAAGAGAGGCAGCTGAGCTGGTTAGGACACAAGATGCCAGAAGAGCGAATAGCAAAAAGGATGTATGAAACCATAAGAAAAGGGAGGAACAACGTCCAAAGACCGAGAAAAAGTGAATGGAGGACGTGAAGCTTGAAGTATCGGAAACAAGGTTAAATAATAACAAAGTTCGAGGACTGGAATAAAATAGAAAACTGTGGAAGGCACCAATAGCAATAGAACATACATATAATAGCAGCCGGTAACAGCCACAACTCGGAAAGGCTTAGGATTATGTATAACTATAAGATAACGGCAAGATAAAATTGTATTAACACACCTCACCAACGGTGTCGCCAGAAACCCCCATTTCTCCAACTGCTTCACTATCTGCCGCAGCAGTTTCCGTATTCGCGCCTTCATCTTCATCATATTCTACTTCTGAATAATCAGTCCCTTCTACGCTTTCCCCAACGTCTCCGGCAAGTTCTGGCAGAGCAGAACCTGCATGTTCCAGCAGGTCTTCAGCTTCTTGAATATCCTTTAAAAAGGCGAAAATCAGCTACAAATAAACTAAAAAAAGTGCTGTTATACGTCATCATCCATTTTAAATTCTTTTTCGCTTTCAGCTGCAATTTCTTCCGGAAATTTTTCGGGATCAACTTCTGTTTTCTCTTCTTCGGGCACAGAAGAAAAGGTGTTTCTTGATGTGGCTTCCTGTGCCGATTTGATATCCCTTACTAACTCAACCTGACTATTGGGAGAGTAAAATACGTCTACTTCCTCTGCGTCTCCCTCTTCTTCTGCTACGCTAAACTTAAAAGTGACTTCCTTCGGAAGCGCTGAATGTGAGGAGGTTTTTTTCTCAAGTAACCTTCTTTCCCTTTGTGGTTGCTCTGCTCGAAGTCTTTGATGCCTGCGCTTTACTTTGGCATCACCATCCCCGCTGAGAAACGGAGTAGAATATAATCGCTTCTCCTAAAAAATAAATGCCTCGAGCAAAATAATCTCCCCTAGGTCACTAAAGCCAGACTTACTAATTTTAAAAACTCGGAAGATTTGTTTGACTTTAACTGCTTTTGTCCTAACCTTAAAGTTCTTGTTAATTCGAAATCATTATAAGACCTCAAAGACTGCTTGAAAACGGTGTCTGCGTCTCCGAAAGTTGGGGGTTTGCTGAATATACCCTTGTAAGCCTGTAGTATTTCGGCACTTCTCTTGAAAAAATTACTGTCTTGCTGTTTCTTCCTAGTGCGATTCTCTGGCTTTTCTTTTAGTAGCTCAAAGGACGATTTGTTGAGCAGGCTGTCGTGTGACGCAGTTTTTCTATTCTACATCAAAGCAGTCTGAAATATATTTCGGAATTTTCTGACAATATTTACCTTCATACCGAATATATTAAGCTGGACGTCATGTACGGTGTTCAACACTAAATTTGAAGCTGCCTTTTCTTCCTAAATCAATTTATGTCGTTCTCTAAAACATAAATATATAGAAAATCGCTATAAAAGCAAATATGTCCAAAAACGGACGTAAAATGAAAGGTAAAAGTGAATTATTTATTTTGAACCGATTCGAAAACATGAAAGAAATGACAGCATGGTGCTTTGATTATTTAATGTTGTTTCAAGAATTTCATTTTGGTAGGTAGTGAATAATTTTAACACCGATGTTTCATTTATTGTTACATCTAGTAAATTTCTTTGTATTGTCTTTCTTTAATCCATTATTGCACACAGACTTTTCTCATTTCTCCTCGCTCTTCTGTTATTTGTATCCCTGCTAATTCGGCTATTCTATTTATAGTACAGTAAAGATAGCTCAAAAATTGTCAAAACTCAAAAATCAAACAAAAGTTCTACCCTGTTGCAAACTGTTCAGTACTCTCCTCTTAGTAAGTGGTAAAAACATGCACGACCTTGCGCGTCGGGTTTAGTCGGGAGGGCGTGGAAAGATGGTAAAATGGTAGGTTTCAACAGTTTTTCGCAAATATCTCGTTAACTGTGAGGTTTAGCGCAAACTTTAACTTATAGAAAATTAATCTACATTTAATTTACAATAAAAATGGTTTTATGCATTTTTGCGCTACAATAAAGGATTATGGAGATATGGAGGAGGTAAGAATGTAACTTTTTCTGTTTTGACCAAAAAGCAAAAATTACGCTTATAAATTCGTAATATTCGCTCCAAGTGTATTATCTAAAGGGTTCGGGGAACTGGGAAGGCCAGATGGTTATGGTGAAGAACCCAGCACAAAAGACGAACAACATTTGCGCAGATCATCCACTACTGCACATGTTGAAGTGAAAGTGGAAGATGAAATTAATGTCACTCTTGGAAAAACAGAATTTCTAACTAATAGTAAGAACAAGATGCAACTGATTGCTCTCGTCACGGTACACTTAATTACAGCAAGCTGGCTGCAAAATGATTGAGGCAGAAAGTGATACTGAAACCAAGATCGTTTTTACTGCAATTGACGAATCAAAGAAGGAAAAAGAGACTATCGTGACTGGCAATGACACCGATTTATTGGTGTTGTTGGTTGTTCATGCTCCAGCCAACAAACAGTTGAAGATAGGTGCACCGAAGAAAGGTAAGCAAGAAGAAAAAGTTTACTGCATTGGAGACATTCAGCGTGGTATCGGGGAAATGAAGGATGTTCTCTTGACTGTTTGACGCTTTCGCCGAATGTGATACCGTTTGTTCAATTTATAAAAAGAAAAAAATAACGCCTTTTAAAAAAGTGCAACGTGATAGGGAACTTCATACTTTTAACAATCCAAATGCAGACCCAGATGCAGTAGCTGATGCTGGAAACCATTTCTTCCTTTCGATATTTGCATCAACAAATGCAGATAATTTGAATACTCTGCGCCATCAGTGTTACTTGCAGACCATCGCAAAAGAGCCACAAATTTCAGGTTGGCTGTACTTCCCCCCACTTCAGCAGCTGCACAACAGCACTCTTATAGAGTTTACCATCAAGGGCAGCAATGGCTCAATGTCAATAAAGATTCACTAAAATTGGGTTGGAAACGGATTGGTGGTTATCTGGGTCCAGTTACAACCTCAAAGGCAGCTGCTCCTGAAAAATTACTCTCCCTCATTGTTTGCACTTGTAATAAGGGGTGTGTCAGAAACTGTGAGTGTAGAAGAAGTGGCTTGAAATACTAAAACATGTGCAAGAATTTCTTCGGACATGGGTGCACTAATTATTGACGACGACATCGACGAAGATAATCTTTAACATGAAGAAGAGGTTGAAGACTTTTAGGTTACTGATCGCTGCTATTTATTATTATGTAACTACCTCGTACGTTGTACATAGCACTTTTCATTGAAGAATATTGAATTTGCTGAAAATCATGTATTGTGAAGAAAACAATTACTACTATTTTTTGTATTAAAGCTTATTAGATAAAGTTTGTAGTTAACCTTGTTCTAATTCTATTCACATGATTTTATATTTTTTAGGAAAATATGACAAACGATAGAAGTAACTTAGGTATAATTATAAAGCACAAATGGGAAAGAGGAAAACGATATAATCAATCATTCAAAAGGAAATATAGGCAAAATGAAGATAAAAACGACAAAGGATGGCAGCAATGTAGGTATATTATTAGATACATACACATAGACGTACATGCAATCATACATACATACATACAGATGTTCCTATGTTATTTATGCGTCACTAAGTACTTTTTATAACGAAACATTACTCATTTTCAAGTGAGTACGATGAATCCCAAGCTAACTGGAAAATATTGACATCTTTACCCTCTTCATATCTCCGTAACCCTTGACTGGAACGCAAAAATGCATACGACCATTTTTATTGTAAACTAGCTGGCCCGGCAAACGTTGTTCTGCCCAAAAATAATTTGTCTCTGAAACCACGTTTAACCACTATAGAGTTTTAATTTTATATCATGTCCATCGTCTTGGACTTAAAAATGTATGTCATTTTCTAGCTGTAACCCGCGACTTCGTACGCGCGAGGATCGTTATTTGTGTATTAAATAACTAGAACGCGCGTGGCCAGCGTAAAGAAACGGTTAACAATAAAAATGCTTGCTTAAGCTGGTAACCAGCCTACGTCCGGCCCTGCCAGCGTTAACAATACAAATGCTTGCTGTTGACGGTCTCGCCACTCGCGCTTACGATCGGCATGTGCGCGCGCCAGTGCTTACGGTCTGGACGGCCGGCGGCATCGGCTCTTATAATATAAGATGACTAATTATTTTCTGTCATCCATCCCATCCCCGTCCAAGTCCCCGTCTCGTCCCGTACCGTCCCGTCCCTTCTCGTCTCCTCTCTTACCATCGCATCTCATCCTTTCCCGTCCCGTCCCGTCCCGTCCCTTCCCGTCACGTCCCGTCCCGTCCCTTCCCGTCCCGTCCCTTCCCGTCCAATTCAGTCCCGTCCCGTCCTGCTCCGTCCCTTCCTGTTCCTTCCCGTCTCGTCCAGTCCCATCCCGTCCCCTCTCGGCAAACGTTGTTCTGTCCAAAAGTAATTTGTCTCTGAAACACCGTTTAACCACTATAAAGTTTTAATTTTATGTCATGTCCATCGTCTTGGACTTAAATATAAATGCCGTTTTCGCAATCAACGTCCCAAAAAACCTCAATAACGACACCCATATCGATTTTTAGGCTTATTTACCCCATTTCACCCTCTAAGGGGTAGCGAACCCAACAGACGTTGTCCTGCCCGAACATTGATTTGCCTGCTATTAGCGGGTTCAGCAAACGTTTTTCCGATATTCGAAGTTTTGATTCATTTCAGTTTAAAAACATGCTAATAGCTACAACTATTTTCATTATCCGTAGCGCGCTGGTCATCATTGCGGTTCGCACATAAAGTAGATACCCGCTCAGCTGACTGTCTTCGACGACCTATATTAACTCGTCGTGCCTTTGGCATTGTAACGGACACTATCAAATGACACGGAATTGTTTTCACAATCACTTCTGCACAAACAAAATTTGAACGTCTGACTGACTGACTACGACGACTTATGTAAAGCATTTGGAATTACATAAACTATTAGTGTCTTATCTCTTCCGCTTTCGGCTACCTGATGCGGATTATGACATTATGGGGAAAACCCTTCAAACCATTAAGCAGAGGTGTGACTGCAAATAGAAACAACACACTTTCGATATTTTCCAATTTTCCGGCTTTCCCTTTGGATTTTCTTAACTTTTCATTCCGTAAGAACCTTCTACGCAGTATTAGAAAACTTAAAAATAAAGATGAATAAAATCGGTAAAGTCGTTCTCAAGTTATGGCGTGACCAAGGGAAATAGGGATTCATTTATATATATATATATAGATTAAATTTAGATTAATTTTGTATATGATAAAGTTTGTCCCAAACCTCATAGTTAACGCGATATTTGCGAAAAACTGTTGAAACCTACCATTTTAGCACGTTTTCGCCTCCTGCCGCCTAATCCCGGCGAGCAATGTTGTGCAACTTTTTACCACTTACTAAGAGAAAGGTACTAAACAAAATTTTTTTATGTTTGGGTTAAACCTAGTTTACTACTACTATTAGTCCAGGGTAAATAGCCCAATAGTAGTTAAAATGTCTTAAAACAAAATATAAAGCTAAAAGTTGGTAAACACAAATTTTAGAATGCTGATTCTGAATATCTAGTGTTGCGTGTTGTGCTGGGCAAACAAGCAAAACCTAAGATGATGTCAGGACATTTTCAAATTATACGAATGTGCGACTTTTTGGAGTATTTTTCTAAAATTACGACCCCGCTTGTATATAGCTTTCTTTTCATATTCTTATGCTTGATATTATATCGAGTTTTGTGCAGACATTTAATGGTTCATAGCATTACGCAGCTGTATCCGCCGCCGTGAAGTCTGAAAGGCACTCGTTTTGTAGCGTCGCTTATATTCGTTGACACGATAGGTTCCAATATCGACTTAGTAGGCAGACGTTTTTCTAAAATGTTCTGCAGGCTGGATCGCCCGCAGGTGCGAGCGAGACGGCATGCTGTAGTCGCCTTGTTAGCGTGGCGTGTTTCGAAGAGTGTGTTCCAAGTCGCGAAGCGTGCAAGGTGTGTGTTGTGATGCCCCGTTTTTTGGCCAAACGCTTCTTGGTTTATCGTCGCCTGTGGGCTAATATACCACTACTGTGTGTGTGTGGGATCCAAACCAAGCGCCCCTGGTCACATTTCTCATGCGGGCCTTGTCGTCCTTTGTTACCGCATATGAGTTCTGTGAAGAAATAATTTATCAACGCCTACGCTTGTTGGAGCATCTTGCCCCGTTCTGCCTGCCTTGTGACATTGCAGTGCCGCACGCTGGTCCCGTCCGACCGCCACAGGTGAAGCTAACAAGGTATTTTGTGTACTATTTAACGTCAGCAATTGTATTCTATGTACTATTTAATGGCAGCTATCTTATTTAGCGCACTAATTAACGCTAGCGACCATATTTGTGTACAATTCAATGGCAGCAATCATTTCTCACGCACTCATTAATGCCAGTAATTATATTTTGTACGCTAACCAATGCCAGCCATCATATTCTGCGTAATAATTAAAGCCAGTAGGTAATCATATTTCATGTACTACTGAATGTTTGTAACCTTATATTTTGTGTGCTCTTGAGTGGCAACCATCTTATCGGAGTACTAATTAATGCCAGCAACCCTATTTTGTGTACTAATGACTGTACAGAACTATATTTGTATGTCAGAACAATAGACCTATTTGTTAAATGCTCTTGTTGTATTGTCTTTGTGTGTTGCATGCCGAGTTTCAGGTTAAGCAGTCTGCAGTGTAAGATTGATGTAAAGCGGAGCCTAGACGAAGTTGTGAGCCTCAAAGGTAGGTCCGAGCGCTCCAGTTACCGGTTCTGGGGAGTCACAAGGCTGCACGCACCCTACCCCGTTTGGCTTTCACGGTTCTGTCGAACGTGGTCCAAATTTCGAATTCCGTGGCGCCCTATTATTTGGTAACACCCTGTATATGTCGTCGCACTTGTCCCTATGGTGTCCCGTTCATAGAACCACGCCCATATCCGGAGCGCATTAAGCCATGGCTATTAGTCTGTTTTCGAGAATTCCAGGGCAAGTGGTGACGCTTCCCGGACGTGATAAGTTAAGTGGCACTCTCGTACTCCGAGGTGTCACTGAAACAGTTTTATACCCTAACAATGAATTTAGACTCAAGCAAAAATTGGTATACAGAAGGATTTTAGGTCGTTGATTAAAAATATGAAATATAAATTACTGTAAACATAATGGCAGATTCAATATGGCGGCCACATGTAGAAAATTATCACTCATTGATGAAAATTCGTATACAGTATACGAAGCAGCTGATTAGATACAAATTTGAAGTTAAAATACTGTAAATAAAATGGAGAATCCTCTATTTGTTGATGATTTTCCATCACAAGATTTGGATTACGTTTTTGTTCTACTTTGTTGCTGGCCATGTATTTAGTTTTTCTTGTGTTTTTGTAAGTTCTAGTACCTGTACTACTTTTTGTAATGTTTCTCTTCTTCAGTAAACCAGAAAAAATAATATGCATTTGACAGATTGTGGATGAATAAACAATCAATGAAATAGATTATCTATACATATATAAAAGAAAGTCATAACCCTGACTAATCAACGCAGAGCCGAAACCACTGGTACTAGAAACTTGAAATTTGGGTGCAAGGTTCAATTTGTTACGTAAGGTAGTGCTAAGAAGGGATTTTCTGAAATTCGACCCCTAAGGGGGTGAAAAGCGGTAAAATGTGTTTTCACGAATTCCTCCATATCTCTTACATCCGATAAGATATCAATTTGGTGTTTACTTGCAAAGATTACCAATGCAAATACCTATAAACGTATTTCAGGAATTTGCCTTAATTAAGCCCTAAAGGTGCAAACCTGGATTGGGGATGAATTAAAGAACCCTTCGTATCTGCTATGTTTATTGAGTCAGAACATTCTTTTTGGCTAATAGATGTATTTTTAAAATATTTAGAAAGAGGTTTAAGGGAATTTAAAAATTCTAACCCTAAAGGGGTAAAAGCAGGACAAACTGAAAAGGGGTAAGGGGGCTAACATTATTATTTTTTTTGCTGTGAGTTCCATTTCACAATAAAATGGGTTAAAAGCGATTTTTTTTAAATTGCGACCCTACGGGGGTGAAACGGGGTAAAATGTGTTTCGACGAGTTCCTAAATATCTCTTCGACCCGACGAGATAGCGACTTGGTGTTTACTTGCAAATATTATCAATGCAAATACCTAGAAACGTATTTTAGAATTTTGCCTTAATCAACCCCTAAAGATGCAAATCTGGATTGGGGGTGAATTAAAGAACCCTTCGTATCTCCTATGTTTATTGAGTTAGAACATTCTTTTTTGACATATAGATGTATTTGTAAAATATTTAGAAAGGAGTTTAAGGGAATTTGACAATTTTAACCCTAAAGGGCTAAAAGAAGGCAAAACTGAAAAGGGGAAGGAGGGTAAAATTATAATTTTTTTTGCTGTAAGTTCCATTTCACAATTAAATTGGTTGAAAGGAATTTTTTTAAATTCCACCCCTACGGGGGTGGAAAGGAAAAAATGTGTTTTCACGAGTTCCTCAATATCTCTTAGACCCGATGAGATAGCGACTTGGTGTTTACTTGCAAAGATTATCAATGCAAATACATAGAAACGTATTTCAGGATTTTGCCTTAATCAACCCTTAAAGGTGCAAATCTGGATCGGGGGTGAATTAAAGAACCCTTCGTATCTCATATGTTTATTGAGTTAGAACATTTTTTTTTGGCATATAGATGTATTTTTAAAATATTTAGAAAGGGGTTTAAGGGAATTTAAAAATTTTAACCCTAAAGGGGTAAAAGAAGGAAAAACTGAAAAGGGGTAAGGGGGCTAAAATTATAATTTTTTTTGCTGTGAGTTCCATTTCACAATAAAATGGGTTAAAAGCGTGTAACGCCCGTCAGGCAAAAGTCACAGTCGTAGAGCACAAACGAAGTATCTAGGGGTGGTTCAGAGAAACCTCGTGGAATTCACTGTTACTTATTTGAAAAGAATTTAATAAATAAACAAAACTGGGCGCCATGAACATAATAAGTTCAAAATTGAATAGAGTAATTTATTATATTGTAATCAAAAATTGGATTTAACATAAACATTGTTTCTTATGGTTTTGGCTGAAATAAACCAGCGTCTAGAATTTATAGCGGTACAATTCATCGTAATAAAACATATCTGTATATTAAATAAAGGCTGCAAAAAAAACTAGTATGGCCATACCTCACATTGTTATATCAGCCGGAAAATTAGGCATATAAACAAAATACATACTACCTCCAGTAATTAATAAGCAGCAACTAAAAAATTACTGTAAATGGTTTAATCAATCAAATGTTGATAAAACATTGCTCATTGTAATCCCGTACAAGGAGACGAATCTGCTTATTAACCAACTAACAGGTATAATAAATAATAATATAGATAACGCAGTATTTACCTTAGGCGGGTCTTCAACCAATTTTACTACGTAAATAGAATAGTAATAATTACTTTTCAATTAAATAAATATAAATTAAAAATCGCAAGTAACATTATAGTAACTTAAATTCAAGTAATAATGAATAACTAAAGTTTTAGAAGGCAAAACATAACCAATTAATTTGTCACATTAAATGAGTTATTAAACCACCGTTCGGTAAGCAATTCTGCTTGATTAGTTCAATGTTAAATACGGATATCAGGTAAAAGAATTCTTATCTTGGATGTGGTGCGTGGTGATAAGCCCGACGCCTGTCCTGCAGGTCGCGCTAGGTCGAATTATTTTGAATTCAACACCGGAAAAATGTCCATGAATAACGCTGGTTGGATTCGGATCCATACGTAATTATTAATAATTAGTATGCTCGTGGCCGTTCAGTTGACCCTTCAATCAGCCAATAAGTTTGGGATGTAGCATAAAGAAAAAGCTAAAATAAGGAATGCAACTATAAGGATTAGAATGTAAATTGTAGGGATAACTTACGGTTTATATCGAACCCTTTTGCAACAAATGTTTAAATGGGAATAATTATACGATTTCTCGTAACTCCGTAAAAGTAGTAACACCATCTAATAATCAATTCACAATCCCAAAAAGCTAAAATAAGGAAAGCAACCATGAGGCTTAGAAGTTAAATTGGCGAAAATAACTTACGGTTTATATCGAACCCTTCTATATCAAATGTTTGGATTGGAATGAAACTACACGATTTCTCGTAATTCCGTATTAGCAGTAAACCCAACTAATACTCAATTAACAATCCAGAATAATAATTTGATTAAACAAAAGTTCACTGTGCACATGAATACATTTAAAATCCGCTAGCTGCGAAATGCACTTCCGACAATCTCTGTTTCGAATGCCTATAACACGGGAAGGTCGCGCAGAAAATCATATCGCCTAGTACCACACATTCAAAATATGCATACATACAGGGTATTCTCAAAGGATTTGTATATTAGTATATGAATAACGATATTAGATCGTTACACACCCCCTCCCAAAAGTATAAACTGGTCAGCGTAAAGAAATAAAACAAGCACCGTAAATAATCTGAAAATCCGAAGCTTAAATTATAACTTAATTACGAAACTATGCTATTACTAGGTTAACAGAACCAATAAAGAGTAA
This sequence comes from Agriotes lineatus, assembly GCA_940337035.1. NCBI lineage: Eukaryota > Metazoa > Arthropoda > Insecta > Coleoptera > Elateridae > Agriotes > Agriotes lineatus. The sequence goes on from OW679199.1 coordinate 102,505,748, forward strand.
TAAACGACCTCTAGATCCAGATAATTCGATAATAATGCTTGGACATCTAAGAGATATAAAAACACCAAGGAAATGTCCCATTGAAATTGGCATAAAATAATCATCTTAGTGAAAGTACAAATAATCCAATAAGACAAAACTAACAGGATTGATATATGTACTGGCTAGCTAAGCGAAGCAATATCTTGATTCTGATAAAACTCAAATCCCTTACCTAAAATCTAACTTAACCTATAGGAAACTTATATATCTACGAATTAATCTAAACCTATAATATGAATTACACCTATACCTAAATCATTAAGTTTAACCTATATCGGATTTTCTGAATTATAAGGTTTTAGATCTTTGAGATGCCAAATTCCTAAGTTTTGACCATTTTCAGATCGAAGTTTGTATGTCAAGGGGCCAATCACGTCACTAACTATGCATTTAATAAATTTAGGAGCTAGTTTTTGACTAAAATGTTTGCTTGAATCAGACAGGACATAATTTTTCTTCCAAACTAATTCACCTTTTTGAAATTTAATGGGTCTCCGTCTTAGATTGTATCGTTCGGTATTCTTTTTATAAGCAATCTTCAACTTACGAACAACGTCTTTATGAATATCAGTTAACTGATTCACACTATGTACAATATTTTCACGATCACCTATAGATAGTTCTTCTGCTTTCATATCAGTAATTTTTCCATAATAGTCTCCATTAATGGGAATCGTACGTCCAAAATTAAGAAAAGATGGTGTATACCCGGTTACTTCATGAACTGAATTTCTTATGGCATGAGCTACTTGGTATATTTCAGCGTCCCAAGTGCGATGATTTTCTTTAACATAAGCTCGAATCGCTGTACCAATGACTCGATTAACTCGCTCAACATAATTTACTTGAGGGTGATACAGTGCGTTGTACCATAATTGTTGTACTTTATACTTGTTCATTAATTTTTTGAATTCGGCACTAATAAATTGAGGACCGTTATCCACCATACATATTTGGGGTACTCCAAAAATTAGAAAAATATCATTTTCAATAAACGTAGTAATAGTTTTAGCGGTATGTTTCTTCATGCATTTTACAAGTACGAATTTTGTTAACCAATCAGATACAACCAGTAAGGAATTATTACCTTTTGTAGAACGTGGAAAGGGACCAATAATATCTATGGATAGGCACTGAAAAGGATATTTGACTTTTTTGTCTTTACCCATGAGTCCATATTTTAGATAATTGGGTGATTTAATTGCGGCACAAACATTACATGTTTTAATATACCTAATAACATCAGCTTTCATTTTTGGCCAGTAATATTGCTCACATAATTTCTTAAACGTCTTAAAAGTTCCTAAATGTGCAGATGTAGAATCGTCGTAATGTGATCGTAAGATTTCTCGCCTGCGAGAGGATGGTACAACTTGTTTCCACTCGAAAAGATTAGAAACTATATCGTGTCTATTTGCAACATATTTAAATAGTCGGTCGGCTTCTATTCTCCAATCAGGATAACTATCAGGTTTTTCATTAACGCGGATCAGCATTTTCCTATACCAAGGGTCTAAATCTCCGTCTTCTAACTTAAGAAAACTTACTTCAATTGGAGCTCTAGAAAGCGTATCGGGTACAACATTTTGTTTACCTTTGCGGTGTTTTATATCAAATGAAAATTGAGAAAGCTTAACACTCCAACGTGCAAGACGACCATTTGGTTCGCGCATGTTATTTAACCATTTCAAAGAATAATGATCAGTATATACTATAAAGTGAGTTCCTTCTATATAGCCACGAAATTTTTCTATGCCAAAAACAACAGCAAGGCACTCTCTTTCCGTTACCGAATAATTTCTTTCACATTTAGATAAGGTTCGTGAAGCATAAGCTATTACTCTTTCATTCTCTTTTTCACCTTGGGTAAGCACACAACCTAGTCCGTAATCGGATGCATCACAATGAAGATTAAATGGTTGAGAAAAATCAGGACTACCTAGAATTGGGGCTGAGACAAGCAAAGATTTAATATCTTCAAACGATTTGTTAGCTTCTTCAGTCCAATTAACTTGCTGTCTTTTTATACGACCTTTTATAAGAGCGGTTATTGGGGCAGTTATAGTGGAAAAATCTTTAATAAATCGTCGATACCATGAACATAATCCTAGAAAACGTTTAATTTCGGTAACAGTCCTTGGCTTTGGAAAATTTGAAATTGCTTCGATTTTCGCGGGATCTGTATGAAGCCCCTGTTTGTCTACTATGAATCCTAAATAAGATAAACTGGGTTTGCAGAATTCGCATTTCTCAAAATTAACAGTTAAGTTTGCTTCTTTTAGACGATGACGAACTTCATCTAGCATTGCAATATGTTCTTTAAAAGTGTTTGATACGATGATAATATCATTTAGATATACAAATAATTTTTCTCCTAGTAATGGTCCAAAAATAGTGTCCATTAACCGTTGTTGCGTAGCCGCAGCATTCGTAATTCCAAAGGGCATTACCGTAAATTCGAATAAACCTCTTCCTGGCACCGTAAATGCAGTTTTAGCTCAAAAATCTTTATCGAGGGGAATTTGATAAAATGCTTGTTTCAAGTCGATTGATGTTAAATAACGAGCATCTCGTAATCTGTCTAAGATTGTGGATAGATAAGGAAGTGGATATGCATCTTTCTTTGTAACTAAATTCAGTTTTCGGCCATCAAAACATAGACGATAGCTAACACCATCTTTTTTCTTAACTAAAATGACCGGAGATGACCACGGAGAGTTTGAAGGTCGAACTAAACCCATTTCAAGCATTCTGTTTAATTCGGTATTTGCATGAACTTGCATAGCAGGGGACAATGGAAAATATCTCTGCTTGATTGGCAGAGCATCGCCAGTATCAATGCGATGCACCACTTTATCAGTACGGCCTGGTTTATTGCTTGATATTAGCTTAAACGATTTTATAACTTTATTTAAGATAAGTTTCTGTTCAGCATTTAAATCATCAGTACTACGAATTGCTTGTAAAGAATAGACTTCGGAAATCGTAAAACTGTTATTAATAAAATTAGTTTGTACACCAAAAGCATAGCTAAAATCCATACCTAAAATTAGGGCGTTAGGAATCTTATCTGAAATTACAACATTCACATTTTTAGAAATTCCATCTACAGTGATTGGTAAATTAACAGTTCCAAGTATGCTTTGATAGTGTCCATCAGCAGTTTTTAACGAAGAAGTAGGCGAATTCCTTTTTAAACAAAGGTCATATTTATCAATGAGATAAAATTCCGATCTCCCTAGAATTGTACAATTTGCTCCTGAATCAAAGAGAGAGGATATAACATCGTTAAATACGTGAACATTTATAAAAGGACGGTTATCGTTATCGTGATGAATAAATGCAGATGACACATTTGAAGAATTTTCTTTAAAAAAATTATGAACTACTTGCAACCAATCAGACCGCTCTTTTTCTTTATCAGCCTTAAATTCATCTATTTGAGGGACGAGGCGGCCGATGTTCCTTCCCCCAAGCCTGCGTTTTTTGGGTTACATTTCGGACATCGAAAGTAATATACGTTTGCGTGTCCGCAAACATAACAAAATATGGATCTTTCTTTACTACAGGTATGATAAGTGTGACCTCTAGACTTACAGTTCCAACATACAGTAGAAGAAGATGCACGATTAAAAGATTTAGGCAGTGATTTTCGCGTTTTCTTATCAAGTGTATGAGGTACAATATTTTCAACAACATGAACTTGAGGTTTCCTAGCAAATGTCGGTTTATACATTAAATCAGGTTCAAGCTGCAATGACGTAGATGAAGGGGAACTACGATATCTGGAATTTTGAATTTTGGTTTCTTCTAACCGTTTACATAATATTATTAGATGATCTATAGTAGTAATATCAGTTAAAGATAGTGAAGTAGCATAAAATGGTTGTAGATTACGCAAAATATACGTTAGTTGTTTACGTTCAGGAGGCTGTTCGGTTAGACGATTAAAAAGATTAACCATAGTAGCAATATAAATACTCGGTTTCTCATCAGAACCTTGTTTTCTATGTTTTATATCTTCCCACAATTCTTCGTCAAAATTGGTAGGTAAAAAATCGAAACGTAGTTTTTCAACTAATTCTTGCCAAGTAGATATACGCGATTTAACAGCACGAAACCATACTAAACCTTGCCCTGAAAATAGATCTACAGCGCTAGCAAATAATTGTGTAAACGAAATATTACGCGCAACTCTTAGTTCTTCGACGCGTTGAAGAAACGAATTAACTCCCATAACGCTTGTGTCACCGTTGAACGTAACGTTCCACTTATAAACGGGTACCGATTTAGTGGTCGTTTGTGAAATTTGAGGTAAAGAACTAAAATGGAGATTATCTAACTCTTCTCGTAACTGACTTTCTGACATGCGTGGATTTATACCAGCTCGATTGCTAGTGGGAATAGAAAAAGAAATTTGTCCTCGATTAGTCGTTGAATTAGCAATTGGTTGTTCCGCATTAGTAATTTCAGCAACCGGATTACTAGATGCTTCATTTTCTAAATCATTATCACTAACAACGTTATCGTCTTCCACGATATTATTTATGCAATCGATTAAATCAAGGCATTTCGCTACTGCTGCTGCATGTTCTTGATATAATTCTTCGTGGGGTTTTAATCGGTTTAATCGACCAAATAAATGCGTTAGTCTAGAGTTTAATCTATGATATTCGTAACCACTTGGTTTTTGAGTAAAGGTTTGCACTAGTTCAGTAAGTTCATCTAACTTTTTACTACATATGTCAATTTCTAGCCTAGCATCATAGGTAATGGGGTTATATGAGTTAATAATGGATGAATTCAATTTTTCCAAAGTTAGTTTAGCTCTAAGGGCCTTTCGTTTCTGATCAACATTCATAGAGTCAGGTTCTACATTCCTAAATAATAGTTCATACGATAATTCGTCGGTTTTTAACGCGTTAACATTCATCTTGGAGAATACTTGCATTCAAAAATACTATAACAATAAAAAATATCAACAGGAATAACCTAAACGAGGCTCCACCTTGTTGGGCGACAGAAAGTGTAACGCCCGTCAGGCAAAAGTCACAGTCGTAGACTCGTAGAGCACAAACGAAGTATCTAGGGGTGGTTCAGAGAAACCTCGTGGAATTCACTGTTACTTATTTGAAAAGAATTTAATAAATAAACAAAACTGGGCGCCATGAACATAATAAGTTCAAAATTGAATAGAGTAATTTAATTATATTGTAATCAAAAATTGGATTTAACATAAACATTGTTTCTTATGGTTTTGGTTGAAATAAACCAGCGTCTAGAATTTATAGCGGTACAATTCATCGTAATAAAACATATCTGTATATTAAATAAAGGCTGCAAAAAAAACTAGTATGGCCATACCTCACATTGTTATATCAGCCGGAAAATTAGGCATATAAACAAAATACATACTACCTCCAGTAATTAATAAGCAGCAACTAAAAAATTACTGTAAATGGTTTAATCAATCAAATGTTGATAAAACATTGCTCATTGTAATCCCGTACAAGGAGACGAATCTGCTTATTAACCAACTAACAGGTATAATAAATAATAATATAGATAACGCAGTATTTACCTTAGGCGGGTCTTCAACCAATTTTACTACGTAAATAGAATAGTAATAATTACTTTTCAATTAAATAAATATAAATTAAAAATCGCAAGTAACATTATAGTAACTTAAATTCAAGTAATAATGAATAACTTGTTACGGTATTAAAAGAACTTTACGACACCCACCACCCAAGGTGAGCATCGCACCACTGAATCAGCCCTGAAAAACTGGCACACTTGCCCTGAAATCGGTTCGAAATAGGCTAATAGGCCACGGCTGGAACGCTCAGGGAGTCGGGCGTGAGTCACACGATACGTTCTGGGCAAGCGTGTTGTGGCATAATATATATAGGGTATGTCGAAATTATGAGGGCGCCACCAAGCCTGTCTTAACCCGGCTAACCGGGCCTGGACGGTTAGACGGGAGCGAAGCATGCACAAATACTCCGCCGATAGGATTACTCAAGAGTTGCAAGGTCAAATAACAATTTCGGGATTGCCTTAAGCAAGGATTATAATTAGGTGTCAATCCGACCACGACTGCGCAGCTGTCTCACTCACCTGCACGCTCACAGCTTCCTCGTTCCGTCGTACAATAATCCGTACAATAAAGGGGCGTCTATCTGTAACAGAACATGCACAAGCCGAAACAAACAATAGTTCCCTTAACTAACCAATCATATATTGAACTTCGGGTTACAGTGGGCAGCAGAGTGCGTCGCCCTGTATCTAAACTTAACCTATAATTAAGGGCACCAGCTGGCACGCGCGCTCTAAACTTAACGACAGATGTTGCACATTAGTGAACAGCAATGAGCAGTAGTAGGTAGTAATGAGTACAAATATGCACGTTGCCTTATGCGGAGGGCAGCGAAGATTTACATTAACACTCGCGGCATGAACAGTCTGCAAGTCTAAATGAATACACTAGCGCAGTAATGAGTAGTAATGAGTACAAATATGCACGTTGCCTTATGCGGAGGGCAGCGAAGATTTACTTTAACACTCGCGTTCACAGCGGTAATCAGGTTAAAGGCACATACCTTAATGCGTAGGCGGCGAGGGAGCCTGGTACAGTTGAGTTGCGACGAGCTGCAATCGTAGGTGGCAGGTACCTTCGGTGTTACAACGGCGAAAGGGGGTGAATGCACAACCGCCTCAATGGCGACGGGAGACGCGTCAGGACGCGTACAACGGGACGACGAAAAGAAAGGGGCCACTTTCGTTCTGCTGAACCAAATCCTCGTAGGTCGAGATGAAGGGGGCACGACCCCTCACTTACAGTAGCAGGAACTGGGCTCCAAAAACACCCACGTTACGCCGAAGACCACTCGACAAACTCCGACTCACAACCACCACACAAGCGCTCTCTGCAACGGGCTCCGGACGACTGCTACTTAAGGCGAAACAGTATATCACATGATTGCTGAAGCAGCACTTGACGGGAAAAAGGGCTGACGCCCCCGCCAAGGGCGGAAGCGCCGCACGAACTCACGCACACTATCCGACCTCTTACTTGTTCGACGGCTCTCCGCTGAATCCCCAAAGAGAAGCGTTGGCAAAGGTCACCTTGATCGCGCGTCCCCACGTGACTAAACCACAGCGAATCGCAAGGCGATAAAATGAAACAAGCCAATGCGGGCCACGCTGGTATCACGCCACCACAGCGTGCTATTCGGAATTCGGAAAAACGCCATCAGAGGAGAGCTCCAACCGACGACAAATACTGCTTTTGAGGCTAAATATGTGCGAAATCGTGATTCTGAAATTAGGCGATGGAGCCAAATAAAGAACTAAAAGGGCTTAGCATACGGGCACGCTGCCCTAAAGCCTAGGTGGCTATTTAAAATACCAAAATGACCTAACTAAAGGCGTGAAATGCGATTAAGCATCTGCGACAGCAAAATGACTTAACACTCCCCTTACTTGAAAGAGAGTTCCCCGAAGTCTCTTATAAAACAACGAGGCATTTTGCGACGACGTAACGAGAACTCAAACGAAAACGCAACAACGAAAAACGAACGAAACAAAACACAAAAAAAAAACATTCGATACGATAGAGTGCACCCCCAAAGGGATTACGCACACTGGCCACCAGATAGGGTGCAAAGGTGGGAAGAGAGAAGAGGAAGAAGAAAGACTGGATACGCCAGTAGAAAATACGTAAATTTTGTCGAAATCGGGTACAAACAAGTCTTACACCTGTGGACACTTCCGACCAACCGTTCCAAAAGAACACAGGGAGGGGGGGGGTATAGAAATGGAAGTCCAAAGTCCCACCCAAGGGTTACCTGAAGAGGGCACGCTGCGCGTCACGAGATCGGCGCATTGTGTGGATCCCACAACTGGTATGAGTACCCAAGAGAAGAGGATGAACCACCAAAAAAAAACGAAAATAGTTGTGACAGAAACTGTCAAAAATAGTCATAATCAGTAATAGGAAAAACTCAGTCCACCGAAATCCTCAATCAATGCCGATGCCGGAGCCAAGTCGACTATTAAACCGCAAAGCGCGAGCTCGAAAGTGACTCCAACACCGAACACCAAAAGAAAATCCGGAAGAACCAAGCCTCCAAGGGTGTAGGCGTTCGATGACGCATGCCCAATAAATCCTTTTCAGAACTCCATGCGGCCCAAAGGGACTACCTTACGACGACAGGGTCCGCACGAAACAAAATGACCAGAAACACGCTCTCTTTATGTAATCCCACACAGGTGGTTGAAAATGGCGACGGCCAACGGTACGGTAAAAGAGCGCTAGGCCACGAAAACAACAGGGCATCACTACAAAAAAAAAAGTCAAAAATCTTTAAATACTTAATACTTGAAAACTTGAATACCAAAGAGGCCTCATGCGAACAGCAGCGCATTACTGCCACACAAAGCTCAGAAGCTTCAACGAAACTGTTCACAAAGAACACGATACTTGACAACATGACGTCATCAGACAAAAAGGGTACGGTAAATGACAACAAAACGTCAACAAATACGAAGCATTCCGACCAGCGGTAAAGACTCATTAAATACTAACGGAAAGTGTACAAAACACTACTATGACTGTTAGGGGCGTCCACGAAGAAGTCGGTAAACAAAGTTGGGCGGTACATGATAATAATGAAAATGAAATAAAAGTCCAACGAAAATAACTACGTCAAACCAACTAAGAAGATGGCCTGAGGGACGTAATAACCGCACGAGCGAATCTCCCCAAGCACACCAACAACAATCCACAACTGATCAACAAACCAAAACGCAGTGATGAAGCTGAAAATGAATTCCAACCTGCTCACCAAAAATCAACTCGGTACAACACCAAACGATAGAGAAAAAAAAATTGTCAAAATCGGTAATCATCAACGTCAAAATCGATAAACCTCGCTAACGTGAACGTCAAAATCGATAAACGTCAGTTCGGTACAACAAAAGTGTCAACTTAGCCCAAGGCTAAACAATGTAAACGACAGGGAATCGAAACTCCCAACTAAGCTTTCGAAAAGACTTAAAAAAAACAAGGTCGGTACCTTCACTCAACAACATCTGGTACTAAATCCGACTAATACGGGATAAAAATCTGCACTGAATGCAACGAAACATCTCGGTAGTATGAACTGGCTAAGAAAAACAAGAAACGACGGTAAAAATGACGAAAAAGATACTCAAAATATGAAAAGACATGGAAAAACACAAAAAGAAAACTCAAAAAGGCGATAAACAACAAGAAAACACAAAACTACAAATAGAAAATAAGAAAAGACAAGAAAAAAAACATATAGAAAACAAGAAAAGAAACGTAAAGACAAATGACAACTAAGAAAAAACATATACACGGTCAAGAAAACTAATGAAAATAAACTAAGAACAGGAAAAGACAAGGAAAGACATATAGAAAACAGAAGAAAACAAGAAAAGACAAATAGAAAACAAGAAAAGAAGCTCGGTAAAATATTCTACTAAGAAAAAAAACGGTTTGTTAGTCCATACCACTTCGAAATGACGAAAAAAAAACATTTGTGACAACGATATAAATGACACAACAAGGCTAGGCAAAGCAAAGCCAGAAAGGCCTGAAAAGCCCCGCGTTGAGCGACAAAATTAAGACGCACAACGAAGGGGCTTAACGAGAAGACGAATATCAGAAAAAAACAAGCCCACACGTTGGGATAGCCAAAATTAAGACACAACGGGTGGCTTGACGACAAAACCAAACAGACAAAACCCCACGTTAGGGAACCAAAACTAAGACGTACAACGAAGGGGCTTGACGAGAAGACGAATATCAGAAAAGAACAGGCCCACACGTTGGGAAGCCAAAATTAGCCTGTTACGGTATTAAAAGAACTTTACGACACCCACCCAAGGTGAGCATCGCACCACTGAATCAGCCCTGAAAAACTGGCACACTTGCCCTGAAATCGGTTCGAAATAGGCTAATAGGCCACGGCTGGAACGCTCAGGGAGTCGGGCGTGAGTCACACGATACGTTCTGGGCAAGCGTGTTGTGGCATAATATATATAGGGTATGTCGAAATTATGAGGGCGCCACCAAGCCTGTCTTAACCCGGCTAACCGGGCCTGGACGGTTAGACGGGAGCGAAGCATGCACAAATACTCCGCCGATAGGATTACTCAAGAGTTGCAAGGTCAAATAACAATTTCGGGATTGCCTTAAGCAAGGATTATAATTAGGTGTCAATCCGACCACGACTGCGCAGCTGTCTCACTCACCTGCACGCTCACAGCTTCCTCGTTCCGTCGTACAATAATCCGTACAATAAAGGGGCGTCTATCTGTAACAGAACATGCACAAGCCGAAACAAACAATAGTTCCCTTAACTAACCAATCATATATTGAACTTCGGGTTACAGTGGGCAGCAGAGTGCGTCGCCCTGTATCTAAACTTAACCTATAATTAAGGGCACCAGCTGGCACGCGCGCTCTAAACTTAACGACAGATGTTGCACATTAGTGAACAGCGAAGATTTACATTAACACTCGCGGCATGAACAGTCTGCAAGTCTAAATGAATACACTAGCGCAGTAATGAGTAGTAATGAGTACAAATATGCACGTTGCCTTATGCGGAGGGCAGCGAAGATTTACTTTAACACTCGCGTTCACAGCGGTAATCAGGTTAAAGGCACATACCTTAATGCGTAGGCGGCGAGGGAGCCTGGTACAGTTGAGTTGCGACGAGCTGCAATCGTAGGTGGCAGGTACCTTCGGTGTTACAACGGCGAAAGGGGGTGAATGCACAACCGCCTCAATGGCGACGGGAGACGCGTCAGGACGCGTACAACGGGACGACGAAAAGAAAGGGGCCACTTTCGTTCTGCTGAACCAAATCCTCGTAGGTCGAGATGAAGGGGGCACGACCCCTCACTTACAGTAGCAGGAACTGGGCTCCAAAAACACCCACGTTACGCCGAAGACCACTCGACAAACTCCGACTCACAACCACCACACAAGCGCTCTCTGCAACGGGCTCCGGACGACTGCTACTTAAGGCGAAACAGTATATCACATGATTGCTGAAGCAGCACTTGACGGGAAAAAGGGCTGACGCCCCCGCCAAGGGCGGAAGCGCCGCACGAACTCACGCACACTATCCGACCTCTTACTTGTTCGACGGCTCTCCGCTGAATCCCCAAAGGGAAGCGTTGGCAAAGGTCACCTTGATCGCGCGTCCCCACGTGACTAAACCACAGCGAATCGCAAGGCGATAAAATGAAACAAGCCAATGCGGGCCACGCTGGTATCACGCCACCACAGCGTGCTATTCGGAATTCGGAAAAACGCCATCAGAGGAGAGCTCCAACCGACGACAAATACTGCTTTTGAGGCTAAATATGTGCGAAATCGTGATTCTGAAATTAGGCGATGGAGCCAAATAAAGAACTAAAAGGGCTTAGCATACGGGCACGCTGCCCTAAAGCCTAGGTGGCTATTTAAAATACCAAAATGACCTAACTAAAGGCGTGAAATGCGATTAAGCATCTGCGACAGCAAAATGACTTAACAAACTAAAGTTTTAGAAGGCAAAACATAACCAATTAATTTGTCACATTAAATGAGTTATTAAACCACCGTTCGGTAAGCAATTCTGCTTGATTAGTTCAATGTTAAATACGGATATCAGGTAAAAGAATTCTTATCTTGGATGTGGTGCGTGGTGATAAGCCCGACGCCTGGCCTGCAGGTCGCGCTAGGTCGAATTATTTTGAATTCAACACCGGAAAAATTTCCATGAATAACGCTGGTTGGATTCGGATCCATACATAATTATTAATAATTAGTATGCTCGTGGCCGTTCAGTTGACCCTTCAATCAGCCAATAAGTTTGGGATGTAGCATAAAGAAAAAGCTAAAATAAGGAATGCAACTATAAGGATTAGAATGTAAATTGTAGGGATAACTTACGGTTTATATCGAACCCTTTTGCAACAAATGTTTAAATGGGAATAATTATACGATTTCTCGTAACTCCGTAAAAGTAGTAACACCATCTAATAATCAATTCACAATCCCAAAAAGCTAAAATAAGGAAAGCAACCATGAGGCTTAGAAGTTAAATTGGCGAAAATAACTTACGGTTTATATCGAACCCTTTTATATCAAATGTTTGGATTGGAATGAAACTACACGATTTCTCGTAATTCCGTATTAGCAGTAAACCCAACTAATACTCAATTAACAATCCAGAATAATAATTTGATTAAACAAAAGTTCACTGTGCACATGAATACATTTAAAATCCGCTAGCTGCGAAATGCACTTCCGACAATCTCTGTTTCGAATGCCTATAACACGGGAAGGTCGCGCAGAAAATCATATCGCCTAGTACCACACATTCAAAATATGCATACATACAGGGTATTCTCAAAGGATTTGTATATTAGTATATGAATAACGATATTAGATCGTTACAAGCGATTTTTTTTAAATTTTAAATTGGGGTGAAAAGGGGTAAAATGTGTTTCGACGAGTTCCTAAATATCTCTTCGACCCGACGAGATAGCGACTTGGTGTTTACTTGCAAATATTATCAATGCAAATACCTAGAAATGTATTTTAGAATTTTGCCCTAATCAACCCCTAAAGATGCAAATCTGGATTGGGGGTGAATTAAAGAACCCTTCGTATCTCCTATGTTTATTGAGTTAGAACATTCTGTTTTGGCATATAGATGTATTTTTAAAATATTTAGAAAGGAGTTTAAGGGAATTTGAAAATTTTAACCCTAAAGGGCTAAAAGAAGGCAAAACTGAAAAGGGGAAGGAGGGTAAAATTATAATTTTTTTTCGCTGTAAGTTCCATTTCGCAATTAAATGGGTTGAAAGGATTTTTTTTAAATTGAAAGGAAAAAATGTGTTTTCACGAGTTCCTCAATATCTCTTAGACCCGATGAGATAGCGACTTGGTGTTTACTTGCAAAGATTATCAATGCAAATACATAGAAACGTATTTTAGAATTTTCCCCTAATCAACCCCTAAAGGTGCAAATCTGGATTGGGAGTGAATTAAAGAACCCTTTATATCTCCTATGTTTATTGAGTTATGACATTCTTTTTGGCATATACGAATTTCTCAATATTTCATAAGGCCCTATAATGTAACAATTTGGTTTTACTTACCTATACAAGTTCCTAAAAACGTAATTCAGGATTGTGCACAGATCAACTCCTAAATGTGAGAATTAGGTTTCAGGAGTAAATTATAGAACCTTTCGTATTTCCTGTGGTTCCTGATGATCATGGTTTTTGGGCATATGTGTGTTTTTTAAATCTTTAAAAAGTGGTTTACAGTTTTTATTCTAAATTTCATTGTGAAAGGAGTAAAAATGGGGTAAAGGTAAAAAGAAGTTAAAAAAGAGGTTAAAGTTACTGATTTTTTTTCCGTGTGTTCAGTTTAGAATAAAATAGAAGGATTTCCGAAATTCCACCTCTAAGTTGAGGAAACCGGTATGTTGCTACAATTTATGAATACAACATTTAATAAGTACATTTATTATTTTTATTCTCAAGGGTAATACCACAAAAGGTGAAAATTTTTTGAGAATTTTTTTTGTTCACATGTAAATTATTGCGTTTAAATTTCTCGAAACCAAAACTGCCTTAAAAATTCCGCGAGACCGCAGGTCGAGTGGAACTTGAGCAGTTTTTGTTGAGAGAAATTTGCAATAATTTGCATGTTAACGAAAAAAATTCTCCTAAAAAATTTTTCCTTGAGTGGTATTTGGAAAGATTATTCAACAATATGGGTAGATGACTTTTACCGTGGTCGACAGCAGATATTTTTAACGTTTTACACTATTAATTCAATACGGGAGGTTCCAACACAATTATTATGAGTTTTAAAACGACGCTGATTTGCAAACTTTGACTTTGACGTTTTGGTGAAATAGCAGTCAAAGGCTACTCACTAAATTGAAATCATTGAAACCAATCGGGTTCGCTTGAAAACACTGTGACATTAGGGGCCGGCTGCAGAAAGCAATGTTAAGTCTGGTGTTAGCTAACATCGCGTCAAAGTGAACAAAAACGAATCAAATCTGAAATGTTTATGGTAACTAATACATTAGTACACAAAATTTGATGCGATTTTGTTCACTTTGACGCGACGTTAGCTAACACCAGACTTAACATAGCTTTCTGCAACCGGCCCTAGGTGTTTTCAATGACAATCAATTTTGATTGGCCATTTCTGACAAATCGAACAATTTTTATTGGTTCGTTCATTATAGTGTTGAATAGTCATTGTTATACTAAACCTATAGTTTTATAAATCTATGTAATAGTCCAGTCGTTGAAGGTAAAAAAATGCTATTACCTCAGAATTCTTTGAACCTTGATCGATTGACATGAAATTTGGTGAGTGGTTAGGGGATGGTTCAAGGAGCAAAAGTGACATAGCGCCGATGTGCGCTTTTACCCTAAGAGTGGATGCCACCCCTTCTCGGAGGTAGAAATTGTTCACTCAAAATAACCCCGGAAATGGATAGAGGAACAAATTCTAAGTAAAAAAATTTCTATATAATTTTTCCGATAGATTGATATTTTTCGAGCTATTCGCGATTGAAGACTGAGATTTTTCGTGATAAAAATGCATGTTTTCGGACGGTTTTTCGCGAATAAGTCGAAAACTTCGCATTCTATCAAATAAGTTGCAATGACCAAAAATGAATCTTAGAAAACATCAAAGAGATTGGTTTTTTTATTAATGCTTTAGGTCCAAAATAAAAGAAGTTATGGCTCGTTGAAGAAGATTTTTTTTTGCAACAACTTTGTTGGATGTAATCAACCTTAATTAACGAAATACCGATGCATTTTTCGGGAAAAACTTATAGAACATTTTTTGTAGTGATTGAAAAGACCTTTAAAATGAGCACTGTTAAAGTCTATTGCATTATAACTAAGCGAGTTACGATGCAAAAACGGTGGGTCACTCGAATTTTTGAAAAAAAAATGAGAGCTAAAACCCCAGCCATTCCACCATAATTGATATTGACCATTATCCCTTTACAAATTACTTTACCTTAGTATTACTCATGTAATCCAAAAGTTTTTCGACATGCTTAGACTTTGCATATTCAAAAAGTAAAGGGTTGAAGGGCTCGGGAGGGGTGGTCCGCGCACTATATGCAAACTGCTAACATTTATATCTCCGTTATTCTTTTTCCTACAGAAATAAAAAAAAACTGAAATGTTCGTTAAGAAAAAAAATCCACATTTTTGTACTATATTATTTTTTAGGTTTTTTTCTTTAGTTTTAGGTATTTTCAAAATAAGGTATTTTTTTAGGAAATTTGAAAAATACGTTTTCCATTTTCATCATATTTTTTTCGAAAAATACGAGTTTAGCCCGTCCAAACTTTTGGATTACATGAGTAATACTAAAATAAAATAATTTGTAAAGGGATAATGGTCAATATCAATTCTAGTGGAATGGCTGGGGTTTTATCGCTCATTTTTTTTTCAAAAATTTGAGTGGCCCACCGTTTTTGCATCGTAACTCGCTTAGTTATAATGCAATCGGCTTTTAACAGTGCTCATTTTAAAGGTCTTTTCAATCACTACAAAAAATGTTCTATAAGTTTTTCCGGAAAAATGCATAGGTTTTTCGTTAATTACTTCGTTGATTACTTCGAACCAAGTTGTTGCAAAAAAAATCTTCTTCAACGAGCCATAACTTCTTTTATTTTGGATCTAAAGCATTCATAAAAAACCAATCTCTTTCCTGTTTTCTAAGCTTCATTTTTGGTTATTACAACTTATTTGATAGATCGCGAAGTTTTTGACTTATTCGCGAAAAACCGTCCAAAAACATACATTTTTATCACGAAAAATTTAAGTTTTCAATCGCGAATAGCTCGAAAAATATCGATCTATCGAAAAAACTATATAAAACATTTTTTACTTAGAATTTGTCCCTCTATCCATTTCCGGGGTTATTTTGAGTGAACAATTTCTACCCCCGAGAAGGGGTGGCATCCACTCTCAGGGTAAAAGCGCACATCGGCGCTATATCACTGTTGCTCCTTGAGCTATCCCCTAACCACTCACCAAATTTCACGTCAATCGATCAAGGTTCAAAGAATTCGGAGCGGAAATCCTTCAACGACTGGACTATAAGGAGAACGACAATTACATACACATTGCCAGGAGATACGTGAAGCATAAAAGGGTTATGGAGACCTTTTTTTGGAAGAATATTGTTTCCTTTTTACCTACAATATTGTTTTGCAGCGTTTTTTAGTTTAGCGTATTGAGTGAGAGAGGAGGGGAGCATTCTAGAATTTGTTTAGGATTTAGAAGAAAAAACATTTGTAGTCCGTACGGAGAACGGGTATCTTGCTAGTATTATATATAATAACAAAAATATAGTTATGAGCACAAGTGTAATTAATACAGCTCATCTAGGTAGCGATCATCATAGGATACGAGCAAAAGTATATATGAAAATAGTACAATGTAACGTTACGCCCAGCGCGAACGCGATTCTGTAAATTAAAAATTAATTAGCGCGTTCCCCCTTGTCGTGCACCACGTTACAGACCGAAGCTCCGCGCCGAGAGGACGACGTGACGTCACCGCAAGCGATCGTCCTAACACTACTGCGCACGAATCCCCTCTTCAACGACCTCCGATTACGCTCGCACCAGGTATAAAAGCAGAATTCGAGCATCTTCGAGAATTTCCTAGTATTTTTCCCGAACCTCTTCCAGTCCTGATTCCGCTCAGGAGAGCCTCCGGGCTCTTCGAGCATCTTCGAGAATTTCCTAGTATTTTTCCCGAACCTCTTCCAGTCCTGATTCCGCTCAGGAGAGCCTCCGGGCTCTTCGAGCATCTTCGAGAATTTCCTAGTATTTTTCCCGAACCTCTTCCAGTCCTGATTCCGCTCAGGAGAGCCTCCGGGCTCTTCGAGCATCTTCGAGAATTTCCTAGATCTTCCCACTCCTCTAGTCTCACCTGTACTCTCAGGAGTGTCCCCCAGGACTTTTCGAGGGTATCCCGACCAGCTACCTAATCTCCTGCACGTTTGGGTTGTTACGTTACTTCCCAACGTGATTTCCTCGAATTCCTGCACGTCCGGATTGTTATTTACTTTCCGACATTATTTCCCAAGCACCTAGCGACCTAGAGAACTGCCCCAGGTCCAACAGCGACGGTGTCAGACACCTGGACATAAACAGAGTATTTCCGAACTCGCTGACGACGCCCTCCAAAGTTTAGGCACACGGGAGGCCAAGTCGTACTCGCCGGTGACGACGCCGTCCGCGAAGCAAATTTCCCGGCACCAGGACGGCGACGTAGACGTAATTAGGTCCGATAATTGCGTCTGGGGCGACTTTCGCATCCCCGAGGCCGAGGCGCGTGCACCAGGGGTCCCGGTCGAACGAGCCCGAGGCCACCGTCCATAGGCACGCACTCGCGGAGCTTGGGTAACCCAGCGGCCGCCTTCGTCAGCAAGAAACGGTACACAGTTAAGCAAAATTCACTCACCTGGGGGAAACAAAACAGTTGGCAAGTAAAGCGAATCAAACGCATCATCCGCCACTTGAACGATGGGAGTTTCACCACCAGACGCACTAGGTATGCACACAACTTAGTTTGATTTCGACTGCAGTTTTGTTTATTGAACGATTTTAAGATCAAATGTGTTGTTGTCGTCCGCCATTATTGGCGGCCTACTAATCTGTCATAATACTTGTTCAGGGCCGGCGTGTTGCCAACGTGACGAGAGGACTGATGTACAGGCTGTCCCGCAATAGTGTGCCACCGCTCGACTACAGATGAACGAATCCCCGTTAGAAGAGTTATTTTATTTTTATTACATTCTATTGTTTCGCGTTGTTTTAATACAGTTTAATTTAATGTATCCAGTTAAACGTTATTATATAATAATAAGAAATTATCCTGTGTTTCTTTCCACGTTACTACCTGAGCTTATGATTTGGATCTTGGCTTTTTGAGCTAACTTTGGGCAACCAGTTTTCAGGCTGGTGATTGTAGTATTTAAATTAAATTAAACTAGCCCGTCAGGCTACATTTTGGCGCCCGCGCAGGGACGAAAACTCAGACAGTAACCAGGAAAGAAACAGAATAAAAGCCCCGCCGTTCCGATATTCCAATATTCCAGTATTCCGCTAGCCCGATATTCCAGTAGTCCAGAATCCAGATTATCCAGATGGCGCCCGAGGAAAAAACCCTGTTAAAAACCGAACTAGTAAATGTTGTAAGTAAAATCTAATAATGTACAAAACCTGTTCCAGCTTAGCCGTCAGAGAAAATGTACCAGTGCCCAGTAACAGAAACGTTCAAGCTTAGTATTCCGAAATCCCCGTCCACGTCCGTTCCCGTCCAGATAAGATCTTCCAGAAATCCCGTCTAGTCTAGGAAATTCTCCCTCAGGGGCCAATACTATTCTTCAGTATTGGTACGGGCCTAGCAACCCCGAGGTACCCCAGCAGATGGCGGAAGACTCCGACCACGGACCGCCCGGACAATCCAGATGTCCTTCCGTGGTAGTTTTCCAAGACTAGATCCGCAAATGGCCGAAAATACTACGGACCTTCCGAGACAATCCAGATGTCTCTCCGTAGGAATTTTCCTGTACCGGATCCGTCTGTAAGCACCTAGTGTATCCATAGAAATTTTCCAGTACCAGTTCCGCCGATAAACAGTGTGTTGAGTGTGTTGAGTAAAAATGTCGTTTTTTGTATAATTTCAAGTGACATTATGTCAGTTTTGTAAAATTTTAAGTGAAATGATGGTGTCAGAACATTTTTTCAACGAAATTGCTTGTTTTTATTCAAGTTTATGTTAATTTGTTGTTAACATACATATATTTTCATCAAAAGTATAAGAACTTCGTAATAAAAATGAACAACGAGCCTACGTAACTGAAATTTTGTTCAAATGATGGTGACAGAAAATTTTTTCAACAAAATTGCGATTTTTGAATGAGAGTTGAATAAAAATACTGTTTTTGCAGAGAATTTGAAACTGAGCTAGCATGAGTTCTCAAAAAAAAATTGAAAAAGTGTACGTTTGGATATAGTGTTGGGCCATAATTATCTATAACAGCAATGAGATAACATGAACAAGCAAATACAACGCTTGAGTAAGAAAGAGATAGCCATACAAAAAATCATATTAGTAGGCATGTTTAGTTGACAAATGTCATAATTAAAATTAAGAGTCAAGCCTTCTCGAATATTTGCTTCTATGTTTATCTCTTTCTTACTCAGGCAATACGTGTTATCTTCTTGTTCATGTTATCTTATTGCTGGTATATATAATTGTGGCCGAGAACTGCAGCGTGGCTAAAGTTCGTAGCGGATGACACACAACCGATGACTAAATAGAAAGTCTGCCTGGGGCTATAACGTCTTTTGTAATTACGCATAGCAACATAAATTTGAGCATGCTCTAGCACGGTACTACGAGTGAAGAAGAGAAAGCTATAGAAAACCAATGAAGATTGTGTGAGATAGCATCCGATCTGTTGGGGCAAATTATAAAAATAAAGTAATTATTTCTATTCATATAGCTTTCAAATTTTCGACGGTCGAGCGGATATTTCCAGCTATATAGTAGGGTGGGACAATGAGAATCTCGATAGTGCGTCGCTCAAATTATAAAAATAGACTAATTATTTCTAGCAAAACCAGTTACAAAGTCAATTTTTAAAAAATTGTATCAACCTTTAAACACAATAGGCTACACAATTCCATTCTTATAATTGATATTTTGAAAAAAATAGTTTGTTTTAAAAGCTGGGCTTGTGACGTCAGAGCAAGGAAAGTATCTTTCCGATAACCACATTAAAATTTGCAGCGCCGCCGTGGTCTCGAGCCACTAACGGTTGCAGATAATTTGTGGAAGACGGACGTAGAGCGTGCAAATCCGAGCCCACTAGAGATTTTTTTAAATATAAACAGCCATTCTGTGAATGCAGGAGAGAGAGAACAGCTTCGATGAGAGAGACGGAAGATTTACCAGTTTGAAATTCAAATATTTGCGAGAAAATTAAAATTAAAACGACAACCGCGAGAAGTGCGTACGCAGAAAACAACGATGGCCGACACCCGGGAAGTTTAAATTGAAAAAAGGGAACTTAGAAACTTCATATGTGATTAATTAGATCAAAACGCGAAAATGAATTAGATCAATCCGCGAAAATTAATTAGATCAATCCGTGGTCTAATTCGTGGAATTAGATCAAATCGCGGATTTAATTAGGTCAATTAATTTGATTGCTCCAGTTTTGGTGTCGCCCTACTACTCATAGATGTATTTCGTTTAACAAATATGGCACTACCATACTGTTCATGAGCTCTTTCCATCACAACGCGTATTACACTTATCTTACCTATCTCAAGCTCTGTGAGTTTCTTGGAGGCATAGGACATTGTAATTTGCTTCTTAGCACACCGCAAATCCGAGCCCACTAGAGATTTTTTTAAATATAAACAGCCATTCTGTGAATGCAGGAGAGAGAGAACAGCTTCGATGAGAGAGACGGAAGATTTACCAGTTTGAAATTCAAATATTTGCGAGAAAATTAAAATTAAAACGACAACCGCGAGAAGTGCGCACGCAGAAAACAAAGATGGCCGACACCCCGGGAAGTTTAAATTCAAAAAATTGAACTTAGAAA
Organism: Agriotes lineatus; assembly: GCA_940337035.1. Lineage (NCBI taxonomy): Eukaryota > Metazoa > Arthropoda > Insecta > Coleoptera > Elateridae > Agriotes > Agriotes lineatus. The sequence continues at coordinate 102,526,509 of OW679199.1, forward strand.
AAATCTGAAAAATTTCAAATTCAAACTGACAGCCGAGAGAAGTGCGCACGCAGAAAACCAAGATGGCCGACACCCGGGAAGTTTAAATTCAAAAAATGAAACTTAAAAAAATTCTGAAAAATTTCAAATTCAAATATTCGCGCGAAAAGTGAAAATGGCCGCTGCGTAATTCCGGAAGCAAATTAAAAATGGCTGCCGCGTAATTTAATCAGTAGCACATATGTAAATTACATATCAAACTTCATATGTGATTAATTCGATCAAAACTCGAAAATTAATTAGATCAATCCGCGAAAATTAATTAGATCAATCCGCGGTTTAATTCGCGGAATTACATCAAATCGCGGATTTAATTCGCTAATTTAATTAGGTTAATTAATTTGATTGCTCCAGTTTTGGTGTCGCCCTACTACTTCTATGTCATCAACCGCCTAAACATGAGAGGAAAATGTAGGCCGGTTAACCGTTAGAAAATATTTTTACCAGCACTATTATAATCCATGAGCATGATTTTTTAATTAAAATTTTAATCCCTCAGCCGGCAGTACGGCTGAGTGGTGATTAGAGCTTACAATACCGGGATCCCGGGATCCCGGACAATTTTTGTCCGGTATTGAAAACCGGTATTAATGTCGAAAATACCGGTATTTCGGTATTAACGTATTCCTATAAAAATTACATTTATAAAAATATTTATTACAGTTAAAAATTAAATATGTCTCATAATGTGACCAATAGATCAAATTTTACACGTTCGGAGATCTAACAGCTCGTTGCAATTCTGAGAAAACTAGCGCCTCATCGGCGATTTGTAGTAAAGCTTGTTGGCCTGACGCTGCTTAAACAGGGTTCAACGGGTAGATGCGGGGTGCGGTATATTGTTCTGTAAACTTTGCATACTGCTTCGGTTATTCCCCTATCAATAGTTTTCAATACTTTCCGTTGTGTTGTTGTGTTTCATTTGGTCCTAGTTGTAGCCAATCTTTACAATTTTAATGTATTATATCAGTATGTAAACTGTGATTTTGTGCGAGTGAAAATAGAACTTATTGCTCCTGCGCCTGTACATCAATATAAATAAACAGTATCTAAATACCGTAAGTATTTTTAGTTAAACAAATTATTCATTCATTCCTTCATAATCTTTTACTCTTTTACCTTTCGGTGTCGATTATAGCATAATTAATTTAAACATATTTTAATTATTAGACATGCCATAACCCGTTGGAGACCATGGATACAAAATACTTTGCTGAGCACAGAAAAGGAAACGATGAAGCTTCCGTTTGGAATCATTTCCTAACAGAAAAAAGTGGGCAATTGGCTAAATGTAAAAATTGTTCTAAAGAAATAAAATGCGGTGGAGGATCTACTAGTGGCCTTCATACCCATTTGAAATCAATGCATGGATTAACTCTTAAAAAAAAGTGTGAACCCACTAACAGTGACGGACAAGGTGCTTCGAAACAGCCGAAACTATTAATAACGAGTTATTTTAAAAACAATAAAAATAATAAACTTCCAGAAGTGCTTGCACGCATGACCGCTCGCGATGACCTGTCTTTTAATATTTTCATTGATTCTTATGACATTAGAGAAGGTTTGAGTGCAAGGGGGTTTAAAGATATACCAAAATCTTCTCTCACAATAAGAAATATGGTGCTAGGATATAGCAAGATTATTAAAGAAGCTGTAACTAATGAAATATCTAACTTGAAATCTGAAGGTAAACGCTTCAGTATTACCTTTCATGAATGGACATCTATTCGTAATCGGCGCTATATAAATATTAACGTGCACTCTGCTGGGGGGACTTTGTGGAATATCGGATTAGTACGTGCAATCGGATCCATGCCAGCAGAAAGGTGTTTAACACTTGTGGAAGAAAAGTTAAATGCTTTTGGTTTAAATATTTCTAGTGACATAGTTGGTGTAACCACTGATGGTGCATCGGTTATGGTAAAATTAGGGAAACTTATACATGCTGAACATCAGCAATGCTTGGCACATGGTATAAATTTAGCAATTACGGATGTTCTGTATAAGTCAACCCCTAGTATAGATGTTGATATACAATATGTCGAGGAGGGAAGATGACGATGACGATGATATGGATGAAGAAGGGGATGTTGATGCGTCATTATAGAATCTGATTTAGTAGGTACTGCTAAACACAACTTCAATATTAGTCATGCTCAAATATTTCCTCTTGTAACAGAAATACGGAAGGTAGTAAAGATTTTAAAAAGTCACCTTCTAAAAATGACTTTTTTTTACAAAAGTACGTCAAAGAACAATTCGGGAGGGAAATTGCTCTCAAATTAGATTGTCGGACACGCTGGAATAGTATGTTGTTCATGTTAGAAAGTTATGAATTAAGATATTGTGTTCAAAAAGCGCTGATTGATATAGGTTCGCCTATAAATCTTTCTGACGATGAACTCAATTTACTATCTGCAACTATTGCCGCCTTGACTCCTATAAAACTAGCAGTGCGCGCATTATGACGAAAAGATGCACATCTTTTAACGGCCGTTGCATCTTTAAATTTATGATGGAGGCTCTTGCCCAACACAAATATTCAATATCTTTGGAACTACTAGATGCTTTAAAATTGCGCATTTTACAGCGACGAACAGATTTGTCCCAGATACTTCAATACCTACAAAGGGGCTCACAAGATGACAACGGTTTGTTATTTCAAAGTATACGAAAGGTACACTCACGAAAAATATTATAAGTATGTTTAACTAAACGGCTTTCACATGAAAATTTAGAGGAAGAAACACCACTCACAGAAGTTACAGATATAATAGAAGAATCCTGTTCGGGCTCTAATAATACGACTACTTTAGAATCTAGCTCGAGGTCTGTCCGTGACGTGTTAAAGAGAAACTGCAGGCGGCAATAGAAGAAACACTTACAACTGTGCCTAAGATTAAAAAAATAACGGGATTTGAGCAAAAAATACAAGATGAAATCACTTTTTTTTTTTAAAACTGGAACAAAAGGGACATATTTAAAAATGCAAATGAATAGTTATTGACAATTGCACCGACAAGTGTGGAGTCGGAAAGGGCATTTTCTGCGGCGGCCAAATCTGCACAAAAATTCGGTCTTCTCTTAATGATGAAACCATCGATTGTTTGTGTTTTTGAGAGCACATTTTAATAAAGAAATATAATATATTATGGACAATTTTAATTTGGTAGTTCGTATATTAGTTACACATAAAAACTTATTTTTTATATTTATAGAATTTATTATTTGTTATATTTTTCATCTAATGTATTTATTTATGTACTTATACTTAAAAGAAAAAATGTTAAGTTAATGGATTTCCTTTCGTAGGCAACGTTAATTTCAACAATAAATTTTTATTTGGTTTTTGAATATTATTTTGAAATGTAGGTACAAATCTACTAAGTACATTTTTTAAATAGTAATACCGGGTTTAATACCGGTATCCGGTATTAAAAATGTTAAATACCGAATACCGGTATTAAGATTTTGGTCCGGTATTGTAAGCACTAGTGGTGATGCATCTCTCACGGCACTTGCAAAAGTTAAGCACCAGTCTGCTCGGTCAGAACTTGGATGGGTGACCACCTGGAGAGCGGGCGTAGTGTTCTAGCCAGTCAGGCTCCACTACCCCAAGTACCTCCGCCGAATTTAAAATGCACACACCCTCAGCGGCTCGATGCGCTCGGCACCCCGACACTGTAAACGGTATAAGGGGTTACAGATTATGTATGTATGTATGTTAATCCCTCAAATACTCTTTGGAATAAAGTATAACACGTTAGGGTCAAAGTAAGGAAATTTAAGGCTCTATTTATTCCTATAAACGTTCCATTAAAAAAAAAAAAATAAAGATTGAAGATGTTGAAATTTAAATTAGTATTTTGAACACCGTGTATAAAATAGCCCATTTATTAAACTGACGACACCCTTTATTTTAAAGAAAGAAAGGTATTTAAAAGTGGGACTTTAAGCTCCAGTCTGCTTGGTCAGTACTTGATGGGTGAACATCTGGAGAGCAGCGTAGTGTTCTAGATTAGACAGGTTCTACTACCTCAAGTACCATGGTGGACAATAAATTTAGGCAGGAGAAATAGAAATTTGAGTTAGTTGGGCATAAGTAGTAGTAGTAGATGTCAAGCGAATGACAGACCGGCCTAAATTTATTGTCCGCCATTGTATCTACGCCGAATTTAAAAATGCGCATACTCTCAGCGGCTCGGTGAGCTCAGCACGCCGACATTGTGTAAACGGTATAAGGAGTTACGGATTACACACATTCGCTGTATAAATAGTATTTTTTACGACTAATCAATGTGCGTATAAAATGTGCACAGTATATACGATGAGTGTTAACCGCTTTGTCAAAAAACACAACTGTGATTTGACAGTTAAGTATCCTCACCAGACAGCTAGAATCTTTTGTACAGCTTGGTTGGGTTGTCAAGGTTTGTTTTTTAGCAAGTGTAGTCCTTATATTTGCTTTTCTCTTATCGGCACGTTTTGGACAATGTGGAATTCTGTAATTTGCTAGTATCCGCTCAATTACCCTATCACAGGCCCATCATTACTAAACATTTGCAGCCTTGTGAATCCCTCTCTGAAGATAATTGAGTAAATAAAAGTGAAGTAATAAAAATCACTTTTTATGTTGCAGGTTATAGCAAACACCATGGATTCTTGCAACCATAGGAAACCTTTTTTACAGTAAAACACACTTACATACCTCAAACATCTGTTTATCACTATTCCATCTCTTCAATATTAATGATATCCCATTTGCCTACAACTTTTGCCAGCAATGAGTGCATTAGCAGACCTCTTTCTCCAACTGGAGTCAAATAATAGCAAAGAAGCTGAAGAAGTAAAGCACAAGCTCCACGAACAGTTTAATTTTGGTAGGTTCGCATAAAATGGGTGAGCGTAGTTCTTGAAAACAACCTTTTGTAGTGCAAGACTCTTGGCTATTATATGGGGTCTACGACTACTATGTGGCCACCAATTCAGTTCGGGCTATGGAAATTCTGGTCAACATTCGAGAACCCCACCATGAGCATCTATTCAAAAGGTGCGTCTACTACGCATTTTATCATTTAAATTATATTAGTCCGTTTTACAGAATGGATGATGCACTTAAAGGCTCTAAACATGAACTGAAGGTCCTGGCACTGAATCTCTTGGGCCACATTTTACGAAAGCAACCCCCATGGCTGTACAAGATTACCGAACATCAGGTCCTTAAAAATCTTTTTAAACTTTTAAAGGTATGCAAGTGGTATGTCTTACGGTGACTTTATGCTATATGATGTTTTTTCAGAATGAAACCGATATCTTTCTGTTGATTAATTCCTTGTTAATCTTGGTTGTTCTTTTGCCGATAGTTCCTTCTCGGATGGGTCAACATCTGACAGAAATTTTTGATATTTTTAGGTGAGCTTCAGTTTTGAAAGTTGTACTAAAAATGTACTACTTGCTCGTATTTTTGAAATCTTGATTATATTTTCTGCAGTTTTCACTGAATGAAACCGTAAATTTAAACTTTCAAAATAGACAGGGTGATTCGAATAAAAGGTTGCAATGAACGTTTTTACAGATTCCAAAAATTATGATAAGTTTACGTATTTATTTTTAAGAAATTACGGAGAGCATTAGATACCTACCAAAATCTCCGATTTTTCAGAATTGCAGGTAGAATTTTAAAGGGTTGGGGAAAACCTACATATTTTTGAAAAAACTCTAATTTTTCATGTCTTTTTCTGGAGGATGAAAAAATTGTTTAGGAAGATTTGAATTTTTGGCAAATTAAGTGTTTACGTACAATAATTTAACTATCCCGTGGTGATGTCCGGTGTCACAGATCGGGTGTTTCTATTTTTTCAGAAGGTAGAGTTGCCAGGTTCGGTAACTTGAGACGTGCTATAAAACTCGTGTACGATTTAACAAAAAAATTTGTTTATCCTGAATTTTTTCATTTCTGGCATTTTTCTCACATAGTTACCAAAAAAATTAAAACAATTGCAATATGTCGTTAGGGGTAGCCAAGTGTTTGTAGACTATTGCCTCACAAAGTTCTACCAAAAAGCTAAATTTTATAATAGGCTTGTTCTTTATCTTCGCAAATAAACAAGATATTCATAGTTACCTTGAATTTTGTTTGTTTTGCTACGGACAAGGTCTAGGTGTGCGAACACCAACTGCTATGGTCATACATAGTGATGTGGGTAGGGTATTTATAAATGGGTAAATACGTAAAAACTGGGTATTTGTCCAATTTGTAATATTTATAAAGCTAAGGTAACTTATCTAGTAGTTTTATTTCAATAAAATAAACTATGTACATATGAATGAACTGCAATATTTCATGTGAACTTACAGCTTAAATGTTGTAACTTTGAATAAACGTGCACCCAGGTAGATTAATTGTTTACCAAGGAAAAATATTGTAGCTGCCGAAGTTTATAAAAATAAATCGACGCAAGAAAATACTTCCTGCAGAATCTACAAAAGACACACCAAAGTACAGCGACCCTGATTAGTAAAGGCCGGAAGTTCGGGCATTAAAAATTAAAATAGTTAAGGATTCAGACACTATAAAAATACAAAATAGGTAGTAAAAACAGGCATTTATTTTGCCATAAATATACTGAGACTAGTTGTTTTAGGCGCTCCACTTTTTGTGATTCATTTCTTCGACGTGCCGATTTTGAAAATACTTCAGTTCATAATTTACAGGTTTGCCACATAATTTGTAATACAGTACTGACCTGTCACTAGTTAACACAACACTACCATATTTATTAATTAATTTTTGTAGTTTCTCTGTTTAGCAATACGTGTACTTTTGGCTTTTTTAAATGTGCACGAGGACTGATACCACAATCACGGCAAAGTTCAAAACCAAACTAAAATTAATATCCAATTTTGGGAGTTTTTCTAACCGTTGTTAATAACGGGTGGGCCAAGTAGAAGTTTCTTTTTAAAAATGCAATAAAATGAACAAAAATTATTTTTTTTCCATATATTATGGCTTTATTGGAAACAGCCAAACATTTCCATTATTTATGGAATGTGATTTTATTCATGTGGCTGCTTCGACTAGCTGTGCAGCAGCGCATCATGTCAGCCCAATTTTTCAAGACGTTGATGGTTTTGGGCTCTATCTGACGAATGGCTCGGGCAATATTCAACTTAAGGGCCTGGATCGTTTGTGGATTGTCTGCATAACAGCGATCTTTTACGAAACCCCACAAAAAGATGTCCAACGGCATCAAATTGCAGCTCCGAGCCGGCCACTTTTATTGACATCGCCAAAACGGCTCATTACACGATTACCGAACTTGGTGCGCAAAAGATCGACTGTTTGATGGGCAGTATGGCATGTTACGCTATCCTGTTGAAACCAAAGGTCGTCCAAGTTAGTCCATGTCGTCAATTTCTGGCCACAAAAAGTCGGTTATCATGACCGAAACGGCGTTTCCAGCAGAATTTTAAAAAAATGGGCCAATGATGCCACCCCACAATCCACACCAAACTCACTCTCGTAGGATCATTGGCTTCTCGACGATCACACGCGGGTTTTCAGAGCCCCAGATGCGGCAGTTTTGTTTGTTATCACAGCCGCCGAGATGAATATGCGCCTCATCAGAAAAGATGATTTTTCGACCAAAATCGTTGTCCATTTCGAGCTGCTCTAAGATCCAAACTGAGAAGCAATAACGAGGCAGCCACGTGCTCCATAAATAATGGTAATGTTTGCTGGGTCTAGGACGTTTCGCCGCCGCCGTTTTGCCACCGCCGGTTCGCCACCGCCGTTTCGCCACCAGGCCTTTTCGCCACCAAGCCAGTTTGCCGCCAGAACAATTTCAATATTTGGAATAACATATAGATACACACATGATCCTGACCTAACCTAAGCTAACCTAACCTCACTAAATCGGTAGTTATTTTCGAATTCGGTACGTTAAGGAATTTGGGTAAAAATTCGGTGGACGGTCCGGTCTAGTGCGCTTGCACAAAAATGTAACAGTGAACAGAAAAATGTAATGTTGAACAGACTCTCTCTCGTATTTTGTCTCTAAAAAAAATCATCAAGACCTAACAACTAACATAAACCATTAACCTGAACCACCGCCGAGAGCGCAACAACATTGCTTTAAAAATTACGAGACGATAGCGGCACCCACAACATTTTGACGGACGCTGATCGTACCATAAACCTTACTTCGCTGGCAGCGCATGCGGAATAGACCGGACCGTGCACCGAATTTCACCCGGAATTTGTTGTTTTGAAAATAATCTTAAATGTAGACATTAACATTTTGTAAATTTGAAATTGTTAACCTTGGCGGCGAACTGGCCCGGCGGCGAAACGGCTGGTGGCGAAACGGCTTGGCGGCGAAACGTCCCATTCCGATGTTTGCTCTTTCCAATAAAGCCATAATATATGGAAAAAAATTATTTTTGTTCATTTATTGCATTTTTAAAAAGAAACTTCTACTTGGCCCTCCCGTTAAAAATCCCAGTTTGTGTAATGAATGGTTTATTTCCCTGCAGGTACTATGACCTTCAGCTCTTGTTATGCTTTTACTACCTACAATACAAGATAGTAATTTATACTTGGAAATGGATTTTATAAGAAAATAGCGATTTTAACAATCACAATATCAGCATTAGACACAAGTGACTTTTTGATTACCATAACTCAACTAGTGAGTTTTAGTTTAGACAATAATGTTTGACGCGTCATCTGCAATAAGTGTAAACAATATCACCTGGCAGCCGCAAAGGTTAAAACAAACAGGTAGTGTGATTTCGAACAAAAATGTTTGTTTTGATGCTTTTTCTGAGTTTATTGAGAGGTGTGGATAAACCCCTTAACCGATTTTAGTGAAACTTTGAAGGTTTACTAGTGCTATTAATGATCATGTTTTGGCACACTTAGATTTAAATTATTTATTCCATAGGCGGCTGGCTTTTTTTTTGAAAACTTTAACACCCTGTATCTCAGAAACAAAGCATTTCCGGACCCATGTTTATTAGGACTTTTTTGTTTCTGTTTGACCAAAGAATCTGTCTTTACATTTTTTTGCAATATTAAAGAATCACCCTGTATATTAATGATGTTGAATATCCAATTACCAAATTTATGCAAATAATCAATTCATAACTTTCAGAATTATTGGCTGTTGTTGACAAGATGTAGTTGTACGGGGCGATAAAAAAGAATCATAATCCAAGTGTGCTTCCACTTATGAGTGCAGTGTACCTTGATTAAGATTCTTCTCTGTATAATTAGTTGAGGCATGACACATCATTAGAGCGCGGATTAAAAAGCATTTATTTTTGAAGAATGAGCGCTTATAATTTAAGCCTTTACACCTGAAAAAAATCCAAAACAGAAGCCAAAATAAGCACTCAAAAAAACTAAATAAACGAAAAAATTCAAAAGGTAATTTTATTGACAAAATGCAAAAAACTAAATACAAACACAGTGTAACAAAAATATTAAATTGTATTACATATAGTTAATTAAAAATATTGCCTGCAGTCTGTTAATAGTAAATTACGACACAAGTGCGTAAAGCTACTTTTTAGACATGTGAGTGAGCGAGCGTTTTAAGCCCCGCGAGTGACTAAAGATGCTTTACGCATGTGTATCGTACAATATTTTATCTACGATAGAATTTAGAAAACACGGGCAATATAAAAAAATAATTTAAATGTAAATTAGGATTACGAGCAACCGGCCGTAATTTTGCTTGTTTTAAAAATTTTAAAACACGTTGCTACTGACAACGTGCCTAATGAAATCTTTTAAACACGTTACTATTGACGACGTAAACTAATGACAACATGTTATTAAACAGTCGTTTTACAAACTTAAAACTGCCAACTAAAAGGCAATTTTACACACTGTCATAGATAAAATATTCTTGTAAATAGAGAAACTTCTCTCTACGTCTACAGATGCTATTGGTGCATATTTAAATGCATTAGCTGGAATAGCAAAATTATGGACCGTTTCTCCTCTTGATAATTTTGTCATTTTAGCAAGTGTTTGAAATCCTTCATTTTTCAAAAGGACATCCTTTAATGTTTTATTAACTACTTCTCGAATATATCCATGCACATCCTGAGTACGCTGTATGAAGTCATCTACAACTTTTACCAGCGGTAGATTTTTCATTTCTAAATTTTGGATAGATTTACTTACATACCAATAATTTGCTTGAGGAGTTTCAAATTTTGCCGTAAAACGTCATCTTTTAAAACTTCTTGGCACTCTTTAATTAATACTGCAGCAGTTTCAGGTAATAAATGACACACAAATCTTTTAAATTGTTCTTTATGTTCTGCGTAATACATGGCAACTATTCGTTAAAAGCTTGAATTCTAAAAATTCATAAAAAATACTATCTTTTATTGTCTCGGCTATTTAAGCTAATCCATGTGCAAGGCATGTACAGTAGACCATATATTCGTAAAAAACTTTCAAAATGCAATCTGGTAGGAATGAATTAGTTAAACTTTCTTGCAGAAATCTAGCAATGGTTGAATGATTTGTTTTTTGTAATTCTTTGCAAGAAATCAAGAAGGGTCCAACCGACTTTTCATTATTTAAAACACTGGCAAGTAAATTAGCCATAAAATTTTTAAAGGCATGATATAAAAGTAGTGTAAGCAATTATACTCACATTATTGCGAGCTTTGAACATAACTTTACTCGCGTTTTTTATACCATTGGCTTTGTTCCATTTAATTAAATTCCCGTACCCGGTATTACAACCAGGTACAAAGCAGGAGGGCATAATAGAACAAGTTTACTTGACGCACTATAATAATTGAGTACTGAAATTCAGTAAAAACTGCAACAATTCGCTAAAAACAACACACAAATACAACTTCTTCCATAAAGGTACACGTATTTTCTCTAAAAATTTAGCGTGCGATGGAACAACTGCGCTGCCTGACGGTCAATCTACAAAGCACTAACTGTCAACCAGCTGTGGGCCCAATTATTCATTCAAGCGAGAATTCTCCTCCCCTTTACCTTCATGACAACAACAAAGCAATCAAATGCAAACGTTTAAAACCAACTGAACTTGTTGAGACAAAAGGCATACAGAAGTTTGAGGGGCGTCTTCCATAATCTGTCTTACATTTTCAATTACTCCTGCCGTTTTTCTTTCAACGCAGTGATTCAAAGAACAACGAAAAGTGTTATAATGCAGCGCAAGGTTTAGAAATTCCTGCCGAAACTCTGCAAAATAATCATGGATTGAGTACTGCCCTATTCCATCAATACGACAGCCGTTGCAAAAATAGGATTCGATCTGCCTGTCTAGAGAAGCTGATATTCTGTAAAGATTCTGTTTTAGTTCAAATTATTAAAACAAACTGTACTGTACTTCCAATATTTCACTAACGGAACACACAATTTACTAAATGAACAAAAAGTGACGTTTGGTTGAAACAGCTGATGTGGTACGTTCACAATGAACTTAACAGCGCCGCCCAGTACGTAAAGACTTTTTGACATTTTGCCTAAACTTATGGTTTTTACCCAAATCACAAAATTGTATAAACAACGTTATATATTTTGATCAGTAGATGATCTCAGTATACCTATTTTATTCTACATGTTGTGTAATTCAAATAGAGCACCTTTATTTACCAGTCGATCATACTGCTTACATTAGCTGCATGATATGTGTAAATCAAGCCATAAATAGCTGTGTAAATACCCAGGTTATTTACCCTTAAAAATAAATACCTGGGAGATTTACATCAATAGTCACACGGCCAAAGTTCCTTGAATTTGAATCACTTGTATATTTTGTACTGCATTAAAATATTTAAAGTAAAATTTCAAAAATAATGGCGAACAAAAACTAAGTTTAAATGTTTGTAACTTTCTCAACAATTACTAATACAGTCATACCCCAAATTACGACTCCTGACTTATATAACTTGAGATTTACGAACATTTTGAATAGCTACCATTGAAGAATGTACATAAACTAAGGGCTATGGGTTTCGTTTACGTTAGTTATGTACATTTACCACGATTTCATTGTAACACATGCATCGATAAATGTAAAAGGCAGTGACTTGCGGACATTTTCAAGTTTCGGCATCAGCCTGGAAACGAAGGTGGGGGGTATGCCTGTATAAGTAAAAGCCAGTGGCATTGCTGGTAATTTCCATTTATTTTCAAAGTCGCCTAGCAGCATGGAATTGCAACAACCCTGAGAAAGTAGTGGAGGAACAGTTAATTCATTTGCAAGTGGCTTTGTATGCCCTCTTCCAGCGACTGTATGGGATGTACCCTTGTAATTTTCTAGCATACCTTCGCAATCAGTACCGCAGCAAAGAACATATGCCCATCTTCGCACATACCGTTAAGGTAATGTCCTGCAGTATCGCGGGTCAAATAAGAATGCTAATAATGAAATTGTTGCAGCCCATGTTGGACACTGTCAAAATGCACCCTTTATTAGTTACTGCTTCCAAAGATAAAGAAACGACAACTGAAAGGTTGGTAGAAGTTTATTTGGCGTTTTGATATATTAATTTTGTAACGTTTCAGATGGAAAAAGATGGAAGCTCACGATGTAGTTGTAGAGTGTGAGAGGTTTTCGCTGGGTATTGCTGAAAGATGTCAGCATGAGTCTTGCTATTTATCCTTTCGATCACGGTCTGGGACTACTAGTTCAACAATTATGGCTGGTAAATATTAGCGTACCTACCTGTTCATTGTTTGTTTTTTACGTATATGGGGTGGGCCATTTTAACTTTTCACGGTTAGGATTTTGGAGATAATGGGGCAGAGATGAAAATCGAAATGATACAAAATTTATACATTACTGAAAAATCTTATCTTTGGTTATTGTTATACTGCAAATCTTTTTTGCCAGTCGTGAAATTGTGGTCTCATCAGCCAAAAGAGTTGAAGCAAAGTGTTAATATTTGTAGAAATGTGTATAAATACTACACTACACAGCGAGGGGATCTTTTAAGCAGTAAAAGATTAACGGCCAGTCTTATAAAACCATTAATCTGAGGTTAACTTTAATTCGTTGTTAAAATAAACAAAAGCGCATCTAAATTTGGTTACTACTGTCATAAGCACTAACGTTTTGATGCACTTTTGTTTGTTTTATCATGCCTACAACACAAGGTATGCGTTGACTGAGTAGTCATGCTGCTTGCCGCCGACGTCACTTGTGCGGTCTGTGCATATTGTAATGTAAATGAATATTTTTAAATTGGTTTTGCAGTTGGAGCTTGGCAATCTTAGAGGAGTGTTGTATGAGTGTTAGTCTGTGTTCGTGCGTTTGCAGTTCCGGAATATTGCAACGTGGCGGACAATGAACAGGCTGGGCCTTCGGGCTTGAATCTGCGGCGTTCTACACTATTCGGCTGTAGGCATCACTAAGTGAAACCTGATAGGCAGCCAACGTGTTAAAGTTAACCTCAGATTAGTGGACTTTATAAAACCGTTTGTAAGATTGGGATAAATATGAGAAAATATGTAACACCCCTTTGAGAGCTATTCGTATCACAACTTAGTTTGATTTATATCGAGAGATCCAAAAAAAACTGTTCCTCAGCAGGCTGTCGAATGAAAAGTCACGTCTTTACTTGTGTCGGATAATAATTAGTTGTCAATTTCTCTACGAATCTGGCAGATTGTTAAAAGATTTCTGCTCCTAAAAATGACGTTTCATTTTTATTTAACTAGTGAATCACCCGGTTCGCAAATTTAGAAGAGATTCATTAATATAAATTAAAAAAAAGATGCACCAGCCGGGAATCGAACCCGGGCCGCTCGCGTGACAGGCGAACATTTTACCACTGAGCCACGGAACTTTGTTGAACTTCGCGCTGCTGTAGTGGTATATAATGAATCAGCTGAGCTACACTGAGTTTTGCTAATTTGCCAATTAAAACCTTTTTTGAAAATAAAAACCGGCCTACGATCCAAGTCTAACGATTAGCAACATTTTAAGCCATCATACAACTTAATCGGTCCAGTATTGTCGGAGGAGCTAGCGAACCAAGATTTTATGTAGTGGATTCCAGCTGACACAAGTAAAGACGTGACTTTTCATTCCACAGCCTACTGAGGAACAGTTTTTTTTGGATCTCTCGATACTAAACAGTCAAAATCCATTGGCTTTTTGGAAATTGAGTTTTTGAAAAAGGTAGACCTTGCTCCCAAGTACCTCAAATCTGCAAACAGTTTCCATCAGACTTACACTTAGCTCCGGAGGTATGACACGTATGACGTTAAAAGAGATAAACTTTTGGGAAAAAATTAATATCACCTATCTCTGAGTAGAAACAAGGTCCGGTCAATGGCATTAGTACGAGCAAAAAATGATTAAGTTTTTTTGAAAGAGTCAACTTTTTGTGATGGGTGATTCCAGCAGGGTGAGGTTTGCAAGGTCCAAAATGTAGTTTTTTCTCGGAGTCGAGATTTTTCCTTGTTTTTGGTTTGTTGATTCAACTTTGGTCAAGTGCAATGTCCTATATAAGGATGTGTTTATATCATTAAGGATGGTTGGAAAACACACAATCTGAAAACTGCAAATAATCTAACAAGCGACGAGGCACTCCTCTACTTTGTACTGCATCTCCATGGGAATGCGAATCTGATTAATACACGATTTCGGCTTGTCTGCTCATTGCATGACAGTAGTGTTGTGTGCCCTTTAAAAAAAATTGGTAACTCCATTATGTGTACACGTAGCAGAAGAAACCATTAACCTCACTTCGTTGTTTGCTTAGAGATCAGAGAACTGTATTTTCCCCAAAATCTTGTGTGTACACGTAGCAGAAGAAACCATTAACCTCACTTCGTTGTTTGCTTAGAGATCAGAGAACTGTATTTTCCCCAAAATCTTGTGTGTACACGTAGCAGAAGAAACCATTAACCTCACTTTGTTGTTTGCTCAGAGATCAGAGAAGTGGATTTTCCCCAAAATCTTACGTACCATTAGGTCATATGTTAAAGTTAAAATTTCAAATCACCATAACTCTGGAACACTCCAACAGAAACGGTTTGCAGATTTGAGGTTCCCCTGTTTTAATGCGGTATTTATAGTGGAAGGGTTTTTTCTGTCGGCCCCTATTTTGACTTGATTACCTGTTTGGTTTAAAAAATGTTCTTCTTTTTAATGGTGTCACAGATTTGTTTAAAGTCTATGGACAACATATACAGTGTGTCCTCGGATAGGTGAAGCGACTCTTGTAAAAGGTAAAGAATTCTCCATTTTATTTTAATCTTTTGGGGTTCAGCCCTGCTTGGTTAAAGGCAGTGGCGTAACTTCAGATTTCGGGCCCCCCCTCGAAAATTTGCTGCGGGCCCCATATAGGTCCTTAATAATATCAAGTGGTAAAAACATCAATAATAATAATAAGATTAGGCACTACAAAACAATGTTTAACTAAGATAGTTAAAAAATAAAAAGGAGATTTTAAGCAATGTGCTTATGCCTGGCCTTAATGTTTGCAAAATCTGCAATAACCTGTTGCAATTCCATTTTATCAGCTATCTCTGATTCAATGGACAATAAAAAAGGTTTTGCAATCTTTCCTGGTGCATACTGTTTCTGAAACAATTTTTAATTTAGAAAAGCTTCTTTCAGCTGAAGCGACCGAAATAGGTACCTAATGTTAAAAATAATAACAGTGCTATCGCAATTTTAAAAAAATTTGATGATAAATTTCGATTATCAACTATTAAAAACTTAGCAAATTGTTTTACCCTTTTAAACTCTTTTCGTTTATCTAGATTGTAAATTTTTTTTGCAAAAGAACAAATGTCTATAGGAAATGAACGTGAAATATCATTTTTATAAAATATTTGGAAAGCTGTAATTTTGGAAAAGAGATCTTTCTCAGTAATTTCGCACAAAGTCTTTGGATGGAAACATGGGCAGAATTCGGTCAGAAAATAGAAGAAAACTACATTGAAAACCAAAACAATTCTGGAACGTGGTAAAGAGACTCAAAGGGAACCGATCTAACCAGATGAGAAACGTAAAAAATAAAAGAGGAGAGCTACAAACCAAAAATAAAGACATATTAGAGACCTGGAAAGAACACTATGCAGGAAAATTCGAAGATGAAATGGAAAGACAAACAAATGAAAGAATAAATCAAGACATAAACAACGAAATACACATAGAAGAAGAAGAGGAGGTACCGATCACGGAAGAAGAAGTAGTTAACGCACTGAAGAAAACCAAGAATGGAAAATCAGCGGGAATAGACGAAATAGCCCCTGAACTATTAAAGAAAGGCGGACAAGCTGTAGTAAAATGGTTAACGAGAATCTATAAACAAGCATGGCACATAGAAAAAATTCCAGAAGAATGGAAACAGAATATCATAGTCCCGATATGCAAAAAAAGTGACTCAACTAACTGCGACAACTACAGGGCCATCTGCCTGTCGGTGGTAGCCTTAAAAATCTACTCCAAAATAATCGAAAAACAACTAAGGGCGGAAACTGAGAACAAAATTGAGGAAGAACAAGGGGCATTCCGACCAGGACGACAACCGCAAGATCACATATACACAATTAGGACAATGATAGAAAAAATGCTCAAAAAGAATAGGGATCTATATATAGCCTGCTTAGATCTCAAAGCAGCCTTCGACCGAGTGCCTCGGAGATACATATGGGCGGCTCTGGAAGAACTACAAGTTTCACCAAAACTAACTAGAGTTATACAATCCATTAACAGTAACGCAACAGCAAAAGTAAGAATAAACGGACAAGTATCAGAAAGCGTACAACTGGATAAAGGAATCAAACAGGGAGACAGCCTGAGTCCTCTCCTTTTTGTAATCTACATGAATGCAATACACAAACAGAGTAAAAGGGAAACAAGAAAGACCATCTTAGGATATTACAATCTAATATCAATTAAAACGCAAGACCTCCTATATGCCGACGACATTATGATCATGGCAACAAACGTCGACCAGCTCCAAAGAAATATAGAGGTATGGAAGACAAACCTAGAAGCAAAAGGCATGATTCTTAATACAGATAAAAGCAAAGTGTTACATATAGCAAAAGATCAGATAGACGAAAGACTACAAATACAAATAGAAGGAAAACAACTAGAGGGAGTAAAAATATGCGAATATCTAGGAATTACAATAATGAACAATGGATGGGTAGATAAAGAAATAAGTAATAGAACAAGTAAGGCTAACAGAATCTTCAACCAGATTAACAACACCTTAATAGGGAAAAGAGAACTTAGTACAAAAGCAAAAGTACACTTATACAAAACCATATTTCTACCTACACTAATATACGGGGCTGAATCCTGGACAACCCTAGACAAACATAGATCACAAATAACAGCCTCAGAAATGAAATATCTGAGAAGGGTAGTAGGCAAGACACGCAGAGACCGAATCAGAAACCAAAATATTAGAGGAGACCTCAAAGTGGATCCAGCTGTCAGCGAAATAGAAAAAAGACAACTACAATGGTACGGTCACCTACTAAGAATGAATAACGAAAGATATCCCAAGAAATCTTTTAACATGAGATGCGAAGGTAGATGAGCAAAGGGACGATCAAGAACGAAATGGGAAGATAATGTCCGAGAGGCGGCCAGCAAACGAGGACTTACCGTACATCTGTTACGAATTCTCGCCCAAGATAGACAGAACTTCAAAAAATGGCTCAAAACGCCGACACCATAAAGGTACAAGGGAGAATATAAAGAAGAAGAAGAAGAAGTCTTTGGATTTAAAAAAACTAAAAAGGTTTGCCGTTTGAAATGTGGATTGAAACCTCTGACTTAACTGAGTTATTTTGATATCTAAAGCTCCATAAAAAGTGTTGTCTTTAAAATACTTATTAGAATCCGATAATCTTTGATCTTCCAAAAAAGGTCGTCAAAGTGTCTTTTAACTTTCGGTCTGCGTTTATTTTTAAATGTAAGATTTATGTTTCAGTGGTTGGCTAAATTGGTTGCTTCTAATTCAACACTAAGATACTTCGATATTTCTTTATATAATCTAGAAGTTTTGTTGTAGCTTTCATCAAATCCGTGTCTGGATTCTGTAGCATTTTTGAAGTGATGTCAAATTTGCCCAAAATGTTATCACAAAAACACAAAGAATCACACATTCAAAATTATCGATGCTGGTTAGGATTCTTCTCCACTCATCGCATTGTTCCGTTTTTATGTTAATATTGTTTTATTAAGAGCAGCAGTTGTGGAAGACCATCGTATAGGGTTAAGTATCTTTAATTTTATAGCGGATTTGCTCGCAATGGAACTTAAAATATCCCACCGATTTATGCTTAATCCAAAAAATGTGTATATGTTTTGAACAGTACCAAAAAAATATTCAGTTTTCCGTACAACTGTATCATTAATCACCAAGTTGAGGTTGTGCGTAGCGTAATGAATGTAACATTTTGTCATTGGTGTAATTATTGGTTCGGCGCATGCGCCAATATTTAAACGAAAGAAAAATAACATATTTATTATTGAAAAGGTCTAATGTCTACTAAAAAAATCAAAACTTTACTATTGACTAAGTTAAAATGCACAAATGTAAACAATAATCGACACATTGTCAATCGTAGCAGCATTTTTTCACGCCTCTACGGCATTGTAGTTTGTAAATTACCTTACGGATTACGGATGAGTTAATTACTGTACACTTGGCAACTGTGCGGCTAACAGAATGAGGATAGGGTTAGGCGCCAAAACAATCCATAAATCCAACATTTAATGATCATGTTGTTAAATTATAGAATTCTTACAATACGGGCGAC
Source organism: Agriotes lineatus (assembly GCA_940337035.1). Lineage (NCBI taxonomy): Eukaryota > Metazoa > Arthropoda > Insecta > Coleoptera > Elateridae > Agriotes > Agriotes lineatus. The sequence continues at coordinate 102,545,353 of OW679199.1, forward strand.
GGGCGGTATTAAGTCAACTCAAATCAGCCTTAAATCAGGAAATTCGCCACTTTCATTACCCTATGCGCGAACAAAACAATCTATGTCAGCTTGAATTTAAAAGCCGGCAATTCAAAACTACTTTTGCCTTTTGCGTGGATATCCCATATGATAAAATAAAAATACGATTTTTTTTCCTGCTTGCGTTTATTGAATGAATTAAAAAGAAAATTAGGGGACCCTTTGGGTCCCCTCAGGTTCAGGGCTCCCTCGCAGCCGCGGGGTCTGTGGGTACCAAGTTACGCCACTGGTTAAAGGCGAATTTCTAACATAATTTTATTTTTGCAAAATCAAGTATGACTTGGAAATTTTCAAAAAACCTATTTTTTGTAGAATAAAGTGCCTTATATGTGACAAGTACAACAAAAAGTTATTAATGAAAGTTGTTTAGAATCAACATCTAGGTCCCTATACCAAATTTCAGAATCCTTGGTCAACTATGATCTCTCACATTTTCTTTTACGTTTATTTCCCAAATCCATCAATTTCATTTTTAACGAATTTTTTTTATTAAGAAATAAAAAACGTTAAAAGTATTTGTTTTTCTAATAGAAAACGTTGTTAAAAGTAAAATTCTTTGATATGGGATCTAAACATAAAAGAAGATGTGAGAGATCAAAGTTGGCCAAGGATTTTGAAATTTGGTCTAGGGACCTAGATGTTGATTCTAAACAACTTTCCTTAATAACTTTTTGTCGTATTTGTCACATGTAAGGCACTTTACTCTCCAGAAAAATAGATTTTTTGAAAATTTCCAAGGCATACTTGATTTTTCAAAACTGAAATTATGTTAGAAATTCGCCTTTAACCAAGCAGGGCTGAACCCCAAAAGATTAAAATTTAAATGGAGAATTGTTTACCTTTTACAAGAGTCATTTCACCTATCCGGGGACACATTGTAGACTAAGATCACTAAATCACGTTAGCTTTGCTAACACAGGTAGGTAAACTCCGTGTTCTTTATGTCAAACCAAACTCGGTCTTTGAGTGACGTACACAATCAGTTTTTATTACGGCTAAAAACGATCATCTGTCTAACTTCTAACCTAAAGAAAGGATTATGCCCTCGCATTCCGATAGGTAAATTAATAATAAAAACTGTTATTTATGCACTTACTAGTAGCGCCTATTATAAATTTGACATTGCCAAACTCGTTTTTTGAACCTGTCAACTTGTGTTTCTCTACCTGTGTTAAAGAAACTAACGTGATTTAGTGACCTTAATACCGATGGGGCCATAATTATATACAGACAGATCAATAAAAAAACCAATTAGGGCAGGCTGTGATATGTGTTATACGTTTGGCAGTACTGAAGTGTATTTTCAGTCTATGTCAAATTCGAGATTAGTAGGTTAGGTTTTGTTTGTTGTTTGACACAGACTGACGTAAAACCTAACCTGCAAATCTCGAATTTGACATAGACTGACAATACACTTCAGTACTGCCAAACGTATAACACATACCACAGCCTGCCCTAATTGTTTTTTTTTTTATTGATCTGTCTGTATAACAGCAATGAGATAACATGAACAACAAAATGGAATGCTTGAGTGAGAAAGAGATGACTATACAGATAAATTATTTCAGTAGGCATGTTTACTTGACAATTGTCATAATTAAAATGAGCTTCAAGCCTACTCGAATATTTGCTAATATGTTTATCTCTTTCTTACTCAAGCAATATGTGATATTTTCTTGTTCATGTTATTTCATTGTTGTATATAATTGTGGCCCCATCGGTATAGAGTGGTTTTTCTTCCTCCAACATTTATCTTCCGCTTACGTTAGTTTTAATATTTGGTCAGTTGTGAATCTGTTGGCTCTAAATCTGCATTGGTAGTCTCCTAATACCATTTCCGCAACTGTCTTGACCCTTTTATTGATCAGTTTTATTAGGGTTTTATATGTCACACTCAGCAATGCTATAGGTCTATAGTTTTCGGGATTGGAAGGGCTTCCTTTTTTATATATGGGCTGGATTTATTACTTGGTTCCATTCGTTTGACGTTTCTTTCCTTTCCCGTATGATTTCTATCAGTCCATGAATCGTATTTACCAGATGCCTTCCTTTGCTCTTTAATAGCTGAGCTTCTATTCCGTCTACCCCCGGGCTTTTGTTGTTTTTCATACTTTTAAGTATTTTTTCCACCTTTAGAACTGTTGGTTTTGCTACTTCTCCATCTTCTTGCACCCCCTTTAAACTATCTGCTTCTCTTTCCTTCTTGTTCAGCAATTTTCCATATATTGAACTCCATCTCTTCCCTGCTGGTTGTGATTTTTCCTACTTGTTTCTCATAAGTGCGATTCTTGACTGCTGTTTCCTTCAATTATTCCCATCTTTTTTTGTAAAATTTCTTCTGATTGCTTACTATCTTCTTCTTCGGTCCTTTTCGATCCTGTGGGGATCATAGGGAGTCTGGCGATGTTTCAATCACAGATTTGTTGTAATACAAGGTCGTCAGTATTTACACCGTTACACTAACACTTAATTTAAACATTTTTGAGTTAATTTAGTCTTTTGTCTTTACACAGTACTTCAATTAACTACTTTCATTCTTCTTTATTCTTAACCATGTTTTTGACTTGAGACCAGGTTAAGTTAAGTTTGTTAACCATCCTCTTCCATGTTATACTTGGTCTTCCTAATTTTCTTTTACCTTTTATAGTAAACTCTAGAGCTTGTCTGGTTACGTCTTTCTAAGTGTGTGGCCGATCCATCGCCATTGTCTTCGCTTTATAGTTTTCTTTGGTTTGTATTTTCCCATAATTCCGCATTTGAGATTTTATTTGGCCAGTATATTTTTAAGAGTCTTCGCAGGGATTTGTTTACAAAGGTTTGAATATCTTGTAATTGTATTTCGCTTAATGACCATGTCTCCGAACCATATAGCAGAACACTCATAACATTTGTATTAAAAATTCTGAGTTTGGTGTTTTTTGAGACTTCATTTGAATTCCATAGCTTTTGCAACATATTAAATGCATTCTGAGCTTTATTTATTCTTAGGTTAACATCTTTGAGGCATTTTCCTTGCTCGTCTATGACACTTCGTAAGTATGTAAATTTCTCCACATTTTCTATGCTGGCACCTTCTAATGTTATCCGTCTGTCGTCTAGTATTTTCGTTTTACTGGTGGGTGTTAATTTGCAATCCAGTTGTCTTAATTACTGTGTTTAATAGATTAATATTTTTGGGTAATTGATTTCTATTTTCTGTAATCAGGCATACATCATTGGCATATCCTAGGTCTTCTAGTTTTTGGCCAAATCTCCACTGTAAACTTTCTTCGGTATCTGCAACTTGTCGCATTACCCAATCAATAACAATGAGAAAGAGCAGGGGTGATAAAATACAGCCTTGTCTAACCCCGTTTTCTATAATTATCTATTTCGATATTGTGCCATTATCAGTGTACATAAATAAAACAAGTAGAGACACTCATGCCAAATGTTGAAACCTGTCTAGAGCTCCTGGGACAGTAACTCGGGGGGTACTTCTAAGCTTGACTAGCAGATGGCAGCACAAAATTCTACCAATCAGAACTAGTTACTAGCTCTGCTACCAATCATATGTACAGTGCCTTGATAGAGACAGTGGCGACAATAGACACAATTTGGCACAAAATGGCAGCCAATGGCCTACTAACTTTAATAAATTGAACGTTTTTGAATGGTCATGGTTACACAACGTATAAAAAATATGTTGGTGGCACTGTAAGTCTATGCCAAATTCAAGGTTATCAGGTTAGGTTTTGCGTCAGTTATGACACAAACTAACGCAAAATCTAACCTGCTAACCTGGAATTTGACACAAACTGACGCAAAACCTAACCTGCTAACCTCGATTTGGTATAAACAAACAAAAGCATCAACAAATTTTGTCTCTTAATGGCGGCCGATTTGAGCGACCAATAAAAAAGAATACACTCTATTGTCGCTACTGTCTCATATAAAGTCACTGTAATCACATGTGATAACATAGTGGCGCCATCTGTTGGTACCATCAGAAAGTACCCCCAGGAGCCGTTCAAGGTCATCCAAATCGCAATTTTGACATCAAAGGAACCGACAGTGAGTGTCTCTGCTTGTTTGATTTATGTACGCTGCCATTATGTTCAATCCTTGCGTTGTAGTTTTTGTATAACAATTTAATTAGGCGCACATACTTTGCAGGTAAGCCATAATTTTTCAGCCGTTGCCACATTTTAGTTCTGTTCACCTTATCAAAGGCTTTCTTAAAATCCACGAATCCTAAATAGACGTTCTTTTGCCATTCGTTTGCTTCCTCTATAATTATTCTTAGCGTAGCTAAGTGGTCTGTACAGGATCTTCTTGCTCTAAAGCCAGCTTGGTTTGCTCTGAGTCGACCATCAATCTCCCCTTTTATTCTTTCCAGTATTATTCTAGTTAAGATTTTACTTGTAGTGTTTAAGATCGTTTTAGCGCTCCAGTAATCGCACACTTTCCTGTCTCCTTTTTTTGGTTTTTGATAATCAGCCCTTCGGTCCATTCTACTGGTATTTTTTCTTTGTTCAATAAGCAGTGTAATATTTTAATATTTTACATTCTGCTTCTGCTTTGATTAGTTCTCCTGGAACGTCATCTAATCCCGCCGCCTTATCGTTTTTTAGTTGTTTAATCGCCATCTCAATTTCTTCTTTTCAAACGTAATTCAGTAATCTTCTTGGTTTTCTTCTTCAGGTTTGTCCATATCTGTCTCCTGTTTTGTATATATCTCTTTGAAATACTTCATCCATCTATTTATTATTTGTTCTTCAGTTTTACATATTTTGCCTTTTTTTGTCTTTTACATGTGTCGTTAGTTTTCCTTTCTTTCCAGAAATTTTTTGTGTTATATAGTGTATGCATATCGTTCATTCGTGCTGCTTTTTCGGCTTGTGTTAATAGCTCTTCCCGCTCTTTTCTTTTATTTCTTCTTGCGTTCTTCTTTATTTGTTTGTCTTTAGCAACATATAATTGTTCAAGTCCTTTCTTTTCCTGAGATTTTTCACTTAATAAATTGTTTGATTTTTTTCCTTTCTTCAATTAATTCCCATGTGTGTCTTGTCATCCATCCTTTTGTATTTCTTGCTTACTATAGTGTTCTTCTGTTTTTTTCTATTTTCTTCGATACCCTCTTTTCTTTCCTCTGATAGTCTGCTTTGCTTCTCTTCTTTTTTGTTTGTATTCGTCACAAGATTCTTGTGTCTTTTATTACTTCTTTGTAGTCTTGGTCAAACCAGTCCTTCATTTAATATTGTTCTTAAATCTCTTTCTCCGTTTTTACCACCCATCAAGGGTATTCACCACCTCTTTGTTAGATTAGTCCACTTTTTTCTGTCTTTAGTGGCCTTACTTATTCTAACCTCTGTATTATCATATTTGTACAGGCAGACCTTGCCGTTCGCGGATTTACGTTTCGCTGATTTGATTTTACGCGGGGCACTTATGTGCTTCCATTTCTTTGCCGTTCGCGGATGGAATTGCCAACGTTAACTGTTTCAACTGTCACACACTAAGTAAACAAGGCAGACTTATGCGGTTTATGTCATGAACTCCTAAATAACATTATTTATTACGAACTTGTAAACACACTTATCTTGCCTATTCCTTTGAATCTCTTATTACCAAATCGGACCTAAAATAAATTGTAAAATTATAACTTGAATAAACAAATGGACATTTGAGCTCTAGATTCAAGTGGCAGACTTATGTTACGTATGGAATTTTAGTTTGTATACGCACATTTATGTAATTTTGAATTTTTTGAGGTTGCATAGTATAAATAAATCTAGTTTATGGAACGTAACCCCGTTTTTATCATTTATGTGTTTACTTGCGTATCGCGGCATTCTTCTGGAACGTAGTCCCCACGAACAACGAGATCTGCCTGTATAATCTTTTCTTGCATCTTCCTCTTTTAGTGCCTCTAAGTTACATTTTGCTGTCGTCACTTAGCTGTTTTCCTTTGAATTTAAAACCCTTATGTAAGATATGCCTGTACTAGGATGTGCTCAGATGTCCGCACCTCTGTAAGAACTTGCGTTGGTTATTTTCTTTGTATGTCTTTCCTCAATTAGTAGGTGGTGTATTTGGTTTGTGCACTTAACGCTTAGCAAAATCCAAGTGCCCTTATGTATCACTTTATGATTGACGAAGGTGGTTTTGACTACCAAACTTCTAGCTGCTGCGAAGTTGTACTTCCCTACTGTGAGTCTGAACCTCTCCTCCTTCCCCACTTTCGTATTAAAGTCGCCCATCACAATTTTTATATATCTCCAGAAGGTTTCGTGGATTTGGTCCAGTTTCTCGTTAAATTGTATTTTTTCTATAGCACATGTTAAAGTGTGCTTTTTTCAACTCAAAACAAAAGGTCAAGTTTTACTTTAACAGCAAGGGTAGATAAAGTAGCACTTTAACATCAAGGATAGATAAAGTAATTTAATTTTCTAACTTCTGTTTAAATTAAATATGACAGCTTCGTATTATCGTAGCAACCCAATCTAGCTACTGACAGTTTGAAATGTGATTGACTGCGCTTATTTTCTTTTGAAATTGTTAAAGTTCTTGCTATAGAAAAAAAAATCGTATTATACACGACGATAAAGTTATTTCTATCCACTCTTGAATCATTAACGTCTCGACTTCGTCTCGACGTTAAACGATTCACTCGTGGATAAAATTTAACTTTATCGTCTTGTATAATAAATTACTATTTATTTTCTTCTTCTGCATCTCCCATTGGGGCATGTGTATTCATTACTGTAATATTCCTATTATAACTACCTTTTTAATTGTATCCAGCACATTCTTGTATGTAAGTTTTTCAAGTCCAACATCGCAATGCATGTTGCTATTTTGATTTCCCCAGTTGTATCTATCCTGTTTGTTCTTTTCTCGTATGCCTTTTTCGTTGCTTTGTCCCGTATGTCTCTTTGTTTCAGTCTGTGCCATGATTGGTAGATTTTTATGCTGTCTTTTATGCTTATGCCCAGTTTTAAGGACCCCACTTTCTTCTACATAAATTCCCTATCATTGACCCATAGCGTCTGATTTATATCCAATCTTTGTTTGGTTTCCTTTATTTCTATTTTTCCTTATTTAGGCTTGGATTCCCTCTTACTCTTTTGTCAGATTGTTTTCGATAAATACCTTTTTATATCCTAGCTTAGCTTACTTTTCATGATTTTAGTTTTTTGTTCAAATGCTCTTATTTCCGCTACTATTATCCTCTTATCGAGTGTTTTATCTATTCCGTATGTCGTTATGATTGTTGCTTGTATATCTAAACTATATAAAATAGTCATATTTGTGTTTTTAAAAATAGAAAACATTAATCGACCATGATTTTACGACATGCAAAATCCCAATAGTGAAAAGCTAAAAATAATTATCACAAATGTGTTTGCATCTGATGGTGAAGAGCTCAATAACATTTTTTTCAGAATCATCACATCCGCTTCAATCCCTAAAAAGCACATCGGTAGCCAGTTTAGCATATGATGCTAAGGATTTCTTCAGTCCTAGTATGCCGATGTATGCCCAGATCACTCAGGAATCCAGTGGTCCAACCGCTGTACCGCACTCATATGCACAAGTAAGTTTGGTGATCTTTCGTTTTATTGTGTATTGTATGGAACAAGAAACAACTATAAACAGCAATTGTTTGTCTCAACAAAGAGACTTGCTAAAATATTTTAAGTAATAGCTGTGGCAGTTCTTGATTATTGTAATCATGACTAAGTAAAAGGTAATTAATGACTCACCTAGATTCTGTCGATGTTTTAATCCAAATATGATTTTTAATTTTAATAATCCGAAAAGAAATGTCTTATGCACAAAACAAAAACTATTCAAACACAACACAAAATGTACACAGGAGTAAAAAGAACGAATATGATAATAGTTTGTTTAATAATGGAATTTCAAGGAGATAAAATGTTCTGTAACTGTTTCGTTGAAGTTACTTATGTTATGGATTCAGTTTTTATTCACCGACAACATTGCCAGTGCAGTAAGACATTCTGCAGTATTTCTCAAGTTGCCATTACCCACGTTGTTATCTGTAATGTCAGTGCCCACGTGTGGGCACGGCGTTCATCTGCTGCTTGGTAAAAGATAATATTTATAAAAGTTCTTTAATATTGTTTAAATATATTTTATTATAATACTAGAATTGGCAATCAGCATGATAAGTGGCAAGGGGTGATAGGACAACATGATGAACCAATGTGAATAATAACGGAAATTGTTTTCTAGAATTTTGTAATGATAACAGCTTAACGATAAATACATATTTTAAACATAAAGAAATACACAAAATTAGTAGAGAAGTACTGCAAAGGAAAGAAAAGTCAATAATAGATTATGTAGTAACTTCAACAGAAAATAAGAAGAATATAAAAAATGTACGAGTTAAGAGAGGATATGAAATTGGCAGTGACCATTATTTCTTAGAAGCCAAATTCAGACAAAATCAAAACAAAGAAATTAACCAAATGCCTACAAATACGTAAATCAAGAATAAAATTAGAAGCTACAAGTTAAGAAATAAAGAACTACAAGAAAAATATTCAAAGGAAGGTGATAGAAACATTGAACACAATTATACGACGGGGCAAAATAATAACGTAAATGACATATGGGAAACGTTCAAACAAATAATCACAAAAGTATATATAGCAACAGGAATCTGTGAAGTAACCAAGAAAGGATACAATAGGAAAAACACGAAATGGTGGAATGAACATATTAAGGAAGAAGTGAAGCAAAAGAAAAAACTATGGAAAATATATCTACAGAGCAAAAATCAGCAAGATTACAAGATATACAAAGATCAAAGAAGCAGTGAAAGACACAAACAAAAGGAGGACATAAGAAATGAAGAAACAAGAAAATTAAGCCACCCACGAGAAGTAAGTAAAATTATAACAGAAAAAGGACTACCGGAAGCGCTCGAAAAACTAAAAATAGGAAAGACTGCCGGAGTAGATGAAATAGATTCCGAACTGTTCAAATATATAGGGCCTACTGGAAAGAAAAATTTTTTAGAAATATTAAACCTAGCTTGGAAAACAAAAACTATAACAAATGATTGAAACACGTCTATTATACACCCTATACACAAAAGAGGTGAACCAAAAGATGTCTAAGCAGTGTCTATAAAAGCATAATAGAAAAGAAAGTAAGAAATATAATAGAAACCAAACTAGCAGATGAACAAAGTGGTTTTAAACCAGCTCATAGCATGAATGATCACCTATTCACAATACAACAAATTATAGAAAAGGCAGTAGCAAAGGGAGAAAACATCTGCGTAGGTTTTATAGATATGCAGACGGCATTTGATATGGTAAACAGGGATAAAATATAGAATTCCTTACAAAATAAAGGGGTAGATGCTGATCTACTGGAGAGTCAAAAGTTTATATGTGACAACAAATAAAAACATTTGAACAAGTAACAAAACATCACAAACCTTCGTAAATTGATACAGAGTACAAGGAGGAGTATTAAGTCCCTTACTATTTATCAGTCTTATGTATGAAGTTATAAAACAAGGCTGGAACCGAACGACAAAGAATATTACAAGCTACAACAAGTTAAACTACAATCATGTGTATTCGCAGATGACGTGGTGCTCGTGGCAAAGAGTAGAAAAAAACTTGAAGGAAATATAAAGGTGTGAGCAGATATACTTAAAAAATATAACTTAATAATCAATAAGGGGAAAACTAAGGTTATGGTCATCTCTAGTAAAGAAGAGAAAATCAGTATCAGACTCAGAGAAGAAATATTAGAACAAGTAAATGAATTCAAGTACCGGGGAATAATTATAAATAATAAAGGAACACAGGAAGGAGAAATAGGAAACAACAGAATCAAAACAGCAACACGGACATATAACGCTATATACAGTCAGATTTCGCTGTTCGCAGGGGTTACGTTCTAGAAGAATTCCGCGAAGCGCAAAACCGCGATGCGCAAGTAAACACATAAATGATAAAAACGGGGTTAGGTTCCATATACTAAATTTATTTATACTTTTTTTTTAGTTTTACCCTAACGACTACCGTTGTCCCCCGGAACCGCTCAAGCATTACTTCAGGGGGCACGGGAGTCACTTAAACCTAAACCTTAACTAAAATCTAGACCGCCCGTGCCGGGAGTTGAACTCTCAACCGCTCGGCTCAAGCGCTCCATGATTTTCACTGTGACCTCGGCTGCTACGGCAATCGCCGCTTGCCTACCGAGGTCCCTAGATTTATTTACACTATGCAACTTCAAAAAATTTTAAAATACATAAACGTGCGTATACAAACATGCAAATAAGTAACATTTGCAAAATATAAAATATAAAGCAAAAAAAACTAAAACAAAAAACATTAAAAAAGTATCAAATATACTGACTGCAACAAACAAATCAAGTTATAATTTTACAATTTATTTCAGGTCCGATTTGGTAATAAGAGATTGAAAGAAATAGGCTCGATAAGTGTATTTACAAGTTCGTGATAAATAATGTTATTTAGGTGTTCATGACATAAACCGCATACGTCTGCTTTATTTACTAAAGCCGGTGTCCCACTGTAAAATATTTTAAAAATTTTTATAAACAGTTTTATAAACAGAATTTTGATAGTGTGACAGCCCACAGTTTTATAAAAATGACGTCACCGAACTTACGTTGACGCGTTGACGGCGTCTGTATTTTGATGACGTCACGTAAAATACTTTTATAAACACTTTCGGAATAGAACGATTTGAATAATTTTGATGAGATTAGGCATTTCATTGGATGTTGATGGCTAAGCCCAGCCTACTGAGAATTTGAAAAAGCGCGCGAACCTTCCGTTTTAAAACGTTCATGCTCAACATTTGTAACCTCATTCTTAGCCACCACTTCCTGGGAAGCTGTTGTGTTGAGGTTATGTTATAGTTGTAAAAAAGTTGAGAGAATGACTGGCGCGTGGTCTATTGAATAAACTGGTGCGTTAATCAACCATTATGAAAACCAGTCAATATTCTATATACACTTTACTTAACTTTTTCATTGCAGTAAGGAACGCAACATTATAATCAAAGGCTATTTAAGTCAAAAACACTGCAATCTAACCTCACTTTTTAGTGTTACTTCAAACAGCTGATCTGGTTTTTATAAAAACTTTGGACCAAATATTGGCAGTGGGACATGGCTTAAAAATATTTTGATGTGGCGTGACGTCACCACGTTTTTATAAAAAAATGTATAAAACCAATTTATACAAATGTTTATAGTGGGACATGGGCTTTACTTATAAAGGTCACTAACCTGATGTTAACTTTAAATCGCTGTTAAAATAAACAAAAGCTCATCAAAACGTTGGCGCTTATGACATATTATTCATTAGTAAACAAATTTTTATGCGCTTTTGTTTATTTTACCAGTGAATTAAAGTTAACGTCAGATTAGTGGTCTTCATAAGACCGGCCGTTAGTGTGTGAAAGTTGAAACAGTTGGCAATTCCATCCGCGAACGGCAAAGAAAAGGGAACACAAAGGTACCCGCGTAAAATCAAATCAGCGAACCGCAAAGCCGCGAACGGCGAGGTCAGACTGTACAAGAATTTTATGAACAAGAAAGAGATATCCAAGGACACAAAATTAACAGCGTACAACACAATCTATATACCGATAGTAACATATGGGGCTGAGCATTGAGTATTAAACAAAAGACAAGAAAATAGACTGCAGGCTGCAGAGATTAGGTATTTAAGAAAAGTGGAAGGGGCTAAAAGAGTAGATAAAATAAAAAATGAGGTCATTAGAGAAAAACTAAAAATGAAATATCTAAAGAATAAAATAGAGCAAACAAATTTAAAATGGGCAGGTCACCTAATCTGAATGGATAACACAAGACAAGTTAGGATTGTCTGGAAAGCTAGAAAAACTGGTAAAAACAGAAGAGGATGACCCAGAACAACCTGGAACAACAGCATAGCGGAGATACTAAAATGTAAAGGAAAAACATAGGAAGAGGCAAAAATATAAGCAAGAGATCGTAAAAAATGGTGAAACTTTGCTGTGGAAATGTAATATAGAAAATTACCTCGACACTTACAGGTAAAAGAGGAAGAAGATGATTATGATAATTTCAACATGAAAATCCATCCAAATATATTTATATATCAAAAACCATCAAAAATTAATTTTGAAAATGATTTCAAACATTTTATAAGACGTACAGTCGTGGTGTCCAAAAATGTGTTGCATAGAGATAGATGTAAGTTTATTGGTGGTTGTGTTTCTATTCAACAATGGCTCACACTGTCATTAACTAGGTAGACCTAGATGTATACTTTAAAAATATTTGTATATACAACACTTTTTTCTAACTTTGAACTTAAATCACATTCACAAAGCACAAATTATGTACAACACTTTAATAAACACGACTGTATATACCTACATATCGTCAGTGAAGTAACAATACCTCCTATCTGACAAAATTTTCAAAATTGCGATTTATACAGCAATCGATTCCTAACTTTACTGCGCATAATTTCAATAGCTTCTATGTGCAGATAATGTGAAAATGTCGGCAAAACAGGAAAAAGCAATACCTCCTATCTTGAAATTTTAACTTCAATAGCTCCTATCTCTATAGCATTGTATGTGACAAACGACGCAAATGCCTGTAGCGGCAATCCGTTTTTACCCTCTCCTGTAAAATTTAGGTAAAGGGAGATAGGAGGTATTGTTACTTCACTGACGATATGTAGGAATATTTTTTTTAGAATCTACACTAACCACAACCTCATTTTGTGAAAACAAGGAAATTTCAGTATTACTATTGAAATGTTGTACTTGTATTTTGTCTATTTCACTTCTTGCACTACCGTCTAAGTTCTAAACAGTCATCTATTTCTTCAAACCGCTGAAGTAACTGATACTCCTGCCGTGGATCCCTAATTATTGAGAAATTAACACAAAAACACCTGTGAAAACGGAGTTAATAAAACTAATAGCACCTATATTACTCAAACATAACATTGCATCGCTGTCCGCCCTGTGAGGAATGTGCTCACCCCAGCAACTCACCTAGGCAAATTGTCATCTGTACCTGAAATCAAACTAGTAAAGATGCGTGTTGTCGGGTACTTTGATGTCAGAAATCCAATGTGAATGACCTTGAACGGTTTCCTGATGGGGTACTTTCCAATATTACCAATCGATGGCGCCACTACTTTACCACATCAAGGTTGGTAGAACTGGGACGAATTACTCAGTGAGAATTATGACAGTAACAACATAACCTATTTTTGATATGTATCTGCAACCATCAGTCCAAATTTTATATTGTATTGTTATATCACTATCATATAATAATTGAAATAAAAATTTAGATTTGTTTCCTTAGCCACTTCTACGATTTTTAAAAATAATTATAAAATCAAATGAAGTAATTACAACTCATTACAAATTTACAAATAAATACAATACCAACAGTAAATAAAGCTCTTGAGCCAAAACAACACATTTCCGGACATGCGTTATAAGGTATGTTCTAATTGTGATGATTATAGAGGTAACCATTGGGAATGAAGTATAAAATTGAAAGTCGTCTCAAATGTTTAAATTAAAAGCACTTTATTGCTACTCTGCTGATTACGCACTTTATTACAATCGACGCTTCATTATTTCTGTTTTACCGACCAAGTCAAAAATATACAGTACTATGCTACCTGGCATCAAAATAACAAAACTAAATAATTTATGAACAGATGGGACAATGTAAAATTAACAATTTTCCAACAAGGTAACTTCTTGTACAACTTCTAACTGAACAAACGCTTTTAACATTTTTTTTTGCAACACTCATATTTTGAAAAATAATTGTGACTCTGTTGATGGGAAAATGTCTTCGATACAAAAATCAAAGCTTAGAAGGTAAGAACACTGCTGTTGGTTTTAAGCAAAAAATTGTAGCTGACAGGTTATATTGCCACAGTTGCAAACAATTGCCAGTTACCTTGATACCTGTACGTTACGCTGTTTTTATTTATAGCAAAATTATTTTATTTATGATTACAGATTCTATTTTACTTTTTCAATTATTTTAAATTACCAAAGTTGGTAGAACGAAACGAATAACTCAGTTCTACCAATCTTGTAAAATACTCGTTGGTTTGCCATCTGGTGGTCAAGCTTAGAAATACCCCCCGAGTCACTGTCCCAGACACTTTATTGTTCCGGTCACACCGAGAATACAGTATGGAGCCTTATGGAGTGCACCGTTGCCAGTTATAGCATCGCTTGGCTCGGCCAACTATCATATCTGGTCTCAGGTAAACTTCGCCGCTTGCGGCTACACTGCGCTCCTTTCTCCCATTTGAAATACATTGTCTATGCTAGCCACATTGTATTCTCAGTGTGACCGGGACAATGCCAGAGGTGTCACACTTTTTGCAGCCAATTTTGATAATTAACGATTACCACAAAGTTATTGTGATAATGAGTATTGTTTGACCGTTACTCACAGCTGCCTGCTACACTACTTGGTCTTGATTCAACCTTCATTATTTACTCATTCAACTTGGGACCTCGTAATTGTAAGGGGTTGAGACTGATTAAATTACACAAAATATAAACACAGTCTTTGTTGCTTATATCTCCATAATAACATAATAATAATAATGTCACATAGGGTATGGGACAAAGCTTAGTGGAAAGCATCGGGCTGTCATCCCAAGAGGGCACTTCTCCACCTGAGGCTGCCATCGAAGCCACCCCAGAGACCACTCCTGTTAAGGTGGTTATAGCAATTGAAACATGTGCTTTCGCAACAATAACCACTTCGATTCTAGGACATCAGACTTTCATCCAAATCACAATTACCTTCAGCTGCAGCTGCCGTACGAACCCTCACCAACTTGACTACTAGAAACTGGTCAATCGGTTCCTCCGGCTCCACTCCAAGCCACTCTCAGCCCTCATCACCCATGAGAAAAGAACCTTCTCCTTTTAATTTCCCCGGTGAGAATCGGGCGTCTGCATTTGGGATTCCTAGAAGGGACACCTACGCTACGCAAAAGATACAGCGGATGATACAAGACCGAACACAGGTTAGCTGTTAAAAGAGTTGTACTTAAAACTGGCTTATCAAGTTGGTTTATACACAGAACTGATCATTTTGACTGCTCATGATGTGGATTCGCATTATTGCGAATCCGTGTCACTCGAGTAATATAATAATGAGCGGAACCGTGTCGGGCGCACATCGTGCGGATTCGCATCATGAGCAGTCAACGTGTTAAATAATAATCTTTGTTATATCTTTTACCGTTTTTAAGTTATTAATAATTATATTGAACATGTCACTAGGCATTGGATGAGGAACTTACAATCCACAGTGTAAAAATTACGACTTCCACGGTACCCACCAGCCCATTACGCACCATACCCTCAACCGAAGCTAGAATTTTGCATAGTTTTGGGGGAATTGAATCGCCAGTAACTCGGGAGGATGAGGAAGTTTTAACGATAACGGAACACGGGCAGACTGAAGATCATAATGACAAACGACAGTGTGATAGTGTACTACAAGAGGGTGAAGGAAGCAGAGGTGCGTGACGTAAATCATTGTAAGGAAATTTAAGCTAGTTTGTGTTTGTGCTAGGAACAGAAGATGATTTAGTGGACGATTGCGCGCAAGAACACGGTTCTCCGTGTGCCGCTGGTGGATTGCATATGCCAAATTCGAGATCCATGAACGATTTTGCTAAGCGAGTGCGTCGTTTGCGTTACCACAGCCAATGTGCAGCTGAATCTGAGTTACCTGAAACCTCCACTGGTAGCAGTCCCGGCAACTGTAAGTTGTGCATGTTTTTTTGTTTTTTTTTGCTTTTGTGATCTTTAATGTTCGTGTTTATGCAGATGTTGTATAAATGCGAGTTTTTCTAAATATCAAGTTTAAAATAAATTTGATGTAAGCATTAGTTTGCGCTTGTTCAAAGACTAAGAAAGTTATATTAATTTCAGAAGGTACCTGTCAAGTTTAATATTTTTCAAAAAAATTATCGCCAAATATTTGTTGAGGGTTATAGAGGATTTTGCTACAAACTTGTTTAAAAAATTGTACCGGCATTAGTTGTAGTAATTAAAGAATGAAATTCAGTGCCCCTGTGGTCATAGTAAGCATCTATCATGTAATAATAGAACAATTTTGCTAAATCGTATAGGGCGTTTATTTAGAGGAAACCGCTTGGGGCATCTTTAAATAAACGGCTCACTTTGATTTTTTCTAATGAAGCACCCAGTATATTTTATAGAGATGTAAGAAATAATGAAAATGGCCAAATACCAAATATTCAGCCGAATAGTTAAAGAAGAGTGCTATTGTACGACTGCCCGCTGAAAAGTATTTTTTCCGAGACCAAGGTTTTTTTTTACAAACTTTCTATTGGAAAAAAGGTAAATGCGTAATCGGAGACCGGCGCACTAAATGGACTATTTTGGCATCCTATAGACTTTATTATTAGAAATAGAAAAAAAACTTTAAATACAATTGTTGGGTTTTACTCGAACCATTAGAATCTGCTACCACGAAAAACAAATCTTTCTTTATTTCTTCTATATTCTTATGTCCTTTTAGTCGGCGTCGGATGTGGACTACACCCATTCTTTCCTGTCCTCTGCGATCCTTATCATTTCCTCCATTGTTTTGCCTCTCTCCCTCCACGGCTCTTCTATTCAGCCCATCCAGTTTTTCCTCGGCCTTCCTGCTCTTCTCTTTTCTATTCCTCTCGCCTGTATTACTTTCTTCGCCGTTTTGTCTTCATGTATTCCGTGGATATGTCCGAACCATTTCAGTTGCTTTACGCCTACTGCCTCGTTTATTGACTTCTGCTTCAGATCTTCTCTAATTTTTTCGTTTCTGATCCTGTCCATTTTTGTCTTCCCTGCTATTCCTCTGGGATGTTGCATTTCTACTGCTGTTAGTTTCTTTTCGTGTTTTTTTTGTAATGGCCAGCATTCGCACACATATATTATTATTGGGATTACTATTGTTCTGTATACGTGAAGTTTTGTTTTTGTTTTAAGATCTGATTTTCTATGTATCGTTCTGTTTAGGACGTAGTATAGATTGTTTGTTTTTCTTCTTCTGTTTATTATCTCCGTGTCTATTTTCCGTCTTCCGTTAGTATGCTTCCTAGGTAGTTAAAATTTGGTACTTATTCTATTCTGTTTTCTTTACATGTTTTGTTTATTGTTTCATTATCTTCAGTTGGTTCATTTATTATCAAAATGTTTGTTTTATTTGTGTTCATCTCCATTTTTAATTTTTTGTTCTCTGTCGTCCATATATCCATTTGCTTCTGTGCTTTGTTGTGCGTATCCGCTATTAGGACTATATCATCCGCGTAAAGAAGATTGTCTATTAGTATCGGGTTGAGATTTTTATATCCTACTTCTTTGGTGTCTTTCGTCGAGTGTTCTTTAGTATGTATAAGGTTATACATTCTTTGCAGAATTGTAACCACTCACTAAATGAGTTCTACAGACTCAATTACTCAAGGTGAGTCACTCCATTTAGCACTAATCACTTATTCCTTTCAAAGTTTATCATGTGTTTTGGCTGCTTTCACTATTTCCTTCCATTTTTTCCTGTCCTTTACTTGTTTCTCCCAGTCTTTTACTCCCATTCTTCTTATATCTTCCCTCACTTGGTCCTCCCATCTCACTCTGGGTCTTCCTCTTTTCCTATTCCCACGGTTCCATTCTGTAATACGTTTAATTACTGTGTCGTCCTGTCTTCTTTTTATGTGTCCTATCCATCTTAACCTAATTGCTTTCATGACTTTTATTATTGTTTCTCCTTTTAAGAATTCCTCTATTTCTCTATTGTACAGTCTTCTATTTTCTTCAACATTTACTTTTACTAATCCATAAATTTTTCTTATTATTTTTCTTTCGAATATCCTTAGTCTTTCCTCCTCTTTCTTTGTTATACATATGGTCTCCGTCGCGTATGCCACTACTGGTCTTATTGCTGTTTTATATATTTTAACTTTGAGCTTTCTACTAATTTTCCTATTATTCATAAACATTTTATATTTATTAAATGCTCTATATCCTGCTTGTATTCTCTGCTCTATCTCTATTCCTTTTCAGTTTTCCCCATTTATATTACATCCCAGATATTTAAAGTTTTCTACTTCCTCAAATTTTAGGTTCCCTATTCCACATTTGTGTTCTTCATCCTGTTTGTCACTCTACTAACTCTCATATATTTTGATTTTTCTTGGTTAATTTCTAGTCCCCTTTTCTTTGCTTCCATTTCCATCTTCTGTAGCTTCTGTGTTAGTATTCTTTTGGATTTGGACACTAGTGTGACATCGTCTGCGAATGCGACTCCTTGTATTGCTTTTTCTCTTAATGTTCCCTTTATCATACTTGCTCTAATCACCGCTTCCATTGTAATATTGAACATCGTCGCTGACAGTCCATCCCCTTGTCTTACGCCTTTGGTTATCTCAATTTCTTTTGTTGGTTCTGTCTGTGTCATCACTATAGCTAATTAACTTTGCTGATATTCCTATTTCTTCTGCATCCTTTAGTAGTGTCTGCCTATTTATTGAATCAAACGCTCGCTTAAAGTCAATAAATGCAATGTATATTTCTATACCATTCTCGTAGCATTTCTCCACTACTTTTTTCATCACATGTATTGCATCTACCGTTGAATTCCCCTCCTTAAATCCATGCTGGTATTCGCCAATTGTTCTTTGTGTATATACTTTCACTCTACGTAATATTACACTTGTCAGTACCTTGTAGGTAATGTTCAGTAGTGTGATTGCTCTATAGTTTTCGCACTCCCTCATATTCCCTTTCTTCCAAATCGGCACAATTATTCCTCTCTTCCATTCCTCTGGGATTTTTTCATTTTTCCATATCTTGTTTGTTAGTTTGAATATCCTTTGTTTTAGTTCTTCACCTCCATTTTTTATTAGCTCGCTACATATTCTATCTGTTCCTGCAGCTTTCTTGTGTTTCAGTTTTTCTATTGCTTCGTAGCATTCTTTTTCTGTAGGTATTTCATCATCATCTTCTCTATTTTCATTCTTCTCTGTCCACTTTTCTCCAATTTCTTCCATTGTTCCCATCGTTACATTCAGGTATCTCTCCCATTCACCTTGCTCAATATTTGTTGTTGTTGTTTTTCTACTCTGCTTTCTTATTATTTGGTATAATTTGGTGTTACAATTGTTATCGTTTTCAATATCTGTCATATTATATTATTTACCCATTTCTCTCGTTTTTTCACTATTAACTTTGTACATTATCTACTTTTTTCTTTGTAGATCTCACTATCTTGTTGTCCCGTTCTTAACCATTTCAGTCTTGCTTTATTCTTTTCTCCTATCATCTCTATGCATTCCTCGTCTATCCATTCTTTCTTCTTTTCTGAACTCTTCCTTCCTATTATTTTTTCTGCCACTTCTATTATGCTTTCCTTTATATTTCTCCATTCTTTTTCAATATCTTTAGTCTCCTTTTTTCCTTTAAGTATCTGTTCAATTTGTCTTTCATACTTTTGCTTTGTTTCATATTTTTCTAGTTCATCTACTTTCCATTTTGTATTTCTTCTTTTTTCTATTTTCTTCTCTACTTTTCTCATCTGCATTTTAACTATAACTAGTTGTTTAGTATCCATGACAATAATGAAGAGCAGGGAGCTCAGGCTATCACCTTGTTTAATGCCTTTTTTCATCTCAAAAGTTCTTTATCTTTTCCCCTCTGTTTGAATTATTCTATACACATTTTCATAAATACTTTTTATAACATTTATTAGTTTTTCTGTGACTTTTAGTTCCGTTAGACAATTCCATAGGATTATCTTCTCTATATTGCCAAAGGCTGTTCTAGGTCTATAAAAATCAAATATAATTGTTTATCCGTTTCCTTTGCTCTTTCTATTAGGTTTCTTAGTATGCTTATATTATCATTTGTTTGCCTCTGTGATGTAAAAGCTGCTTGCTGGTTTTCCATTTTATCTTCTACTTCGCTTCTTTTGTCTTCTTTCTATTAGGCTTGTATATATTTTAAAACACATTATGGCATAACAACAACGTACACAGACATAGTACCTAGTTATGATCTGTCCTCAGATCATTCGCCGATTATTGCAACTATCAGCACTTCTATAATAAATGTCAATAAGCCTCCTCGTTTGCACAACGCAAAAACTAACTGGGAAATATTCAAAGCTGAAATTACTAATAAAGTACAACTCAAAACTAGTCTTAAAACTCTAGAAGAAGTAGAAGAAACAACAAGCACATTTATCAAAGTTATGCAAGAAGCCGCCAAACTTGCTACTCCTCACCTAACAGCTCCGCAACATTCAATCAACATTCCAATGGAAATTAAGAAGCTCATTGCAGAAAAAAGACGAGCACGATCAAAGTGGCAACGATCACACATTCCTAGCGACAAAACAGCCTATATTCGAATTACCAATAATTTAAAAACAAAGTTAAAAGAAATGAGGGACAACTCCTTTACAAACTATGTTACAATCATCAACCGATACGACAATTCCCTATGGCAACCAATCAAATCTCTACATAAACCTAAAACAACATCCCCACCAATACGAGTGGCAAATAACACAAGTCAGTGGGCCAGAAGCATTCAGGAAAAAGCAGACTTATTTGCACACTACCTAACAACAGTATTTACCGACTTTAACGATGTACAGATCCTCAAACCAACATAATATTAGAATACAGATATGGGAAGAAGAAGTAGAAAAAGTGGACCAATATATATATTTAGGACAGACACTGCCAATAAACAAAAACGTGCAAAATGCAGACCTTCAGCGCAGAATAAAACTAGCATGGACAGCGTTTGGGAGGCTGAGTTACATATTGAGAAACAGAGACAAGAATTTTACAATTCGCATGAAAGTACACGTATTGGAAAGCTGCATTATCCCTGTATTGACATATGGCACAGAAACGTGGGCATTTACAAAGAAAACACTACATAAAATTCAGACCACGCAAAGATATATGGAAAGATCTATATTAAACATAACGCTAAAAGACAGAAAGACAATACAATGGATTAGGCAAAAAACAAAAATGGAAGACGTGGGACATAGAATAATGAGAATGAAGTGGAGATGGGCAGGCCACATTGCACGAATGCAACCAATGAAATGGACACGAATAACAACCGAGTGGAAACCATGGGCAGGAAAACGAAGCGTAGGACGCCCCTTACTGAGATGGTATGACGATATTCGAAAGATTGCCGGGAGGAGATGGATGACAATCGCGCAGGAAAGAGTAACATGGGAAGAAATGGAGGAGGTGTATGTTCGCATGCGGACGCTCAACGCTGATTAAAGAAGAAGAAGAAGAACGATGACCCACAACAAACTATACAACAAACTCAAGACAACAGTAACGATTTAACCACGCAACAGACATATATAAAATTAGCCAGTCCCAAAGAGATTCGGGATCAAATCTCAATACTAAACAATAGAAAAGCGCCAGGTGTAGATATGATAACATCTAAACTACTGAAGGAATTACCAAAAAAAGGATTAGTAATGCTAACGTGTATTTTTAACGCTATTATTAGGCTGCAATACTGGCCTAACTGTCTGAAGATATCTGAAATAATCCTCATACCAAAACCTGGAAAGCCGCTAACAGAAGTATCTTCATATAGACCAATAAGCTTACTGTCCTCTTTATCAAAACTATTTGAGAGACTAATACTAAAACGTATCATTCCCATCATTAAAACCATTCCTGATCATCAATTTGGGTTTCGCCATGGCCACTCTACAATACAGCAGTGTCATCGAATAGCTCATGTAATCAATGAAGCGATAGAGGATAGCAAGTACTGCTCTGCAGTTCTACTAGATGTGAGACAAGCTTTCGATAAGGTGTGGCACGAAGGCCTATGCCACAAACTTAAACAATCACTACCAGAATCCTTTTATCACCTGCTAAAATCTTACTTAACGGATAGATTCTTTAGAGTAAAAATTAATGATGCAGTTTTTCACCTCCAACCTATAAAATCCGGAGTCCCACAAGGAAGTGTGCTAGGCCCACTCCTATATTTAATGTATACTTCGGATCTACCAACATCAGACGCCACCACAACTGGTACATTTGCCGATGATACCATCATATTAGCTGTTCACGAAGACCCTGTAACAGCATCTGCAAACCTTCAGGACCATCTCTTCCACATAGAAAACTGGCTTAAAAGATGGAATATAAAAATCAACGAGAACAAGTCACAGCATATAACTTTTACGATTAAAAAAGAAACCTGCCCCCCAGTGATTATAAACAACATAGTAATACCTACAACAACAAGTGCCAAATATCTAGGAATGCACCTTGATTCAAAATTGAACTGGAGAGAACATATACGCAAGAAAAGCAAACACATAGATCAAATAATAAAAGAACTTTATTGGTTGATTGGCAGAAAACCTAAAATGTCACTAGAAAATAAGATACTAATCTATAAAATAATAATTGTTCCAATATGGACCTATGGCATCGAGCTGTGGGGCTGTGCTAGCAATACAAACATAAAAATAATTCAACGAGCACAGTCAAAGATTCTCAGGGCCATAACCGATGCACCATGGTACATCTCCAATCACATGCTCCATCAAGATCTCCATATCCCAACAGTTAAAAAAATAATTCAACAACGAAGCCAGAAACACCAACAGAACCTTGAAAACCATCATCATCATCATCATTGGCACCCCAGCCTTTTATGGGCCTTGGCCTCCTCAATTATCTTCCGCCATTGGTTCCGACTTCTTGCTTTTACTCTCCATCCTCGTACTCCAATACCTTTTAAGTCTTTTTCGATAGTGTCCATATATCTAGCTTTAGGGCGTCCTACTGATCTCTTGCCTTGTGGGATAGTATTTAATACTTGTTTTACCGGCTCTTCTTCATCCTTCCGCTCTACATGTCCTATCCATTGTAGTCTCCCAATTCTAATTGTAGACATTATGTCACTTTCATCAAATTTCCGGTATAGCTCGAAATTATAGTATCTATGCCAATTTCCGTTTTCGTTCACTGCTCCATATATGGTTCTTAAGACCTTCCGCTCAAAGATGGATAGGGCATTTTCATCCTGTTTGTTTATAGTCCAGGTCTCAGATCCATATGTGAGGACCGGTCTGATGAGGGTTTTTTAATTGTTCCAATATGGACCTATGGCATCGAGCTGTGGGGCTGTGCTAGCAATACAAACATAAAAATAATTCAACGAGCACAGTAAAAGATTCTCAGGGCCATAACCGTTGCACCATGGTACATCTCCAATCACATGCTCCATCAAGATCTCCATATCCCAACAGTTAAAGAAATAATTCAACAACGAAGCCAGAAACACCAACAGAACCTTGAAAACCATCACAATATCACATTACAACCACTTGTGCAAGACAGACCCAACAGAAGACTCAAAAGAAAATGGCCAGCAGACTTGACCTGAAGTGAAGACGAGGCCCTCCCATTGGGGATGACCCACCAGGCCCATTGAGGGATATATATTCAATTGTTCCTCCATCCAGCAAAATAGCTCATAGAATGTATTATTCTGATTGCTGTTAAATAAACAAAAAGTCTGTCTATTCACATTGCTTTTTTCCTTTGCCAGTCTTTCGGGAGGAGGAGCCCATAAGGAATCAAATAGATTATATTCTAATTAATAAACGCTTCAGAAACTCCATAACAAGAGTAACAACTTATCCCGGAGCAGATATTAGTTCAAATCATGTCCCGCTTGTAGCAGACACTAAACTAAGGCTAAAAATACTTATAAAGAGCAAAAAAGAGAAAAGACCAGATACTTCATCATTAGAAAACCCACAAGTAAAAGAACGAACGAAACAAGAACTTAATAAAAAACTGACTGATCTTAAAGAGAACATGTACAATGAGGTACAACCCCTATGGGAAGAAGTAAAAGGTATTCTTACCACAGTATGCACTAACAACATAAAACCAAGAGAAAGAATTAAAATAAAAAGATGGATGACAGACGAAATCCTAAATTTAATGGAGGAACGAAGATTAACCAAAAACAACAAAGAGGAATATAACAAAATACAAAAAAATGTAAAAATTAAAATTAAAGTAGCAAAAGAAAAATGGATGAGAGAAAGATGCAGAGAAATGGAGGAACTTGAAGAAAAGAACAACTTATTTCAAATACATAAAAAAGTTAACGAAGTAACAGGAAATTACAAAAAACGACAATCCCACACACTATGCGACGCAACAGGTGTGCCTATAGTAGACGAGAAAGAGATACGAAACACATGGGAGCAATACATAAATAATTTGTTCAATGACGATAGACCAGATCTACAGACTAACGTCATGAAACTAGAAGGACCTGAGATAATGAACGAAGAAGTGTCACATGCCATAGCCATTGCACAAAACCGGAAAGCAACTGGTCCCGACGGAATCCCTGTTGAAATCATAAAGCTTATTGAAGATGGAAACATATGCAAAATCACGAAACTATATAATGAGGTATACAACAGCGGAATAATACCGGAGGACTGGCTAAGGTCAACCTTTGTAACAATTCCTAAGAAGTCACGTCCTAAAATATGTGGAGACTACAGACTAATCAGCCTGATGAGCCACTTGTTGAAGATCTTTTTGCGGATTATACATGCTAGGATACGCAATAAGTGCGAGTTCGACCTTGATGACGCTCAAATGGGATTTAGAAACGCATTTGGTACACGTGAGGCCATCTTTGGAATCAACGTTCTTCTGCAAAAATGTCACGATCAACGAAAAGATATTTTCGCATGTTTTATTGACTACGAGAAGGCGTTCGACAGAGTACGTCACTCTAAACTAATAGACATGTTACGTCGAACTGGACTAGACAGCAAGGATATCCGGATTATCGAAAATCTATATTGGGGTCAAACAGCAGAAGTAAGAACAGGTAATATAAGTACATCAAACTTAAAAATACAACGAGGGGTTCGACAAGGCTGCATTCTTTCGCCTCTTCTGTTCAATCTTTATTCTGACCAAATCTTCAAAGAAGCCCTTGAAGACATGGAACATGGAGTGAAAATTAATGGGGTTCTAATAAATACAATTAGATACGCTGATGATACCCTTATTTTGTGTGATAATTTGGAGGGCCTACAACACCTAATAAATAAAATTAGTACAACAGGAATAGAATTAGGGCTCAACATAAACGTCAAAAAAACAAAGTTTATGGTATTTAGCCGAGAACAACACGAACTTGCGAGACTAAGCCTAAATGGTGTTATAATAGAACGAGTCCAACAATTTAAGTACCTAGGCAGTATAGTAACTGAAAAACTGAACCCCGAGATAGAGATCAAATGCCGAATTGAAGCAGCCAGGGCAACCTTCAAAAGAATGAAAGCTCTATTTTGTAATGATAACTTGAACTTGAAATTGCGTCAACGAATGGTCAAATGTTATGTTTGGTCGGTGCTGCTATATGGAGCAGAGAGCTGGACCCTGAAAGTAAATCTACTCAATAAATTAGAAGCATTTGAAATGTGGATTCATCGAAGAATGCTGAGAGTTCCATGGACAGATTTATTGACCAACGAAGAAGTTCTAAGACGAGCTAGAGCGGAAAGGCAACTAGTAACAACTATAAAGTGCCGTAAAATCGCTTATCTCGGTCATATATTGCGAGGAGACAAATATCGACTTCTTCAACTCATAATGAAGGGAAAGATAGAAGGTAGACGCGGAGTGGGTAGAAAACAGATGTCATGGCTGAAGAATATCAGAGACTGGACTGGAATACAAAGTGCTGGACAACTTTTCAGAACGGCAGAAGACAGAGATGCACTCTCCACAGTAATCGCCAACGTTCGGGAGACCGAACATGGCACATAAAGAAGAAGAAGAAGTCTTTCGGTATTTGTTGTTCCTCCCAAGTGTTGCTCCAGATCCATGTAGCGCCTTATCGCCCCCCCCCCCCCCACTTTATCATTTCAGCTTCTACTTCGTCCTCACCACAGGCTTTTCCCGTTTTTAGTCTGCTAATTGCTTCGCATACGTCTTCTCTAGTTATATTTGTGACTCCTTCAACCTCCTCTCTTGTCTGTTCTGTATAACCTGTTGCTTCGTTTTTCTGACCCTCTTGTTGTTCCCAGTTTATGTTGAATTTTTCACTATAGTATTCTGCCTATATTTCTAGATTCTCCTCTCCTCCTTTCGTTATTTCTCCATTTTTATTTTTAATATTACTGATTGCTTTCTTTCTTTTTCTTGACATTCTCCTGATAATGTTCCAGAATTTCCTGCTATGGAGTACATGGTCTTCCTCTAGTTCTTTGCCAAATTCAGTTTTTGGCCTTAGCCTCTTTTACTCGTTTTTAGCTTCATTTCTTCTCTTAATATATTCTTCCCTATCTTCTTCCGCTTTCGCTCTATAGTACTTTTTCCAAGCTACTTTTTTCCTTCGTACTAATTCTTTCACTTCATCGTATCAACCACTTTCCTTCCGCATATCTTTTCTGCTGTGTTCGTATCTATTTTTTTCTCTTCGTTCTTATATGTTTTCTTTATGTTAGTCTTCATTATCACCAGTTTGTGGTCTGTTCCCAGTTTTGCTTCTCCTTCTACTTTTACTTCAGTGACGATTGTTTTGGCTTCTTGTGTATATACCATATAGTCAATTATACTCCTTACTTTTCTTCCTCTCTCTTCATACGTATACTATTCTTCTCGTGATTGGTAGAAAAATGTGTTCCCTATGAGTAGATCATTACTTTGGCAAAATTCAAGCATTTCTTTACCATTATTATTTTTTCTCCGTCCCTACCGTCTGGTTCTATACATCCCATTGTTATTCTTTTTGTAAAATTTTCTTTTCTCTTCCACCAGGTCGTCCTCTACTGGTGCATATATTTGTATAATACCCAGTTTTCCCTCCATTTCCAATTCGATTGCTATAAGTCTTGAACTTAATTGAAGCATTTTCGTTACTTGTTGGATTATTTTTTCCGGTAGAATTATGTCCACCCCATACTTCGTTTCTTCTTTTACTCTATTTCCCGAGCAAACTAGTGTGTGTCCTTTCAGCATTTGTAATGTTCCTGTTCCCACATTTTAGTATCACTCACGCCCATGATGTGCTGTCTATTTCTTTCCATTTCTTCGATTAATTTGTCTTCCTTCCCATTAACTGTTTGGATGTTCAATGAATCGAAGTTTATTTCTGCTCCTGATTCTTGATTGCTCTTGATTTCTTTATTTTCCAGCTTTATCCTTAACCCGTTGTCCTGGGTCGTCTTTTCTTTTAGACCCTTCTTAGTGTTTGTGTTCCCTATCCCTGTTCCTATCTTTTATTATCTCTTGTTCTTCCTCATTACTACTCGTGTTCTTGTACATTGCCATTTCCATCATAATATAGCAATCCTTTATTTGTCTCTCTAGTTTTTTGCTTATTGGTCCTTATTAGACTTCCCCCTTCTATGTTGGTCCATGCATGTCCACATCATCCACTTCTAATCTGCGGTGTCCTACTCTTGTAATTTTTCCTCTCAGCTTTTCTTCGTTAGCTATCTTCCTTATTGCCAATTGCACTTTTCTTTCTTCTTTAGTCAAGTCACTGTCAATGTAAATGTTGCGTGGCAGTTTTCGTTTATTCTTTAAAATTTGTTTTTGAACTTTTTGCACCTTGCTACTATAATCTTTGCTTCTGTCCATTCTACTTTGTACGCTTCTTCTATGTTGATTGCTAAACCCATCTTTTTTTGTGTAAACTCAGAAATTTTCTGTTTTAAATCTTGTCTCCCTTGCCGTTCCTCGCTAAATTATTTCCTTTTATTTTTATATTGTTTATCATTTGCTTGTTTCTCAAGTCTGCTTTCAATGCTGTTGATCTTTTTTTGCAGTTGTCTTCTTTCTTTTTCCCAGACTTTCTCTTTTTTTGCCCAGTCTGATTTAACCTTGTGTAATTCTTCTTTCGCCGCTCTAAATTCTATCTTCATATCCGCTAGGTTTTTGTTGAATTTCATTTTTAAGTCTTCCTTTAGTTCGTCCAGTTTCTTTAGAATCGCTTCCATCTCTTCCGCGTCTTCTCCTTCTGTGTGACTTGTTCTTGTTGCCTTTTCGGCTAGATGTTTTTGTGGGCTTCTACCTGTTTTTGTGCTTTTGCTGAAGGCTTTAAGTTGTTTCGGCCTTACTTACTGTTTTCTTTGCTCTATCTTCTCTCTTCTTCTTTATATATTGTTCTAGGAAGCCTAAACTGTGTTTCCGCTCTATCTGTTTTCCAATTTTAAGACAAAAATGTCATATACATAGGTCATATTCCAATTAGTTACAGAAATACAACAGATTTAAATGTTATTGTAATTGAGTGTATTTTGTACTCAATAAATTTCTATTTCTATTTCTATTTCTATAATGACTATTAAAGAAAATTAAAAAAAATAAGTAACTAGAAAGAACAAATGGTAATGTAAGAAAAATATTGCTTATAACAATTGTCCAAAAGTCCTCTTTGAGTTGGAATGCAAGCATGACATCTGCGAACCATTGACTCGTAAGTAAATACGCCCTATTAGTGTACCATCTTGACGGATTTTATTAAATCTAATTGTTATTTGCTCAAGTAATTGTTCATGTGTGTTTATTTTTAAAACTGTAAATTAGTTCTAATTTGTTGACAAACTATGTTGTTCACAAACAAAAAACAGCAATTGCAAATGAAAAGTGGTTGTTTGTTTTGGTAATTCCAAGGTATAACTGATTTTTGTATTTATTTTTTTAAATTGTTCTTGTTTTCTAACTAATTGGAATATGGCCTATAATGTTTTTCTTAAAATTGCTTCCTGAACAAGATGGTAAAGTTTTTTTACACCTATTATAATCATTGAAACGTTTGTTTTCCCCCAAATATAGAGAGGTTGGGTTCGCATGTATTGATATGTCAAACTAATAATGTCAAGTAGTATTTTTTTCTACGATCGTGTCAAAATTATAACTTTGTACACAGTTTCTAGTGTCAAAAGTGACGTTTGTAGCACTCTTATTATTAGCACCCGAATTTGATCTTTTTAACACGTTTCCATTTGAATGTCAACCTAACCTAAAATACCTAACACAATGTGACGGAAAAAGTGTCACCGAACTAAGTTTTTATATTTCTGTTACGATCGACGTTAAAAGCACCCCGCTAACGCGTCGTGCTGTTAAACTCATCGCACGTGCTTTAAAGGCGTACTTATACACTAGTATCATAATATACAAATATCCAGCTTGGGAAATCTATTAATTATCGAAAATCGAATATTTATTTACAACTGAAAAAGTTGGATGTAGTTTGTTTATTTTTTGTTAATAATAAGAGTGCTGTTAGAATAAAAATGTAATATCTCAATAACAAAATGAGAACTTATTACATAGGGTGTTTCAATAACATGGTGCCATAGTTAAGCAGGTTGAAACATAAAAATTGGGAATATAGACTTGTTCCTGTAAATCCCTTCTCACTGAGTTACACGTTCGAAAGCCTGACTTGTTTAAGTAGTTTTTTAATCTTTTACATTTTTCATCAAGCTAATATTTTTTGTCTAAGAAAATAAAACACATGATGCACGCACAGTTATTCAGCAAAATGAGTATTAGTATCACGAAAAAACTAAACGGACTATAAAAAGTTTTTTAATAAATCAGGCTCTTCAATACATATTTTAGTACAGTAAAATTAGACAAAAAAATGCCCAAACTCAGAAATCCAACAAAACTAAGGTCTGACTGTCACAAGTTGTTCATTCTCTTTGCTCTAAATGTGGTAAAAAGTCTCCGCTGCCAAAGCATCGGGTTTAGGAGGAGGGTGGGAAAGCGTTTTTGCAAATATCTCAGAAAGCCTTCAATTTAGAGCTTATTGTATCCTATAAACTTTTAAAGTACGTTACATTTCCAACAAAATTTGACCTATACACTTTCGCTGCGCCCAATAGTTTGGGAGATATGGAGGGGGTAAAATTTAGTTATTCCGTTATTCCATCCTTTATGCTGCTTAAAAATGGGCAGACTCACATTATGGTCACATGACCAACCATTCTTTGCCAAAGCCCATGAAACGGTAGCCAGTGCCCCTGCCGATAGCCCCGTGAAATCGCAGTTCATCCGGCTTGGAGGATTCCACTTTCTCCTTTATTTTATAGGAAGAGGTGTGGAGACAAGTTTATGCCAAAAACAGCATCCTGCAAATGATGAATAGGAAAGCATATTCCAGAGCTATCCGTGCCCTGTTCCTAACTCAAAAAGCTTTTATGACGGTTTTCATTGAGACACAGAATCCAGACGTCCGCAAGGAAGAGTTGAAGGCACTCTATTCGTCATTCATTTCGTGTGAAATGGGCCGTGATGAGATAGCGGGATCGGCTCACTCAAGAATTTGGTACAAACTGTGGAAGAGCAACTGAAGAATTCCAAATAGAGTGGTAGATCACAAAAATTGTGAATCCAATTTATTGAAATGGTGATTCTTATAAAGATGTTCATAAAATCAGAAAGAAGCGGGGATTTTTATCTCCATCTCCACTGCGTGCAGCAAATGCTGCCTTTCTTTCGTGCCACAGGGCACCTCAATTACACTAAAACGATTCATTTGTACCTGTAAGATTGCCTTCAGCTTTTAAGCATTCTGCCTGATGATCAATTTGATAAATTTGTAACAAAGAGTTTCTTCACCATTCGCCGAAGCAACAAATTTTGGTGCGGTGTTTGGACCAATATGACCGAGCGATGAAAACAAAAGGTGGCTTGATCGGTGGCAGAGGGATTACTGCATCAACGATCGCTACATGGGTGAAATCGATGCCTGCAAGCTTAAGGATTGTTGAAGCAATTAAGAGATTTGCATCTGTTGATTCGGCTTCCTCAGAGGAACACGTAAAGTTACATGATGCAAACCAGAAGCGAAATGCTAAGCACATACAGCTTTTCATTTCTTGGTTTCAACAGCGCAATCCTTTTTCAAAACATCCTCTGCTGTCTTTTCTCTTTCCACAGGTATCTTGCCGTACTCGAAAACAAATTGTGATGAGGCCCGTGATATTGGATTATCTGTAATACAAGAGATCAAAGGGATGAAATTCAGCGAAATTTGTTGGAAAAGAAAATACACTGTCAAATCGTTAGCAGCTGTTTCAAAGTGTGTCAATATCCGAAATAACACCACTCACGGCAACCCCAACCAGCTGCTTCGCCGCATGGTTTGTAGTGTGAGGATGGATGAACAGTTAAAAAAATATTTGACTATGAACTATACCGGGTGTCCACTTTCAAACTGGAACATAGGGATTTAGCATTGTATTTAACGGTTTCATGAATTCCTGCTCACCAATTCAACCTACAGAAAATGTTTTGGTGTCAATGGAAAGAGAAAATTATTGCACATCTAATGGTATGAAAAATGTAATTAAATTTGTCAATTTTCATTGAATAATATTAATCAAAAGTTTTCATGTTTTTTAAAATATGAGTTGCCTTGACTTGGAAACAGTTGACAGCTATACTCAAATTAATTTATTTGATGACATTCAGAGTTAGTACAGCAGTTTTTTTCTTCGACGAAGAGGGAGTTTTTATGAAAATAACTTTTTTTGTATTCGCTCCCCAAACTGGTTACTTTGGAAACTGTCTAGGATCCTCAAAATGGCCATTTAGAGGCCTTGTACTTAAAGTCGTCATGGCATCATTTTAGCGGACTCAAACATTAGTTGCCATGACGACTTTAAGTACAAGGCCTCTAAATGGCCATTTTGAGGATCCTAGACAGTTTCCAAAGTAACCAGTTTGAGGAGCGAAAAATACATTTTCGTGCGGCCTCCTAATATAATGCCGCGTTAATGGTAATTGAAACTTCATATTATGTTTGGAGAGCTAATACAAAAAAACGTTGTATGCAACACGTCCTCAAATGGCTTTAGAGGACTCATCTTCATATTACGGACTCGGCTGCGCTTCGCTCCGCCTCGTCCAGAAACATTACGACTCGTCCCCTAAAGCCTTGCTTTGAGGACTAGTTACATAAAGTACTATATTAGCATTATTGCTGTACATAAACAATAATTCTTATGATTATAAGATACTTATTACAGTGAGGTTAGTTTGTGGAGCGTGATAAATTTGTTTCAATGCAAGACCTACCTCATTAATCAAAAGTTCTAAATAAGTGTTCAAATTTAAATTTCTAACAATTTCAAACGGTCCGATAATTTTGTTATTATAAATCCCAGCCCAAATATAAATTTTTTGAGGTTATTGGGTTCTTGTACACAGATTAATTCTTGGTTTTTCTTGAGCCCAATATTTAGTATTTTGCACAGGTTTAAAGTAAAAGTACATTCATCCGTGAAACATATTGATGACAAAAAACGACGATCTTGATTGGCACTTTCTTCCATTCCTTCACAAAATACATTTATACTTTCTTCATCTGGTTCAAATATTTCCTGAGGACATTGTGGTTTGTATGGATGATATCTGTGCTTCTTTAATGTCTTAGATACAGCAGACTTTGACCAATTTGTCTTGTGCTGTATTGTGGGTCAATATTGATCAATTTCAAAACACCTTCCAATTCCCTGCCATCTGTACGAACACTCATGCGATTACCTTTATTAAAATTTCATTGTTGAAAATTTTTATCAAAGCCAAAATTAAATAATAAACATTAACCAACTATAGCTCCTGATTTTACTAAAATATTAGCTGTTTCTTCGAATTTCTGGACATATCTGTGTATTGTAGATGTTATCACATTTTACGGAAAACCAATCTCTCACTCTACGCAATCTAACCCCACTGTAATATGTTTTTACGATAGAAACTCTCTCTTCATTCGAGTAATCGTTCATTTTATAAAGTAAAAACTGCTGTACTAACTCTGAATGTCATCAAATAAATTGAGTATAGCTGTCAACTGTTTTCAAGTCAAGGCAACTCATATTTAAAAAACATGAAAACTTTTGATTAATATTATTCAATGAAAATTAACAAAAATAATTTAATTTTTGATACCATTAGATGCGCAATAATTTTCTCTTTCCATTGATACCAAAACATTTTCTGTAGGTTGAAATGGCGAGCAGGAATCCATAAAACTGTTAAAAACAATGTTAAATCCTTATGTTACAGTTTGAAACTGGACACACGGTATACACTTGGGTTATGCATTTCAAATTGACTTAACCGACGTTTTTGCAATTGCGTGCAACGTTATTTTATTATTACGATGGGTAGAGAGTTAGAACAACACGATTCTACTTTAGAGACAAGAGGAATTCAGAAAACATAATCAACTACTGTAATGTTGGTTGCATAGCCCTGTTCATTTTCAATGATTCTTTGTGTACATATCGTCCATGCTGAAAGTGTTACCTTGTGGAGGGACTGATCCACCTAGTGATGAGATGACACAAGGGGTATTGTATTGTTACGTTTTTAACGTTTGGGCTATTTAAAAATTATAACGACGCTTCTTGTATTAAACATTTATTTACAACTATTAGATTAATTATTATTATTTACAAACACACGAGAATTATAGAGCCGATTATAACTACGAACTATTTCTATCGATACATTTATTTAATATTTACACTGGTTAAACTTCAACTATTTAGTTATTTCACTCTTAACACTAACGATTTATTTCTATTTATATGGTTATTTATGTCAATAGTTATATTTACACACGGGCTTTTATTTATGTGGGAGCTCTACACGGCTCTACGCGAATTCCGAACTGAACTCAGGACTGAACTAACTGCGGGTCCGATGGCCGGGTATTTATATGGCCAATAATTTCCTTCCGGAAGCTTCCAGATAGTCTCGATATTCACTAGAAACTCCAGACGGAAGCATGACGCATTTGGCCTCGGGCCCGTTCTCGGGGCATCTGTTCGAAATGACTCATCGCGCACACCTGCTTCTAGATCGATCCGGAAGTTGTTCTCGCATTCGTTACAGTATGTTGTAGATGGAGGGCACCTCCTACATCGTGTTGTTTGGCAACGCTCTGCAACGTTCAAGATAATATGCCAACCATACTGTGACTACGTTACAGTGAATAGCACAATACAAAAGATGAGAAACATCTACGAAGGTCTCGCTCAGCTATCAACGTAGATGCGAAAGTAGAAGACCCCATCCAAGTCATTTTCCATTTCTCTGTCTGCCTATGAGGATTTTTTTGTGTCACATACCTACTTTAAGATACGAATTGTATACGTATTTCAGATGTAGGAACATAAATTTAATAAATTAAATTTCTTTCTTATATTATCAAAATCTTTGGGTTTTTTTATTGAATCCATCTCCTCATCGTGTAATAGTACACTTCAACAAAACAAAAGGAAACATAAAAAATATTCTAATTTCCAATAATTTGATAAGTTAAGCAATTTTTCTACTATTTCCCCCCCCCCCCCCCAAATATCTCCTAAACTATTGGGCGCAGCAAAAAAATGTATAGGACAAATTTGGTTGGAAATTTAACATACTTTAAAAGTTTATAAGGTACAATAAGCCCTAAACTTGAGATATATGTAAAAAACTTCTCCTCCCACCCCCTTCCAGATACTCTAGCGGCAGAGACTTTTTACTGCATTTACACCAAAGGGTAATGAACAACTTGTGACAGTCAGATCTTAGTTTTTTTGGATTCCCTGGTTTGGAACTAATTTTACTGTACTATTTTGGTAGGTATAGTCAAATTCTTGTTCGTTAAAAAGTTCTAATAAAAACATGTATATGATTGCTAATTGCAACCCTTGAAAGTCATGCGTAAAAATGAAAAAAAATTTATAAATAAGCTCGCTATTGGTAGAAAATCTGCCAATTTTGAATTACAAGGTACGTGATTGATAATCACGCAATAATTTTGTTTATAATTATTCCCGAAAGTTTTTTGACCATAGGGCGGAGGGCAGTTACTTTAAAAAAATAAAAATGTGTATACATCTTTTAATGCATTAATGTGCCTGCTAAACAAAATATTAATTTGACAATTCTCTTTGTTTAAAGATGCGCCCTTCTCAAGCAATACTGTGCGTCGAGCAAACTCATGCCCAGAGATGAAGAAGAGTCCCGTGGTTCCTACAAAAGACAATAGAAATAAGACTTTATTAGAAGCAGACGAAGAGAATAAGGAGAACCTCCAAGGTGACAACAACCAAATGCTAAAAAGTCTGACTACTGTTGAGACACAGACTGAATTTTTCTGGCAGTTGCCTTATGAACATTTATTTTTGGGTATTTTCCCATCTTTGGAAAGTGGTGATGTTAAGCCTAGTCCTGCTCCAAGCCCCGCACCTCTAAACGTACAACAGGATAAGTTTCAGACTGTTTTTCCTAATGAGATTTTAGATAAGTGAGTATCCGCAGCAACTGCAGGTGGCAACAAAAAACCGATTTCTTTTCTCGCAGGTATATAGATTTAGCGGTTCAAACTACTGAACGAGATTCAGTCAACAATGTACGAGTGCACCTTAACCTTCTACATCACCAGCTGTTCTTTGAGAGATATCGGAGAGAAACCCACGCTGCCAGAAACCGCCGTCTGTTAGCAGATGCCAAAAGCACCAAATCACTTGAGGAACATAATTCCGCTTTGGTAAGTTCCCAGGATTTTGTTTGAACCCATTAATTTTTGTGTGTATTTAGAAAGACCAATTGCTCCTGCAACAAAAAGATATTGATAATCTCAAAGAACAACTTGAAAGTATAAAAAAGGAGAAGCACTGTATAGGAAGGCAGGAATCTGAGAATATTCAGTTGTGGGAAAGTAAAGTAAGTATACTTGATATGGTGGGAGATGTGAGTGTGTTTGTTTGGTTGCAGTCTTCATGATTAAGTGCTTGTTCTTTAGAAAGATGAAAGAACTTTAAATTTTCTAGGTAGATCCTCTAGGAGATCCATATTTATTATTAAAGATGCAATAAACTATTGGATGTTGTTTATTATGGGTTTGCAGTATTCAGTGGACTAACTAAATAATTTAACTTTTTTAAATTATGACAGTATTTTATTTGGTAAACTGTACTGTGCTTCGAACTGTTGAAATAGAATTTTTATCAAATCTTAAAAGAAATCCATAAACATCCCAATTTTACTTTTGCATTGTCATTTGTTTTCAAATTGACATCACAGAATTTGGTTTCGTAAACAAAATTTTACTAACTGCCTCCAATTGACAGTAAAACATACACAGGGCTCTATTTTTTACCTTTTATAGTACCTCCTATTTGGGCTATCTAATTTTATTGTGTTATAGTTTTCTCAAGCCACCCGTAACAATCTCCCCCCCTGATAATCATACCTCCTCAATTAATAATACGTTTCGAATTTGGCACGTTTGGTAATGGTAAGAATATGACTCCACTCTTGCCCAGCCCAACAAATGAATACAGATTGTCCATTTTTATTTATTACATGTAAAAAGCTACAAGTTTTGCAATATTGGAACGGTGCTACGTCTCTGATGCGTTGTGGGTGATTTACTTAGTCTCTTAAATAAATATTAGTACATGACCCTGCAAATAATTATTTATAGTCTAATAAATCACTCGTTAACTTGTAGCACCATGTCATTTATTATCTAGGTTTGCTAGAAACATCATAAACATACAAGTAGAATTTAAAAAAAAAGAGCTTTGCTTTGTATTATAGAATTATTATACATATTGGGTGTCAACGAGGTCACGTTCTGGCTGCTAATTTTTATCTGATGGTAATAAAACTTCGCATTGGGTTATATAGTACCAAAATTATACTTTCTGATGTGTCTGTCAAATTTTTCAGACTTCAGTTTTGCTGGAAGTGATCCCAAATCCTGATTTTTAAATGGGACACTCTGTATATTTTTACATTTTTTAAATCAAGGGATCGTTCTGCGTGCGACTATATCATTTTTACGATTGTTTAAGCTAATTTAAAAATTTCCCTTGTTCATTTTCACTTTTAATTAATTGCTAATCCATTGAAAACAAGTCTGATTTTTAATAAATTTCGTAGGGTTGCAAAATACCCATTGAACAGCATGATTGCTGCATTATCATTAAGTACATAATATTCGTCCAAAATTTTATACATTTTTTATATTAAAACAAATCTATTCGCTAATAAAAATGGACACCCTGTATAAAAAACTATGATCATATCCAGAGCACAAACTTATTATATTTGTTGTGTTTGCAATTATAGTATATTTCATTACAAAAAGAGTACAAAATTCTAAGGGGACAAAGTGAGGTTATGCAACGAGAATTAGATAGTATTAAAAAGCGCATGGCAGACTTGGACAGTAGATGGCAACAGGCACAAGCAGCGCTCCTCGAGGCCGAGGCTGAAGTAAAGGTATACACAGGTGCTGCAGATATTTGGCTTTAAGTAAACTCACCATACTTCAATAGATCGTAAGGGAACAGGCATGGGCCGGAGAAAAGGGCAAAGCAGAACTGGAACGTGTCAGCAAGCAGCTTTTGGTCACTAGTGAACTGCAGCAGCGGTATCGAGAGAAACTGGCAGAGCTGCCGTCGCTGCCGAAGTATGAACAGGAATTGGCTCTTAACACTGAGGCCTTCAATAGTGAGCTAAAAGGTGGGTAGAGTGGAACGACAGCGCCTATGTTTTTAATGTGGATGTTTGTAGCATTACGTCAGGCGTTAGAGACGAAAACAATAGAATTAGAGACACGTAGGGTCAGGATAGTGGACTTGGAGCAAACTATTGTTCAGAACGAGGAGAGCATTCAGAAATTCAAGCGCACGCTAAATGACATTAAAGAAGAATGTGAATTAAAACTTAAGGTACGTATAATTTACGAAATTTATTTATGCTGCGTTGAAGGGTTCGGCTGTAAAACATGTTAAGTACATTTTTAGATTTCTCAGACATTTAAAATCTAATACGAGTTCGTTTGTTTCGTCACAGTTTTACTCCCATGATAGCACCTACATGACACAAAAGTTTACAAATGACTGAGTTTGGAGGAGTATTTGTTAAACTGCTGATTGTTTAAAAAATACGTAAAGTACAGTCGTGTTCAAATAAATCTGGGACAGTGTTTTTTTCACATGCAGGTTGAGTTAAGAATTGAAGAATATCTCCATGGATTTCCTCTTATCAAAAAGAGTTACAGATTTTATTACCCATTAAAGTTTTATGTAACTCTTTCTGATAGCAGGAAATCCATGGAGATATTCTTCAATTCTTAACTGAACCTGCATGTGAAAAAAACACTGTCCCAGATTTATTTGAACACAACTGTACGTTTTTTTTTCTATAATAACTGTCAAAGTGTTACAATGGTGGTAGATATGTGATTAAAACGCTAGGAAATTTTTATACCTCGTGTTGGTAGAACTTTTTCAAAATTGTGGTTATGTGTCAATTTTGAATGTCAAAGTTTCTTGACAAATTTCTTTTTTTAACATTGAATCATCATCATCAATAAAATCGAATAAGAAAAGAAAACTAAGAAATATTTTAAATGCAAAAATGAAGCAAGCGATATTAAATTATGACATATCTGTCGAAATGACAGTGTGGAAAAAAAGAACTAAAAATCTATGTACCAACATTATTAAAACTAGGGACCCTGCAGGAATGCAACTTATCCCCTAGAAAGTTGACCTTGAAAATTATTATAGACAAAAAATGTACTTTAGTAAAAGAAGTACTTTTTAAAAGAACAAATAAACTAGGCATTTGGCCGCAGCTGATCTCTGAAATACATAATAACTGAATATACGTTAAAAGCGAGTCCGTTATAAGGGAGTTATACTGTAATCATCCTTTTTTAGTACGCGGTGTGCACAATACTTTTGCTACGTTCATTTGAATAAGTATGAAAAGCGTGTTTTAAACTGTAAATCTTTGACATTTTTATGACAGTTGCTTACATTAACTTGGAAACATCAAAAATGCTTGAAAAGAATATCGTTTTACTCTTAATTGTGATTATTATAATGTCATTATTTAAACCCAGTGATATAATAATCTCACTTACATAACTCCTTTGTTTCTCTCTAAGGTTTATTAGCAATCAGAATAATTTTTACAATAATATTCTATGAGCTAATGGTATATAATCATTAAATATAACATGAAGAGGAAGACACCCATTGGTGTTACCCCTATTTTATATTGTTAAATCTATCAGCCATCGTCTTTTTAGTCTTCTAGCTTCCGGTTGGACAATTAGAGGGATGACAGTAGCATTTGGATGTCTTTCCAGTGTGTCGTGGTGTTTCCTGGCTTTTTCTTTAATTACATCTGTCGCAAACGGTATATTGAGGTCGGTATGCAATGTGAGGTTCAATACGAACCATGGGGCATTAGATAGTATCCTAAGTGTCTTAGATTGAAATCTCTGTATGATATCAATAGTTGACTTACAGGTACTTCCCCACAGTTCGCACCCATAAGTCCAGATAGGACAAATTATACATTTGTACAGCAGTAGTTTGTTTTCCAGCGTGAGAGTTGATCTTTTTCCTGTGAGCCAGTACATACTCTTTTCTCTCCTTTCGCTTCTTAGTGACATGTGTCTTCCAAGTCAATCGTCTGTCCAAGTGCATACCCAGGTACCTGACTTCATTAGCTTGAGGTATGGTTGTGTGGTTAAGAGAAATTGTAGGGCATGTTGCGCGTTATGTAGTAAAAGTGAAGTGA
The DNA here is from genome assembly GCA_940337035.1 of Agriotes lineatus. Lineage (NCBI taxonomy): Eukaryota > Metazoa > Arthropoda > Insecta > Coleoptera > Elateridae > Agriotes > Agriotes lineatus. The sequence continues at coordinate 102,585,171 of OW679199.1, forward strand.
GTTGATTTATCTTCATTGACTTTTATGCGCCATTTGGTCAGCCAGACTTCTAGTAAGTTCAGGTGTTCTTGGAGGAGATTTGATGCCATTGCTGGATCTTCGTTGCAGGAGAGTATTGCTGTGTCATCAGCAAGGTCGTTTGTGGTGTTGTTGGAAGGTCATAGGTGAAAAGCAAGTATAGCATAGGTCCAAGTACGCTTCCTTGTGGGACACCAGCCTTTATGTGTTTTAGTTGCGAGGTTTCGTTGCCTACTTTGGTTTGGAAGGAACGATCAGTCAAGTAGGAACGTAACAAAAGGTAATACTGATGCGGAAGGAGTGTGCCTCTGTGCCATACTTGATCGAATGCGCTTTGCACATCCAGGAACACTGCGCTGCAATAGAGTTTGGTTTCCAGTGATTTGCTTATTACATTTGTTAGCCGATGACATTGCTGAATCGTCGAGTGTTCGTTGCGGAACCCGAACTGATGATTTGGGAGCCATTCGTTTTGTAATGAACTTTTGTTTATTCGTTTTAAGGTTAGCTTTTCGAGCAATTTAGAAATTAACGGAAGTAAGCTGATGGGCCGATAGGATGTTGTTTGATTAGAAGGTTTACCAGGTTTAGGAATAAGAATAATTTGGGCAAATTTAAGTGGTAATAATGGTAATATGGGGGAGTGGTCTGATGTTATGTCGTAATAGGGTGATATATTCATATAGTTAGAAGCAATTCCTTTAGTAATAAAAAAATCCAGCAGATCTGGTGTTTTATTTGGGTCTGTCGGCCAGTAGTTGGCTGAGTAAAAGATTGATTGTTCTGATTACGTAGTGGTGGAAAGTTTAGTCTTGTAGGAAGTAGAGGTCTGCTAGTTGGGAGAGGGTTGTTTGGTATATATTTTCCCTGCAGTTCCTGATAGATGGAGCATCCCTTATAATTAGCCGGGTGAGGGCCGCCGCATAATATACAAGTGGCGTGGGTTTCTCTAGTCTTTTTACAAGTTTTTGTATCATGGGATGCTGCACATTTCACGCATCTATATGGCCTATTGCAGTACTTCTTCGTGTGACCACAATTTTGGCATCTAGTACACTGTGCGATGTCCTTGTTTGTTTTCGGTGGTTCAAAAAGGACATGCTTATTCTGTAGTGCGTGCACATTATAAATTTCTTTATTATTTGCTGCCGGCTCCAAGTCGACGAAAAATAATGGTAACGGTTCTTTAGTCTGCTTATTTCTAACATTCATTATATTTCGTATTGTATGCCCTAATATTTTTAGGGCTTCCTTGATGCTTTCCGTAGGTGTTATATGATGTAAGTATTTTAAAACGACCGTGTATGGGCGGTCTTCCTTCATTTGGTAGGTGTGGTGTATTATTTTGCTGTCTTGCATGTATTTAATAATTTTGCGATATGTGTCAGGGTTCCTTGTGGTAATTTTGACTACATTGTTATGTAAGCATTTAGTTTCATACTGCTCTTCTTCTGCAACTGCTGTCAAACTTTTAGTCATTTCACTATACTGCAGAACACCGTAGACGAAGATTGTTTTTCCCTGGTAGACTCAGTGTTTGTTGTGTCTTTATCGCTTAACGGAGCGAATTTATTAGGGTGAATAATTTCTGGTTGTTTCTCAGGGTCGGTAGTACTTGTAGATTTTGTTATCCGCTTTCTTTTATTATTTGATACTAGTAATAATAATAATAATGTTTGTTTATTTGCTTACATAAGCATTACAGAGCATTTACAAAATAATAATATAAATACATGAAAATTTTTAAAATTTAAATACCAAGCTGCCGAAAAAGTGAAAAAATGAAAAACATATCACAACAAACTACAGATCACAACATTTGACTAGCAACTATTACTGAGATACAATTCTCTTATTTTACATTTAAATTGCTTTAATGGTAACTCTTTTATTTCGTTTTTTAAATTGTTGTATAGCAGAAGTATGTTATAAAATAGTGAATTTTTAGTTTCGTTGATATTCACTTCTGGTTTTATAACCATGAGTATCCTCAAAAATCTGTAATAAGCCCACAAAGTAGTTAGGAACTTCCCCCCATCTAATACTGTGGATAAAAATCAAAGAATTAATTTTACACAAATCAGATACACCTACCCAACGAAGCCTAGAAAGCATTACATTAATACTAGTTCCCCGATCACATCTTAAGATAGTTGCCAAGTATTAGTTGGGTTAATATCCATTTCTAAATCTACTATCTACTATCGTTTTGAGATAAACATATTGGCTGTTGAGATAATGTTTGTGGGATGCTCTGGTATTGAGGAGAAAAAAAATGTGAAGTAGGTGGTTGGGATGAATGTTGTACTTCCTGTTGAAATTGTTGAAGGGATTGTGGTGTTGATAAGTGCGGAGATTGCGGAAGGAGAGGACTTCCGTTCATTTGTTGATTAGAATTGTTAAATGTGCCATTATAGCCGTTGCCAGCTGGCAACGTTTAATTTGTGTACGCGCTATGCAGCGCCTTTTACAGAATGTTAGTTTATTATGCTGTGATTAGCAATTTACGATATTATTTTCACGTTTATTGTTATCAGTCCGTAAATAAGTGCAGTACTCACGTGACCGATGTTACTCTATCGCTCGATACACAACCGCTCGCTTCAAGTGCCACTTACAAACATACATAACTCAAATGAGTGAAATAATGTAGCTATTACTTAAAGGTCGCAGGAAAAAAACTGTTATTGAGAAGCTGAAAAGAACTTGAAAAATTGGAATGAAATACTTAAGCAAAACAGAGAAATGAAAACAAAAAGAAATTTAGTTGGTTTGTTCTTTGTTCTCCTTCTGTTGGATTTAGCTTTGGTAACTGACTTGTATATTTTATTTCTGAATTTTCAACCATTCTTTTTTTCTGAGAGATATGTAAAGGGTCTTCGTGTCAATTTGTGGTCAATTAACTTTGGAATCGTTGAAGTCATGTCGTGCATTACATCATATGGTTGGACACATAACCTCAAATTTAATTCAAAATTTGATTCAAATAATGCACAAATTATTGGTAATGGAAAGTAATTAGTCTTACTACAGCAACATGTAACTTGACGTCAAAAATGTGTCGTTCCTTGATAAAAAAGGTTACAAAAAGCAGTTACGTGTTATGACAGTTAAAAATGTCTGTGTTGAATATGCTATGACTTGTGTGCTTACATATAATCTAATCCATCTTTAAAAAAAACGATAGGTTGCCATGCTTTTCTTTTCCTAAATTGGCAGTGCTAGAGTGCTTTATTAACCAGGCAAGCTTATCCCACTAGATTTTGTGTCACAGGGATTTTAGCGCCAAGCCGTTGGCTGCGCTGACCTGTAACCGTGCATTCTGTCGTCTGTCAACCAAGCGCGACTAGAAACCGATGTAGACGAACAATGCACGCTGAATTAAATCTTGGTGAATTCCATTACGATGGTAATTATAATTACAGACTTCATCCAAGTGTGGTTATTAAATCTATATACAGTGTGTAGGTGTTGTTCTGTGCTGTCAACTGTATCTGTCAGTTCTATTGAGTTCTGTCGCTCGTCACTGTTGTTTGAACTAAGGTACTATTGAAGTTCTCTAATTTGAACCACGTGCGTGTTAGTTAACAGTGTTTTCGTTTCGACTTTTTCTGCTTTCTTTTTATTTGTTTAAAAACCTATCTTTTTTAAGACTGAGACTTTTAAATGACATGATCGTAGAATTTGAATTTGCCGCCACTTCCAGTAACTCAAAATGGCGGACGAGCTTGCTCGTATAAATATAGTACCTTAGGCAGTACTAAGTAAAGCAGTAATAGTTATATTTCATTTCTTTGTGGTGGGATCTTTTTCTAACTAAATTTGAAATGCCGTGTTGCCAATGCTACCAAACCAAAAAGTTAAAAAAATATGTCATTCCTAATCTTTGAAAAATAAAGTGATAGTGTGATTATTGTGAAAAATTTAATAAACCGCATGCCCATGTCTTCGGAGACGAAACGCAGTGTGTTGAAGTGCTACACACATTTCGGACGAGATAAACCCGATCTAAGCAATGCTCAAATTATTAATAGATTGATGGACATTTTCAACTTGAGTACACCGAATTCGTATCCCATAAAAGAATTTTCTTAAAAAGTGCATCATTTATTTATAGGTAAAAAGATCTGTTATCTATTCTATAATTACTAAAAATAATGTAGCACATTATGGCAACATCGGGCATTCTGAACCTTCAAAATTCCTAACCTAACTTTACCGCAGTTTTGTCAGTTCATATACAGAGTGATATCTGTCAGATTGTCATGGCCAACCATCGTTTTTTTAAAGATGGAATAGATTATACACTTACACATAGGTCCTTACCTATTGTCACATATAACGCATATTGTTAACTACTGCCTGAAATACAGTGTATTTCCAAAATGTTGGAAAACTGCCTGTGTTATACCACTTCCTAAAGTGAATAACCCAAGTAGTTTCAGTGATCTTAGGCCTATTAGTATTTTACCTACACTTTCTAAGATTTTAGAAAGAATAATGGACACACAGTTGAGAAAATTTCTAAATGAACATGCATTACTCCCTGCTACTCAATCTGGATTTAGAAAAGGCTTTAGTTGTACAACTGCACTGTTGAAAATAGTTGATGATATATTGGTCGCCACTGATAATAGTCAATTAACTAGTCTTGTTTTACTAGATTTTACAAAAGCTTTTGACACATTAGATCACAGTATGTTATTGGCTATTTTACATTATGTTGGACTCAGTAATAATGCAATTCTTTTATTTAAGAATTACCTTTCCGATAGATCGCAGCTTGTCAAATTAACAAACCAGATATCTGAGATTCGCTCTATAAAAAATGGTGTGCCGCAAGGCTCAATTTTGGGTCCATTATTATATGCAACTTACACTTCTAATTTTGATACAGTTATAAAATCTTGCAGTGTTCACTTTTATGCCGATGATACCCAGGTTTACCATTCTTTTGATCGAGTCCCTGTATGATTTTAAAATTATCTTATTAATATGCAGGAACTCTAGGTTGGGATAAGGGCATTAAATTACGTTAGCTAACAGGATTTAGTGGTCTTAGGTTGGAACTCGTTGTTTTGCCATCTGGTGGTCAAACTCCCAAGTTGCTGTCCCAGGCACTCTAGACAGGTTTCAACATTTGGCATGAGTGTTTCTACGTGTTTGATTTATGTACACTGTATATACCTAGAATAAGCCTTCCGAGGTATAATTGTCATAGTTTCCTTTGTTACAGCAATTGTTTCTAGGGTGTTTATTCCCCGCTGATATTTTTTTGATTGGTCAAGAAATATCAAATTGTGGTATTTCATTGGTCACTTTTTGACAGATGACTGGTGAATTGAATAATCACGATTATTTTCATCTTTATTTTGAACTTCATATTCATAGTGGTTCTGGTTTCCTTCCCCTTTGGATTCAGAGGTAGCGGTAATTTCTTGCAATTCTTCAGATTTATCTGGCGAGATGCTAGCAGTTCTTGGATCTGTCAAATCTGTTGAAGTGGTAATTCCTTTACATGGAGAACATTAAGCTTTTTTCCTTTTATTTTATGCGTGGCTCTCCACTGGGGGGTCCATTTTAGTAATTTATCGAAGACAATACTTTTGTCGAAAGGTACAATCTCACAAGCTTTAAAGACAGGGAGGTGATCCATCACGCTAATAGTGGAGGTGTCTTTATACAAAGCAATAAAACACAGTAGTCTTCTCCACATACATTTATTAAAAAGGCGACATGTTTCAAAACCAGACTGGTTTCATCCTCGGGCCAAAATGATCATTGGTAATAAAAGCACATGTTTCAATTGTAGGTTAAAATTAAATTGAGGTTAGGTTGAAGCGCTAAAGGCGAGGTAGCAATAAAAATTAACAAAGAACACCACTTAGTGCACTTAGTACCAACTCCTTCGGAGGATGGACATATTTCACTTGTTTTAATTTTAATTTTTACATTTGATGCAGTAACCAGTATAACGATCTTTATAACGTAGTTTGCTGGTTATTTAATTAATTTTTCTGCTCCAATGTGGTGTTCTTTGTGAATTTTTATTGCTACCTCGCCTTCAGCGATTTAACCTAACCTCAATTTAATTTTAACATACAATTGGAACATGTGCTTTTATTACCAATGTTCATTTTGGCCTGAAGGTGAAACCAATCTGGTTTCGAAACATGTCGCCTTTTTAATAAATGTACGTGGAGAAGACTACTGTGTTTTATTGCTTCATACAAGCTTTAAAGCCTGAAAGAATAATTTACTGAGTGTAGCACCAATTCAATTTAGAACCTTCTTCAGTAACTCAGGTACTTCCATTTTGGTATGACACCTCGATTCTTAGATTTCCATCCGCTTAAAATTTGCCACCATGCAACGCCTTCTTGAAGAGACAGGAAAAAAAATCTAATGGTTGCAGCAAGTGGGTGGCAGTAATATAAAAGAAATATCTGTTTTTTGGCATTCGGAAATAACATGCTTGGAGACATGGCTTGACAACTTGTCTCCAACCAAGATTTTCTTGCATTAGCAGTTCTTAAAATATGGCAACTCTATCTTCTGGAACCAGAACCACATTTTGATCTATTGTAGACTGTCCAGGCGTTCACTTAGAGGTCCAGCAATATTCCAGAACCACTAGCGGCTATCATTATTGAAGTGCTGGATTTACTCAAATCCACAATTTTGTCCATACGCTTCTGCAATCAACTTTGCATTGACCTGGGTCATCAAACAGGTTAGTTTCAATGTACTTAACTAAATTACATGCCGGCACACGAAGCTTTCAGGTGAAGAATCAAAATAGTCGCCAATCACCTGAGGGGATAATTCTGCTCTGAATCGCTTGATATTTTGGGAAAAATTTTATGTGATAGTTTTGCGCCTTTCCATGAAATGCAACTCTTCCGCGGGAAAATTGTTTTTGAAAATTCCAATTCTTTTGCCTTTCTTGTCCAGATATTGTTTAGCTAATGGACAGACATCATGTCGAGTAAATGGAAAATACCCATTCTGAGGCCTGTTTTATTCCTTCCACCAACATTTCTTCTTCTTTTGTCAATGTAGTTTGACCGGAGTAAGGGGGTGCTTTTTTTCAATTTGATACAGAGAGTGATGCTGGTATTTCATAGTAACCCGCCACCTCCCTTACAGTGTTACATTTTCCGCCTTAACACTACTTTGTATGTCCATCTTGTTTAAATTGGTCCCCTGTAATGATTATTTTTTTCACTATTTTTCAGAAAAATTGAGGTTATGTATTGACCAGAAGCATGGCTGTACAGTCAAAATTTAAAATTGATTCCTCTAATAGAACTTGAGTTACAGAAGTTTCTTTTCTGTTCATAAAAAATTGCTGTTTTTACAGAATTTTTAGTTGATCTACTTTTTTCTAACGGACTGGCCATTCACGTGACTATTCTAACCAGAATGACATCTTAATAAAAAAATAAAATTATGGAAAACTCCAAAAACCAAAAGGTTCGAATTCACCCCGGATTGCAATAGGTTAGAACAAAAAATCTAATTTATTTGTTTTACTGGTACATTTTATAATAGTTACTGTCGTATTTATTCATGTGCACTGCTTGATACTCTTCCTTGCCATTTTGAACATTCCTCCATTTCAGATTAGTAATCTATAATTCTGATTTCTAGGCTATGGAAGGCAAGTACCTAACGCAAGTTCAGATCAGTAGATTCATGGACGAACGGATCCTAGAACTGTGGCACCGAATAGAGGTGGCCACCGGGAGGCCTCTCCAATCTCCCGACACCAGCAGCTGTCAGGAAGTTCAAGTTACTATGACTGATAAGACTAGCATCGCTACAGGTTTGAGCCCTCACTCTTCTCCCCTTTCGGCATCTTTGGCTTCCTCAGAAGGCAGCATAGCCTTTTGTCATTCGGATGTGAAAAATTTACAGGTTAGTCCCTTGTTAATTTGTTCTGCGATTGTGCGAGATGATTTTCGTTTGCACCAACTTATTTAAATATATAGAGTAGATTACATTATATCCATTCGCAGAGTTTATTAGATCAAAAGGATCCCACTGCATCTAGGACTTCAGAGGATATGGAAGTGAGGCGAGTCGTCGGGTGCAGTCAACGTGCCTCAGCCATCCACCTCCAAACAGGACTGATTTCACGTATTTAGTTATTTCTGTTACTGTGTAATTAATATATGTATATTCGAACTGCTTTACAAAACGTTCAAGTTCCACTTTTTAATTTTATAAACAGTAGAGGATTAAGCGCAGTTTTGCAAAGCAGATTCGTTCACTGTTGAACGACAGCAACGTTGTTGCTACTGACGAAATTTCAAATTTTGTGTGGTTTTATCTAAGTTATTGAACGAAGATTGTTGAAAGCTGATAATTATTAATTGTTACAATTAATCAATTTCAAACTGATTTTTATTAAATGTGTTTACATACATTAGTAGTTATTTATTTTCGTGTCACATATTCATCTATGGATTTTGTCCACATGATTTCAACAATAGCATCTTGGATGTGCTTCAGTTATGTATCATTATTATTGTTACGTTTTACATCATGATTTTACAGCAACACAAGAACTATTAAGGCGGAACACAAATTATTTATAAACTAACAGTAATTATTTCTAACAACAGATACACTTTATTTATTTACACACGACTTAACATGAATGATTATATGGCTAGATTTATTTATACGCGCGTTATTTATATGGCAGCTTCTGCCTACTTCAAAGCTGAATCGGGACTGTCTTGTTATTTCCGCTTGCGCGTATTTATATCTCAACGAATGAGTCATTCCGGAAACTTCGCGACCTCGCTCGATCATTCCAGCAACGCTGACGTGTTCGCGCGCATGAGTCACCAAGGTCGTTTCTCAAAGTCTGGAAGGCTGTGACTCATCCGTCCGCACGTGAACTGGCTCAAGGTCGTTACACTGCCCCCGCCTTAGGTCGTTCTCGAATGATCAGGACACTGACTCATTTATCTGCAACGGCCCGGCTCCAAGGTCGTTACATTTATTCTTCCTTTTCTCTGCATTAACCGCACTGGAAATTGCCTCTTTTTATGTTTGAACAGGGGAGCTGATCCAACATTTTGTACAAAATATTATAAAATTCTTATGTCAAGCTTCTGTTGCTGGCCTCAGGGCAGTTTTGTCATTACTGCTGTGTAATTTATTTTCTCCGTCGACTTAATACAGCAGTTCTACACTATAGGTTACACGTATGACATAACCATTCTGTTTAATGGCAGGTGTGTACAACTGTGTGTTTGAAAACCTAAAATTTTAGGTAAGTTTGATTAAACTGTCAGTTTTTTGAATTGGGATGTTTAATAGCAATAATAATCTTCGATTTAAACGTTGAATTTTTAAAAAATATTGGTAAATAGTGTGATGATCTTAGGCCCACGACCCGATTCTGCTTGCAGTACAACTTAAGAAACAAGTCAATAAGCACAGAGTTGGGGAGTTTATGTAACTGCAATACTAAGCTTAAATTTCAATCAGTAAATGCATTGGAAAAGAGATGCCAGTATTAATAATTGAATTGAGTAAAGAAAGCAAAGGACAAAGCTTGTTTTTCACAGGGTTGAAGTTGACGTTCAAATTAATTAAATATTAGGTTTGTACAGAATGAATGGCCGAGCCGAAAGAAATGAATAGTCGCAAAAAGGTTTGCAAAGTGCATGTCAATGAAGCGTAGACTTCAATATAGCTAAGCAGGGAAATTGTGAGCAATATAAAAAAGGTAGGAAACCAGAAGAAAATAATACGTTGCAAAGAGCAAATAAGAAGTCAGGCAGAAAGATAGAAAAAAGCAATTATTAAGAAATGAACTCTATAAAATAATCAGTGCAATTAACGCGAGTGAAATAGAGCAGAGTAACTAATAAAACGTGTTTGTGGCGCAAAGGAGACATTTTAAAATTAAGAATGGACAATATATTAGTTATAAGAAATTTGTAAATATAATTTGTAATCAAATTCATTTCCATAATGTATTTAATTTGATCAAAACCAATTTCCGGTGCCTTGGTAACCATAGCAATGGATTAGATGTTGTTTTTAATAACGGAAAAAAAAGAGAGAACAAATGAATAATTAAATTAAGCTTGATATGTAGTTTTGTGCTCCACTTCAACTAAAGTTTTTATATATATATATATAATCAGGACCCTTGTACCACACAGGTGTCGGGTATACTTTTAAAAATGTTCACGTTTAATTTTATATTCACTTTCCATAAATGAACTCCTTCCATGCCTTTCTATTTTTGGTTAAGGTTGCTGCTTCTTCCATGATTTGCCTCTCTTTTGAAGTATGTTACCGATTACTTTGTTCCATGTTTGTCTTGGTCTGCTCTCTTTCGTTTAGTCTGTATTCTTGCTTCATACACTAATTTTATTTGTCCTATTGTTACTCATTCGTTGTATGTGTCCCCACCAACTGAGTTGACGCTGTTCTATGAACTGTGTGACTGGTTGCACCCCCTAGCTCCTCTCTTATTTGTGTGTTTCTGATTCTGTCGTTTCTGGTTTTTTCCTAGTATTCGTCTCAGGTATTTCATTTCGGCGGCTTGAATTTTACTTTTTTGGCCTATTTGAGAGTGTCCAAGATTCACAACCGTAGGTTAAGACTGCTCTATAAATCGTGTTAAATACTTTTATTTTAGTTTGTTTAGAGATTTCTTTTTATTTATAAATTTTTGATTCATAGCGTAGTATAATTTTATTGTTTTTTCGATCCTCTCATTTATTTCTGCTTCTTGTTTCCCTGTTGTTTCTAAGGTTACTCCCAGATATTTAAATTGTCTTACTTGTTCTATTTTTACATTGTCTATTTGGATGTTAGTATTAATATTCTGGTCTCCTATTATCAGTATTTTTGTTTTATTTATGTTTATTTTCATGCCTTCTTCTTCCATTATTTCTTTCCATATGTTTAGATTTTCGTGTAGTTGTTCTTCGCTTCCCGCTGTTAATACCACGTCATCCGCGAAAACTCCGTCTGCTATTTCTACTCTTTCTAGATTTCTATATCCAACACACATTTTGTTTACTTTTCTTTCGCTTTTCTTGATGATATTGTCCATGTGTACGTTGAATAAGGTTGGACTTAATCCTCCTCCTTGTCTTAACCCTGTCTCAGTTTAAACCCTTCCGACTTCATGTTATTTCTTATCACATAATTTGTGTTGGTTTTGTATAGGTCTTGAACCACTCTTATATTTTGTTGTGTACCCCCTCTTTCTTTTAGTCCTTTCCACACCTTTAATCTAGGGACTGAGTCAAATGCCTTCTCTAGGTCTATGAAAGCTAAATATAGATTTTTATTTTGTAGTTGGTCTTCTTTCTGTTATTTGTTTTATTGTAAAAATATGATCCTGAGTACTCCTTCCGGGCCTGAATCCACTTTGTGATTCTGCTAGTTGGGGTTCTAATATCGGCCTTAATCTATTGTTGATAATTTGTTCATATATCTTTACAATAGTGTTCAGTAGGGTTATTCCTCTGTAGTTGTTGCATTGTTGGTGGTCGCCTTTCTTGTGTATTGGTATTATTAAAGCTACTCCCCATTCTTCCGGTATTTTTTCATTGGTCCAAGCTTTGTTCAGTATTTCTAATACTATTTCCATCCCTACTTCTCCTAGATTCTTTATCATTTCCACAGTGATCTTGTCATTTCCAGGCGCAAAGAGACATTTTAAAATTAAGAAATGGACAATATATTAGTTATAAGAAATTTGTAAATATAATTTGTAATCAAATTCATTTCCATAATGTATTTAATTTGATCAAAACCAATTTCCGGTGCCTTGTAACCATAGCAATGGATTAGATGTTGTTTTTAATAACGGAAAAAAAAGAGAGAACAAATGAATAATTAAATTAAGCTTGATATGTAGTTTTGTGCTCCACTTCAACTAAAGTTTTTATATAATAAATTAAAATATTTTGAGCTAAAAAGTGTATCATTGTGTTAGCCAAGTGTGGAAGTTTATGTGAGATTTTCCGCAACATAAAATTAAATTTTCACCGGGAGCATCTCCGACGATCATTGCCAGCTAATCACATCAGGATTCCAATATTAAATTCCGGCCAGAAATAAGATCCCAAGGCCAGGGATTTCTACTGCGACGCATCAGGCAGGAGTGCAGGAGACCTACCAACAGCAAAAACGCCAGAGGAAGATACCAGCTGGGGCTCCTTTCCGAACATTGCGAAGAACACACCAAATATTAAGGTATGTACTGTGTTAACCTAAAAGTATCAGTGTTAGGATCGGGAAATTTGTGTGCGTACGAGACCAGACCTAGCTTATCAAGATTCAAGCATATCCTAGCATCCAGCGAAGGCACAATTAAAATTATAAGCATCTACCGAAATTTGAGGTTAGGCGAAGGTAAAACAATTGCGGGATTTAGTCGGCGTCCTTTCTGACGTCATGTAACAAATTAATTCCTGAAACAAAGGATAATAATAACCGCCAAAGCAATATGATTTGAATAAATACCTCTGCAAATGTTCACAATATTGATTATTTAAAGTCAACAACGCTGACTGCACGATACGAAGCATTTTGTAGGTTTTGACATATTGCATACAACTACTGTGTATTGGAACGAATTCAGGTGTACAGTGGCGCACCAGATCAAGTGAAAATTACAATCTATTAGGAATTCATCCCTGGGAATAGAGTTAATTGTTCTACTGAGCTAGCGTTTTGATAATAAATTGAGATAAATAAAATACTAACCATTTATATTGGATCAAGTAAATAAAAATACAAGACAGCATATTTTAACCAGTCTAAATTAATTTTATAAACAAGCCCGAAAGCGAATTAATAAACAAAAAAAAAGTGGCTATCTCAATAGTTGAATTTTTAAAAAATATTGGTTAAATAGCTTATTTCAAAATGCATCTATGTTAGCGACACGGACACTTACTCAAAAAAATCACAGGGCACTTGATCGTAGAGATATCTCATCGAGATTTTTCTCATACGTAAACAACTTTTTGGAGTATCATTTGGCAATAAGAACGCTTACCTGCATTGTGGGATTACTTAGTTGTGACACGTTAACTTTCGAAACTTGAAGGGCCATAACTTTATTTTTTCAAATGGCACCCCCCTGTATTTTATTGCTTAATGATTTTTTGAAAAATGCACAAATATCTCATCTATACCTACCCAGTGTGTCATGGAAACAAGTGTTCACGAGTTATTGTTCGACACATGTCAAAATTGCACTCATTTTACCTCACGTTTTAATTTGTCGGGAAAATGAAATTAACGAAAGATGAATGGTGGATATGGTTTATGAATTAGGTGAAAGTGAGCGAAACACGTTACTGGCGTCTAGAATGTATGCGCAAAGATATCCTGGTAGGAAGTATCCAAGAGCAAGAGACTTCGGAAAAGTGCAAGCAAGATTTGAAGAAACGGGCAGTGTCCAGCATGAAAAAACCCGTTGGGCGAAACCCAGCGACCGAGGTGAAAATGAAGATCTGATTGTACGAAGTGTTGTAGAAAACCCGCAAAAACAAACTCCATATTGTATCCCGAATTTGAGTCAGTCCTGAAAAACTAATTGCATTATGGATTTTCCATCCTGAAAGCAATTGGCAGTCAAACTATGCTGTTTTTTTAAACATTTTAAATCTTTCATAGAGCTAGTAATAACTTTGTTTTAAATAAAATATAAACGGCAGAGTACTTGTTTCATATTACCTATATGTAATACGTGTCTAAAACAATAGGTCCTGAGTGTTTTGGATGGTTTTTGCTAGCGCATATCCTGCAAAATATGGTTTGTTCCATAATATAAACATAACCTCTGAATTATTTTAACTTCTTGAATTTTATAATTAACAGGTAATCAAACAATATGTAATTAACTGATTTTAACAGAAATAAAATACAAAACAAAAGCAAACACACTCAATTACAAATTGGAGGTCAAACAAGACAGCACTGAGTACTACAAGCTACGACTTGTGAACGTAAACATTTTCAACAAAGCACTCTTGACCCATTTTCGAGACACCCTTTATTAAAGGTTCCACCTTGTTCGAGAAATTTTGGTCTTTTGAGAGAAGTTGTTTGATAGTGTTAAAAGAACATATTTCAGACGCTCATGATTTAAACTTCTTTCCTTAATAGTTTTTTTTTTAAGTAAGTAAGTAAGTAAGTAAGTATAGTTTATTGCCAACAGATCAACTACAAGAGTGACATGGACATTGTCAGATAAAGGTAATACCTAATGTAATACAATATTGTTATAGTCATAGAAACATTTTTTAATTAAAATGGATTTAAGTGTAATCTTAAATTTATCGATTTTATATGATTTCATTTGTATTGGTAGCGAGTTGTAGATTTTAATACAATTATACATGGGAGACTTTTGAAATTTAGCAGTCCGATGCCTAGGTATGGCTAACAGATCACCATGTCTGGTGGGATATTGATGAGAATTGTTACTCGTTGTAAAGTAGTGCATATGTTGATGCGCAAATACTGCTAATTTGAAAAGCATTATAGATGGAAATGTTAGTAAGTTGTTCTCCAAAAAAAAGGACTTGCACGACTGGCGTGGTTTAATGTTAAAAATCAGGCGAATAGACGCTTTTGGAGAACAAATACTCGCTTCCATTCGGTAGCCATACCCCATAACAAAACATTATAAGTCATGTGGCTGAAAGCCAAGGCATAATATACCTGTATTAAGTCGGACGTGTCAAGTACAGGCTTTAGTTTTAAAATAGCATAGTAAGCACAATTCAGTTTTTTACATACTGAGTCAATCTGTTTCTTCCAGTCGAGATTAGAATCGATATGTATGCCTAGATAAGCGCACAATTGGGAATTATATGGAATGCCCTTGATATTCTGCAAGGCATTAAAGTTCACGCAAACAGTTTTGTTCATGTTGAGTACAAGTTGATTTTGTATGCACCAGTTTTTAAACTCCTGGTGACAAATTTCAATTTTAGAAGTGAGTTCCTTTACCGTATCGGCAGATACAGTGAAGGCTGTGTCGTCAGCGAAGCTAACGATTTGCGCGCATGTAACATGTAAGGGCAAATCAGTAACATACAACAGATACAGCAAGGGGCCCAATACAAGGTTTCAGTAATATTGTCAGATAGTGTTTTTACCGGTATCGTACTCCGTACTTCTCGAATTGCACTATTCAAATGTATGTCTGCACAACATTCAGATAAGTTTTTACAGTTCTCTTTCAATAGCAATCTAATCACCCAGAAAAACTACCTGGAAGTCTGCAACATGAACTTCTACAATATAAATCCAGAAATTAAATAACTTTATTTGTTCCTAAAATGTTTAACAAGTTTTTGTCAGGATCTTACATCACAGCATGCCATAATAATCGATACAAAAAAAGCTCACATTACTCTTAAGCATTTATTAAAGAACTTACAACTCAATATAATTATTTTGCATGTGCTTGTGCTTTACGCATTTGTGTCAGGATGTTGGACAGCTCTTCACGCTTCCTTTTGGCACGGATGTGTGTGCCCAACCTACGCTTAAGGAACTTCAAGGCTCTCTTATCCTTAGATACCTTCAGCAACTCCATCGCCCGCTTTTCATATGGAGCATGGCCAACGACTTCACGGATCAGCTCCCGGACGAACTTGGTGTGTTTCGTTTGGATCCCCTTCAACCTCGCAGGCCGGATCTTGTTCGTCTTCCCGGATTTGCCAGCGGGAATTTTGGTAGTCTTGTGGCCTTTTTGCAGGCCGACCGCTATCTCGTATCGCGGAGCCATGCTACGAAAAGAGGTTATGTTTAAAATCGTTTCAGTTCATTATTGCAGTAATTAAAAGTTGCTGTATATTTGAGCTACAGTTTACTCTATACGCCTTTTATTAAAATGTTGATTGTTACTTACTTTTGCTCTTAAATTTTATAAAAGCACACCTCGTGCTGCCAAAATCTCGTCAATCAACAAATGAAAGGAATGTGGCTGCGATTGTTTCCGGTTTTTAGTTAATTTTCGCGACGCTACGTTACTGCCACTTGCTGTCAGAGTGCAGGAGGGAAATTCAAATTTGACATTCAATATTGGTCATTATTGACGGTCATTGCATTTTGTGGTTTGCGGGCTGTTGTGACTGTTGTAGTTGAAAAAGGTTATCGGTTAAGTTGTGACAATCATAAGAACTTGAACTTCCAGAAGTCTGTTATTCATATTACTGTAAACGATTTTTAAATAGTTTGCATTTTATATTTATTTATCAACTGTTTTCAGTGTTTGTCTCAGCG
Source organism: Agriotes lineatus (assembly GCA_940337035.1). NCBI lineage: Eukaryota > Metazoa > Arthropoda > Insecta > Coleoptera > Elateridae > Agriotes > Agriotes lineatus. The sequence goes on from OW679199.1 coordinate 102,601,485, forward strand.
CAAAAATGAAACTTTTAAACTACATTTTTTTAATACAAGTTGTGCTTGTACTCCAAATATATTCTTGGAGAATTTTTCACAGAGGTCGAAGTGTTGGGGGCAATTTAGGGTTACCAGGAGATGACGTGAAAGAACTGCGGACGAACGTGCATATTATTGACGATGCGTGGTTTACCCAAATTTTGGATCATTTTGATCCAACTGATGGTCGAACATGGAAGCAGGTATTGTTATTGAATGGCTGGGTTCAAGCTCTGACTTATTAGAACGTATGTTTAGCGTTACTTCGTCAACAGCCAGTTTTACAATCCGTCCACTGGAGGACCCGTGTTTCTGATGATTGGGGGTGAAGGCGAAGCTTCACCCAAGTGGATGACTAAAGGTGCTTGGATTGATTATGCCCAACGATTTGGCGCCCTATGCTTTCAGCTGGAACACCGATATTATGGAAAAAGTCATCCTACAAAGTACGTAACGATTTCTTAAATATATCTTTTCTTATTTTAAATTATTTTAATCGTTTTTCAATGGGATTCATAAATATTTTGAGTTTGGTAATTTAAGAATTTCAGAAACTAATATTTTTGAAAAGATTTAGTGTTAATTAAAATCATGTACCTACTACCTACCTATATCTTTCACAAACTTTAAAGTTGAAGAGAATTAATAGGGTTATCATGAATGATTTTAAATATTTATAATTATTGCTAGCACTATTTCTGTTATACAGGATGTCCCAACCTTCCGAAAAGCTCTACCTATACAAAAAATACTGATGTGAACTTAAAGAGAGTATTCAGCTCTACATTTTATAGTTATTTGTTTCATTAGTACAAAAAATGTTAAAACTGATAAAAAACTGGTTCTTCCTGCCTGAAATCACTTAAATTTCGCAAATTAAGAATATGCAACCGAGAATGCAGTAAATTGTATTGGTAGCTGCATATAAGTTTCAAGCTATTATCAGTTCAGAAATTCTATCAAATTCAAAGCGTTTCTAATAATTTGGTCACCCCCTGTAAAGGTAAATGCTCTCTATAAGTTCACTACATCTTTACTAGTAAAGGCGTAATAGCATTTTTCAAAAAGGTTGAGATACCCTGTGTATTTGAACGTTCTTATAGATTTTGTAGTTTATGTTTACACTTATTTTTACACTCATTATAGCTCATACTCTAAACATACAGCTTGACTTTTATAATCGGGAAGCTCCTGTAATCTTACGTTGTGCAGAAAATAGAATTTTATAGAATACATTTTGGAATTATCATTAATTGTTAAAACGTAAGACAAACCGTGGTCACTCAATAAAATTTCTAATGTTTTACGTAGGCAGTAAAATATAATTTTACAACATTTCATGTTCACGCCTTGCTTTTATTACTGATACAGATCCAAAGTTTTATTATCCATAGGTTGTCTAATGGGTGTCGAAATTAATTTTATAACTGCGTATATTCATGCCTGCACGTTTATAACCACACTATATTAAAATGTTACTGCAAGTAAAACTAAGGCTGCCAACTCTCGAATGCTTACGAAACCTCGGCCCTACGGGCCTCTGAAACTCCATTCTCGATCTGAAAAGTGTAACCATTCATGGTACGTAATACACTATTCAAAGTAAGAGTAAAGGACAGTAATTTTTTTTTCCAATATCTAGTTATAAAGCTGTATTTTGTCTACGAAAATCTATAATCAAGTAACATTTTAACGATGAGTGTGGATAAAATGCTACTTTATTCACTCGTGAATAAAATCGTTCATAATCCATAGCAACTAACAAAATAAATACGTGCTACCGTGGTAACTAGTACAAAAACAAGCAACTTGATATTTGTTTGAAATTATTTATCCAATTCCAAACTTTATATAACTAAATGTATTGGAAAAAAAATTGATATGCCGCACTTGAATAAAGAGATTTTATCCTCAAACGTCATAAAAATGACAACTTATTTGTCTTTATTAACAAGGTAAAAGTGTCACTTTATCGGATTAAGCAGGTAAAATAGCAGCTTTTCTGTACTTTATCTGCCTAATCACACAAAATACAAAACTCAAACATTTCAGCGAAATGTTTACATCGTAATCACGGAAAAATTGTATTAGGTATTAGATTATTTTATTCATTTACTTGCTAATAATTAGTGTTACTCTTTATCAATTTTTAATTTATCTGACTTTATGTGGCTTAGCTGAATTATGTAATTTTTTCACATATTCAGTAATTATAAACATATTACTGGCTGTTGAAATACGATTAAATTGTTAAGCACAGAGGAATGTTTGTTAGTATCTACCTATAAATAGGTGATGTACAGATATCGTTCAATCTAAGTAAATTAAAAAAGAACTGGTTGGTTAATTATACATATATGCGGAATAATTCACTCTCTAGGTTCCCCATTGGGATATCTGAAACAGTAAGAGATACAAGGTTGCTTGGAACACAGTTGTGAAATGAAGTCGTATATAATTTTTTTGTGTGTTTCTTGCTCATCTTAAATAATCATGAAGGAAAGCTATAATAAGTATTATTCATTGTTAAAATCAGCGTAAAAAGCTTCATAAAAATTAAAAACTAATGGACTTTTGCATAATAGATAACAGAGTGATTGCAAATAAAAAATTTAACCACAAAGACATACACAAGTATGCGAGAATAATAGAATTTCGCAAAAAAAAATCAATAACAGGCTACATACTGATAAAACAAGAATATTTCAGAAGTTTGATGTCAGAGTCAAAAAAGGTTTGGAAATAGGGAGCAACCACTTTATGCTGACTATAGAACTGAAGTACGAAATGAGAATAAGTTTGAAAGAAAGGAAAAAAATTCAAACATACAAGTTAAAAAAAGAACTGGTAAAAGAACAATTTCAGAAATAAATAAGTATAAAATGCAATAAAAACAATGGAAGTAATAAAAGATATGGAAATGGTTTGAGAAGGCTTTAAAAGAATTATAAAAACATGAGAAAAACAAATAACTGCGAGACTGCAATCAATAAAGAACATGGGAAACAAACAAGTTAGTAGAATTAAAAGGTGAAAGAGGAAGTGACCAAAAAGAAATTATGGAGACATATTTGCATGGATAGAACTTAGTTATGAAGAATACAAGAAACAGGAAAATAGCGAAAGAAGCATGGGAGCAGTTCGAAAACAAACTAAAGGAAGGCAATAGAGGCAACGAAAAACTGTTCTTTTTTTTAAATTTTATTTTATTTTTTTTTATTTTATTTTTGTACTCAGCCAACAGCCTTGAGGCCAATTATAGGCGTCGCTGTACATTTTATGGAGACTTCCAACCCCACTAACAACTGTCATGATGTTATTATGACATCCGAGACCAACTATTTCCGTGACAGCTGTATCACGAGGCGCTGAGAGAAGCAGCCATGGAACTCCCATACAAGTTCTGACCAGAAAGAGCGTTGCTTAACTCTGCTGATCGAACGTGCATGCTTGTTCAAGCCACGCCACCCGGGACCCCTTTAAAGTATTAAAGAGCCTAAGGAAAAGAAAGAACGAAAACAAGCAAAATACACCCTTAAGTAACAAAAACTGAGACAAATTAAAAATTGGAAAAGTAACGGGACATGATGATATAACACCTGAAGAAATTAAATACATGAGGACGACAGGAAGATTCGTACTTCTTAAAATATGCAGAATTGCTGGGAGGGAGAAGAAAGTGCTCAAAGATTGGGAAGTAGCAGTAATAGTACCTATCTTCAAAAAAGGAGGCAACAAGGAGTGTCAAAACTATAAGGGTTGGTATATTACTATTAAGCGTGTCGAACAAAATATATGAGAACATTCTTGAGATGAAGATAAGGAAAATAGCGAGGAAAGATATAGAACAAAACATAGTACACAAGTGTACATATTTTCAATAAGACAAATAATGTACTTAAAACAACAGTCTATAATAAGGAAGGATACATTTGTTTTATAGACCTGGAGAAGGCTTTCGACAGCCTACTAGAGATCAAATATGGAAGAGCCTACAGGAAAGAAGAATAGATGGAGAACTATTAGAAGCAATAAAGCCAATGTACACAAAAATAAGGAATTACGTGGGAACACATAATTAGAATTCGTAACAACAAATGGAACGAAGCTGCGTGGCGCAGATGGGTTAGCGCCAGGCTTGCATTAAGCAAGTCCTCGGTTCGAATTCCGCTGGGGTCGGAATTTTTCCGTATCCTTGGCGATTAGAATCGGGCTCAGTGAGACCATTCACAGTTGGGCACCAAATTAACTGTGCTCTACTCAGAACCACAGACCTAAGAGATAGAGTAACAAGGTCAACACATCACCAAGACACACACCTCATACAATGGTTGCTGCGCAAGCACCAAAGGCGCGATCCAACTCTGTATCCCGAATCCGGGGCAAGTTGATCATTGTACCGCCAGATGCCAGCGCATATAGCACCAGCCTCGACACCGCAAGGTAAATGAGGTTACAGATAATACATACACACATACATACATACATACAACAACAAATGAAGTATGACAAGGAAGAATACAGAGTTCTTTATAATTCATAATAATCATGGATGATATAATCAAAGGTAAGCAAAGGGAATAACACTGTAAATATACAAATAGATGGTAAAAAATTGGAACATCTGGAAAATTGGAATTGGTGAAAACTGAACCAATAATACTATATGCTCAATCTCCATTGTAACAAATGAATACACTGCATATTATCACCGAACCTACCGCGGACTGGGCTAGACTGGTATCAAATTCGACTGGTTGAATCACAATCAGTGTTGACGTGACTATGCGCAATCGGACTAGACGTGAAGCGTTTGGTTTGAAACCAAATTCGGCAGTTGGCTTGATATTTCAATTATATCTCAGTCTGTCGAATCTTGCAGCGTTAGGCTTGACTGGATGTGACTGAACTTGACGGGTTTGATGTGAAATGACCCATAGACAGTAAAAGAAATGCAGAAATAAACAGTGACAATAGAATAAAGTCGACATTGAAAATGTTTAGTACAATAAGGGAAACATTTATTAATGACAGACCCTCCAATTTTTCTGAATGGAAGTGTATCCTGGGTTCATGAACATAAGAAATAAATCAAAAATCCAAGCTACAGATATGAAAGACCTGAGAAGAATAATGGGGGTTAAAAGCTTGATAAGAGTTAGAAATGAAGAAATAAGAGGAAAACTCGACATAATACCAATGCTAAAGAAGATAGGAAGGGCAGCTGAGATGGTTCGAATGCATCTGCAGAATGGACAAGTCAAACAAGTGTGGAAAGCAAGAGCAAATGGAGTGAGACAGAAGAAGGTCAAAGGAAACCTAGAATCAGGCAATGGAAAAACTATTAAAAGAGGAGGAAAATCATGAAATCAGGGAAAAGTATGCACAGATGATAGGAAGGAATGAAAGAAGTTTTGTACACTCTATGGGTACAGCGAGGAAAGATTAAGAAAATAGTATATTTAATTTTTTATTATTATTATCAGCCCGTCTCTATCCAACTTTAAGGTTTTGGATATAGGCTTGCCCCAATTGGCGCCATCTGTTCCTGTCTCTGGCAACCCTTCTCCACATAAGTCCTGCGTGTCGTTTAATATCATACGCCCATCTCATTTGCGGTCTTCCTCTGCCTCGCTTTTCCATTTACGGGGGCCAATTCATGGTTTCCCTGTTCCACCTATTGTCTGCAAATTTCCACTTCAATCTGGCGGCCTGTTCTGCCACGTCAATGACTTTCGTCCTACTCCTAATCCAAGTGTTTCTTTTTTTTGTCTTTTAATGTTATTCGCACCATTTGACATTTACTGAGTTTGTCTAGATTTTTTTCAGTAAAGGTCCAAGTTTGTGCACCATATTTTAAAACATACAGTAGAACTCGGTTATAACGAATTCCACGGGACCGCTATATTTGTTCGTAATAACCGTTATTCGTTATACCCAAGAAGGTCATAATTTGAGGAAATTTCCAACTTCCGCATAATTTCTACTTTTTCGGAAACCGATAAAATTTTCCGTTTGACTCCCGATATTTTTCCACAACTAGAAAATGCGTAGGTACATACGGAATGTCAGTAAAGGAACGACCAAGGTACATCCACTTAAAGATTTTTGCAACTTCTTTTGTTGCGTTATAGGCCAACGTCTTATAGCTATTGTATTTTTAATCCTGTAAAGGGTTTTGTTAAATACAATAGCTAAGACGTGGCTATGACGCAACACTTTCGTTTTGCAGAATGCGATAACAGAACTGCGCCATAACATCGGGCGAAACCCATTATCGCTTTTCGAAGAACTGGATCCTGCAGGTAGCTGCTGGATTCTAAGAAAAACGGAGTTGCTTACAATGCCCACTATCTCGCGCTATTGTACAGAGTGCTAGAGAGAGCTAGAGAAAGTGGCCTACTACGAAATTTAACTGACCACTATTTTCCTAGAAAACCTTCCTTATTATAATGTTGCCACAACAAAATACCTAATATCTTTCAGTTACATTTTATTAGGAGATGAAAAGGATCAGTTCTGAGAATGTATTCTTAAATTTTGGTTCGTTATTCCCGTGATACGAATTCGTAATAAACATGAAATACATGCATTAAATCAAATGTAATTCAAATATACCTTCAAAATTATTCGTTATAAACGTGAATTCGCTGTAACCGTGATCGTTAAAAGCGAGTTCTACTGTATTTCATTACGAGTCTGGAAATAAGAATTTTTCCGTGCGCACATGACAAATTCTTATGTGATGCGAAGCCGAATACGGGAAGTCGTACAAGCATGGAAAATCCATTACTGGATGTATAATGAACGACATTTTTTATTATACTTATCTGAAAACAATGTAAAAAATCTGGTGTGATACACTCACACAACTTCCTTTTACAGTGATCTTATAATTAGTCAAAAATTTCATTTTTAATTTTTAAAAATTTTTCACAAATTTTCAAAAATTACAAATTCTACAAAAACGGTACAAAATAGAGCGTTAGTTGAAGAGACAAATTTTCTCTAGAATTTTAAGGTGAATTCGAAAATGTAATAATATACCGGGTGTTTTATTTAAAATAGGAGTTAATAAAAAAAAATAGAAATAAAACAAAAGAAACCCACTTTAGAAGTATTCAACTGGAAAATCACCTATTTCACATCAATACACATTAAAAATGTAATAAAAATAGAAAGTTTAAAAAAAATCGTTAGAGCCGTTTTTGAAAAAATCGAAAAAAACTGAAAAATCACAAGAGTAAACACCTACTTCCGGTTATGCGATTTTCTTCAAAAGCTTGCTGTCTCCTCTACATAGTACACAAAACTTATATATGAAGTTTCAACGCCATACCTCTTTTCGTTTTTGAGATATTCTGTTCACAGACAGACAGACAGACACACACACAGACAGACAGACAGACAGACAGGCCAATGAAAAAAAATATGTTTTTTGAGATCAGGGGACTCTAAAACGTGAAGATCCGTTGAAAACTCAATTTCGAATTTTTGGGGTGAATCCAATACTTCCTTTATAGTAAAAGGAAGTAAAAAGGATAAAAAGTAAATTTTATTTTCAAAGTACATAATAATAATACATCGTAAAAATAGTACCAAATAAGATTAACATTTCCATAGCAACGTTTTATTTGTTATTAATTTTCCGTGCGCTGAAAAGCCACTTTTCGTCATTGCAAAAACAGATGAAAACAAGGGGTTTTCAGAGAAATATAATGAAAAAATCCGTAAAGGGCTTTACTCAGAACTTCTGTCGCAAGTGGACGTTGGGACACTAAACAATTCTAAAAATCATACGTAAATAAGGTAACAATATCTTCATGTTTGTAACGATACTGAAACAATAAACGGAAACACTTGGTAATGCAAATTGCATCAATTTTCAAATACAGAAACATTACCGGCGATGGGATTTGAACTTCAGCCCCTGCCAACAAGTCTGCGAATACAATTTTAATGATCGGCGTGGTAGCCCTAAGTAAACAAGGCGTTTGCTGCCTCGCCCACGAAGGCCGCCTCCGATCGGTGAGATGTGGCTGCCTTAAATACAACGCATTTATTGTTGACCCTTGTTTTATTTTTAAAATATTTATCTTGTATCTGTTGGTTTCCATTTTGGTCAAGGGTAAAGCCTGAGCTATGTGGAAATTATCTATTTTATCTATTTCTCAGTTGAAGCAAAAATAAACATTTTATTTTTCTAAGGTGCTCACGCTATATAAAGGATGTTTGTAAATCGCTAGACAGCTCGTAACTTCTTTCATAAAAGAGGTATTCAAAAAAAAATTTGTGCGTAGTGATACACGACTTTGGGTTTTTAAATGGAACACCTTGTATATTTTAAAATATTTAAAATTTGTGCTAAAAATTATGGTAGTATGCTTACAATACAGTTTTGGAGCTTATTATTTAAAAAAATTATTTGCCAAAATCACTAACAGTCGAACAACAAATGCAAAAGAAAATCTACTTGGCTCTAAAAGTTCCTCATCGATGAACTATCTCACTACCTGTATTAAAACAATTGGTAACTATTTTTGCATTATATTTAAAAAAAATATATTTTTTAAAAACTACTTTTAAAGGAAATTGCAAATATGTGAGATCGTTGGAAAGATTTTTTATTGTAGTTTTCAACTGTTTAATGAAACTTATAGTTTTCAATTGTTTTAGTACATTTAGTGAGATAATTTGGCCATGAGAAATATTTGGAGCTAAGTGGAGTTTGTTTTGCGTTTTTTGTTAGATTTTTAATGATATTGTGGTAGTCATGGCCAGCTTTGGCAATTTTTTTTTTAAATTTCCAAACATAATAAGATCCACAATTTTAGAGAAAGTATTTTTTATGCTGATTTCAAATATCTAAAAATATACAGGGTGTTCCATTTTAAAAACCAAAGTTGTGTTAAACGTTTATTGTGTGGTGCAGACGCACTTGCCGAACTCTCAACGGAATTCATTCACAGCAGGTAGATTTTAAAGATAGTTTAGTTAATCAAGCTTCGCACACAATCATCATGCCACTGATTAAGAATTGCACATCGTGTAATAAGCCTTTGAACTACGACAAAGAAATTGTATGTGTATGTGATAAATGCCGTTCCCCGTTGCATTCGACCTGCTCGGGCCTCTCACCCGCCGATATCCAACTTATGGCAGCCGATAAACGAAGGCCAACTTTTCATTGCGACAGCTGTGTTTCGGAAAAATCGCAATTAGAAGAATTGAAAGATATTATCATGCAACTTAAAATTCAAATTGCGAATTTAGAACAAAAAACCGGAGATTTGACAGTAGGGCGAGATTTATCTCCTGGTTCTATGGAAGCGGTCATAAACGAAATATCAGAGCGCAATAGACGAGCCAAAAATATCATTTTTAATATAGATGAATCCTCTTCTGATTCCAAAGATATACGTGTCACTCATGATACAACCCAAGCTATCGAGGTCATAAAGAAAATTGCGAACGTCGACACAAATTATTTAAAGGTTTTCCGTCTTGGTCAAAAAACAGCTGGGAAACAGCGCCCATTAAAGGTTACTCTTGGAAGTGAAAACGATGCTAAAATGGTATTGAAAAACAAAGCAGCCTTTCAGCTAAACTCTGAAATCAAAATTTCTTCTGATCAAACCCCAGCTCAGCGAAAATATTTGGAAGATTTACGAATGGAACTGAACAGCAGACTCCAAAAAGGTGAAAATAACCTTACCATTAAATACAACAATGGCGTTCCTAAAATAACATCCACCATATCAAAAAACTAGCCCCATCGCACAACTTAACTATTAGCCACGTAAATATTCAATCAATAGCAAATGTATTTCACGATTTTAGCGATATAATTCAATATCATCACTACGACATAATAGGAGTAACAGAAACTTGGCTCACTTCAAACCATAGCACTGGAGACTATCACATACCTGGTTACCACTTCGTACGTGTAGATAGGGCAAGTAGAGGTGGTGGCATTGGGCTATACTTGAAAATGCATATAAAATATGAAATATACAACATCAGTCAATCCAATGGAATCGAACAACTGTGGATAAAGATACTATTAAAAAACTGCAAATTAGGTCTAGGTGTTGTCTACAAACCTACATCAGGGAGAGTGAATATAGAACCTTTTGTGAATAACGTAAGTGAAGTGTTACATCATCTGTATCCAGAAGTAGACGCCGTAGTTCTAATGGGTGATATCAATGTTAATCTTTTGAACGATCGATCGTATGAATCACAGTGCTTCAATAACATGTTGACCGATTTTAATCTTCGGCAAGTTATCAATCAACCAACAAGAATTACGTGTACAACAACTTCTCTAATAGACGTTATTTGCGTAAGCTCAGATTTAAGATGCTGTAATGAAGATTGTACACTTGATATGAACAATTTAACAGATCACATGCTTGTATCCTGTAGAATAGGTCTGGAAAGCTCTATTCCCAAGCTCAAAACAGTCCACTTTAGAAATTTTAATAATTTTGATTTAAATAGTTTTGCTCTAGATGCGCTCGGAATCCCTTGGGAATCACTATTTAATTTTGATGACTTTGATTCTAAAGTCGAAACTTTAAACCAGTTTATATTAACATTGTTTAATAAACATGCACCGATGCGTACCATATACGTAGCTACTAATAAGGTGAGACGAAACAAACCTTACATTACTTATAATATCAAACAAATGATTAAACAAAAGAATAAAGCGCACAAAAAATATATAAAAACCAAGAAAAATAGTGACAGAGATGTTTATATATTCCTTCGTAATTATGTAAGTCTAGCTATACGTAACGAGAAAAAAGCATATAGGGAATACGAACTCAAAAAGTGCAAAAATGATAAATCTAGCATGTGGAAAAAGCTTAAAAATTGGGGCATTGCTAATAAGTTAAATAAATGTCAAGAGCTTCCCACTAATTTATGTAATGTTAACAATTTAAATTCTTATTTTATTAGCGCTGCTGGTAATTCCGTTGTAGATGATGGCACTTTAAATTACTTCTATTCTAACAATTTTCATGAATTTACGTTTAAGTTTAAGGTCATAACTAATGACGATATATACAAGCATCTTCGATCGATAAAATCAGAAGCTTACGGTATTGACAATATTAATAAAAAAATGCTCGATTTGGTTATTCCATACTGTATCGATGCAATTAGGAAACTTTTCAATGAATCTCTGCTGAATGGGACTTTACCTCAGATTTGGAAAACAGCTATTGTAGTACCGATACCCAAAGTTTCTGATCCCAAAGAAAATAAGGAACTTAGACCGATAAGCATTTTGTCAGCCATCTCTAAGCTGCTTGAGAAGGTGGTGTTTGCTCAAATACGTGAATATCTTGAGAGTCATGCTATCTTGCCATCTTTCCAATCAGGATTTAGAGAGGGTCATAGTACAAATACTGCTTTAATAAAAGTAGTAAATGACATAAGTACTGCTATGGATAACTCTATGATTACTTTTTTAGTATTACTGGATCAGAGCAAGGCATTTGATGTTGTTAATTTTGAATTATTGCTAGCGAAATTGAAATATATAGGTATAGATGGTGTGACGTCGGCGTGGTTTCACAGTTACTTAATCAATAGATCTCAGACAATAAAAGTTAATAATATTTTATCAGATTTTAAGGATACCACCAGTGGTGTACCACAGGGAAGTATCCTAGGGCCTACTTTGTTTTCTGTGTACACTTTAGATCTACCAAAAGTAATCAGACACTGTAAAATTCACATGTATGCAGACGACCTGCAAATATATATATCTGCTAAATTGTCAAATATTTCTGAAGCAATTTCAAACATTAATGAAGATTTGAAAAATCTGTCTATTTGGTTTAAACAGAATGGTTTATGCTTAAATACTAATAAATCACATGCACTTTGTATAGGTTCTGATAGATTAACAGCAGAATTTGCAACGAACAATTATAATATTGTAGTAGACGGCGCAATAATCAAGTGGAGCGATCATGCAAAAAATTTAGGCATCACGATAGATAACCGATTAGCTTTTGATCTTCACGTAAAACACCTTCATCAAGTGGTTTTCTTGAAGTTACGTAGTCTATATACGTTCAAATATGAGTTGAATGATAAAACTAAATTAATGTTAGTTAAGTCGTTAATCTATCCCCACCTGGATTACTGTAGCTCAGTCTACTTTCCTATGTTGACCGATTATAACAAAGCTAAGCTACAAAGAGCACAAAATGCATGTATTCGATATATTTGTAATGTTCAGTACGGACAGCATATAACTCCTTCTCTGAAATCACTTTGCGAATTTAATGTAAAACAGCGTAATACCTACCTGTACAGCATGTTTTTATACAAATTGTTATTAAACAGAACACCAAAATATTTGTACGATCTACTTACAAAGAGATCTGATGTTCACAATATAAATATAAGAACTGACAATTTTACCATACCACAACATCATTCCTCTAAGTTTGAAGGATGTTTTTCGTATATGGCACCTACATTGCTGAACCTCTTGTATAATTTTCTTGACGAGAGTTATTACTGTTTTAAAAACAAATTAAGAACACTAATTTTAAAAGGATGAGAAATTATTCTATGTACGCTCTACATTATCTTTACTATATGTATATTTTTTTCCTTGTTTAAATTTCTTTTTCGACATTATTATTTTTTATTTATAGTTAAGTATTATGCTTTGCACCACCTGTAATACAATTTAATATTGGGGGAGTGGAAGACTGGCTATGCCAAACTCCTACCATTTGTGTACCATTATGTGTATGCAATAAACTGATTTATTATTATTATTATTATTGTGTCTCGCTATGCAAAAATAGGAGGCCGTGATTTAAATTGGTTTATGGCAGTTTGTAGACTGAACACTGTCATTTAAAACAAAAAAAGTTTTCTTCAATATCTCCATCATTAATAAAGTTACGAGCTGTCCAGCGATGTACAAACGCCCTGTATGTTGAGTCCAAAATATGCCCTTTTTTTGTCAAGGGTAAAAACCTGAGTTATGTAAAAAATATTACTTTCATTTAAGTATGTAATAGTGCTCGAGTTAAAGCAAAATAGGCAGAGATTTATTTTTTTAAGGTACTCACCCTGTATCCTATTTTATTGACATTTTTTCGGTTTTATGCCAGGAAGGCATATAAGGTGATTTTTTCACGTTTACAATACTTCCTTCGTCCTAGACGAGGAAAGAAAAAAACCTGATCTGAAACGTTGTACAGTACACCACGATATTATACAGGGTGTTTCGGGAGGAAATGAAAATATTTTAAGGACATATCTAGGAAGCCAAAATAAGCTCATATGTTCAAGTCCGATTTTCATTTGTTTCAGAGATACTTTGATTAATTGTAATTTAAAAACTATAATACTGTTACGTTTTTAACGTTCGGGCTATTTAAAAATTATACGACGCTTCTTGTATTAAACATTTATTTACATCAATTAGATTAATTATTATTATTTACAAACACACGAGAATTATAGAGCCGATTACAAATTACTTAAACTACAGGCGCTATTTCTATCGATACATATATTTAATATTTACACTGGTTAAACTTCAACTATTTATTTATTTCACTCTTAACACTAACGATTTATTTCTATTTATATGGTTACATTTATATGGTTATTTATGTCAATAGTTATATGTACACACGGGCTTTTATTTATGTGGGAGCTCTACACGGCTCTACGCGAATTCCGATTGAACTCAGGACTGCGGGAGAACTGCTCGCTATTCCCGCTTGCGAGTATTTATATTGCCAGATAGTTCCTTCTGGAAAACGTCTAGAGTTTGTTCGACCTTTCTGGCAACTCTGACATATCACGCGTAAGGTCGTTTCTGGAATGTTCTGGAAGACTGACTCACGCCGTTTCATGCAGCTGCCTCCAAGGTCGTTCTGCAATGCTGTCGCACGGGACGCTGAGTCATATTTCTGGGGCGACAGCCTAGCCCCACGATCGTTACAATATAAAAGCGCAACTAAGTGTATCGAAGTGGGCGGTGATGTTTTCTAAGATTTGTTGTAAATTATTGCAATTTGTGTATTTTTTTGTTTTGTTTTGTTAGTTTTGCAATGAATTTTTCTTTAGTAAAAAGTTACAATTAATAAAAGTATCTCTGAAACAAATAAAAATCGGACTTGAATATATGAGCTTATTTTGTTTATTTTGACTTCCTAGACATGCCCTTGAAGTATTTCCATTTCCTCCCGAAACACCCTGTATATAAAAAGCTACCTCCACAAAGTTTTTACAGAATAAGTTTTACAGTTTTGCTTTTTTCTCTATAAATTAAAAACTGGTTAGATCAGATTTGTTTTTAAATTATTATTTACCACCTAATTTTACAACGTTGCCCCTGTTTAACGGATATTGTATCTCTTACCATTTCGCTGTACCGTGATCATAATTTATTAAATTGGTATTTGAGAGTTGTAGATTGAATCGTTTAATAAAAACTTCTTTGTCGATTTTCCTTTGCACTGTGGCATAGGGTCCTCGGTCCATCTCTATTCCTTCCTCCCATTAGGTCTACCTATACTTCTGCATCCGCAAGGCCTGGCTTTCGAGTTTCTTTTTGGAATTTAGTCGTCTTGCATTCTTAATACATGACCATACCACTTCAGTTGTTTAGTATGCACCATTTGCACAACTGAAGCTAGTTTTAATTTGTTTTGTATGCTGTTATTTCCTACTCTATCCCTTTTTGTTTTCTCCATAATGCTCCTTAGATGCTTCATTTCTGTTGCCGTAATTTTGCTTTTATATTTATCCAGAAGGTCCAGCTTTCTGCACCATATCTGCATTTTTGCTTTTTTAATAACTTCATTCTTACCAATAATTTTTATAAGTATCTGGTAGTAAAGAGTGTTGGTTCTATTAATTCTGTTTACCAATATCTAGCTCTGTTTTGCAGTCTTGCGTAATTAGTGTGCTTGGGTATTTGTAGCTGGTGACTTCTTCAAATTGTTGTCCTTTAGTGTATGTAATGGTAGATCTCCTTATTTTAATACCGCCATTACCTTGCTCTTGTTTGTGTAAAGGACCATACCATTGTTTTTAAATTTTTCTGTTTATACTAACTGCTCATTTGAGGTCTTCATTACTTACTAGTAAAACTCAGGGCTACCGTTTGTTAAATTACCGAATACCCACAACAGATACCGAAAATACCCGATTTTACCCGCAAGTGCAAAACAGCAGAAAGCCCTCGAATTCAAATAATTTTATTTTTAATGTTTATTATTTTAATACTCCATAACTTAATAGAACTCAAGTTTTAATTATTTTTCTGTTTATTTATTAAAAATACAACATAAATCCTTTGAAGTAAAACAAATCTAGTGTGATATACGCACACAACTTCCTTTTACAGTGATCTTATAATTAGCCAAAAAATTGATTTTTAATTGTTAAGCATTTCTCAAAATTTTTCAAAAATTACAAATTCTACAGTAACCGTACAAAATAATACAAATTTTAGAGGTATTCAACTGGAACATCACCTAGCTCACATCAGTACACATTAAAAAAGTAATAAAATTGTAAAATGTTCGTTTTAGAATCAAATGGGGTAGAAAGAAAGCTATTGATATTTATTTAATATTGTTTTTTACGTTTGAAATCTTGAAGAAATAAAGCAAAGGGTACCTTCAGCTTCATAATACCCGAAATTACCCGTAATATTCAATACCCGCGTAATTACCCGCAAATGTCTGAAATACCCGCATTTCGGGTAATTACCCGCAGATTGGCAGCACTGGTAAAACTATATCATCCCCATTCCAACTTGCTGCATTCTCTGCTTTCCTAATTTGGTGGGGTTTGTTTATTTTATTATTTTATACCCTTGGTTCCTTTGTATAAATTTCGACCTTCCATAAACAAACTTGTTGTTTCAAATTAACGATTTGAGTAGAACATAAATGTGATACAATTAAAATATGTGAAATGATTTGTCTGTGCTGTTTTAAATACCAAAAAAATTCTAAATATGTAGAAATTATGTCGGAGCTGTGGAGGCATGATTTAGATATTTTTTTAGATACAAATCTGGTGTGATACACTCACACAACTTCCTTTTACAGTGATCTTATAATTAGCCAAAAATTTGATTTTTAATTTATAAACATTAGTCAAAAATTACAAATTCTACAAAAACAGTACAAAAAAATAGAAAAAAAAACCAAAAGAAACCCATTCAACTGGAAAATCACCTACTGTCTGTCCCAGGATTCTTTCTCCTGACATCGTCTGTATATGAAGTAATCAAAGAAATAGTTGTCTAGCACTTTTAGTGAAATGTGACCAAATAAAGAGAAAACAAATCAAATAAATAATAATAATAAAACGGAAAATACTTACCGAACTCCAAACCAGTTTGATCTTTATATACAGGTTGTCCGAAATCCGTTTTGAACATAGGAAATTAATGAGTGCGACAAGGAAAACATAAACAAAATGAGTAGCAGGACAAAGACAGAAAGTAATCATGGCTAGCTAAATTTTTAAACTAAAATTAGGTCAATGAAACAAACAAACACTTCTGTCAAATATTTTAGCTCTTGTTAAGAGTATAAAGTGAGGTTTAAATATACTATTGTTTACTATTCACATAATTATTTTAATTATTAAAACCTCACTTTATACTCTTGATGACACATAAAATATTTGACAGAAGTGTTTTTGTTTCATTGACTTAATTTTAGTTTAAAAATTTTGCTAGCTTTGTCCTGCTACTCATTTTGTTTATGTCTTCCTTGTCGCACTTATTAATTTCCTATGTTCAAACCAGATTTCGGACAATCTGTATAATAATAATTATTTGGAAAACAAGAAGATGGAGCGCTAGGCCAGCAACCTAGTCTCCTTAACTACCTGCTACAGAAACATCCAAGAGATGCTCTACGCTCCGCAGGAGCGCAAAGGACTACTACTACTACTACTTTTACATTGGTTGTCATTTAATAGACAAAGAAAACAACAGTAATTGATTTCTGCTATCGTGCCCATTAAGTTAACATGTGTCCAATAGGGCTGGCAGTAAATAGACAGAAATTGTACAGCACTGTCGAACTTTGATCTGCCGGGCAACCAAGCAATGGTTCTTTCGCTTTTAGACTACTTTGAAGCAGAGAAAATAAATGGTGGGCCGCTGTTGCCACTAACTGCAGTTTGTGAAGTACGTAAAGCTATTCATAGTACGCTATATTAAATAAATCTAAATTTTAAAGAGTAGCAAATGCATTAAAAATCAGTGAGTCAAGTGTTACAACGATTAAGCAGCGAATTAAAAGCAATCCGATTTTATCTCGTCCAGGAAAATCAAGACCGAGACGTAAATCAAAATCCACTGATTTACACGATGGTGTGAAGATGGCAATTCGAGATACAATATACGACATGTATCAACAAAGTACTTAAATTTGAGGTTACCCTAAGATATTTAAACTAATTGTAAATTTTTAGAAAAACATGTTACGTTGGCCACATTGAATACCAAGTTAAGGGCTAAACAAATAGAACCAGTTTATTACACAGAGTTTTTCCTTCCATCGGCTTTAAATTTGCTAAGGAAAGTAATAGAAGATTTTTAGTGGAAAGAACTACTCTATATTGCTGCCATGCGAGGCTACTTTATGAGAGAATACGTGAAAATTTTACAGTCTTCTATTAGAAATATAATTTTTTCAATTTTATATGGAAAAAATAGTATAATGTTTAACTCATTTGTTGCAATTGCTCCCCCTTTCCCCCGCCAAGCAACCATACAAAAAGTCAGGCACACAATGGGTTACCGCTAGTATAGTATACCTTCGAAAAAATTGATGGGAATATCACTGGATATAAGTCCAAGCTTCATTTCAATACAATGTAAAAAAATATGCCCACGTTTATACACATCGACTTCAAAAGTTAGCAAAACTACTTTAAATGGTATTTTATTTGTTTTTGCTTCGCCGTGCAAATATAATGCACTTCAATAACTATTAAATTATATTTTTGTGACGACCTAACCTCACTTTTAGCCGTCGACTTTGACAGCTGACCGGAAGTTTCATGATTATAGTCACAAAGCAACCACTAATAGAGCGATTTCTCCCATAGTAAGCTTGTATAAAAGTTTCAGCACCCTACAACGGGTGAGCCAGAAACTATTCCAGCAAGGCGGCAAAATTTAAATACGCCATTACTACGATATTTGGATTAATCAAGGATATGCCATCAACACCAATACAAATTGTGCATATACATAATTTGACTTCATCAGAATCTCGATTTTAAAGCTTTGAACCGCATGAATCGGAATAAGCAAAATCTTTATAGGTTCTGAAGTTTACAATAATTATGGAAAATTCAAACAAAATATTTGCAAATAACAAATATATTTTACTTTGGTTCAAAATACTTTTCACGCATTTTAAATGATTTGTCGGTGTCAGTTTGACGTATGAGTTTACTATTCACGCACTTTTCAAAAAGCGGACAGGTGACACCAGCGCCTCCTGACGGGTGGGCCAATCTCTAACAATTATTTGATTTGACAGATGCATTCAGAAAACGTTTCTATTAGTAGTTTTTTTTATGCCTTTGGGAAATTTGTGTCTCCTACACTAAATCGGCACAATTTGAAACAACACTTCTTCACATACCGACCCATCATTAATTATAGTTTGGTTCACAACCTTGCCGAGTGGCGACACTAGCGCCCTCCGACGGGTGGGCCAGTCCCTAACAATTATTTGACAGATGCATTTAAGAAACTCCTCTATTAGTAGTTGTTCAATTACAAACTTGATAGTTAATCTTACGTCATACACATCCGCGTATGACGTCAGGAGGAAGAATCCTGGGACAGATAGTATCTCACATCAATACACATTAAAAATGTGAAGTTTGAAAAAAATCGTTAGAGCCGTTTTTGAAAAAATTGAAAAAACTGAAAAATCACAAGAGTAAACACCTACTTCCGGTCATGCGATTTTCTTTGAAAGCTTGCTGTCGCATCTACATAGTACACAAAACTTATATATGAAGTTTCAACGCCATACCTCTTCGTTTTTGAGATATTCTGTTCACAGACAGACACACACACAGGCAGACCAACGAAAAAAAAAATGTTTTTTGGGTTCAGGGGACTCTAAAACGTGAAAATCTGTTGAAAACTCAATTTAAATTTTTTGGGGTGAATCCAATACTTCCTTTATTGTAAAAGGAAGTAAAAATAGATAATTAGACGGACAAGCTTTAAACATAATATAAAGCTACTTATTTTTTCTAGGGATTTGAGCACGAAAAACTTGCAATATCTATCAAGTCAACAGGCCCTGGCAGATTTAGCAACGTTCATTGCTGCAATGAACAATAAATACAGCTTAACCAATAGCAAATGGATCGCCTTTGGGGGTTCCTATCCTGGTTCACTTGCTGCCTGGTTGCGATTAAAATATCCCCACTTAGTTCATGGTTCTATGTCTGCTAGTGGTCCACTTTTAGCTCAAGTTGATTTCAACAGTGAGTAAATTTAAATACGTTATTTATTGGCAAAAATGTTCAATCAAAAGTCACTACCAGTTTAAACATTTGCCAGTAAATAATTAATAACTTACAGACTCGAAACTACAGCAATCATTGCTAATTCCTACAGCTTATTTCAAAGTGGTGGACGATTCGTTAAACACATATGGCGAACAATGTGTAGATGCTGTAAAAGAAGGCACCTCCGAGATTGACATATTATTGCGTCACATGATTGGACAGCGAAACATCAACACGAAGTTCCGACTTTGCGATCCAGTCGAGGAATCTGTCAGGAATCCGAATGACATAGCGAATCTGTATGAAACCTTATCTGGAAATTTTGCTGGAGTTGTGCAGTATAATAAGGACAACCGCATTGGGGGCAGCAAAGCTGCTAATATAACAATCGATACAGTATGCGATATAATGACGAATCAACAGCTAGGGCCTCCAATTGACAGACTCGCTGCTGTTAACAGCCTACTTCTTGATGCCTATGATCAGAAATGCTTGGATTATAAATACGATAAAATGATCGACTCCTCGAGAAACACCAGTTGGAGCAGTGAAACAGCAGAAGGAGGTAACATTTTGCTTTAATTGTGCTTGTTAGCTTTTGCTGCTGATAAGACAACATACGAATTGCTTTGAGTTCACAAGTTCTTGTGGGTCATTTTGCATCATCTCAGCATCAGTTAGATTATATATGGTCTTGAAAGTTTTCTGATCGTCTGCAAATAATAAGCATCTACTGTATTTTATGTTTGGTTATGTCATTAACAAAAATTAAAAACCAAAGATTCCCTGGTTGCTACTTTATGGAACCCCAGATAACATTTTGTATTTTTCTGAACAATATCCGTTAATACTGACATACCGAAATTTATGTTGTAAATTAGGCATCTGCATCACGTGACAATTATCACGTGATTTTTCAGTTTGGAGTACACACATAACCTCCAAATACGTTTGATGTGTATTGCATTCTTGCTGTAAACTGTGTAGTTGTGTTTTTTAGATTGCTATTTTGCGACGTTTTTTGTACCATATAGTGAAATAATTACTGTAAAGTACGTAGTTGTGTTCTTAGACTGTTATTTTGAGACGTTTTTTTGTGCATTGTGTAATAACTGCTGTAAAGTGCGTAGTTATATTTTTAGACTGTTATTTTGAGAGGTTTTTTGAACCACAGTGTAATATTTGTTATTAAAATGGCTTCTGAGTATAGCGAGTACTATATGTAATTAGATGACGTGCATTCTCGGCGATATAGAAAGAAAATTTTGGCTATTAAAGTGGACCCTTACCCTCTTAAGTTGAATGAATGTAGCACAAACGTCAATGATTATCCAAAAATATTATACCCAGACATATTTAACTACTTGGTGCATGTATTAGTGCGTATACTTTTGAACAAATGAAAGCATATAAGGGATTAGAAGCCTACAAACAAGCGGCCTGTGGTTGGGTGCAGAAAATTTATACCAAAAAATGTGAGGCGAACGTAATCTTAGGCCAGGTAAATATGTCACTTTTACGATAAACATTTATTTATACATTTTATATTATATTTATTAATATATTTACTGGAGCACAGCTAGCAAGGCAAGTAGTACGGTTTTTATAAATTACTTACTTGTTAGAAAATGTTTAGAACACACACGTCCATATTTTAATTTGCTTTCGGTAAGATCTTGTCTTTTGAAAGAGTTTACCCATTGCTGCCTTCTATTTTTAAGAAAATCTGATTCTTGTCCCCTATGGGTATTTATAGAAGGAATTCTGTAAAAATGTACATCTTTATCTCGTAGAGATGTACTACCACAACCCACAACAATGCAAAACGGCATTCTATAAATGTATTTAGTTTTTAAAGTAAGAAAACGATCGTTAAAAATATGCACAACACTATTTAAAGCACCAAATACACACCCACGTGTCAATGTGTGTACTCCAAACTGAATGACCTTGAAACTCTGACGTCACACCCACATGCCTAATAGGATATAAAAAGTGAGGTTAAGGGCGTTGATAAATTAAACTTTACAAGTTTACTTATGATTTACTATACTACCAGTGATAACATACTACGAATATTTATATAAGAAATACTTTATTTAACTTAGAACACTTGTTTTCTTTGGAATTTGCTTTGGAGCTAAACACTATTGCCCCTTCATGAATATTTTCGGGATCTTCAGGATTAGTCCTGCGACTTGAAATTTAGCTCGTAAGTCCCGGTTTTCTTTTGTTCCCGGTACTTGGAAACCCAAATGAAAGGCTTTTGAAAAATCTTAAAAAAATACAACAAACTTTGAGGCAGCTTTAAACGCATGAGTAACATACACAAAGAATCATTGAATAATTGACACTGGTGACACTGTAAGTCTTATGTCAAATTCGAGGTTAGCAGGTTAGGTTTTGCGTAAGTTTTGACACAGACTAACGCAAAACCTAACCTGATAACCTCGAATTTGACATAGACTTACAGTGTCACCAGTGTCAGTTAGCCATATGATTTAATGCACGACATGACTTCATCAGTTCCAAATCCGACTAGACCACAAATTCTAATGAACACCCATTACAATTCTACTTGATTCCGCAGAACAACAGCTTCTTGATTGTGATTTTCCCATCGGCTAACCATTCTTGCCCAAAGATGTTCGATTGGGTTTAAGTCTGGCGATTTTTCCGCCCATGGCAGAACTTCAACCTCGGGATGGTCTTCGAACCATGCCTCTATAATATGGGCCGTGTGCACTGGGCTATTGTCTTATACAAAAACAATAGTTTCCATTTCTTCTTCTGGACACATCACCCGTACTGATGGCAACATTACGTTTTCAAGAACATCGGCGTATCTTTGTGCTTGAAAGGAAGGTGGTAAAACCATTGTTAACGCTCCTGGACCGACGGCAGACGTCCATCCCCAAAATCCTAATCCAATTCTTCCACTTCTTCTGGTTGGTCTAACGTGCTCTCTATTATATCGCGTATTGTTTGGTCTCCATAGGTTTAATGGGGTATCCTGTGTAGAAGAAAAAGTTTTCTCGTCGGAAAATATTACGTTAGACCAGTTCCTACATAAATTTTGCCTGCCAAAATTTAGTTGGGCCAGCGCCTGTTCAACACTTAGCACTTAACACTTGCTGGGCGTCTATTAGTGATGGGCGAATCCGAATGAAAACAATCGAATTATTCGATTTGTTCCGCTTTCCGAGATATTCCGATTGTTGCTGAAAATATTCCGATTGAAAAAATCTCTCAGATTACTCGGAACAATCCGTTGCTCGGAACGTCGGAACTCCGATGGTCATTCAACCAATTCTCTCGTTTGAACTGCGATTACTCGCATTCGGATACAAGTTTGCCGAGTGATCGATGGTCGGCTCTCGGCTGCCAGTGTGCCGCTTGCCGACAGATTATCTGGGGTTTTTATTTAAAACGATATTTTAACAAAAAATTGGAATAAGTAACTGAATACGTGATGTAGCTGCTATAGGATACTGCAGTTTAAATTTAAACTACATGAATTAATAATTTCTTTTCAAGTTAGGTCTATAATGTATACCTAATGGTTATTTATATTTTACAGTACAGTAAACATTGCACTTCCATACTGTGACCAAAATATTTAAAAAGAAATGTTTGTCAACTAGCGAAAAAATTGCATGTTCAACACATTGGAAAAGTGATTCTTCCATGCTCACGTAAAACTTTTACATTCGCTAGAAAACTCTCAATTTTCTTAACTTGTAGAACAATCTGCTATTAATTCACTAGCGATTTAAAAAGAAAATTAACTCGCTAGCATATAAACATTATAAACAGTTACTTATGGTTGCTACTATAGAGATAATAATAATAATGCCAGTTTAAAATGACAAAATTGAAGACAAAACTATTAATCGAGTTATTTAACAATAACCGTAACGGCGTAACTGGATACTTGAATTGACGCAATTATATTCTTATGACGCTCAACGGCTTAAACCTGAAAAGAAACACAGATTGCAGCTGAAAATTATTTCGGGTGCGCAGAAATAATTCTCGTATTTTAAATGCCCTCATTCTGCTACGCACAGCGCACACGCAGTACGCACCTACTGTGCAGCCCTAACAGAATCCGACATATTCATTCGTATCCGATTATTCTGAATGATTCATTCGATTGTTAAATTCATTCGATTTTGCCAATCACTAGTGTCTATGGTGTACACCGAAAGAGTGCAATCGGCATTGTATTGTAGGCAGTGAAAGTTGAATGTTGTTTCTTCTCGAATGCGAGTAACTGTAGTGAATGGATTTCTTGTTGCTACTGCAATCATTTCTGCGTTTTCTTGGGCTGTTGTTTTGCGCTTTTTACCAGGTCTTACAGTTTCGAAGGGGTCTATGACCACCTAGTGTGTGTCTTCGAAACCATCGTGCAACTTGAGTTCTCTAAAAGATAATTTTGTGTAACCATAAGCATTTGAGAAATAGTATTTTTTATCCTACACTATCAGAAAGCTAACTATGTTCAAGCTGAACATAGTTTTATTTAATTAGTAATACAACACATAAATACATAAGGGCCGGCTGTGAAAATTCAAACGTATGAATAATATGTTGGTGGCACTGTAAGTCTATGTCATAACTATTTGTTATCAGGTTAGGTTTTGCGTCAGTTTTGACACAGACTGACACAGAACCTAACCTGCTAACCTCGAATTGGACATAGACTTACAGTGCCATATCATTGCCAGGCTATATAAATCTGCTGATGATTTCGCGACAGACGACATGCAGCGGAGTCTAGTGAGTCTTACGTGTCCCAAAAACCATTTTTTGTGCGAATGAAACATACTATTTTTTCTCAGACTAGTCATAAATTTGGCAATATGACTTATTATTTAGAATCAAACAATCTCGACAATTTTAAATTATTTTATCTACGACCACCACTAAAAGTAGGCCTTTTAGCGCTAGGTTGTTTCACTAAAAGTGACGTTTTATAGTTTACCGTGGTTAAAGAAATCAGCTGTTTACTTTTAGCCCATGTGCTAAAAGTGAAGTGAGGTTATAAAACTACAATTTCGAACTGGAAGTGAAGTTGTACAGTTATTCTAGTTGCTTCTTGCGTTACAGGTAAAGTGTTTTTTGAAATGATTAAAGCGTTATGTAATGAATACAGTCAGATGTGGAGTATTAATAATTACATTTCGTAACTGACCCTGACTACTGTCATTCGCCCGCGCAACATGGTTTACTGTTTATTATGACATAAATTAGAAGTGTCGCAGATGCAAACCTTTGTTAAATCGATATTTATGGATTAATAACGGTAAAATTAAGGTCGTAGATAAAATATTGTATGCAACGCGTGCAAAAAGTCTGTTATGCACTCGACATGTTATGAAACTCAGCCTTCGGCTTCGTTTCATAATTTTCATGTCTCGTGCATAAACATCAACTTTTAGCACTTGTTGCTATAATAAAGGCAGCAAAAAAGTACATTTATATCTCATCACTCAAATTATTTGCAGTGGTTAACATTTAATATTACGATACAAATTGAACAGTTAGTGAACTGTATTGGGGCACATGATATGGTATATTACTTTTTATTAATGTGTTGGTTGTTGTATTGCAAGACATCTATTATCGCTGTCATTCAGATTGAGAATTTTCTTGGATGTTTCCAATTTATTGGACAACGATTCATCAATATTGCTTTCAGCTGTTGTAGATGACTGCCATCCTCCATGCCTTTTCAATCCTATTTAAGTCAGCACCTGCATTTACGAAGAATGTGGCTGATGTTCGTCGTAGAGAATGGCCGGTGTACAATTTTGAATCCGGTAATTTTAGATATTGAGCTATTTCTTGCATTAAAACTGCAGATAACTAGAAAACTAGTATCCGATTTCATACCTTTGTCGTGAACATCCCGAAATGACTTACTTTTTATACAAAATCATTCGACAATATGGCGTCTTAACTGTGTAGTTGGAGAAAAATTCTATTTTATGTGGTCTTGGGAAAAATAGCGTACATAACTCGTTCGAAAGTGTATCGTACGCTCACATTTTTAAGTTGCTCGGCTCCGTTACACTTTGCCTCGTTTCTCAAATATGCCACTTTTGAAGCTTGTTTTGTAATATACTATTAAACTGATAAGTTTACTTGTTTTCTGTTCTAAATCATGCAGTATCAACTTTTTATTAGTCCTAAGTGTTAGTAGATGTTTAGTAGTTTCTTTATCATTATTTTGCTTGTCATTAAATTTCCTTGTTCCCAGATGGTTTCCATTGGCAGAAGGATAAAATGAAATAAACACTCGATACAAATTTTTACTCTTTGGAGGTCTGAATTGTTGCTCTCTGAAAATATTAATATATTAATTCAGGTTTGATCGGCTTTGTATTGTAGTTTGACAATAGTATATTATGCAACTAGTTTAGAAAAGTGATGTTTTACTGAACAAGTATGGCTGGTTTGAGTACAAGTGTGAGCAAATACTTTAAACGGCCATACGGGTTCAGTAAAACATCAGTTTTCTAACGCGTTGGTATACTATTTTATCGCATTTCATAAGAAATATTAAATTTTTATATAAAAGTGACACTAAATGTCAAAACATAACCAAGCTGAGCATAACTCGTTTCTATCTACTAAAGTACAATAAACAGCTCCAGTTGATGTTATGTGTTTGGCAGTAGTGAAGTGTATTGTTGATTCCACTGTAAGTCCATGTCAAATTTGAGGTTAGCAGGATAGGTTTTACGTCAGTCTGTGTCAAAACTGACGCAAAACCTAACCTCATAACCTCAAATTTGACATGGACTTACAGTGGAACCAACAATATACTTCAGCATTGCTAAACGTAAAACTAATCGCCGTTGCTATGTAGAAATGTAGTACATTATCTAATGAAATGCGATAAAATAAGTTTGGCGTTACGTTTCCAAAATTTATTTGAAAATTTGTTTTCATAACCTAAAAATTTTGCACTTTGCTACATGAATTGAAGTTTCTACCAACAACTTCCAACTAGAAGTTAACAAATTGAAATGACGTACAAGTTAAATTTAAAAGTAATGCACTATATTATTTATGTACAGGGTGTCCCATTTTCGATGATATTACGGGGTATCTCACTTACGAGTAAAGATAGAGAGTTGCGGTTTTTGCAATACTGTGCTACTTTTTTATAAAAAGAAAGGTGGTATAAACAAAATTTTCATAGCCCTCTTCGTTTCTGAGATACAGGGCGAAATTGAAAATATTGCATTTTGGGACCCCCCTCGTATCTCGGTTATCCTTTAACATATCGCAAAGCTAAAAACTGGATCTTATACAGTTTTTTACGTAGAATCAAGTGGCGTAGTCATGTTTTTGCTGTGAGCTGTCAATTTTTAGCTATAAATCAAACTTGTTTTTTTTAACGGGACACCCTGTATATTTTTCTTTTGTTTGATTGGAAATTTTATAAGATTTACAAAAATATATAATACATGATATGTATTTTAAATAATAAACTTAAAATTTATAATTTCACAAAATGTGTCCCTATACGACACTCTTGGTGAGTATAGTATAAGTATTAGTAGGCCGTGATTATTAGAACAATGGAATGATCATTTGCTAAGCCCTTGTCAAGACCTGTCTGTTGCAAAATTTATATTTTCTGTGTAATATTGTATTTTTCACGATGGCCGAAAATGAAAATTATCAACATTTTGAAAAATATGACATGTTAGTCTGCTTTATACAGAGCAATGAAAACTCCCGTGAAGCTTCCCAGCTATATTTCAATAGGTTTGTTTGAATATTTATTTATCTTTTGAAGTATGTGGGTTTATTTTTTATTTAAATATCATTTTAATTTATAGATATCCAGAAAGAAAGGCAACCTGGTCTTTTAATGTTTTCCCGAATAAAGAAAAATTTGATAGAACATGGAACATTTATCCGGCCCCAACCAAAAACGTATAATAAAGAAAATCGCGATACGGACGAAGTTAACGTTTTGGCATGTGTAGAGGCAACGCCTTCACAATCATGTAGTGTTCTAGAGCAGGAAGTTGATGTTCCCAAGACGCGGGTTCAAAGAATATTGACCAAATATAAACTTAGGCCATACAACATTTGCATCCTGGTGATGCAGAACGACGTTTACTGTTTTGCAACTGGTATTTGGAACAAATTCGTATTGACAACAACTTTACCATATCTATAATATGGTCCGACATGGCCTACTTTTCCAGTGCAGGTATTTTTAACAGGCATAATACTAGGCATTGGTCCCAAGAAAATCACCATGTGATATTCGAAAGAGAACAACAGGGTCGATTTGGATTTAGCGTGGATTGTTTTACTTTGGGGCGACAAATACAATACAGAATTTATGAAGGCAGTCTTTCAGGAGACAGATATCTTGAAGTTTTGGAAGATGTTATCCCTGTGCTACTAGACAATGTCCCTCATCTTAACAGGATACATTTCCAACAGGATGGTGCGCCCGCTCACAATGCCCAAATTGTTCAACCTTTTTTAGACAATAATTTTCCGCAAAAATGGATTGCTACTAATGGACCAATTAGATGGCCTCCACGGTCGCCCGACCTATCCATTCTAGATTTTTTTCTATGGGGCTACTTGCAGAATAAGGTTTATAGTACCCGTCATCGGACAATAGATGAACTACGTAATGCCACCAATGCGGCATTTTAAAACTTGCAAGGACGTTCCATAATTATTTTAAATGCTTTAAAAAGAATAACCACATTATGTCAACATTGCGTTCGAGAAAATGGCAACCATTTTGAGCAGTTCTTTTGATGTGAAAATCTATTAAGGGATTAATATCGAGGTTAATATTATGTTAATATTAAGATGAAAAATTGCAAGTTTTGTATAGTTTTATAATCTTCCTTAGTGTATAAAATTGTTCATAGCTTACTTAGATTTAACTTTTTTAAATTTCTATGTTTGTGATATTCTAATATAACTAAGTCAAAGCCTACTAATACTAATGCTATATAATACAAACTATGATATTACGGAAGTATATGGATATTTTGTAAAATTATAAATTTTAGGTTTACTATTTAAAATACATATCATGTATTATATATTTTTGTAAATCTTATAAAATTTCCAATCAAACAAAAGAAAAATATACAGGGTGTCCCATTAAAAAAACAAGTTTGATTTATAGCTAAAAATTGACAGCTCACAGCAAAAACATGACTACGCCACTGGATTCTACGTAAAAAACTGTATAAGATCCAGTTTTTAGCTTTGCGATATGTTAAAGGATAACCGAGATACGAGGGGGGTCCCAAAATGCAATATTTTCAATTTCGCCCTGTATCTCAGAAACGAAACGGGCTATGAAAATTTTGTTTTCTTTCTTTTTATAAAAAAGTAGCACAGTATTGCGAAAACCGCAACTCTCTATCTTTACTCGTAAGTGAGATACCCCCTAATATCATCGAAAATGGGACACCCTGTACTATGTTTTCACAGCAAAGTAATAACATATTTAACTGTAAAGTTGTGGAAATGGGCGAAAACAAGTAGGGAATACTATGTGAATCCAATGCACTCCGAGTCGGGACAGAATAAGAGACCCAGTAGTAGTTTGATTGCCTTTTATTTCATCATATTGTGACGTCGGTCCATACTGGACTTGAGTTCCATGCTAGGACGCTAGCCACAGCGTATTGTTACGTTTTTACGTTCGAGCTATTTAAAAATTATACGACGTATTAAACATTTATTTACAACTTTAATTATTATTATTTACAAACACACGAATTAACAAGGCAGAACACAAATTACTTAAACTAACGAACTACAGGCACTATTTCTAACAACGATACATTTATTTATTTATATGCGCTGGATTAAACATCAATTATTTATTTGGCTATTTACGACTTAAACACTAACGATTTATATGGTTATTTATCTGTTATTTATTTCACTAGGGTTATATACACAAGGTTCGATTATATCACGCGCGCTTTGCCTTTCGAGCTGAATGAAAACTGAACTGTTATTTTCGCTGTGCGTATTTATATCCCACGAATGAGTCATTCTAGAAACGTCCAGACCTTACTCGAAGCTCCGGCAAATGCATGACGCACATTCGCGAGTGTTGATCTCGAGCGCGTTCCAGAAAGCGTGAGTCATCCTTGGCACCTGGCTCTGGATCGATCTGGAAGGCTGTACGCGTATTAGTCAGCGACGGCTGCCGACTTCATCCGCCACACCTGGCCCCAAGACCGCTTCTCGGATATTCTGGAACGATCGGGGCACTGGGTCATATGTCCGGGGCAATGACCGGCAGCAGGATCGTTACAGTATTTAAAATATACAGTGTGGTCCATTAAGTGTGCAACAAATGAGACATTTTTTTATTAGTTGTACAATCGAAATTTAAATACGGCCACAAGTTAGTGCATGTTTGATAACCATATCAGATCCCCTTAGAATGGCTTCAAGTCAAACAATATACAGGGCAGGACAAAAATATGAAATTCGTTCAAGAATAAAGTTACCTTACTTCAAAAAATATTGCAAAATTTTATTGAGGAAAGTTGTTTAGAATCAAAAGTTATGCTCAAATACAAAGTCATGGCCTCCTATTCAAATTTTGATTTTTTTTTTGTAAAATTATGTATTATCCCCGTATGATACATATTTTTGTTATTCATATTTCATATGTAAATTATCATTAGAAAAGCATTTGCCTTGTTAAAAAGAATATTTGCGAAATTCTAAAGTTCTGTTAAATATCGTTGCAACAAACATGAAGTGGACGCTTACCTAAAAAAATATAAATCCAAGTAAATTTTATAAGTACACTTCAAGTTGTTAAAAGTTATTTAAAAGTGATGTGGTTGTGGCTACTTTAAATACATATAAAATCAGAATAATAAAAATATGTATCAAACGGGGGTAATTCAAAATTTTACAAAAAAAAATCAAAACTTGAATAGGAGGCCGTGACTTTGTATTTGAGCGTCACTTTTGATTCTAAACAACTTTTCTCAATAAAATTTTGCTATATTTTTTGAAATAAGGTAACTTTATTCTTGAAGGAATTTCATATTTTTTGTCCTGCCCTGTATATTGTTTGATTTGAAGCCATTATCAGGGCATCTAATATGGTTATCGAACATGCACTAACTTTTGGCGGTATTTAAATCTCGATTGTACAACTAATAAAAAAAATTCCCATTTGTTGCACACTTAATGGACCACACTGTAGATACAACAATAGCTTAAAAAATGTTTTCATAAAAGATATGGAATTGAGAAGCCAAGAAGTGAGATATTGAATGTTTAAGAGTTTTAAGGTTTACTATCACATTTTGTTTAAACAGAGATTTGTCTAGTTGTTTGAATTATTTTCATATAAACTTAAACTGTTTAAAGTAACTTAAGACAGTTGTTCTCAGCAGATTGCGAAGACTTTTATGTCCTGTGTCCTCATGACTGAAGATCGATCGTGGTCTCCATGGAATTTTTTATAAGGTTTCTCTATTCGGCACGGTTTTCTGCTTTTTTTGAAGTGCTGGTCCCCAACTGCTTGCTGAACCTGGTCTTGTTGGTGAACGGCCCCAGTCCCAGTATATTTCCAAAAGTGATAAGCTTTTCTAGGTAGTTTTCACTGAGTCTGGCAATGTGACCAAAAAAACTTCATTATTGTGTCAAATTCAAACTAACGCAAAACCTAACCTGCCAACCTCGAATTTAACATAGACTTACAGTGCCACCAACTAGCTCCGACATATTATTTTAAAATCATGACCACCCCTGACCAAGATAATTTTTGCATTCCGGTACCACAGAATAAACATCTAACGGACTTAGAAGCGACACTCGCGGCGGCGCCTTTGATGTTCGAGTAGCCGATTTCAGCTATGGCGGCCATATTGAAAGAGAGTAGATCAAGAATAATATGTTGGTGACACTGTAACTCGATGTCAAATTTGACGTTATTAGGTTAGGTTTTGCGTCAGTTTTGACATAGACTGAAGCAATACCTAACCTCGCGCCGCCGCGAATGTCGCTTCTGAGTCCGTCAGGTGTTTATTCTGTGCCGGTACTTTTTGCTAATTCTATTCGTATTTTAGTCTCAGTTTCCATGACATTGCCTAGATACAGGAATTCATGCATGGTTTGAAGGTTGCTCGATCATCTGCCATCAGTTGTCTTTTTCGTGTTCATTTTGAAACCCCTTTTCCAGCTTTCAACTATTATTTCTTCCCAAACTACTAGGGCTGCTTGCATTATAAACTCTTCATAAACCTCAAACGGGTCCGATGATAGAATGCAGCCCTGACAAATTCCTTTTTAGCTGTGGACAATATAATGTAAGATTTGAAATTTTTTACACGATTTATCTCAGATTGAGCAGCTATTTAGATGTTCTCTTCCTTGAACAAATCCTGCTTGTCCGGTTGGAATATGCAAGATTAATGTTTTATGATCTTCATTATCTTGTCTGCATGGGAAATAAGTGAGGTTGTGCGACAATTGTTGCAATTTGTGGTTGCACCCTTTTTATGTATGGGGACAAATACACCAATCATATGACCACTTTCCTTCTTTCCAGGTCTGATTGCATATTCGCCATATCACTCAAATTCCATCTTCATTTAGATGTTATAATAATTTTCCTGTTACACTATTGCTGCCTGGTGCTTTGGTTGTTTTAATGTTTTAATTGCATTTGAAAATGTATCAATTTAAATTGCAACAAATTGGATGTAAATTGTTTATTGTATATATTGAATAACTGCGTAGAAATTATATATTGCGATGGTATTAAGCCCTAAAAACTCAACTCTGATAGCATTGCCAAACTAATGGACATTTCACTAAAGCTCAGGGTGAGGTATTTTATATAACTGCAAGGCTAAACCTTGAATTTAATAGATTGAATGCATTGGTAAAGCGATGCCAATTAATAGCAGTATAATTAATTGAAGAACGGTTTAAGCAAAGCTCAATTCTCACAAGGATCTAAGTTGAATGTAAAATAGAATTTAAAATATGAGGTTTGTGCAAAATAATGGCCGAACTATTAATTAGAAAATGGTTTGCAAAGGCAATAAATTGAACGAATAATTCAAAGAAAGTTAAACAGTGAAATATTTGTCAGGGTTTTAAAAGAAAGGTAGGAAAAGTTAGATAAGCTAATGAACGTTGCAACGAGCAACTAAGAAGGCTGAAATTAAGGCATTTGATGGAAAATTGTAAGAATCAACAAACCAGGGTTAATAAAAAATGACGAATAGGACACAGCAGATGAACTTAAAATTTGTGTGGAAAAGTAGACAGGGGAAATCAAGCGACGCCTTGGTGAAGGAAGTACTTTCATAAAATTAATCAGTGCAGTGACTTATGTGAACAGTTTAAAGAAAATTAACAAACGTGCAGTGACGCAAAGACTTGATTAACTAATTATAAATGTGGACCATAATATTAGAATAAGTATTTGTACATAATTTGTAGATTTTAGGCAAAGTTATATTTATAAGTAAGCATTTTGAACTTGATTCACATCCGTTTTTATTTAAGATTAAAACTAGCAATTGTTTATAGCGGATATTAGGGAGAACAATCGAATAAATATTAGAATTGACATGTTGTAAAATGTACTCCTAAATAAAGTTAATTTTTATATCCTAAACAAATTATTTTTACAATAAAAATTATACCGGCCAAATCAGGGCCGTGTGGTGTTATTTTCATCAAAATCCAACACCTCAAGTTGTAAAGTTCTCCGAAGCACGAGCACCATAACCTCACATCGGAACCAGCCGTTGGATCTCTGCGTGGAGGCCTGCAAGCCGAGACAGCCCAGAGGGGAAGATTTCAGAGCAGCAAGCAGCTACGTAAGGACGTGCCCGAGGAGTTGCAGCAGCATCAGGCCCATAGCAGTCCGACAACGGGCCCAGCGTCGCCTTCAATCCCCGATAAGTTTGGCAACAACACCAGGTACTGTCTATGCCTAAAAATAAGCGAAGTGAGCACCGGAAAGTTTATGCATGTGCACCAAGAGTCTTACCCAAGGCAATAAAAGACGTATTCATCGCTGTAAAATTAATCCAGGCTGCAAATTAGCCCAACTCCATAATTGCGGTTATGTGACAGTTAGATCCTCATACGACGCCAGTTAAAACAATTGATGCGTGGATCTGGGCCCCTTTTAATAAATGCTAGAAAAACAAATGATGTAAATGCCGTGAAACAGCTTAATTCAAATATTTACCGGTGGAACTGTGATAAATTTTCACTTTATTTTAAATTCACGATCGCGATTGTCAGCGGAAACCATTTTGCTTTAACTTATGACCTAATTTCGAGTATTTGCTTGTGCGCAGTAGTACGAAGTCGAAGTACAGAACCATCTTAAGTTAGATTAAGAATTATACATTCAGTCCAACTGAACCTAACCCAGCGAAAGGGTAAATGCTTACCGAAATTTTGAGCTAGCCATAATAATTATTAATACTTGCAGATAAATAAAATATCAACAGGGCATATAACCATTTATTTCAACGAGTTAGTAAATTAATCGTCTTAGAGATAAAATATTTGCGAGGTGGTTCTTAATTATTTATTTAATTAATTATATTATCTGTATAAATTATTCACTAAATATTTTAGGCCGTCAGTGGACATATCAGACATGCACAGAATTCGGATTTTTCCAAACATCATCCTACCCTCCACAAGTGTTTGGCAAAAACTTCCCAGTGGAGTTCTTCATACAACAATGTGTTGACATATTTGGCCCCAAATATAATGCATCCTTCGTCTACAACTCAGCAGATAGAACAAATACTGTATATGGCCAATTGGATATAGAAGTTACAAATGTCGTGTTTGTTCATGGATCTATAGACCCGTGGCATGCCTTGGGCATTACACAAACTCAAAATCAGGGTGCACCTGCTATTTATATTAAAGGTTAGTATCTCAATGATGTGTTGTGTAATTGATTATGTCACACTATAATTGTTTTGCAATTCTAACTTTAGGAACAGCTCATTGTGCTAACATGTACCCAGAATCAGACAAGGACTTGCCTCAACTGAAAGCAGCGAGGGAGCAGATTGCAGAACATATCGATTCTTGGATTAGGTTGTAGGAGTAATTAATCTTGTGGCAAAACAGAACAATCTTAAAACAATCGAACAATCATATAATAGATAATCTACAGTTTGTGGTTATGTTTTACTCTGATATAATACTGTCTCGTAATTATTTAAGTTACCAAATTTGGCAAAATGTTAATCTGTATACATAATATGTATGTAAGTACAATAAAGTATATTTTTTATTATTAGCTCATTGATCTTTTACTGTTCCCCCCCTGGAACCGCTTTCGCATTACATCAGGGAGGTGCTGGCATCACTTAAAGTACCATGCCTTAACTAAGTGAAAACTCGAGCGCCCCAGCCAGGAGTCGAACTCTCTTCCACTGTGACTTCCACTGTGAGTGGCTGAACCGCTCACCCATCGAGACCCCAAACTCATTGCTTTGCACATACGAGGTGTGATCAGTAAAAGACCAGATTTTAATTTAATTGTGGTCCCCATCTCCTTCAAAGTAGTCGCCCTCTGTGTTGATACAATGATCCCAGTGGACCTGCCATGCTGCAAACGCTCCCATTAAACCCTTTTCTTGAAACGTGACAAGTAACGCCTGGCTACAGCTTCGATTTCTTCTATCATTTGGAAACGCCATCCTTTAAGTTGCTGCTTGTCCTATCTTCCTGGGTCTTGGCAACGACAGGCTCTTCCACTGCAACAACTGTTGCCAAAGTTCTTAGTAGAGAGGCCAAACTAAATTATCTCGTCAAATAACGATTTTCCTAGGACTGAGTAGCTTTATACCGACAAGTGGTACCTTCTTATTCGGTGGTATTTCCTGAGTATGAAAAATCATGTTGTCGCTTTCTCAGCCTGTGGAGAGAAGAGCTATGCCGTCACAAATATGGCCATTCTTGGTTCCAGGTTTTAGTACAGTAAAGCTAGGGTTCAACCCAAACATCCAAAAAAAAAGTTCTACCCAGCAGGAAACTGTTTACTACACTCCTCTCAATAAGTGGTAAAAAGTTGCACAACATTGCGCTTCGGGTTTAGGAGGGAGGGGGGTGGAAATGTGGTAAAATGGTAGGTTTCAACAGTTTTATAGTTTTTCGCAAATATCTCGTTAACTGCAAGGTTTAGCGCAAACTTTATCTTATACAAAATTAATCTATATTTAATTTACAATAATAATGGTCTTATGCATTTTTGAGTTCCCGACAAGGGTTACAGAGATATGGAAGGGGTAATGATGTCATTATTTTCCAGTTAGCTTGGGATTCATCTCTTCTCTTCTTTCATCAGCATTTAATTACTCCAGTGTTGGATATATGCCTCCCCTCGGCGCCTCCACTCCGTTCTATCCGATGTTGTACTCATCCACTGTATCCCTACGATCTTGTCCACGTCGTCTCGCCATCTAGCCCTCGGTCTACCTCTGTTCCTTCTGCCTTCCCGAGGTCTCCACTCGGTTGTCAGCTTAGACCATCGATTGTCGTCTTGTCTCATTACGTGCCCCGCCCAACTCCACTTCAAACTTGCAATGTGTTTCGCTACATCCTCCACTTTGGTACGTTCTCTTATTGTTTCATTCCGTACCCGGTCCCGCAATCTTATACCCAACATGGAGCGTTCCATGCCTCGTTGAGCGATCTTCAATTTTTTGATCAAAGTTTCTTTAAGAGGCCATGTCTCGGAACCATAGGTCATTATTGGTAACACGCATTGATTGTATACTCTCGTTTTGAGGTATTGAGGGTATTTAGTTTTGAACACTTCCTTGCTCAGATTCCCAAAAGCAGCCCAAGCCAGCCGAATTCTCCTGTTGGTCTCAATGACTTGTGTATCTTCTTTGAGGGATATTACTTGTCCCAAATATATATATTGTTCTACAACCTCTATATGGTGATGTTTAATTGTTATAGGTCTTACATCCTCACTGTTTGCCATTATTTTTGTTTTTGCAAAGTTCATTCTCAATCCAACTTTACTTGCGGCTGCCTCGAGTTCCTCCATCATCACTTGTAGCTCCTGCATGTTATTTGTTGTAAGTACAATATCATCGGCGTATCGGAGATGTGACATGTGTTTTCCGTTCACGTTTATGCCTTTGTCCTGCCAGTTTAGACCATTGAATACGTCCTGTAGTAAGTTAGTGAACATTTTAGGGGAGATGGTGTCCCCCTGTCTGATACCTCTATGTACTGATATTGGTTCTGTTCCGTCGTATACCCGAATAACCGTCTTTGCTTCTTCGTATAAGTTGTTAATTAAGTTGATATATCTATAATCTAATCTACAGCGTTTTAGTGCATTGATTAGAGCCCACCTCTCGACCGTGTCGAAGGCTTTCTCAAAATCTATAAATGCCATATACAACGGTCGGTTATACTCGTGGCTTTTTTCTGTCACTTGTCTCAATGTATGTATGTGCTCTATAGTACTGTATCCGGTCCTAAATGCAGCTTGTTCGTTCGATTGAAAGGCATCAAGTTTTTGTGCTGTTCTGGTTGTTATAATTTTCGTAAGTAGTTTATACGGATGTGAGAGCAGGGAAATTGGCCTGTAGTTTTTCAGGTCTTTATCGTTTCCTTTTTTGTGGATTAATACTACTTCAGCTGTTCTCCACTGTTCGGGTATCTTACCAGTTTCTAAACATTTGTTAAATAATAACTGAAGGTGTTCTAGTAGTGTTTTCCCTCCTGCTTTGATCAGTTCTATTGCAATTCCATCTGTTCCAGGCGCTTTGTTGCTCTTCATCTGTTTCATAGCATTCTTAATCTCATACATGCTTATCTCCGGTATTTCTTCTGTGTTATGTCTTGTAAGTGGGGCTCTTTTATCTGTAGGGCTTCTAGTTGGTTCTGGTTCATAGCTGGAATAAAGTGATTTGTAGAACTTTTCGATGTGTCTCAATATTTCGCTGCGGTCATTTACCTTCCGCCCTGTCTCGTCTATTAATGTGGTTATTTCTTTTCGACCTTCATTAGTTTTCTTTCTGAACACTTTAGGACCTTTATTTTGTAGTATAACTTCCTCAATAATTCTTTCTTTATATTCACTACAGTCTTTTCTGACTCTTCTTCGTATTTCCTTGTTTAGGCTTTTCAACTGTTCTTCATTCATGTTTTTCTTATTTTTATTCCTATCATCAATTAACTTTCGTGTTTCATCTCTCAGTTTTTTGTCTTTATTTGTATTAGGTTTCCCTTTTAGGACGTCTTGTGCAATTTCTCGGGTTGTTTTTGTTATACCGGGTGTCAACGAATTTATTAGACAAGTCATAACTTCTAGAGTATTAGGTGTATCAAAATGAGATTTGGTATAGGTAAATGGTAGGGGGAGAGGAGAGTTTTCGCATATTTTTCACTTTCCGGTCACTTCCGGTTACACCGGAAATGGCTCCCGTATCGAATTTTTAAATGAAACACCCTGTATCTTTTTGCATATTTGGATTTCTGAGACAATTTTGGATCAGCATGTGACATTTTAAAAACTTATTCATGGCACACTTGACAAAAGTAAATAAATTATTATCCAGTATTTTGCTTAGAAATATTTAACTTATGAGCTTATTTTTAATCCAATCGCAAATAAATTAGTATCGTTAGATTCGCCAAAAAATCCTCTTTTCGGAAAGTACTTGTCAAAAAAGGGTCGCCATTTGAAAAAAAATAGTTAGACAAGAAAACGTGCTTTTGCCAACTTGTCTTATTCCTATCTATCATACTAATCACTAAAACTTTGCGATTGTAATTTTCTTACATCACCTGAGGTCTTTAGATTAGTTTGCGTCTGATCATGGCCACCTAGATGCCATATTAAAAGTGGCTCTAAAAAAATCAAGTAGGCTTAAAAACTTTTTAAAATGTGACATTCTGATCCAAAATTGTCTCAGAAATCCAAATATGCAAAAATATACAGGGTGTTCCATTTAAAAATTCGAAATCGGAGCCATTTCCGGTGAAACAGGAAGTTACCGGAAAGTGAAAAATATGCGAAAACTCTCCTCTCTCTATACCATTTACCTATACCAAATCTCATTTTAATACACCTAATACTCTAGAAGATATGATTTGTCTAATAAATTCGTTGACACCCGGTATAGTTATTTAGTTCATCAATATCTATGTCACTCCTATTCCCATTACTGTATCCTTTACTTTCCATCACTTGCTCTATCTTCTTCTGGTATATGTCTTGATCTAGATGTTGAAGATCTATTTTACCTTCCAATTTTTTCTTACCTATAAGTTTGAATCTTTCGTTCTTTAAGTTAATTTTAATTCTACTTCTAACTAGTCTATGGTCACTAATGTGTACTTGGTTGATGACGGACACATCTTGGACTGTACGAGGGGCGCTTGTAAGGATAAAATCTATTTCGTTTCGTGATCTTCCATTAGGGTGCCTCCACGTCCACTTTCTTGATTCTTTTTTGTAGAAGAACGTGTTCATTATTCTCAGTTGGTGTTTTTCAGCAAAGTTGACTAATGTTTGTTCTCGCGTATTTCGTCTGCCTATGCCATGTTTTCCCACACAGGTTTCGCCTTGTTCTCTAGTACCAATCCTAGCGTTGAAGTCTCCGAGGATCATGGTGAAATATGTTCTTTTGCTGTCCATTGCGCTCTCGATATCATCATAGAACTGATCGATCTCTTCATCTGGGTGTTCGCTGGTGGGTGCATATACTATTATTATTTTGATTTGGTATCTATCCGTTATTCTTAAAATTGCATACATGACCCTGGAGGATATCCCTACAGTCTCTATTATATTGTTTCGCCATTTGTTGTTGACTAGCAGGCCCACACCGTTTAGTGTCTCCTTTTCTTCTCCCTTATAGTAGAACATTTTACCTGATTTCAGTTCTAATCGGCTCTCGCCTCTTCTTTTGACTTCACTCAATCCGATTATGTCCCATTTTAATGTCTTTATCTCTTCTTCCAATTGTATAAGTCTATCTGGTGAGACTAGGGAAGTTGCGTTGTAAGTTGCTATATTCAGTGTAACGTGAGTGTTTTTTCGGGTTTTTGCCGTCCTCTGCCACTTACTTCCGTCTGTAGTCGAATTGTTGCCCCCCCCAGAATCCGCGGGGCAGACCGATGCGGTGTGAGATTCTGGATTCAGTGTCCTACTCACCTGGGGTATTTCAGTTTTATGTTTCGACATATCATATTATTACTTCGGGGGTGTTAGGATATACAACGCCGCGCTATCCTACTGCGTGTTGGCGAGGGGTACCGGATGGGGGTCGGGAAATGGAATGATGGGAATTAGGTATGGGTCTTGTCTCCTCCTTGGTAGGGTATGGGGAGATCAAGAGCTCGCATAGGGCAGGGTCGCCAACCCTGTAGTGGGTCTGTCCTTGCCGGGATCGCTAGGAGTACCCACTCGCTACTCGATTCATCGTACTCACTTAAAAATGAGTGTTTCGTTATAAAGAGTATGTTTAGTTATAAAAAGTACTTAGCGACGCATCAATAAGATCAGAACATTTGTATGTGTGTATGTATGTATGTTGGTACAGAGCTGGCAACTCTGCTACCATATAGGTGGAAACACCAAATGATGAAGAATCGTCGAAAGACGCCCTATGCTTCTACAGGAGCAAAAACGAATGATGATGATGATGATGATGTATGTATATACGGCTATATGTATGTATATGATAATATATCTACATTGCTCCCCTCCTTTGTCGTTTTATCTTCATTTTGCCTATTTTTCTCTTTGAATAATTCATCATATCGTTTTTTTCGTTCCCATTTGTGTTCTTATAATTACACCTACTTAAATTACCTCTATCTTTTGTCATATCACCCTAAAAAGATAAAATCATGTGGATATCATTGAAACAGGGTTAACTACAAACTTTATCTAATAAGCTGTAGTACAAAAAATAATGGAAATTGTTTTTTTCACAATACATGCTTTTCAGTAAATTCAATGTTCTTCAATGAAAAGTGGTATGTACAACGTTCAAGGTAGTTACATAATAATAAATAACAGCAATCAGTAACCTAAAAACCTTCAAGCTCTTTTTCATCTTGAAGATTATCTTCATCGATGCCGTCGTCAATAATTAGTTCATCTGTGTTGGTGCACCTATATCCGGAGCAATTGTTGCACATGTTTGAGCATTTCAAGCCACTCTGTCGACGATTACAGTTCCTGACACACCCCGCATTAGAAGTGTAAACAATGAGGGAGAGCAATTTTTCAGGATCAGCTGCCTTTGTGGTTGCAACTGGACTCACATAACCACCAATCCTTTTCCAACCCCATTTTAGTGAATCTTTATTAAGATTGAGCCACTGCTGCACTTGATGGTAAACTCTATAAGAGTGTTGTTGTGCAGCTGCTGAAGTAGGGAAAAGTACAGCCAACCTGAAATTTGTGTGTACAGGCTCCTTTGCGATGGTCTACAAATAACATTGATGGCGCAGATTATCCAAATTATCTGCATTTGTTGATGCAAATATCGAAAGGAAGAAATGGTTTCCAGCCAGTTACTGCATCTGGGTCTGCATTTGGGTGGTTAAAAATCAACTGCTTTAAGTAAAATTCCTTGTCACGTCGAACGCTTTCAGAAGGCGTTATTTTTCCCTTTCTATAAATTGAAGAGGCGGTATCACATCCGGCGAAAGTGTAAACTGCCAAGAGAACATCCTTCATTTTCCCGATACCACGCTGAATGTCTCCAATGCAGTAAACTTTTTCTTCTTGGTTATACCTTTATTCGGTGCAACCATCTTCAACTGTTTGATGGCTGGAGCACGAACAACCAACAAGACCAATAAATCGGTGTCATTGCCAATTACGATACCCTCTGTTTCCTTCTTTGATTCGTCAATTGTAGTAAAAACGATCTTGGTGTCAGCATCACATTCTGCCTGAATCACTTTGCAGCCAGCTTGTTGTAAGTGTACAGTGATGAGAGTAATCAGTTGTATCTTGTTCTTAATACTAGTTAGAAATTTTGTTTGTCCTAGAGTGACATTAATTCCATCTTCCACTTTCACTTCAACATGTGTAGTAGTGGATGATCTTCGTAAATGTTGTTCGACTTTTATGCTGGGTGCTTTACCATAAACACCTGGCCTCCCCACTTCTTTGAACACTTTATATAATACACTTGGAGCGAATATTACGAGTTTATAGGCGTGATTTTTGCTTTTTTTTGACAGACAGAAAAAGTTACATTTTTACCCCCTCCATATTTCCGTAATCCTTTACTGCAGTGCAAAAATTCATACGACCATTTTTATTGTAAATTAAATGTACATTAATTTTGTATAAGATCAAGTTTGCGCTAAACCTTGCAGTTAACGAGATATTTGCGAAAAACTGTAAAACTGTTGAAACCTACCATTTTACCACCTTTCCAACCCCCTCCCGCCTAAATCCGACACGCAAGGTCATGCAACTTTTTTCCACTTACTAAGAGGAGGGTACTAAACAGTTTGCCACTGGGTAGAATTTTCTTTTTTGAATGTTTGGGTTAAACCTAGTCTTACTGTATTAAAACCTGATACCAAGAATCGCCATCTTTGTGACGTCATAGCTCCTCACTCCACAGACTGAGAAAGCGACAACAGGAGTTTTTCTACTAAGGAAACACCGCTGATTACAATGGTATCACTTGTCGGTATAAACCTACTCAGTCCCACGAAAATAATTATTAATTCACTTGGCCTCTCTACTATCTTGGCAAATGTTCATCTTATGCTCCGTCAACAGCTGGGGAACAAATTTGGCTCTTTTGCGATGCATGTTTAAAGAGTTTTGTTAGAATCGATTGACCTAAATGACCATCCAACTATTTCCCAAATGTCTCTGATAGTTATTCGCTGATCGACTCGAACAATTAATTGAATTTCAACAACATTTTCGAAAGTTGTGCTGGTACATGGCCGTCCTGGCTTTTTATCATCATCCAACAACGGTCTACTGTTTTTAAATCGTGCATACAACTCAAAACACAGAGTTCTACTCATGGTTGTATTACTGTAGACCTGGGGAAGCATTCTAAGTGTCTCTGTAGCAGGCTTTCTAAATTTAAGGCAAAATTTAATACTTACGTGCTGCTCAAATTACAAATTCATTATTGCAATCGCAATAGGACTAACAAACGCAGTAATACAACAGGTTTTGATGCAC
This sequence comes from Agriotes lineatus, assembly GCA_940337035.1. NCBI lineage: Eukaryota > Metazoa > Arthropoda > Insecta > Coleoptera > Elateridae > Agriotes > Agriotes lineatus. The sequence goes on from OW679199.1 coordinate 102,644,326, forward strand.
AAGAATCTAGAGCATCAGTTTCCAAGCACACCCGACTATAGCTTGCTTTGTCGCCGCGGCACAGTTACAGCCTGGTCTTACAATGATCACACCTTATATGATACAGGGTGCTGATTGGAATAGACTTACAGCCGTATTCATAGTCGTTCGCCAGCGGTTCGCCGGCGAGTCGCCGGTGTTTCATTATGAACAGTATGTTGGCGGCACTGTACGTCTATGTCAAATTCGAGGTTAGCAGGTTAGATTTTGTGTCAATTTCTGTCAAAACTGACGGAAAACCTAACCTGATAACCTCGAATTTGACATAGACGTACAGTGCCGCCAACATACTATTCATAACGAAACTCCGGCGACTCGCCGGCGAACCGCTGGCGAACGACTATGAATACGGCTGTTAGTGTTTTTGCTCTCTTAAAAAGAGGCAGGGTGTTAATGAAAAAACTATGTTTCTATTTGTGACTAATCTTGGAAAGTAATTATCTGATTAATTTGAAAATACATTATAATAAACACATAATTAACAAAACAATGACTAAAAAATAGAAAACTATAGCAAATGCATATCTGCCAATTCCCGAAGCAAATATATCGAACAAGGCAAAATCAAAATTATAGAAGGAAAACAGAATTCCAGAAAATATGTAATAACAAGATTTTGCCAATAAGTGTCTCTAGTGTACGTGTACGTCTTGTTAGCCGGCACACTTCTTAACGCCACAGTTTTTTTCATAGATGTTCTTCCACTTTTTCCCTTTGTCCTCTTTCGTGGGATTATCTGAGAAAGTACTAAACAAGATTCTCTTTGCGTCTTGTACAACTTTTAAAAATTGTAACTTGTAACTTAACATACACATAGAATTTTTATTTGGTGTATAATTGACCGAACAAAACAAACATAAAACTTAACTCATCTGTAACTTATAACTTTTTTCACAGTTGTAACTATTTTTTACAAGCGTTAAAATTGTTTGTGAAACAACTGTAGGTACTTGTAAACTTGTAGCTACAAGTACCTGTAATTGTGAAATTGTGACTTTGTAACTTGTAACTTTCGTGAAACGAGCCCCGAGACAAAAGTATCTTTGATCCCTTGAGTGATTATTGCCTTCGACTTCATCTTGGGCAATAAACTTCACTCGTGGGATCAAATGATGCACTTTTGTCTCTTGATATATAATATTCTATTATTTCCCTGATAAGACAAAACTGGCATTTAGAGATGTATGCAAATTTTTTTTATGTTACCTCATATACTAGTTATTACTCACACTCACCTGAAATTTCAAGTCATTTAAAGCAATCGTTTTTAAGCTGTGACAAATCAAAACTGAGGTTATGTAATTTGTAGTTCCACTGACCCCGAGTAAACTTAGGAGAAAGATACATCAAAATCTTTCAAATTCGAGACACCGGAATTGAAGGGAATCCATTCTACTTCTCTTCTAATTACTAACTAATTGTAACAGTAAAGTACTCCTATTCCTTTATATTTATATTCTGATAACTTTTGGATAGTCTGCCTCATACATCAAAGAAGCATAATCGAAGCAATTTGAAACTAATTTTAACTCTTCCTAATTATTGTTCTGAATTACTTTTATTATTTCTTCCTCTGTGATTAGAATTGTTTTTCAAAATAGTGTTTTTATTTGAGGAAATCTTAAGTATTTATCAAATATTTTAGAAAAACAACATCGCATTTCGTATTATATATATATTATTATATTTAATAATTGTTTCTTACATTTACATCATTATGTACTAATTAACATACATAAAATATTAAAACATTTGTTGCATATACCATTCAAGAGGACAGTAAGCTAATTGCATATTGTTTGCCTGATTCAATGGCACTAATTTTCTAAAAAATTACCTTACATTAAAGTTAACATAAATTAAAATCTGTAATAAATGTTTTGGTCTGATGAGTAAAATGAAAGAAATAAAGCTTACATTCTTTGTTATTCAGCTCCTCAAATTCGCGTGAACCGCATCAGCCTTTCCTTACGGATGTAAAATCTTCCATGACGACAACAATTCGGGTGGATGGAAAATTCTAACGTTTATACAGTTAGCAATGTTTGGTTTTAAGGGAAGGCCGAGGAATTCACCTGTTTACTCTCACTCGTTACCACCTATTTACAATAACATATCTGCACCCCAGAATAAAAGAGTATTAGGTCCTATATTAATCTATAAAGCTGCTACAAATGCTGAATGTATATGTTTGTGTCGAGTTGTTTTGAAAATGTGATCTGGTGAAAACATTAGTATTTCTACATACGTGTACTTCATTATAAATCTCATTTTTAGCCTGAAAACTTCAAGGATGTAGATTTAAATTTAGTAGAAAGATAAATCGTTTTCCTCAATTAAATTTCGCACCTTATTTAGATAGCCAAAATAGTTCATTTTTATTTAAATTTTTGCTGTAATATTCTTCTAGGAAAATTTGTTATTTGATCTCCCGTAAACTTTAATTTTGTGACTTAGTACAGTTTATTCTAGGGTACAGGCATGCTTCTTAACACAGACATATAAATAATGACCTTATTAGTGTTACATCTTAACAATGTGCATAAATATCTGTTCATGTTTAAAGTGTCTATTCCTCCAACTCAAGAGTGATGATCATACAAGGGTGTCAATATCGCTTGTGGTCCCGATGAGGCGGTGGTCTGGAGTCTCGCCATTCCCTTCCCTCCTTGTGTGGTCGCACCTCATGATGGTGGTGGTGGTGGTGATGCCTCTTCTTCTCGCCCGGCTTGGCGCCGTTGAAAGCAGATACGTCAGATACTACTAACTCGGAGCCTTCACGATGTCGCTCGCTGCCCCGGAATGGCTCGTCTAAGGTCTCTTTACGTCGTAAGGGGGAGTGATTGCCTGCGGTGGCAGCTTTCAGACCCGTCTTGCTGCCTGCCGATTCATGTAGGTTTTCCCAGGCCTGGCGATAGTACCTATTCAGTCCATTGCGCGATTCTGAACTAGAAGAATCAAATGATGCTACTGTGTTGCAATCTGGTGAGGCACGATGGCGGTAATGTTTGGCACTTCGATTTCTGGAAAATATGCTGTATGTTAATGAGAGGTGTGTGAAAGTGGCTTGATGATAAAGAAGATTAGAAATGTAACTCTAACTACTAGCTATTAACAATTATTTCTATGTTCTAAAATTAATTTAAGTCCATATTTTATTGCTCCTATACAGAATGTATGAAAATTACCATAATTTACCTATACTCAAAAATAGTTCAGTCCGAGTTTTTGAAATTGTCGGATAATAATGGGTAAGTGTACTTTCATTATAGCCAAATATCAAGCTGTGAGCTTTCAATAATTAATTAGAATAATATACTGTGTGAATTAATTTTGCTTTGTAAAATATGAACTTTTAAGGCACGTACTTCACTTGATGAGAAAATTGTTTATCTTTGGCTGCTGTTACTGTTTTGATTTAAAAAATTCAAAATGTACAGAAATTTAATTTCAAACCAAGCAGGGGTGAATTTTAAAATAGCAATTTGAAATACCTACATCCTATCTCCAAAAATGCATTAAAACAGGTTAAAAGAGAAGGTAACGAGAGAATTACTAAAGAAAAAAATAAGTTGTGGTCACCACACGACTTTCTTTTACTACTTGTAAAATACCTTTTTGCACTTTCGGGACTAAAGTTGGCACTTTAGACACTTATTTCAGGGACTAAAGTAGTTCATTTAATTCCTAGGGACTAAAGTAATTACTTTAGTCTCTAGGGACTAAAGTAAAAATGTTACCGTAACTATGGTAAATTTATGTACACACGAGGTTAGTAGGTTAGGTTTTGTTTGTCATTTGACACACACTGAGGCAAAACTTAACCTGCAAATCTCGAATTTGACATAGACTGACAATACACTTCAGTACTGACACCTGATTCATGCTATCCACGGCCTGCTGCAGTTCAGTTTTTAAAAAATTGTAAATTGTAAAAACAGTACTAAAGTGCTTAAATCCCTTGAGTGATTATTTCCCTCGGGCCCTATGGGCCCTCAGGAAATAATATTCACTCGCAGGATTTAATGATGAACTTTAGTCCCTCATGATATAATATACTATTTTGACAACAGTTATAATGTTATAAATAATAATATAATATACCGATGGGGCCACAACTATACCGGGTGCTGACTTGCGCGACGCACCATAGGGATTTGCATAGTAAATTCTTTATATTCAATTATTTGCTCACCTAATTATTTTAGAGCTAAATTGTAAAGATATTTTTTGTAGAGAAAAAAATACTGCATCCATTCATACTATTGCTAACAATTTTTCATTTTCCGAAACCGAAGGAATGCAAAAAATGAAACCAGCATTTTTACAAAAATCAGCGATGCCATGGAATTATTGAAATGAGCCAATGCCAACGCAAGTGCATGCGGGGCGACAATATGTGTTGTTTGTTTGTTTGTCATTGATGTTTGACGTTTATAATAATTCATTATTAATTATGTTCTGCTTAATGTCTCTAAGGTACCTGGACCTTGTCCATAACAAAAATGGTTTTATGGTGGACGTTCGTCAAGTAAGCTCCTTGTTTATTGTAAAATATCCCTATCGGCAAATTCCAAACAGTACAACCGATAATAGGCTGATTCATTTTAAATTTAAGACTACAGGCACATTATTAAATAATTGTAGGTGCAATAATGAGGATCAGAACTTACACCAAAACGTGAAAAACGACACTATTACGTTCAATCTTTTGACGACAGTGACTTCATGATCGCCCCGCACGCAGTTACGCTGGCATTGGCTTGTTTCAATAATTCCACTGCATTACTGATTTTTGTATAAATGCTAGTTTGATTTTTTGCTTTCCTTCGGTTTTGGAAAATGAAAAATTGTTAGCAACATTATGAATGAATGCAGTATTTTTTTCTCTAAAAAAAATGTATTTACACTTTAGCTCTAAAATAATTAGTGGAGCAAATAATTGAGCATAAAGAATTTACTATGCAAATTCCTATGGTGCGTTGCGCAAGTCAGCACCCGGTATATAACAGCAATGAGATAACATCACAGAATAAAACAATTGTTTTATTCTGTGATAACATGAACAAGAAAATAACACGTATTGCTTGAGTAAGAAAGAGATAAACATAGTAGCAAATATTCGAGTAGGCCTGACACACATTTAATTATGACAGATGTCAACCACACATGCCTACTAAAATATATTTTTTTGTATGGTCATCTCTTTCTTACTCAAGCATTCTATTTTGTTGTTCATGTTATTTCATTGTTGTTATATACCGATGGGGCCACAATTATACAGCAATGAGATAACATGAACAAGAAAACAACACTTATTGCTTGAGTAAGAAAGAGATAAACATAGTAGTAAATATTCGAGTAGGCATGACGCTTATTTTAATTTTGACATAAGTCAACTAAACATGCCTACTAAAATAATTTTATCGTATGACCATCTCTTTCTTACTCAAGCATTCTATTTTGTTGTTCATGTTATCTTATTGCTGTTATATACCGTGCGTCCTACGCACCATGCCGCTGGAGTGATGCTAGTTTATTTTAAAGATCTATTCTTCCGGTGGTAATTGATAGTCAAACGGTTGCTAAGCATTGACCATTAAAATTGAATTTATAAGTAACAAATAAAGTGCCTTCAGAAATGATCGAACGTTTTTGCAGCTGGTTTTTGAATGGTCATGGTTATACAATGTATGAATAGTATGTTGCTGGCACTGTAAGTCTATGTCAAATTCGAGGTAATCAGGTTAGGTTTTGCGTCAGTGTGTGTCAAAATTGACGCAAAACTTAAATTTCTAACCTCGAATTTGACACCATACTTCCAAGTTGAATACCACTTAATCGTTTATTGTCATAGAAAAATAAATATAATAGGGTTTGTTGTTAAACTGTTTTCGTAAAAGCAAGAGCTGATCTTTGGGAGAAATTAACGTTGTTCTGATTCCATGGTGCGAAACCTTGTGGACACACGGTATAATTATGGCCCCATCCGTATAACAGTATTATCATTTTTATTCCCATGTTTTTGGACTTTGTAAAAATCTAATTTTACGATTTTAACTTAACTTTTTTAGCAAAAGTTGTAGACAATTACGAAGTATGTAATAGAGTTTAAAAAAATTCTCATTAATAATTTTTGGATTTTTTTTTAAATTCAATTTTTGAATTTTTCCAAAATCTGCCTTCTTGCAAAAAACTTTTTAAGCAAAAGTTGCAGATAGCTGCACAGTATATGCTCTTGTCCTACAAATTTAAATTTTTAATAAACAATTATAAAATTTTCCTGGAAAACAAAAAAAAAGTGTAAAGTACCACTTCTGGTTACCCGATTTTAACAAAAAATCACTGCAATTGCCGAATTTATATTAAGAACAAAGATATAAATTTTGAGGCAGATAATTAAACTGTGTGGACTGTAGAGAGGACACAGGCAAACTGACAGACTCACAGACTGACATCACTTCCAAAATCACTTCTTCTGAATCCGAAGACTCAAAAACGGATATTTCTGCAAAAATTTTGAGTTCCAAAAAATCATGATTACTATACTTCGGTACTTTATTTTATGAAGTAAAAGAATGTAAAAGATAAATGATACCTGCATTAAAATATTGCTGCTTTTTATTGTTACTTATATTTATTTTACTTAAAATTTTTCTAAAACCTGCAGTTTTTCAGTTGCTCAGAAAGAAGTTTGTTTTTACATAATTGTATACAATTTCATTTTCATTTAGTTGCAATCCATCAAAGTTGGCATTCTACTTTTTTTTTCTAAATTTTTCATAAATAAAATCATAAGCATTCCAAAGTAGATCCACAAATTTACCACTAAAAGGAAAATGCTTATAGTCATCTTTATAAATGTCACTTAATTTGTTGCATGAAAATAGTATATTGTAAAACTAGTTATGAAAGTCATACTTTTTTCACGAATTTGCAGTTTGATTAACGAGGGCGAAGCCCGAGTTTATTAAGCAAATGAGTAACAAATTTGATTTCATACTTGTTGTACACGTTATTTTTTTGCATAGTGATCCCTTGTAACTCGAAATTTGGTCAAAAAAGATTTCAAAATTTACAACTGTCAAATTGATAATTCACAATTTCATTAAAATAATTAAAAAAGTGTTTCTTTATCTTCATCGGTGTTTTTATAGACTATTAATCAAATTAATTTTAGTATCGTTAAGAGTTTTATTACCGCACTCTTTATATATAAAAAAATATGTTGAACTAGAGTTTATTGATGAAGATAAAATATTGAACAATACACGTTGGCTTATGGCACTTAACGAGACTTTAGTCCCTAGGGATTAAATGAGCTTTAGTCCCTGTTTACAGGGACTAAAGTATCAACTTTAGTCCCGGAAGTGCAAAAATTGTTTTATCCCCAATGTTGTAGAAAACGAGTCATGACTCGAAAACAAAGAGTTTGCGGACATGTTCATATAACCTTATTTAACTATTTTGAGCTGTAGAAGTCGCCTGTAAAGTTTGACGCAACATTATGGAAACACCCTGTATATGATGTTGAGTCTTTATGGATAAACAAAAATTTTAAATTTAAGGAGTATATAGGGTATATTCTAACGGGTGTTCATAAACAGTCGTCATCCCAGTAGGTTTTGACTTCAGAAACGTATGTCTATTAAAATTGAGAAAAAATGCGCTATGACAGTACTCAATGACGTTTCATTGTGTTGCACGAATTAATCAAAGACATAACATTTTGTTTTTCAAAGCAACTGGGATGACGACTGTTTATGAACACCCGTTAGCTTAGCTGACGTGATTACACAAAGAATGTTATATGAACATTGGTTTACATCATGTTAATTATCAGAAGTCTCCGAATGTGAAAAATCAGAAATATACACCATTCAATAGTTATTTTCCCTGTAGGTAGACATGGAATTTTGGTTTTATGTTTAATAAAATTAAAACTCCCTAGAATCCCTTTCTGACACTTTGTCAGAATCAGCTGTTATGTACAGGTGGCTCACGAAAGTGTCTAATTTGACATTTTGAGGTTAAACGTGCAATGTTGCCAGTGCTTTCATACTTTGTTTGCCGCTAGGCATAATATTTAGGGACATCGGCATCATGGATACCTATCTCAACAAATTGTAATACTAAAGCAAATATGCCAAAAGTCATTAAAGGTGACACAAAACTACAAATTACAAAGGCCTACAGGCATTATAAAGCCGACAGGCCAGACCTCAGTTAAACTGAAATCTTTGCCCGGCTTAATGACATTTGGGACGAAAGTATTTACCTATGCATAAAACTTAACTGTTGGCTTAATTTTGGGCTTTGTACTGTTTTAGGTATCTGAAAAAACTATTAGAAATATTATTGGACGGGACAATTTTGAAATTAAACCTTTTGGCCCAAGATCTAAAAATGATACATACTATAAAAATTTTGCATTTCGGGAAAATTTGCAACGACAAATTTGGAATTACCACTTGAAAAATGAGCACTTTACTTTGGCTAGACTATCAAAGGACGTGCGCATGTGAAACATGGACGATAACTGTGGCAGATCAAGACATGATGGTTTGGTCATATATGGAGAATGCCAGATGGAAGAGCTACTAAGATAGTATTGGAAGGCAGAGCGCAAGAAACTAGATGAAGGGGGCGACCAAGGAATAGGTGGGAGAAGGCAGTACTGGAAGACATAGCAAGGAAAGGAATAGAAGACTGGAGAAATAAAATCATGAATAAGGGACAATGGAGACAGATTGTTATGCAATGGGCCTAAAGTGGCTTGTAAAAGCTTTATTTATTTATACTGAAAAAAATACATAAATTGTAATATTTAAATATGTTGGTATACAATTTATAATTACAATAAAAAAACTGACTTTTATTATACCATTATGCCTACTCAACAAAGTATGAAATGTATTCAGTGTCAGCAAGTTGTCTTTCATGAAATTTATTTTAACCAATAATAAAAGTGACACAAAATCCAAAACCAAACCTGGCAACCACGTTTTGTACATTAACAAAATTATCAGTAATAATGTATTAAGGGCAAATGCTTTTGCCGGTAAAAATGTTTTACGAAAGTATTTTGTTTTGGCAATGTCACAAGACAAACTAACTTGATCAAATTCCCGAGCCGAAGGCGAGGGAATTTGTCAAAGTTAGTTTGTCGAGGGGCATTGCCAAAAAAACAACAAATCGTGAGTAAAACATTTGCCGAGCAAAATCATGAGCCCAAAATACATTTTGTAGACTATTTCCCAAATATCGGTTCATTTTGACATTTATACTGATGCGCAATGACAGTTTAAATGACGTTTCTTAAATACCACCTTGATTAAAGCAACATATTTGGTGGTTGCCATGGATGCAAGTGGCAAAAGAAACTGACAAAATCCCAAGGGAAAATTTCGATTTTTTGCCACTACAAAAACACACGATTGGTTGAATTTTGAAAAAGCATGGCTTTTCATTGGATAATAAGAGATGTGGGAAATAGTCATTTGGTATAAAATGGGCATAACCTAACTTTTGTTAATGACTGACAGCATATTTACAGGGTGAAATTCATCACCCTAACATGACCTCCTGTCGGGAAAATAACTATTGAACGGTTTATACGTGTTAATCTTCGTTACTTTTGGTTGTTTATTTACAAAATTGCAAAAAATGGAAGTAATCTTTATCACCAAAGCTGAAATCGAGTTTAGGTATTAAAAATTCAGGGAGCACCAGTAATAATAATTAAAACTGGGGTGTATAAAAAAAATTATGAAGAACATGCCATATATAACCCACAGTAAAATTTTCTCTGCTTAAATGTGGATAGTATCCCTTAATCATGACAGAAATAGTAATTTATTATACAAGACGATAAAGTTAAATTTTATCCACGAGTGAATTGTTTAAAGTCGAGACGTTAATGATTCAAGAGTGGATAGAAATAACTTTATCGTCGTGTATAATACAATATTTTTTTCTATAGCAAGAACTTTAACAATTTCAAAAGAAAATAAGGACAGTCAATCACATTTCAAAATGTCAGTAGCTAGATTGGGTTGCTACGATAATACGAAGGTGTCATATATCATTTAAACAAAAGTTTGACCTTTTTGTTTTGAGTTGATAAAAGCACACTTTAACACGTGCTATAGAAAAAATATGTTTTATTGGTCAAAAATACTTTAGGAAACCTTTGGAATGCGTTTCATTTTATTGATGTGTTTTCAAACAGTAAAATATTTTCTTATTGCTGCAGAGAAATCACAAAGCTGTCCTTATAAAACTGCTGTGTAACTGTGTTATAGCGAAATTTAAGAAAAGTTTAATAACATTGTTTTACAGTCCAGTTACAATTTTTTTTAAGGCTTGGAAAATGTTTATGTAATAATTTTGTAAGAGTTCCAAAAGGCTTTAAACAATATTTTGTATTTATAGTTGCTGTAAAAATGTTTTCAAGATGTTCCCGAGAATAATTTTTTATAAAATTTGTTTCAGAAATATTTCGGCAGCTATTTTAAAATACCGAAATACATCAAATACATCAGAGACGATATCAAATTTTGTATAAGATGTAAGCATCATGGCATACCTAAATTGTCAAATCTTATAAAAATATTTAAAAATAAACTTTAAAATATGATGGACGCGGAAGGAGAAACCAAGGTGCTGCTATAAAAAAGCATCGAAATAAGAATTTTTTCATGGTGAAATTCTCAAGATCATTTATTTCTAGAGGAAAAACTTGCCTAAAATTGGATAAAACCTTGAACTCTTGGAAAAAAATAACTCTTTCTCCCTTTTTCTCTTATTCACACCCCATTAACCTCAGTTTGGATCTGATTCTTGTGCATTTATATAATAATCCCCAAATTTACAAATAAACAAATTTGAGTGTGTAAAGCAACCAATTATTAATTATGGATCAATATTACGTAGGTACAGCTGCGGAAATATAAAGCGGGACACTAAAATTTGCCTAAGTTAAATTGTCTGAATGAATTCATTGGTGGTGCTATCCCAAGTTGCTTATATTGCATCAAAAGTTCTTTTTGGTTCATTGGTATGTGGTAGATAGGATTTCATGAACAATTAGGGAGGCAAAATTGCAATATTCAAATTGTGAAAAATTGTCTTACATGACGTGTCCCGGTTTATGTTTCCGCAGCTGTACCTAATAGACTAAAGTTCATCTGGGAGACTTTGCAGTGGTTGGTTTAGACAGCAGGCATACGCATACCAGACAAACTTCTACCTGACTCACATTCTGGTTCATTCAAAACAACTAAACGCAGCGACTGTAGTTGGACATTTATGTTTGAGTCTGTTTTATATATATCATATTTATTAAGCCTAGTAGCAACTCACAATACACCGCTGTTGAGGGTTTCTACCTTACAACGTTCGTATCTGTAAATCGGGCTAGATCCTGCCCACTACTGCTAAGTCTCACCGGATAGATATTAGGTATTCAATTTCAATATAAAATTTTACATATTTAAATTGTCACATTAACTTTATCAAATCAAAAACATTGAAAGGAACAGGGAATCAAAAGTAATATAACTAGTGCTGTTACCAGGAAACAATTGTATATTACACAACAAGTTTAGAAAAGTAAAGTTTTACTAAATGAATATAGCTTGATTGAGTACGAGCGAGCGAAGCGAGCAAGTAACTTAAAAAGCTATATAAGTTTAGTAAAACTACTTTGCTTATGAAGTGTGTACCTATACTATTTTTTCGCATTTTGTATTAGTATTTATAAACAAACATTTACATAAAAACATTATACCACATGTCCATTACACAGACTGACGCAAAACTTAACCTGCTAACCTCTAATTTGACAGTGACATTTGATTTAGTAAAGTGACATTTCTATGCACCAAAGTGCCACTTTATTAAATGATTTGGAATTTAGTAAAATAGCACATTATTATGCAAAATGTGAAAAAACGGATTGTATATTGAATTTAGTGCTCTAATAACTTATATCAAGAACTACAGTGATGGCATTTCACGTAATTATGCATTTTAGAAATGGCATATGCTTAGTGTATGGATATTACAAGTAAAATAAATTGAGGATGAGCAACTCTTATTTTGTTAATTTATCACAAACTCCGTAAAATGAAGTTATATCTGGATTCATTAATTGTGTGTACCATGTGTGAGTCTAATGGGTGTTTGTTTTTTCAAAAATTTTAGTTAAGATTCTGGTAGAATTGGTATCACTGAAGAACCAACCTCCTATCTCGTACGGAACAAGGATACAATAGATAAATAAATAGAAAATTAGCCAAAATTTTAAATACTGTCTAGGAGTTCATCTGGCAATGCTGAGATTAGCATTTTCAACTTGTTATAAATAACACTACGCAATACCAGACAAAGTAACTACTCGTCTTTATCCTTTTGCACTAAATAAGAGTAAAGACGATTAGAAGTTATAATTTTAGTAAATATCTTTTAGTTTTTATTATTCAAATTTTACAAATTGCTTTCTATTAAATGTGCATATCAACTGTTACTTTTGGATCTCTTTAAATAGAAATCCTGCATGTTGATAAATATTTCGATTTGTTTTTCTATTTTTTTCTATTTTTTTACATGGTCTAAATGAATCTTTATTTTTTTTTAAGTGGTTATTACTAGATATTTTAAATTACACAGGTTCATAGAAGTCAGTCCAAAATCTCTCACAATGTGGAATAGTGGACGGCCGTGTAACTGCTGGTGGTGGTCGTAGTGGACGGAAGATATAATATATTACCTAAGTATATATCTTTATAAGCAGAGAAGAAAAAGCTACCTACTCTAAATGTAATAATGCTACCATCACCACTATGTTAAAAGGGCTTTGCTACACAAAACAAGCTCCTATCATCATAGCAAAATTTGTGTTTAAAAAGTTACACTGTATAACACAGCCACTGAGTGACTTATATACAGTGTCAAGTTCGCCATGTAACAAAAAGATGAAATTTCGATTTCAAACTTCCATTCTTCTGAATTAAAAAAAATGATCAAAGCTCAAATGACATTTTTTTAAACTAAAAGTAAAATTTAAGTATCTAAATCCACCATCAAAAATCAAACTTTACGTTTTATGTTATGGTAAACTTAATTATTTTAGTATTCAAATTTAAGTGCTAAATTAATTTTTGGTAAAATTTTTGAAACAGAAATTACTAATAAAAACAAAAATTACATAAGAACTTAACAGTTTTTGTAAAACTTCATAAAACCTGATAAAAAATTTTTGTTTTTATACCAAAAAAATATTAAATTAGATTTTTAAATCAAATCCACCCTACCTTGATCATTAGGGCAAGTTTTGACTATCTAAAAAAATTGAAGTTTATTCTATTCTTTAATTATTTGTAGAAATACGGAAAATACAATTTTTATGAGGAAGTAATAAATCCAAACAAATTTATAATGTAAATTGTAGGCAAATTATAAAGATGCCATTTCATTCACAACAAAAACCTGTAATTTACACCTTAACATAAACAACATACATCATGGAAAATCCTGAAAGCTTAGCAAAGCATACACAGAGCAGAAGGGAAACAGTGAGGTACAGTGCGGCGATGCGAGTGCGGTGCAGTGCGGAGCGTCTTGCCTACCTTGGTTAACGGTTTACTTGCTAGATTGGGTTGGAGAAGTATCCAGCCCGATGTGGACGGTAGTTGCGTGAGAACTCTCTCCGCCCTATCTGCTGGTCAGGGAAGGGGAGCGCCAAGAGTGTGTACCATCGGGACGGCATCGCGCTCGCGGCAGGCAGCCGGTGCGAAGACCGAGCTGACACGCCCGCACTGCGACCGCAAAGGCAGTTAATGGGGGTGAAATGAAATGAAAGAAGAGACAAAGGGTTTTAGTCACTTAGAGGTCAATCCATATAAAGGTGTTGCTTGAGCTTCTTTGAAAACAATTATGTGATCAGCTTAATATGTCGAGAGTTTAAAACTACAAACGTTTTTTCATAGAAATTTTTTGTTTGTTGGTGATGGCTAATTTTGTATCATGCCACGCAACAATCCAACTGATTGCAAAAAAACCTCTATGGAAAATAATATTTGTAGCTTTGAACTGTCTAGACCTATTAGGCTGATTACATAATGTGTTTTAAAGATGATTAAGTACTTCATATGGATCAACCTTTAGGGGAGGGAGAACACAAAACACTTACCTTCTCACTAGGATAATAATTGTTGTTATGATTGCTGCTAGGAAGATGAAGCCCCCGAAGGCTCCGAGTGCAATGATAGCACCTAGATTTAGCCTTGCACCAAAGGCTTCCCGTCGCTCACCGTCCACGGACAGGGGCACGTTTACATTTGGAGTGTCGCTTTGCTGCACGTTGACACTGCTACCGGCAATCTCATTGTCTTGAGGATGGCCTGCCACTATGATATGTGGAGTTTGAGACGTCCCACTGGTTGTTTTGTCTGTGGTTGTCTTCTTGGTTCGCTCTTGCAAGCCTCGTATGGTTGTGGGGATAAAAGGTTTTGATGGTCTGGTTTTAGCTTTCGGAGTAGATGATACAGTTGTAGTTTTCGATGTAGACGAAGAGGAAGATGAAGATGAAGATGAAGAGGAAGATGTAGTTGATTCTTCTAAAATTAAATATTCTGGTTTAAAATATGGTATGTTATAATGTTAATGTACAGGGTGTATCATCTTTGATCATTTAAATAGGAAGTTCCCCAAAAAAATTCTAAGCTATTTTCAACATCTTTCAAAACAATCAATTTATTTCAATACTATCTAATGTTTAGTTTTTGCATTATAAATCTAGAATCGTAAGGGATACTTATGGTTCACTTGTATACATTTTTATTCCATATGCAATAATAAGGGTAAATACGTCTAATTAAGAACCAATAATTTTTAGTGACTTCCGGGTTGAAATTGCTAAGTTATCCCCCATACAGTTCCGACCTAGCACCTTCCGATTACTTTTATTTCCTCCATTAAAGGATAAAATGTGAGTTGTGCAATTTGGAACTCTCGAACATGCTGTGGAAAGCTTCAAAGACCTTGTTTCTCGAGTAACTCAAGAAGAGTGGAATTTGTTTTGAAAATTGGTTTTACCGAATGCGAGTTTAAGGGCGAATATTTTGAGAAACAATAATAAAAACTAATTTTGGCTACAAAACTTTTGTTTTACTAGATTGCAGGAATTTACAGGACTACCCTCGTTTAACAGCGTCAAAGAACAAGCAAATAAATTTATGCGAAAAAGTTATGTATGTACTTATGTAAATTCATGTCTTCATAGGTATACATAGGTATTTCGATGATTGGTTGGGGGGGTCCTGGCCCTCCCCCTCTAAAAATCCTAGTTATGCCAATGCACTTAAGTAAGTAAATATCAAAGTAATTTAATGTAAGTATGCCAAAATATTTTAATATACAGAATTACATATACCGGGGGACCGGTTCCAAAAGCAAACAAAGCAAGATTTAAATTTGTAGTTAACTAACGTACATTTTGATATATTTTTTGTGTTCTGTTTTAAAAAATATTTAGGTATTCAAATATTACTGAATTCTATAGTGTTTATTCACTAGAAACACTTTTTTATTATTACTGCTTGTTTTTATTTGTTGGGTTTTTTATAGCTTTAGTGCAATTATAATCAAAATAATTTATTGTTTTAGATTAGATGTGATAAAGATAATGTGGTAATGTTTAACATACATATAGCAGAAAAATATATTTTATTTAGCTGACGATAATCTTTCAAAAGTGGTTTTTAATTTCATTTAAACGATTAAAATTTTATTAAAACAATGCTGAATTTTTTAATTTGCTTTTTCTTAAATCAATTTAATATGACTAAAATAAAAGTCATTTAAATGAATTATAAGGTCAGTTTACTAATATTTAAGTTAGATTAAACGACATTAAACAAAATTTAGAATAATTGTGACTAAATTATGACTTTTTAAAATGAGATTTAAGACAATTAAAAGTCGTTTTCATGATATTTAATATTGTTTAAATAAGATTAACACTTATTTAAGAAGCAGAAACCTTATTTCAGCAAAGTTACGGGATTTAAATCGTTTTAACAAAATAACTATTATTCGTTCACGACCTTTTTGAGACAGAGTTGGCTATGAGTTTTTCTTTTTATGTTGGACTAACTGATTCGATGATGTAGCGGATGCAACTTTTTTTGCTGTCAGTGTCTGTTCGACTTTTTCTTGCCACCACATTGCCAGATTTATTATTTTAATATTCGTAAGAAAATTAATGATTTATCAAGTGTGTAAAAATAATTTAAATTTCCGTCAAAGGCAAAGTCAAAATTCCCAAAATAATTTTGGTACAACAAAAAATTCCCATTAAAAGATGCTACTTCCAATTTAAAAAGGACAGACCAAATTTAAAAGAACACGAGTTGATGTTGAGACTAAAGAATATATTTGCTGTACGTTAAAAAATGAAATTTTGGAAAGGAAAAACAATCCAGCGTAATGTACAATAATTTAGTACTTATACTCCATTTACTTGACATCTGCACTGTCAAACTGACATTACGTTGGCACCACTGCTGTTTTTCACATTTTAACCATTAAATTACTGTACAGTCTAATAAAAAGCACATTATTTTTGAGATATAGTCAAGATATTTTTTTTTTAATTTGACACTGACAGCGCAGATGTCAAGTAAATGGAGTATACCTACTTATTATTATTTTAGTGTTGAAATGTTATGTGGCAGATGTGAAAATCAACATGAAGTAAAATCAGCAAGCCATCCATTTGACAAGATATTTTCATTTTTCATATGTTAATTTTTATAAGACCAATATTGCTCAATTGCTCTACTAAATTTATTTGGCATCAGTTTGTGACGTCTTTATCCTTCCACACCAGCAAGCAAGCAAGCAATCATGTAAAATAAAGTGGCATATTCATAGCATGTACACAATTCTTATCCAAATTGCAATAAACATTAATATTGAATGCTTTTCTTATGCATTAGTTCTCATTTTCGTTTCTGTCGTCAATTGTCCGATCATTTCAATTTTTTATCCTTAATTTAAACAGAGATCCGGCAACAATGTACCTATTCACAAAATATAACCTTAAACTGAAAACAACCTAACCTAACACAAAAAGTGTCAATTTCCATTAGGGAGTTTAGTTGCCACAGAGGTACTGCCAACAAAATTACTAGATGGTCATAGCCTCACCTGACCCAAAAAGATTGTGAACGGCTTATAGGTAATTAGAATGCCTTAAAGGCAATAAAAAGTCAGCAAAATTAAATATGGGTTTTTGTTAGACGGCCCTGAAATGCTGGTATAAAATAATAATGCGAATAAGTATTTGATATAAAAATACTTAATATTACTGTTCCATAAAAAGTTACCTTCGCAAATTGGTGGATCATTATCATACTGGCCATTAGGCAAACACATAATCTGTTGTGGGCCAGCTAATTTATAACCTGTGTTGCATGCATACTCTATTATGGTGCCGAAGACGGTTTCGTTATCATTTGCGCTTACTATCCCATTTTCAATTCCTGTTGGAGCCTCACATTGGATAGCTAGAGCAAATAAAGATTTTAAATAGAGAATATTGCTAAAACTAGTTGTTTGTTTATTAAGTAATATACAGGGTGAATGAGACCACCCGTATCAGTATCTTTTTAAAGAACAGTGAGTCGTAGAGAGTTGGGATAAAAAAATTATTATAAAAGTCATACTAAAGAATCGAATGGTGATATTATTATTTCTCGAAAAAGTCAGCATCACGAGTAGTTTTGTCCACAATGTTCAGAACTCCAAAATTTTAAATGGCACCATAAGTCGAAAAACGTATTGTTGAAAAGATCGTTAAGAAAGTGGACGTGACTACCTCCCTGGACTTTCCCATACTGGAAACTGTTCATATCGTCTTTATTCAACAGTCTTTACAACATATCAAAATTTCAACTCGTCTTCACCGTGATAAGCGTTTACACTTTCACGTAAATTGCGGGTAAATATAAAAGAATGTGTAGTTCAAAACGTGACTACCGAGCTTCTGTAGATGGCGCCAAGTGGACAAGCCGCCACTGTGCTAGTTTATGTATTATTTTCCTCAAAACGGCTGTAGCACCGAGGTGAAATTTTCTAAGTACCTGGAAATTATATTTTCTAGGGCATACAAAACCGATTTTTTTTTTCGCGGAAAAAGATTCTTTGACGCAAAAATATAACAACCGTTAGAATAAAAAAATTATTTTTCAAAAATAGAGGGGGGGGGCGGTGCGCTTACATATATCCACGAGTGTAATATTTTTTTGCATATTCATATGCTCCATTATGCACTGAGCAATTCAGTGAAAACCCCAGCTACCTATCTTGTTTTGTTTATTAATTAAAGGGGTTTAAATTTTCAAACTTCAAAGCTTCGTAGAGGGCGCCACAGATAATTCATGAGATTCTTTAAAAAACAGATCGATAGCCCTTTTCGGGGTCTATCAGTGTATGAAGTTTAAACAAATTCCTGTGGGCAGTTTTTGAGAAATGATTTTTAGAAAATTTCCAAAATTTTGAAAATTTCTAATTTAGGCCCCTTAATATTTTTCAAAACACTTTTTATATCACCTCATGTTAGCCTTCATATACTATTCAGAAAAAAAAATCAATTGAATCGGCAAAAAACTAACAGATTTGTCTTATGACCCTCTATCGTTATCCGCGATAAAATTTTCAAAATTTTAATCACGAAAACAGTGATACCAAAAAAACATGCGTAACTTCCGCTTCCGGTTTCGGATTTTGTTGATGAATTTTCGATACACCCACGCATTCCAAAGCGCATCAAAATCGGAGCAATACTTTCGGCTGTAGGAGCGTCACCCACCCACACACCCACACACAGACAGACATTTTTTAAAAACCACTTTTTTGGGTTCCTAGAGGCCCAAAACGGATATTTCTGTGAAAATCTCGATTTCCAAAATTTTCATGATTCCAAGACTTCCCTATACCTATGGGTATGGGTAAGTAAAAAGAAGAAAGTTTTGTAGGAAAAATTATTTTATTACTACCACCCCTTTTAAGTAATATTCGATTAATGTTATTAAATTTGAAATTCGTTGTTAACAAACAAAATTGAAAAGTCGGATTTTAAAATCTAGTTACTGAATTAAACAATGTTACAAGGGTTCAAAATGTTATTGACATTAAAACGTGTGTGTCACATTGTTTAATTCGGTAACTAGATTTTAAAAGCCGACTTTTCAATTTTGTTTGTTAACAACGATTTTCAAATTTAATAACATTAATCGAATATTACTTAAAAGGGGTGGTAGTAATAAAATCATTTTTCCTACAAAACTTTCTTCTTTTTTAACGATCTTTCAACAATACGTTTTTCGACTTATGGTGCCATTTAAAATTTTGGAGTTCTGAACATTGTGGACAAAACTACTCGTGATGCTGACTTTTTCGAGAAATAATAATATCACCATTCGATTCTTTAGTATGACTTTTATAATAAATTTTTTTATCCCAACTCTCTACGACTCATCGTTCTTTAAAAAAAATACTGATACGGGTGATCTCATTCACCCTGTATAAACGATAAAGTGTTACAAATAACTGTAAATCATGGTACTTACTTAAAAAAAAAAGGTAATAATAAAAGTATTACTACGTTTTATTTAACAGAAAAATTTTATATACTGGGTGAACAACGAATGATATGGCCACTAAATCTTTTGGAAACTGGAAATAGCAAAATCGTGACAGTCATTAGAAAATTGTTTTTATGTCTTATTAACAAATTACAATTCTTTATTTTAAAAAATATTAAAAAAATTAGTGGCATACCATACATTCTTACCACATGCAATCAAAATCTATATCACATGAATTTTTATAACTGAACTGCTATTATATTACTCATATTTATACCTTCACATCGTGGCGGTGGTCCATTCCACCTCTCATCAATGTCACATGCAAGTTGTGCCCTTCCAACCATTTCAAATCCTTCATCGCAGTTGTAGATTACCCTGCCTAAGTACCCCACACTATCATTGACCAAGGTGTATTCCCCATTTGCAATATCAGCCGGGTATCCACAAGATATGCCTGAAAGCCACTTCATATATATCGGAACACAATTATTTTTAAAACTTACGTTTACAAACTGGTGGGAACTCATTGTAAAAGCCTGTATCCAAGCACACCCTGCTAGATGGCCCCACAAGCAAGTGGCCTTCGTCACAGGCGTACTCTACGTTGGCCCCCACATTGAAGTTCTGGGCCACCATTGTTGAATTTGGGGGCTGCTCCGGCCGACCACATGCTTTTGGTTCTTGAAAAAAATAAATTGCCATGAAAGATAATGCATTTATACATTGAAACAGTAAAAAGTATTGCATTCAGCATGAGAAATCAATTATTATAAATTTTGTATAACATTAAATCATACAATGATCACAATAACACTTACGGTGTTGACAGATATAGTTGAGGTGCATGTTGCAGTCAGTATCCGACCACAGCCACCCCTTCGTGCCATCATAACGGGCACAATCACCACTACCAACAGGCAAATTCCAGAAAGACACCGTCACTTCTTCTCCCCTCAGCCATTGCCAGCCGCCATGCTGCTTGTCTCTCACAGCCCCCATCCAGTACTGACCGCTAGCATCACTTCGGTGCCTGCGCCACAGCTCCCAACTAATGAAGCCTTGAAGAGCCGGGTTGCTTTCATCCACCAAAGTGCCCCCACGATTTCTGCAGAATGTCAGTGCATCTCTAAATTTCAAGGGCTGCCGGTTGTAGAATATGTAGCATTTGCCGTTGTAGGTGGCTGTGCTACCAGGCGGTTGGTCTCTAAATTGCGGGCACCTTTCTATGGGCAGTGCTTGGTCTGTGTACACGAATACCTCACAGATGGAGAGCTGAGCTGGGGCTGGTGCTTCTAAGTGGACACTAACAAAAGCTCCCGGCATGGGTGGATTGCAAGGGAGGAACAGTGGCTGCCCTTCTTCCAGGAATCCGGTAAACCTGTTGCAAATTGGGTTTGTGCCCAGGTCTGGGCGGTTGTTGCCGACTCGTACTATTATTGTTGCAGGTTTGTTGGCTCCTGAAAAGGGAACAAAGTATTAATTACTGTAGCAATAAACACGAATAAATATATAGAGAGCAACGCAAAATTTATTTTTTTTTCGTTTTCTATTGTATTAAATTTCATAATGCTTTAAAAGTAATATATCTATTTTTAACTTGTTATTATTAACTGAGAAGCAAGAAAATGGAGATATATTTTAGGAGGACGAGATATATATCATTTGACTCAGCTTGCAGAGTAGATTCCAAAAATATATAGAAACGGAAATCGGATTTCTTTTCCGAGGTCGACTTCCGGTCAATTTTTTTTTAACTTTTAACTTTTTCCTTTATAGCTCCTGCAGTTTTTGAGATATTTAGCTCAAATTTGGAATACAGGTTACGCTGCAGGGCTTACATCATTGAGCATATCAAATGGTTGTGAGAATCTACAGGGAGATATTTTTTCAGGGGTCATGCTTCCTTTTCTCCCCCTGAACTTTTTTGCGGTGCGCCGCTGTTAGATTCTAAAATACAAATTGAGTTTTCTGTTTTGTTTAGAATCTTTTTGTTCTCTTGCAGTTTTTTCGTATCTGCAACCGTTATCGAGAAAAAAAAGTATAAAAACGATTTTCTGTAATTTGCTAGACGAAATTTAAATTTTTAAAATGGTTTTAAACGTTAATTATGTGCTAATAAGTACACGGTAACAATTTATAGATTAGTTCAGGCACATCAGTTTTGAGTCATTATAATTTTTACCGCTACAATAACTTTACAACACATACGAGGGCTGTTCAACATGTTATCTACTTGAAATAAAAATGAATTTAATGAAATTAAATATTTTTTGCCACTTGTAAGCAGCAACTTGCTATAGTTGTATGTATATTAATTGTAGCAACATAAGTAAACACATTTTAATGTAGTAGACAAAGGAAAATTAAAAGAACGATTTAATATAGCATTACAAATTTAAAAAGAATTGAGAAACGACTCTGAAAAGGCAACAGTGGCAATGGAAGTAGATCTTCTATTGAATAGAAAAATAATTAAATTAACTCGCAGATTATATAAAACAGATTTCACTCTTTATAAAAATTAAGTACCTACACCTTTTTCAAACGCTTTCACTACATTGTTTATATCTTATAAGTAGTCTGTCAAATGCCATTTTGCCATGTTTCTTACTGTAGGCGCGCCTCAACGCTCAGGTAAGTATCCCGTTACGTCTACTCGTCAACAACAACCCCGTGCTCTCCCCCTTCCCTTCAATGCACCCCTGATACTTACGTTCCACTTATCAGATTACTTTGTGTTTTGCATTTGTGTTGTGGGATTTTTAATATTACTGGTAAAATTTTTTCTAAAATTTCAACTTTTTAAAATAAATACTTACCATTTTTAGTGCTTTATTTTGAAATAAAATCCATTTTATATGACATATTTTGAAAAAATAAATGCCATTTTGTTATGCTATATTTTGAAGAAATACGGGAATATTTTGACGGACTCTAGTTATAACATATAACAGATAACAATACAGTGGGTTGTATGACAAGGCTTTGTTGCAGTTGAAATAGATAATTTTAATAGGAATGACAGAGAAAATGACTTGGAAAAGTATGGCAGTTACATAAACTTTGGTTCGGCACGAAGGTGTTGCATATTACTTAAATTATTTTGATCATAAAGGGTAACTCAAAAAAGTGTAGCAAATGACACAATGACGCCGTTGGCGCAATTAGAAGAATGCAGTAAGGCCTGAACACTGGCGCAGGTGAGTCGGAGGGACATAAATCTCTTCACTGACGCAAAACCCCTAGATACATAATGGCAATTAGCACATTTGATAATAGGGTATTCCAGCACAGCCGAATAGGTGAGCAGGGGTTTCATACTTTCATAGACGCAATAAAATAATGGTGAGGCACTAACACCTCATGAAGGAGCTTGGCCTGCAAGGCGGAACGGCAGAGCTTCCGTATTCTCGCTTTCACACCCGGCTGTCGCATGTTAAATTCATGACACGTGGTGATGTGGTGAGCATCTCGCATTTGACAACCGCATTATTACCCTTTGTTCTTTCGAACGCAGGTGCCCAGTTATTTAAAGCGACTGGGTAGGCCGCCCGCCAGGCATCGATCTGGGATTTGAACTCCAGACTTTCGCACCGCAGTCCGATGCTCTACCCATTGAGCTACGCGACGACTGACGCAATACAACAGAAATAAATATAAACACAATTGGGGGCATGAAAAGAAGATTCTTTATGTGGTTATCAACCGAGCTCTGCCTTGATTTCCATTATTTATTTGTTAGCACGCTGGTTATTAATAGCGCGCTATATTGATTTGTACACTTATTTGTGCATGGATTTATATAAGTATGTGGAAATTATATTAAATTTTCACAAACTGTTGTCGTTATTCATAACGTGTAACGCCCCGTTTTAATTTCATTTCAATAACGCGTTATTGCGTTTAGCATCTTCTTTCGGACCACCTCTGCCTTTAGAGACTCAACACCTGCAGTTTTTTCTGTCGCAGCATGTTTGCGAGCATTCGATTCCGAGTAGGCCGCTGGAAAACAGTGGAATCGCTCGATTAGTATTGATTTTTTAAGAAGCACTCTTTGCGGATATAATTGTCGGGCACAATCAGCGTTGGTAAGAATGCTCATTTAATTTTATCTTTGCCTATTGATACCGATACTCAGGCTGGGTCTCCTTGCGCCTTCCAGTAAATAAAAACCACTGAGGCGTCGTTTTCTACACAATCAGCCGTGAACACCGTTGGTAAGAATACTTCTTCTAGCTCAATTTCGCACACTAATTTTCATATTTAAGCCGGTCCCCATGGGATAACTTGCGGCTAGCATGACGGCTAACCTGAGGGCTAACTTGAAGGCTCTCATGAGGCTTATTCAGTCCCCCGATTTCGCTACTACACGTTAGTGAGGAATTGCAGTTTACGTGCCGCTTCCTGTTGCTGCTAGCTGTCTTCTTAACAGTGGCAACCTTTGGGATTCTAAGAATTATGCAACCAAAGCCGGCTTAGTATCTTCATGGATAGATACAACCCACCAGGATGTCCCCTGCCGCTCGCTGGATATTTGCAATAAAGTAAATTGTAAGTACACGCCCTTCTCAACGTTTTTTTTGATCGACAAAGGCAAATGCCGCAACTTTTCAGTTCTTACTAAGGCCTTAGGTTCAAACTGAAGCGTGTTTAATCACTCGTTTGGTCCAATAATTTATTAACGCTAAAGAGCGAAGATTTAGTTGTTTCTAAATTTGTAAATTTAAATCTGTAATCTCAAATAAGCCGCGTCCCTTCAGCGTTGTGCATTTATGACAATTACAATAGCACAGGTGGTTATCCTGAAGTTGTAATTTGAGCTATAATTAGCAATTTGTGACTTGAATACTTGGAAGTTAATTCCTCTTTACGGTTTATTAATTCACTTGATAGGCAATGGTCCTACCAATTTTATTTGCTGTCACTTGGCCTAAGGGCTTATGTATATAATTCATGTGTTACTGCGACTTTTGGGTTTAATTAAATGCCCATATTGCTGTTATTTATTTGTGTTCTTTTTGCAACCCCTCTAGCTGTACGAGTTATCTAGGTATGGAGCGAAGCATCCAAGGTAGGTGGCGTATTATTAATTAGCTAGTTTTGTTTTTTATGTTGTGAGTAACAACACGGCGCCCAAAGTTTAAAAATAATCCTACTGTTCAATTTTCAAGCCCGAAGCAATTTTTTTTTGCCTAGTCCTTAGACCACGCCATATTCTGCCGAGAGTTAAGAGCTAGCCGTGGCCTTGTTAACCCCTCGTTTAAGGGTGGTATAAACGAACTTATTATTTCTATCTACGTGAGTAGAAACCAGCAACCAAAATATTACAATAATAATAATAAACTAATACACTAAAATCCTATACGTAATTACGTTAGATATGCAAATAGTTTTTCTTCTGTTCTCTGGGCATTAAAGCTATACAGAGTGATAAAAATGTGCAAATTTAATCATTTCGATTTTTTCAGATGGAACATCCTACATATCTCTGTATTTTTAAAAATTCCTTCTGATATTTCATTTCGTACCCCTAAATTCAACAGTTTTTCAGATTTAATTTCCTCCTGTCTTTCTCGCTTTTCCGTGTTTGTTACTTCTTGTGCCAGTAATGACTAAATTTTTATGTTCTAAACCTGTTTTTTGTCGCGTTCGAAGCGTTCAAGTGCATATTATCTATGATCCCTTTAAAGAAAGCATTTTAAGGCGTTAAAATGTTTTATATTTAAACTACCACATCTTGGACCGTTGAATTTATGGGTATGAAGTAAAGAAAGCTCATTAAAGGGGTTTTTAAAAAATACAAAGAGTACCTATATCTATTTGGACGTGAAAAAGTAAAAACTGTAATTGTGTTACTTTAATGCCATTTTCCACATAATAACAATTAATAAAACAACGTATTTTCAAACCGAAAAAAAAAATCATTGAAACACTCCATGTCGCATCTAAGAGGAAGTGTCGCACCCAGTTCCATTTCATAATTTATTACATAAACTGCCGTCCTGGAACTAGAATTAAACAATCGGAACGCAAAACCAATTAGCTAACGATTTTGAAAAAAACAAATATTTCAATTCTCAATGGCTGACGAAACCAGCACAACTGCTCATTACATAAGCGCCTTGTTCCTTGTTTACCTTAAGAACGAGATGAGAGCTCTCGAAAAACCAACCGCAAACGCACCGGTTCGTAATAAATTGAGTGTCACATTTGCAAATGGAGAAAGTAAAAAATGCTTCCAGATCCGCAGAGTGAAAGCAGCGGGAAGCGATTTGTTTTGAGCTTTGTGGATGAATTGGCTTAATCGATTTCGTGGATTTATCCGATCGAGCCTTACTAGGTAAAATCTAGGGGAAAATCGGTCATAACAAATTTCACTAAGTTAAACTTACAAATCAGTTAATAATTGATTTTTCTCATCATTACATAGGAAAAATGTTAAATAACAAGCCTAAAAATCAGATGCATATTAATGTGTCGTAAGCAGATGCAGTTCAGAATTACTTTCGATTATTATAATTATTACGGGAAGAAAGTCAAATGAAGTCACCCTGCGGAACCGTCAAGCAAAATGCATTTTGCAGAGCAAATTATTCAAATTTTAGAGAAATTCTTATGCAAACAATTTGATGCAAATTGTAGTGCTTAAGTAGAAAGCTTGCTTTTTCACAATTGCACTAATTGTTATTCATAAACTGATTTTATCTGCCTCTTCCACCGTTTATCTAAAATTGACGAAGTGAAGTAATCATGCTGCTTGCATGAACAAGCAGAGCACGTACGGTCGTTTTTAATCTGTTTCTTCCATTTAAATTTATTGTGATGCGGAAAACGAGGTATGAATAAAACAGATCGTTACAAAATGCCGAGGTGTTTACATTATATGTTTTATAAATTCCATAAACACCTCTTCCGTTCAGATTTATATGTAATAAATAGATTTTTTTTGTCATGCTAAAAAGTTACTTAATGTAAATAGGGTTATGCGTAATCCCCATACGATTATATAACTCTTGAAAAGACTTTAGATAATGATTTTTATCACTAAAAGTGACGTTTTATAGTTTACCGTGGTTAAAGAAATCAGCTGTTTACTTTTAGCACATGGGCTAAAAGTGAAGTGAGGGTATAAAACTACAATTTCGAACTGGAAGTGAAGTTGTAAAGTTATTCTAGTTGCTTCTTGCGTTACAGGTAAAGTGTTTTTGAAATAATTAAAGCATTATGTAATGAATACAGTCAGATGTGGAGTATCAATAATTACATTTTGTAACTCACCTTGACAGTACTGGCGTGGCAAACAATCGCCCGCGCGGCGTGGCCTACTGTTTATTATGACATAAATTAAAAGTGTCGCAGATGCAAACCTTTGTTAAATCGATATTTATGGATTAATAACGGTAAAATTAAGGTCCTAGATAAAATATTGTATGCAGCGCGTACTAAAAGTCGTTTATGCAGGAGACATGTTATGAAACTCAGCATTCGGCTTCGTTTCATAATTTTCATGTCTCGTGCATAAACGTCGACTTTTAGCACTTGTTGCATAAATAGCTATTTTATAAAAACAACTAGTAGTATGAACGACAATTTTGGCAAATATCATATCGATGATTATTACAAACTGGCGTTAAACATTTAACACTTGCAGTTGTATTACGATCTGCTGATTTTTTGCATAAACCACATCAAACTTATTTCCGCAGTTTATTTATAGCAGACCTTTGTCATTCATCAGTGTATTTACATAGTATTTTTTCAATAGATCATCTTAACTCCTTTGGTACATGTTTCTCCAAACGTCATTCCAAGTGAGGTTTCACCGAGTGTAGCTCAAACTAATAGAAATATTTCTTTCGAACATTATTCTGTATATTGTTAACAAATATTTAGAACTATTGAATATCCTATTTGCTGCATTCAGCATATTATAAAAAAACATAAAGGCTCTTGGCTGTTTTCGAACTTCAAAATAAAAATTTCTGCTTGAAGTATTAACCCCGCTCTTTGTAACAATTAATTGTGTCTAGTTTGCTACTATTCTCGTATTTTTTTTATAATGTAACTGTGAACAATCTGTTGGATTTAATGTGTGTTGGAGCTGTGTTTTATTTTCTGGATTATTACGGCATTCCTCGGCTTGATTATGACCGGCCCTTCTAAGCGTCTGTACTTATTGTATCCTCACTCAAGTTGTATGGAGGCTACAGACCTTCGCTTCGCATGCCGAAAAGAAATAATATCATGAAGATTTAATGTTTTAGGCAACTAACGCGACTTGTATTTTAAAATATGATGGCGTCGTCGATGCGGCAACTTTTAACGTCATGGTAAAATTATGAAAGCTACTAGCATCTAGGAACGCTGAACGGTCGGCTTATGGCTAGCAGAAATAACAGTTAGGAAAGAAGTTGATGCCAATCACAAATCTACTAACAGCTAAGATGCTGTGATGTCAGTTTGTGATTCTCTTAAGAAAAATAAAGGTTAGACAAAAAGTTGGTGTGAACCACGAACCTACTAACAGCTAAGATGCTGCGATGTCAGGTTGTGATTAATTTACAGAAATAAAAGTTAGGCAAGAAGTGATCTGTTATACCAGTCTTCATATCACAATTTGCTGCTTTCTACCCTATTAAGCCGCTTTATGTGCCGCCATGCCCTTTGCTAAAACAGATCGTATTACAACGTCAAGAAATTCCTAACACCTTCAAAAATATCGGCTTACACCAAACACAGAAACGAAAGATTTCTTTAAAATTATAATTGTTATAATGAAGTCCAAAGCTGTCTAATGGGAGAAAAACTACTCTGAGGTTCTCTAGTTGTCCTATCGTCGAAATTCAGACGTGTAATTAAAAATGCAAAACGTGCTTTAGACGTTTAGTAACTTCGAATCTTCCAATTTGTTTCCCATATTTCATTGCTCTCAATCAAATTATATTCATAAAATGTAGTTTGATATTTCTAATGATGGCACTATATACAGTGAGAATAATGTAAGAATATACATTGACAACTTTATTTTAGCATTAATCAATTTACCCATGCTAGTAATAATTGCTGGTTTTGAAATTAAAATGAAATAATTCAGTTTCAATTAGTTCCTATAGTAACTCTGTTGTTATTTTGTTTACACTCACTGTATATTGATTATCCATATTTTAATTTAAGTGGTGGTTATCGATGGCTGAAATCGGGCAAGACACTAAAAGAAGAAGAAGTAGAAGGTGCAAACTATATTTTTGCATTTTTAGCTATTTTTTAAATCTTATACGTAAATTGGATCAGCAGAAATGTAAGAGTTATTCTCTTTCTTTTTATTGATCGTATTCTTTATTCTTTCAGCGTCGGATTTATGGAGACTACTCACTTCTTCCATATTTTCAATCTTGCGCTAATTACTTAATTTCTTCCACTGAACTCCCTCTTTGGCTTCCCAGTTTTGTTATTCTGTCCTTCACTCTCTTTTTGGGATTTTTCACTTTTCTTTTACGTGGACCTCTACCGTCTACTACTTATTTCATCAACTTGTCGTTTGTTATTCAGATGAACTAACCCTTTTATTGTTTCTCTTCTAGTTTCTTTGTTATATCTTTTACTCTTACCTCTTATTTAATTCTTTAATATCTCCATACAAGCAATGATGCGGCGATGAAAGATATTTCTAAAACTATGACATTCATTTTGCTTGTAAGTATAAAAGTTGCAGGTACGAACAATGCTGTACATTACTAAAATATTGTTGATTGTGCAGGATGGCTCAAAAAAGTGTACCAAAACAAACTTATTCACGCTCCTGATTTAGTGCGTGAATCGTTCAATTGTCTGTGTGCAGCAATCGATGTATCTCTAACAGAGATCGCGGGGAAAATTTACTCGCGGCCGTGTCAAGCCCAAAGGCGCACGACCCTTGCGGCTCACAGTATTAAAAATCGCCTACAGCGAGCTACATAAAACGGCGAAGCCGCGCAGTGATCAGAATTTATTGCCTAAGCGTTTGCGTGCAGCGAGCAATTCTTCGCGTCACCAAAGGGGTTTCGTAGCGTTTATATTGTTTCGTAACATCATCCTCCAGAGAGTCAATCGCGCTTACAGCTGGGTACCTCCCCTCTGTATCCGTGGAAAATTTCAATACATCGAGTTATTCAACTTTGACGACGTGGGCCAGTCTGAGTCCTACGCAGCAGTTCTCAGGCTACGAGCTTAAGGTAACCTGATAAATAGGATGTTTGCAGTTTGGGCGATAAGCGTTGACTCAAGGCTGTGTGAAGGTTTGGCTACCGGAAGGATGCGATTAATAGACAAATAAATACCAGAAATAATTTTACGGGGAATTCAAATTGAGTTCTATTTGACTGCATGTAGATTTAGCATTTGCTCGTGGATTAATACATGTTACGGGTATTTCTTCTGTACTTTCATAAAGTACATATCTTTGTTTATTTGTGTGAACAAATTGGATTTTCTTGTGAATATTGTTTGAAGTCATAGTTACAGGTCACCTTTCTGGTTTTGGCAGATAGTGGCTGCTAGCTACAAACTGAGTTAAAATTCAAAGAGTTTCGCGTGTACTGAGCTAGCTAGGTGAACAAGAGAGCATAAAGTGAAGACGTGTTACAAAAATTAACCACAGTGGCGTGATAACAGTATATTTTCGTTATACAAATGGAGATGCAAAAGGTGGAATTCCAGAGTGTCTACGTTTATATAGGTCGCTTGTGCAAAAGAAAGGGTTTCCTATCCTTTCCATACAATAGGATTGCCCAGCTAGGGTTCCATCTCTCTATTGTCGCACAAGTGGTTGAAATAACTTTCGTCTAAACGGAATTCAATGTCACTTTTTTCTGGGCTCGAGTTTTATGGTCCCACTGTCCAGCAGGGTTGATTCTCACTTTCTTTTGGCCTATTGTTAGTCGAATCGAACGCTCGTCCGTTTATTGTCTTATGCAATTGGCTATTTTCCATGACATAAAAAGGGTAGATGGACATCGTGCTGTGATCATCCGAAATGTCTGCTGCATAACGTTAACTGTTTTGGAGAAATTAACTATTGTATGCAAAAATGCTCAGTTTAAGGCGCCTGCCTTTCCTAGTTTCAGGTAAAGTGACAAACCCTAATTATCACCCTCCTCTAATATCTCCGCAAGAGTGTGGACTAGTGTACTTAATTTCACTATTAGGAATTTGACCATGGGGGTTTCTGTCCGTGGTGATATATGAAGTACTGCAAATAAGGGCAGTAAAGATATTCAATTAAAGCTGTACACCTTTCTACGTCTGTTAAAAATGTTGCTACAGTGGTTGAGACTGTACGAAGTTCTTGATGTGGTCTTTGAAGAACTTTTTCAGTTGTTTTCCACGTTGCCGGATTCCATGATTTAAAACGGTACTAGTGAAGTAATGATATGATTAGTATCTAACTGTGTTCGATGTAGCTTGTTTACCAAGGGTTTTGAGATGCTTACTGTGTACGTTAAAAGTCATATGAGTCGTGAGAGTAACATTCTGGGCATGTTTAAAATAATTGTAGTTTACTAATCCACTTCCCAATCTAGATTTTTACTTAATTAAGGTTTAGGTTTAAGTGACTCCCGCGCCCCTCGAAGTAATGCGTGAGCGGTTCCGGGGGGCAACGGTAGTCGTTAGGAAAATTTAAAAAACCTTGATTCGAGCGGAGAGGAAGTAAGTGAAAAATGATTGAAATTCCAACAACATCCAACGGCTTATATAATAACCGTATCGAATTTTTAAATATTGGTTTAGTATGTATAAACAAAAAAATACCATAGTTTTCCACCGCTCTATTGCTTGTGAAACTAACCACCTTAGCGATGGTAATCAAACAACCAGCTCTTCAGTTACGGGTTATTTGAGCCGAGCTATGTTATCTTAAACTAGGCGTGCAAAATCAATCCAAACTTGTTTAAACGCAAACTTTAATTTAGATAACGATCGAACTTCCTTTATTAATGGCCAAGAAAGCAGATCAGTGAACGTGCCCGCGACTTTCGAATTGATGTTCGGCTGAACTTTTGCAAATAATTGGCTGTGATTTTATTATGACGCGCGATTTCAAACAAGCTAGGCGACAAAAAGGTATTTCGAAAATTTCTGTTTTGCCACTTTCGAAAACTGCGCGCTAATCTCTTCTCATCTCATCGTACGGATGTGTTCATTCATGTCACCCGAACGAAAGTTTTGGGAACTGGGGGGGACCACTCCGTCACGTACTTTAGATTTTTTGCCGAATAAATGTGTATGTGAAGGTGCTTAAGGTCAATGTCTGGTCGTTTGGCAGCCGGAAATTTCCCTAATCGGTTAATCAATCATTCCTAATATGTCTGTTTTTTTTATTTGATTGTCTTGCTATTGTAGCTAAAATTGTGTAAAAGTCAATTACATATGTCCGTTCCCGAAGCGAATTTTCAGAGAACACAAACTTTCAAGCATCAGGCAAATATGAAAAATTTAGTAGAAAATGTTAATTAAATAATTATTGATTGGAGTTGTAAATTAAATGGCCGTGAAAGCTTCCGAAATTATCTAAATGTGTAAATTGTAATTATACAGGGTGGGACACAAAAACCGATTTGCGTTTGATATCTAATAACTACATACTAAATTAGTCAGACACATTAGATTATTCAATCTGGAATGCTTTACAGGAAAAGGTTTATGTTAATAGAAGAGAATCGTTTACAAACCTACGACAGCTTCAGGATAGGATTTTTTTAGGAAAAATTAAAAATGCAATTTTACAATTTAAACATAGACTAAGAAGTATATTTGTACAAAATGGAGGTCAACATATTTTTAAATAGTTCTAAGAAACAATTCTTGGTTAGGTATATTGAAATTTAATGTAAAAAAGTGCAACATCTTAACGTATAAAAATCCAAAAGCGCGATACTTTATAACTATCGTATGCTAGGAGAGAATATAGTTTCCAAAGCAAAATATGTAGGTATTATTTTCAATCCCTAGCGACTTAATGTTCAAGTACATATTGAAAAATGTGTATATTCATGTTACAAAACCTCAATATTTATTATAAGAACCACTTGCAACATCAGCAAATTATATTATATATTATAAGAGCTCTATTCTCTCATTGTTTGAATCGCTTACTTTGCAACCTTGATGCACTACATGCAGCTTCCTGTCAGCGCATCTTTAGACAAGCCATTAGAAATGTTATATAGGCTGATAGTGTTGCATTTTATCTTAAGTTACTAGTTCAGGGCTTAACACGTTTGAAGTAAGAAATGGTCTTGCGAAGCTTGCACTAAGACTCAAATGTATTTATGCATTGTAAAATATGAATAAAATGTGTTTTAGGTGGTTCCGGCTAGAGTTCGTATATTATAATATAGAAATTCTAGTTTCGGAGGCCGTTTAATTTAGCTAGCAACGTTTATGCAATATGTATATACACTTGAGAGCAAAAGTATTCGGCCACCCATTACTTTTCAATTTTAATTTAATATTAAACTGCATCGTGTACAATACTAACTAATCACTCATATCAAGGGCTGCTCAAGAAGAGTGGGATAATATCCCTCAGGATGTTGTTGAAGGGCCATGCCAAACCGTATGCAATCTGCTATACGAGCAAGAGGGGGTGATACAAAGCATTGAGTAAACCGCATTTGTTCAAATTTGTTTTTGTTTCTGTTATTAATAAACAAATTTAAGTTTTTTTCGTCTTGCTTATTCTGACTACGATAACAAAAATTTTGTTAACACGATAAACAAAAGCTAACCAAAGATTAATTTGGTATCATTTGAGAGAGCAATAATCGGGCTTCGAAACGATACCATTTTTTATTTATTCGTTATTTCTTTATTTATTGTTTTAAAGTTAAGGTTGTTAGGTGGCCAAATACTTTTGCTCTTAAGTGTATTTGCATAATTCATTAATAAGATCTAAACTAGAATATGCAGCATGTATTTGTACATCCCATACCTTTAAATATGCTGATATGCTAGAAAAAGTCTAAAAAAATATTTATAGTTTTGCTTTATAGTTATTCTTGTACTCCCAGTATCATATAAATTTGATAATTAAATTATGTACGGACTACTGGTTAAATAAATAAATACAGTTTTGAGCTGTCAAACACTGGTATATTATGCGTTGATGATAGTTACTTATCTACCAAGGATGTAAGAAGACCTTTACGGCCTTCGTCGTGTTAAAACCCGCGACTACGCCTTGGGATTCAATTTAAACGCTAGTTACGCACAAGCTGCATACAATATTGTCTGTACAGACCGAAATATTCAAATTTGGCAACCTACTATGTCATTGCTGGTCAAATTGACAAACAAGATCCTGAGTGGATGAGTACTTTACGGCCCGCTGAGTGTCGTATAGCGGACCGTAAAGTACTTTAAGGCCCCTGGGCTGTAAAGTGCCATATTACACCCTCAAAGATAGTGTATAAAGTGAGCAATTCCGCCCGGTCGTACATAAACGTATAAATAAGCTTTACCCTACAACTGCTTTAATTAAGCCTTATAATATAAGCAGACACTTAATGAGTCATGGAAGAACATAAGGTGAAATTACGTTAAAAGCTAATGTTTGTACCGTGAGATTATTTAAAATTATAATTAAAGTAGGCGGGTTTTTATACGATTGCGGAATTGTCAATTGACTCTCTGTGTAAATTAGAGGTTATGTAAACATTTAGGGTTCTCATGTTCAATCGTTTTAATTTAAAGGAAATGACGCACTAGAAAAGAATACAGTTTTATTGGCAATCATAGAAAATCGTTTTAATTTAAAGCGTTCTTAAAATATACGTAAGAAAAATTTTATGATCTAAATTAAACATTTTGAAATGTCACTTTAACAATTTTAATAAAGCTGTCAACAGTTTTACGCTCGTATTCATAGTCGTTCGCCAGCGGATCGCCGGCGACTCGCCAGAGTTTCGTTATGAATAGTATGTTGGCGGCACTGTACGTCTATGTCAAAATCGAGGTTAGCAGGTTAGATTTTGTGTCAGTTTCTGTCAAAACTGACTGAAAACCTAACCTGATCACCTCGAATTTGACATAGACGTACAGTGCCGCCAACATACTATTTATAACGAAACTCCGGCGATCCGCTGGCGAACGACTATGAATACGGGTGTTAGTGTTGGCAATTTAATTTAAAGGTCACAGCATGCTGTAATTATAAGTTTAAATGGTCTCACGATACTATGAGAAAACAATTCTTCAAAAGTTGAAAAGTACCACTTTAAGCGCTCTTTATTACGGTAGTATCAAAGAGCATTTAATTATATCCTCTTTGGTGGTATTAACGTTTTCTTGAAAATAATAAGTTTTTTAATTGTTGTACGCAGGGACACAGTGTACATTCCAACTTGTATAGTATAATATACTGTGTGTATAAAATGTCACAGAAATATTTATAAACCCGCTACAGATACAAAAATAACTTATATTTATTTTAGGGTCCAGCAACAATGCGGGGTGGCAAATATTTCTAAAAGTATAAGAATAATATGAAATGTGATTATATAAATGTTGTAGGCACGAATGAGCCATATTAGTAAAATGTTTTTGATTATATATATTGTAGATTTTATACTTTTAATGAGCTCTATTTCGATATGTTACTTTATAACCCTAAATTCAATCGTTTTTCAGATACGGGCATGAAAAACAAAATGCTCTGAAATATGCTTTATTTAAAGGGGTAACAAACAAATGCCGTCAAAATGTTGATTTAAATACTTGAGCCTTCCAAACATAACAACATGCTTCGATAGTAAAAAAATAGCCATTCTGAATACAAGAAATAATAAAACGAGAAGTGCCAAAGTACATTAATTCTAGTGTCAAATGAAATCAGATTAAAAATAAAAACAAATACATAAAAGTCCTATAGGTACCTATTTACCTTAATATCGTGTATATTTTGTTATCTTTGAAAACCTGTTTTTATGAGCTTTATTTTGACATTGCATTTTATATCTCTAAATTCAACCGTTCTTCAGATTTAATTTACTTCTGCATTTCTTGTGTTTTCAATTGCATGATTTTTATTTTCAAAATCTGTTTTTTTGCTGAGCTCAGAGAGTTTAAAAGTTTACATTATCAGTTTAATGGCGTTGGTTTGCTGCCCTTTTAACTGTTAGTTATTTACGATACAAGTGCGTAAAGATACTCTTTAGTGACGAGTGGGACAGAGTTTAACCGCGAGTGAGCGAGTGTTTTAAGAACTGTGAGTGACTAAAGCTGCTTTACGCATGTACTATGCAAGACAAAAAAAACTGGTACAGTAAGTATGGTCTGTTGTGAATGTGACTGCTTTAATATGTACAGTTGCTAGGTATTTCTAACTTAACCGTCAAATTGTTTAGACATTGCTATGGATATAATAAACGTAATTGTTCAAAGCCTCGTTTTAGCTAATCAAATTATGCTAAAATCTCTATCAAGACTTGTACCACTTTTTTTTGTCGTGCATAGTACATCGTACAATATTTTATCTGCCGTAGAATCTAGAAAACAAGGTAATAATAAAAAAAATTAAATGTAAATTAGGATTAGTAGCAAAAGGTCGTAATTTTGCTTGTTTTAAAAATTTTAAAACATGTTGCTACTGACGACTTAACTAATAAAAACATATTATTAAACAGTCGTTTTACAAACTTAAAACTACCAACTAAAAGGCAATTTACACACTGTCGTAGATAAAGTATTTTAAGGGGATTCAATCGTTGTTTTATGTTCAAATTCGAATATTTGAAAAACCATTGAATTTAAGATTACCAAGTAAGATATCAGAAGAAATCACATTAAAAAAGATTTTCACAAAACATCGACTTCGAAATTATTCAATCTTGTGAATACCCTGTAGGTATAGCATTAATACACAGAGCCACAATTTTACACTCGAAAGGTAGGTAATTTACAAAAAATATTTGTGCTCTCTGTTACTTATAGCAGCTGTCTGAAAGTTTCATTTTTTAAATAAAATTATTATCTCCAAAATAGTTAATTATTATGTAAGTCTCATAGTTTTAGAAATATCTCCCCCCCCCCCCCCAACGTTACTGGGCGCTGTATACAGGTTGCCTAAAATTGTACCGAACATGGAAATTTCATGAGTTGGAAAAGGTTCAAATACGATTTGCAATAAGAGTAACCGAATGGAAAATGCAATAATGACTTTGGTAGCTAGGCAACAAGTAGGTACAATAGCTACTTATTGTCTGGCTACCAAAGTAATTATTGTATATTCTATTTCCGTTACTCCTGTGGCAAATAGTATTTGAACCTATTCCAACTTATGGAATGCACAGGATCAATATCTATAGAGATGAACCTGTTTGCAGACTATGCCAAGAGGATGATGAAACAGCCTATCATATCCTCTTTGAATGCCCAGCATTAGAGCGTAAAAGACACCAACTCGATTGGAGCCTTAACTCTATTGACAACCGCAAGCTAGTAGGGGACATTGCAAGTCTAGTAAAAGACACGGATGTCGGCTTGCTAACTTGAAAACTCCCGACAGTACAAAAAGCCCTAAGGGCTGACGTGCGCATGCCAGCAAAAGGCAGTCGTGTAATCTAATCTAATCTAAACTTATGGAATTGCCATGTTTCGTACAATTTTAGGCAACCTGTGTAACACGTGTAAGGTCTGAAAACATGTTCTAACATACAAAATGGTGTAAAGATCAATGTGAAATAAAGTTGTGATTTTTAATAAAACTCCCTATACGTGGATTTAGTTATTTTTAGAATATTTAGGTTTTTTTATATTCTAGTTTTATTAAAATGTTTATAATTATTACTTTTTGTTATTTTTAATAAAAAAATTACTGTGAACTAATACCGTGTTCTGTATAGTTATATTTAGTAAATTTTTTGAAATAAATGATGATTTTCTAAATTTAAAGTTTAACTAAATTTAGTAGTCAATTAAGATATGTTTATTACTTATTACCAATCAATATTTTGCTAAAATATTTATTTCTGAGCTGTTTTTTCTATTTATTTCCTTTTAAGAAATACATCTTTAGCCAAATCGAAACTTTTACATTCACAATATAGGTACCTATGTTCTCTAGTTAATAGTATATTATTCAACGTGGACGAACTTTGCGACATGAGCCGAATGTGAGTGTTGTGATTTATCCGAGTGAGTAATAGCCATTATATGCGAGTAGAATACTATACTTTTTCTACTTCAACAGAAAAGTGAACTTTTCGGTATAACACTAAATTAGTGATAATCGACATTAACTTTAGATTCTCATAACATTATAAAATTGTTATACATATTATTTGTGTTTTAAAAAAATTGAAAAGCTATTTGCTCCTAGTAAGATTTGAACAACGCTAATTTGTATAATCATTAAGACTTATTACCTAAATATTAATGGTAATATCCGAACAATTAGTAAAGTTTAATGATGGCGTTGAATTGACATCAACATTAATATTTTCGTTTGACGTTTTCACAGATTCGCCAATTATGACATTTGTAAACTATTGACATTTGAAAGTAGTTGTGATAGGTGTGACGAGTCGATGCTCTCGTAGTTGAAACTTTGCGATAGGCTACAACCTGTGAGTTATAAGAACTGCAATTTTGTGATAGGTGAAAAGCGGTTAGTTAAGTAGTGAGTGTGCGTAATTAAGAGCATTATTTAATAAAAAACACAGATACAGGGTGGTCATGAAAGTGGGAGACGTTTTTTGCCAGCATTAATTACATACAAAAATAGTAAAAAATTTTCAAATAACATTTTGCCCTAAAGGTCCAAATTAAAAAGTTACGGTCCTGTACAGGCGAACTAAAAAAAATTGATTTTTTAAAATATGTTAAAATCCATCGGATGTATGTTTTACATTTTTGCAGGGTAAATATTCTGGTATATTAAAGCAATAATTTGATAGCCATAAGAAAGCTTTGATTTGATCAGTGGCGTAGTTGAAGGGGTTTAAGGAATATTTTTTAAATACCCCGTGTCGTGTTATGGAAAATATTTAATTTTACGTAGAAAAGTTCTATTGACTATTCTCAACGTAGCTTTTGTTAAATAATATGATACTTGATTCGATTAGCAATACCACACTGGAAGACATTTTTGAGTATATTTCAAAAATGGCTAGGTTGAGCTAAATATGCCAAGAGAACTTGGTTACGTAAAATTAATATTTCTTCCATAAAACGACACAGAGTATTTACAAATCATAGTAAAAAAATTTTTTTTAAATTCAAATTTAGAGTCGTAACTTTTTTATTTGCTCCACTAGGCGAACAAATGTTTGAAAAATCTTCACTAGGGAGAATATGTCCCCAACATTCACTGCCATCCTGTATAATAAATGTATTATTTAACAGTCAGAGAAAAAAATATTATTGTTAAGCACACGCCGCAATTTTTCATGTGAGTTTTTGTTCGTCGTACTAACATAAATCGTCAATACATTACAAGCAATATTTAGTAACGGGTGCGCCGAGTATAAGTAGTTTAGCTATATGCCATCTTCCTTTTAAGTACAACAATTCACCAAACGGTTTATGATTTGCACATTTTTTCACCGTAATTTCTCATATCGAAATTGTGTTTCGAGCGTCGTTTTATTTGAAAGTGGAAGCTCATAAGAATGTGGAACATGCTCTCCAGCATAATGAAGTCGAGTTTATAATTACTGTAACTGACACTAACAGTTGTCGTTTATGAGACGATCTAGCGGTAGTTCCATCTTTCCCATTTTAAGGTGGTATTCTCCGTTTAGGCAAAGTCTAGCGTTAGTTCTTTATAACAACAGGTAAAATAGTAGTCGACAAAATGAATCATAAATCGGTGGACAAATATTACGTACAGCAAAGGCACAATTTTAGTTGAGAGACAGATTTTTCAATCTAAAGTAGTAAAGCATAATGCAATATCGAATTATGTTTCAACAAAAATTGTAACCACCATTTACATGATTTAGGTTAATAGAGTTCCTTTGTAAAATTTAAATAGTGCTGCAATAATGTATGGTTGAAATAGATTGCTTCAAGTACCTACATTTAGTTTCAAAACACATTTTCCAATGTAACAAGAATTAAATGAGACTTCATTTATTAAACAATGAAAGTTCGAGTTCCAGCACCACACTTCCTTTTAACGGTAATACTCTTAGGCTTATAATGATAATATTTATAAATATTGTTTATTAAGAAGATAAACAGCAAAAACTGAATTTCATTTATTGTATTTTACATGTAGTACATGCGGAAAGTATAATAAACAGTCAGAAAAACCCTTACGTCAAATGAGTATTTTAGATTTTGTAACAACTATTACATAACTTTGTTTCAATTATTTTATATTCTTGTCTGTATTGTTAGCGCGTATACCTTTGCATAATACAACTTTTTTAAACATAAAATGGATTTTTCTCCTAAGCGGACGCCTCTAATAACCGGACAAAAACGTTGGCACCGTGCGTGTCCGCTTATGGGAGATTTCACTGTATATTGTCAGTCATCGACATTTAATTTCTTTTGACGTTTAAACAATAACATAAACATTCCGACATAACTTTTACAACAAATAATAAGCTTTATTTTGTATCATTTAATAATTTTCAAAAATGGTTAACTAAAGTAACATTTTTCTTTCATACCAACTTGTGGTGTCTTGTAACGAACCAATTCGTGCCCCCCGTATAGATACGTTTCATATCTTTTTATTATATCCTACTAGCAATAGAGCTTAACCGTATTTCTTATATGTCTCAATAGGTATTATGTGGTTAGGCATTATAAGTGTATCGGACGTCAGTCAGTCGAAGTCAGTTGTAGCCATACAAGCGACTCGTGCGTGTGTGGTCCCTCATTAACCAAGGTAAGACGAGTGCTGATAAAAGCACTAAAGTGCACGGACTAGTGACTTTTTGGCCTGCATTATTCGCCGCCGACACAAAGAGGTTCTTGAGTGGGAACAGAGAATACAAAAGCATCAAACCAACTGGGCAGCATCACCAAAGGTGCTGCAACTGCCATAGAAGGAAGCCGTTGTTTTAACGCCATAGAAGCGTCGTTCTTGGTAGCAACCGAATGCAAAGTTAGTTTTTATTTAAAATCGCAATACGAAGTGAAATATTATTGCGACATCTTGGGCAAGCGTTTCAATAAAGGTTTTCGTGTCTAAGATAACGGGAGTTTATATGCAACCAGTACGCAACTATTGCGTCATTTGCTAACGCAGCGTGTTCTCTTGAAGTGAACGTGCCCAGGCAGCGCTTCCAGCAACAGGCGCATTTAAAGAATAGACAGCTTCGTCTAGTTCATTTGTGCGCGGGATTCAAATATATTTCGTGCTATCTTAGTTTGACTTTGCGTCGACAGTTGAACATAAGCGCACTATTTAAGGTGCTTTCATGCAAGTAGCGTACAGACTTTTTATATGACTAGTGTGTATCTTACATGTATTTGTATGTAATAACGATAGTAGAAACAGCTTTCGTAGATAATTAAAGTATTGTTGACAGTCTCACTGTATGTTTAGACGTCGATCATTCTTGTTGTTTTATGCACATGTATTCTCTTGTATTTATATTTTTCTTGCAGGTTATTTATCTTTTTATGTAAACTGTTGGGATTTTATTGCTGGTAGTGTTTACATGCATAATTTCCGCATTCCAGGTGACAACGAGCAAATCCAGAACAATATTAGTTTGCCCTTAACCGCACTGACAATGTTAATAGAGTTTTATGTCTCTAC
Organism: Agriotes lineatus; assembly: GCA_940337035.1. NCBI lineage: Eukaryota > Metazoa > Arthropoda > Insecta > Coleoptera > Elateridae > Agriotes > Agriotes lineatus. The sequence goes on from OW679199.1 coordinate 102,685,780, forward strand.
GACTGTTGAAGCTAGCGAAGCCAAGGCAATATAAATTAATATCACAGTAGAGTATAGGGCTGAGTAAAAGTACTGTTACAATATAGTGCCCACCGTAAGTGCTGTTTAAAAGCACCATTCGACAATGATTACCATCTGTTACACCTTTCAGGAATCCTTTTAGGATATGATAATTTTTTAAAGCTAATAGTACATAAGAACCCCTAGACTGTATTAAAAATGTTGCTTTAAATAAATGTTTTTATATGTATCTTTTTATAATTGTTACTCTCAAAATCTATAGAATATTCCAAATCAGTTGAATGACGATATTATGCGAACACAAACTATCAAGTACAGTGACAATAAATAACCCAAGCGAAACGGCTACATGATGGCGCACAAATTATGGATGGGCAACTTCCGGTGAAGACAAAACCGTCACATGCCAGCACCTGGTCCGTTTGAAATCGTTAAAGGGTCCGAGTGATTGGCAAGCTCTGAAAACGCAACATGAATAGGGTCGCGAGTGATTGACAAGCTCCGAAGACTTGGCGCCAAAAGAGGCGGCAATTAAGGGGACAGGGGACAGGGACATCAGACGGACTATTACCTAAAGACGGTCGAGACTACAAAACCTTCGAAGATGCAACGACTCCATTGGGGCAATCAGAAGAACGAAGCGAATTCTGACAGCCCGGGTAGACGAGTCGGAGAGGTGGGGGGGGGGCATAAATCTTTTCGCTGTTCGGGGGTCATAGATCCTCGGCTGACGCAATAACTTGACGCCCGAGATTACACTGTTAGCACGCCTGATAATCGCGCAAAGTATATGATTGTGTTGTTAATTTACGCATTGATTTGTATATGTCGAAAGTAATTAAATTAAAATGTTGTTGATATCCACAACGTATGTGTTATTTCTATTTACGTGAGTGTAATCCACCAACTAAAGTATAATTGAGTTGATAAATGTTTTATTCAAAAGATAAGAGTAAAAATCGGAAAATTTCGAAGAAACGTATAGAGCGACAAACACATGAAACGAAGTTTCCCAGCTATTTTGTCCATGTTACTTACAACTAAGCTCCTATTGGTTATTTAGATATTCCTATTTTTATATTTCATCTTCTACCCGAATATGAAGTCTAAGTTAAAAAAATCCAAAAACGCTCACACACACAAAGGACAAACAATTAACGAATTCAGATACGACTCTGTTCTACGGAGTTCGTGAAAAATATGAATTGTGATCAAGGTAAGTATGTCAGTATTTAAGATGTTACATATTTTTTACGTTTTCATATAAAGAAAGAAGCATCTACCTGCTAAAACGCCAGTCAGTTAACCCATGGATTAATAGAAATGCGTAAGTTAATGGGTCAAACGTTCAACTGTGTTTAAGCAAACTCCCAGGTAAGGAAAAATAGTATAGTGTCCATCAATGGAAAGAGAACTGTTAGAATTGTATACAATTTGCTTATATAAAGGCTGTAAATACAAAGGTGGTGCACATTAGTTAAACATTTTTGTTTGGAGAACAAAACTAAATGTCCTATTTAAGTACCTAGCGTAAAAGATTGATATTGAAATACTTATAATTTTAATACAAATTTGAGTGTAATTAACTATTTTGGAGATATTAAAGAGTTTAAGTATGCAGAGACATGCTGAAATTCAGGTAGTTGCTATAAATAACCGAAAACATTTGAATGAAAGAAAACGTTACAGAGAAAATGTTTTGTGTGAATTAACTTTCGAGAGTAAAATAGTGACTCTGGGTATTAATGATATACAGGGTGGTTAAAATTTGCAATACACAGTTTACGAAGTTAGTAGGAAATAAATATTTTAAAAATGATATAAAAAGTACATTGACACGGCGAGAGTTGTCACACCTTTTCCATTTGTCCCGGCCAGAGAAACCGGAACGGGTTCTACTGTTCACTTACCGACGAAAATAAATTTTTGATTATGCAACGCCCTTTATTTACCGATTCGGCGTTGTAGATGTTTCATATCTTCGGGCGGTTTTATTACTTTTCCGGTACGATTTCTAATATAACAAATAGGTGATGTCGCAGTCGAATAGGTAAATGTTTCATACATGTATATAATTTAAAAAAGAACTACACGCAAATTTAGCCATGGATAATATGATGAATAATTACTTTATAAAGAAACCTTTTGACTTAATAAGACATTAAAAATAGACACGATGCTGAAAATGCTTGCATAAATTTAACCTCACTTTAACTTACAACGTCCACGTCATAAGTAAAAAATGTTTTTGACTGTAACACTGGCTCTCAACAACAATGGCATCAGCAGTACAGTTGTTCTATATTGTAAAAATATTGTGTGTATTGATTTCTACATAGTTTTTTACACGCCAACTTTATGAAGCGACGTCAGCTAATAACTGGCATTAGAAGCGAAAGTAAGTCAAAATCGTTAAGTATAGCATTGTGGACTTAAGCAAAATTTGAATTAGTTCCGAGTTCTCGTCATTTACTTTGATGCAACAGCGTCTATTACTTTCACTTTGGAGGTTTACGAAAATTGGTGTCTATTGTGTTGAAAGTCTGGAGATTTACACCTATAGTACTGTGATACGCGAGAAAGCACTCTCCAATTATTAGGTTATTATGCGAAAATATATTTTGAGCTAGTTAAAAAGAAATTAGGAATAATAACGGACAATACCAGGCAGTTTCAAGATTCACAAACACATTATATAAAGGTAGTACACTTGTAAGTGTAGCAGTAATTACTAATTACATAGACAGGACGAGTCCGTAGTATGCCACTTACCTATAAGTATTTTTTTAAATCTGAATATCCCTAATAGTATCACTTATATCTAAATAATGTCCATAACAAACTTAAAGTTTATAATATCGCGAATATATATAACAAACATTTTTATTGTAATGAAAAACGCACTAGAATACTGGAAGCAGAGAGTAGATGAAGTGAGACATTGGAGAGAGATAAAGAACAGAAGAAAAGAGGTGCTGCTAAATGAACTCCTATCAGTGCGTAGCAATAGTCCTTTAAAGAAACGTCTATTTGTACCGACATGTGTTATTTCTGAGATCCAGAGTTGCTCTTTTATGATCTAACCGACCGTTACAGTGGATTAAGTTTCCTTATGCACTTAGTAATTGTTGTCTTTTGTGTCTAGGATAAAACGTTGAAGAATGTCATGCTTTTTGTCACCAGTTTTGCATTTCTTGATAATTATTTAAGCAGTTGAATAATTAGATAATCATTTCAAATAGTTGATCCCATTGCAAGAACTGTATTACAAGAATGTAAAATTGCAGTAATGTATAGTAATTACGCTCCAAGGCATTTTTAAATGTATTCAAATTAAAGAAATATTCTCTCTGGCATAATAATAAAAATATCTTAGTAGAAATGCTCATACGATAAATTGAATAATAACTTGTTGCAAAATAAAATTTTAATTTTGTAATTTGTTAGAAATGAAATTTTACGAATATGCACAATCTACGTGTTTCATGTTTTACTTTCTTCTATTAAAAGTGACTATTCAAACAAATTGAATAAACTGAATAAACAACAAAGTTATAAAATGCAATGTATACAAATATTTGATTAGAATAACACAACTACCTAATAATAGGGTGCCTTGATGTCAATTTGATGTATTCCTCCTTTCCAGGGAACGGATCTACCTAATAGTAGTGACGTGCTATCATAATAGCTATTTATGCAACAAGTGCTAAAAGTTTATGTTTATGCACGAGATATGACACGACTGACGACTGTAATAACACTTTTAGCACGAATTTGTATTCAATATTTTTTCTACGACCTTCAATTTTCTGTTTGTTTGTTTGTTAATGGACAAGGTCTAGGCATGCGGAGTACCAGGTACCTTAGACACCGACTGCTTTGGTCATATGGTCAAAGTCCTACTTAGAATTTTGCCGAGACTAAGGAGTTCCAACCCTGGCAAGGGATCTTTTACATGCTACACATCGTAGTAACATGGGACCCACGGCTTTACATCACTTCCGAATGATGGCATTCTGTAGAAGCTTTCATCTGCATTTTTTTATTTTTGAAAACCTCACCGGGACCGGGAATCGAACTCGCGAACCTTAGATCAGTAGTCAGGATGCTTACCACTGAGCTACCGACCCCGGCAATTTTCTGTTATTAATCCATAAATGTCGATTTAACAAAGGTTTGCATTTATGACAGTTATAATTTATGTCATAATAAAGAGATGGCCTTGACGCTCAGGTGAATGTTTTTGGAGCCAGTACTGTCAAAGTCAATTATCAAATGTAATTATAATAGTACACATCTGACATTATTCATTACATAACGCTTTAATTATTTAAAAAAACACTTTACCTCTAACGCAAGAAGTAACTAGAATAACTTTACAACCTCACTTCCAGTTCGAAATTGTAGTTTTATAACCTCACTTCACTTTATAACACATGTGCTGAAGTAAACAGCTGATCTCATTTTAAACACGCTAAATTATAAAACGTCACTTTTAGTGAAAAAAGCTAGCGCTAAAAGGCCTACTTTTAGTGGTGGTCGTGGAAAAATCACAAACTGCTAAGCTAGAGGCAGATTCGAACTATCTTTGAAAATCTTTACGTCTCCGTTTAGGTTTCCTAGGTTTCATAAACACGAAGTCGGTGCAATTCACTATGGGTGCAAAATTACTATAAGTTAAAAACGTATATATTATTGATGAAGTACTTTTTTAGTAAGAACAACGGAAACGAATACATTAAGAACAATAATTGGCAAAACACACCAATAGATAGAAATGAGTATATGAGAGAATAATTTAATGTAGCAGGTACAGCAAGATTTATAAAAAAGAGAAGAAATGAAAGGAAACACATCGAAAGAGCAGACAAGACAACAACTGTTTAACAAAAAATGCAAAACATTTGACCATTACGAAAAATGCGACTAGGTGGATCCCTGAGAAGACCAGTGGAAAGTCGTTGAAGGTTGCCTAAATAAAGAAGAAGAAGAACATTTCCATATACAGGATTCTTTCAAAAACTAAGAGAGACCGGTCATTGTATTCACAGAAATGTGAAAATACTTTTCGATACCGCAATGATGAGCTTCGAAACTTAAATACACTGTTTACTATCTACATTTCGATAATATCAAACCTAATATGAACATATTTAGTATACAATTTTATGTTCATAGAATTATAAAATAGATATGAGGCACTGAGCAAGCAATTAGAACTAAATTTCAACGACATAAATTACTAATCAACTACAGCATAGTGTTAATAATAAAGGATGATACCAACTAACAGTGAACACGGAATGGGTTCATTACAAATGCTTAAATTTAATCATCGTTACACCAATGGCGCCAATGAGTCTTCATAAATGTGCTCAGATAGAAACGATAGCGTATAAACTCAAAGCTTAACCAAAATAACAATAATCTCAAATGCAATAAATATTATAACCGGCTCATAACTCAGTTTGTAGTAACTGAAACACAGATAAACATAGTAAAATTTATAATAGTCAACATTATATCAATAAAATACAGTTAACTTTAACATGATTAACACGTTCATTACCGGGGTGCACCCAAAAGTCAAACTACTATAATTACTATCACAGATTTCCCAGCTTAAAGCGGCCTGTAAAAATGGAATTTAAGAAATTAAGTGTGCTCATCGAAGGCGCTGGCACAATACAAAATGCAATGTAGGAAATCAAAACCAAATTATCAAATTCTGTAAGTTAAGGTGACGTTCGAGAAAGCTTGAAGGGATTCAAATAAATACGTTAGCACTCGGCAGATCAATACAATCTCAATTAAAATAAGCACAAATTTAACGGGGAATTTGAAGAATTTGACCGAGACATGTGGAAGCATTCTACAAGATTCATAAATGAATAAAATTGCTACGTGCACGACCAAGCAGTCGTTCCCTTTACGTAGATTAAAGACTCCGTGGGTAATAAGCAGCAACACACACCAAAGTAGGTCAAGGTCGCATCACAAACGGAGCTCGCCGGGTAGTGAGGTTGCAAATCACAGAAGACATCAGACAACAAACTCGGACAAAATGGCAGCTTACGTGCTCTATGCGGGACGAGAACACTCGGATATGGCTCATAAACGCTCGACAAGGGTTTATAACAGCTGGTACGAGAGAGAACAGCTAGAAATGCCCCGAAAGTTAAACCAAGTAGGCAAGAATTCGAAAGCAAGCTGTAATGATCAAGTGAAGTTACCCCAGAGATCAAAATTGGACTAACGAGGATAGACATCTTAAGCACTGGCAGAAATCGGGATTAAATAGGCGAAAATTCGACAACGACCAGCAAAGACCAGAAGGTGCGCTTGCTGTGACCTTGCGGTCAGAGTGAAAAAACGCAGCGCGGATTATTCAAATAATGCGCCAAATGATTTTAACTCAAAATACGTCGTTTTTCGCCCGTAACAAGAAATAACCCTAAAATTAGGGACAATTTGACATATTTGCGCAAATGCTCATAATAACGTTAATAAGATATGAACATTTCACTCCCGTGCCTATTTGATCTGATCTAGACTGTTTCAGCTTTAGTCTCTACCGCATATGTAATGCGAACCACAAAGATAAAAACCCTTCGAGCGACAGCAGGATACAATATTCGTCACAGTCGTCAGAATAAGAAATAACACAATCGTGAAACATGCAGGATGTAGTTAGATGGCGATATCATGTCGAAAGAATGTATAACAATAAACTCGCAAAAACTGTAATTATCTAAATACACAAAAAGACCACCTGAAACGGGAATCTGGCTCCTCTGCCTGGATGGTTTATTTTCATGTTTAGAGATATAGCCCGTTTGTAGTTGCACGCTTTTTTATTGTTAATTGGGCTTAAATATAGTAACTTATCATATTAAACGTGCTCGTGCTGTTGTGCGTGCATTGCTTAAAAGTGTGTGTAGGCCGTGGCCCATCAGCATCCTTCGAATATCGCGGGTAGCTGAGAACTTAAAGTCCAGTTGCTCAGAACCGTCTGTCTTTAAGGGGTTCACGGTTAAATTAGAAGCGGCTGAGGCAGCCTTGCAATATTCAAGGTTTGCAGCAAAAGGCGTATACGTGTCCAGCAAACGCCAGTTTAAATCGTGTACAAGGTGAGAACACAAATTGCGAAACAGCCACTTAATTTTGTGACGTCTATTATTGATACCGTGATGTCAGCCGTTAGTGCGGCACCAGAGTAGCCGATTGGCATTCCGCGGCATCGTTTGTGATAAATTTCCACGCGTTTCGCCGTTCAAGGTTTGGGTGACTCAATTCGAGGACGAGTTTAATACGCAACACTAATTCGCAGACCTTGATACCAGAAATTTGTGGATCTGAAGCGATAAGTGGTCGCTCCAGCTGTGTAAGAATCGCACTAAAAGAATGCGCTTACGTACGTGAATTGCGCTGGGTTTTCATGCATCACTAGCATACAGGGCATTTTTAAAGACATTTAGTTAGGTTGGAATATTGGTTAAAAGTATGTGTATGTCAGATCTAACCATCTACTCTTACATAATGTAACTCTGACTAACCCTCTGCTATATCGCACGTAGAGTGTTTTCTTATTTTATATTTGTTTTTAAAAATGGCCAATCATTTGAAGAACAATCATATTTTCTTTTGTTTCCTTTATGGGTGTTTTCAAGTTAATATATTTATGTAAGTAAATTGGCTTTGCTTGTGTATATTATTTGAAGTCAGTTTCAGTCCTAGGACACTACAGTTGCAGACCAGAGTCCTGGTTTTTTAAAAGAGTTTTATGCATACTTTCTTCTTGTCATTTAATTATTTTGGACGGTTTGGAATGTTAATCTAGGCTTTAAAAGATCTACTTAGAACACTTCTTCAATGTTCCATAAAAAAAGTAGCTAGATGGTTGGCCGAAGCCAATTCAATTTGCAGAGACGTAATGGCGAACTATGGTAAATAAGAGCCCAAAAAAGTTTCTAACAACCATAGGCAACAGATGTTTCTTTTGTATGTGATGTTTATTGATTGTTATCCATATATAGTAGGTATACCTGGAGGAGATAAGTTATTTTCATAAACCTCTTTTTAATAATTACCATAGTTCACACATAGTATACAGTTCCGTGTTTTTTTTTGAATGGCAGGTGAAGGATGAAGGATATATGTAAGTTGAAGTAGCGGTGCCATATCCGTTTAAGTACAAATATATTTGGAACAACCCTCGTCTAATAAATACAGGTTGCTTTGAAAGAGTGTTTCCCATAGCAGCTCGTTTCCTTAATGTAGGCCTGCGATAATGATACCTTAGGTGAGTATCTACTAACAATGCCTAATTTAACTACTTAGTTCTAATTTCTGAATGGAGATACTTTCTACAAAGAAAGTCGCGATATTCTAATAACTCGCCACCGTATTTATTCCAGAAGTGCACTTTCGCCGGCCCACGTGTAACTTTTCATTAAAGCGAGCAAATAAAAGTAATTGCTCTCAATAGCTTAATTAAAATAAGTGCAGAACTGGTTCCTGGCATAATTTCAGGGAGGTTTCTCTGCCTAACGCCAACTGTTAATTTCGCTATAAGCCAAATAAACAAAACACGAACGCGAAAAACCGGATGTCGAGGCACTTCTTGTAACAGTCCGCACGCGAATTATCTCTTAACCGTTAGCAGACGGTAACGTAATAGTACTGTAACAGGTTTTCGGTAAGAAATTGAACAGACTTTGCCAAATTGCGCCGATAAAAAGCGCGTTCGTTATTGCTAATTGCATTAGCCGAGGAAGCCGACCGAAAAATCTGTTAGCCTCGATCAGGAAGCTTCCTATTCAATTTATGGCTTTATTATTCCACTGCATCAGAAGCGCAATGGGGATTTATTACATTTCTTTTCGATACTTTCCGTGGTCTATCAAGAAAATGGTCATGCAAAAATGGCTAACCCTTTGAAATAAATTCCATAGCTAAAACAATGTGATTCCAAAATGTTGTGCAATTCTGTAAAATCTAAAACCCTTTACACCAGTATTAAAACAAAGCTGCTTTATGGGAAACTACAAGCTTGTAGTTCTTAGTTATTTATGGTACAAGTGTATGACAAATAAGTCACGCGAGCAAAGTTGAGCTCTCGAGCCGTCAAGCCGAGTGGGGTGTTTGCTCGAGTGACCTATTTCTAATCTGTGAAAATTCAAAGTCACAGTTGTATCTTCAAAGGTGTCCACACCTAAGATATTCATTCGAATAATTTCCAAAGTATCTGACATTCGCTTTTGCGTAAATATTAAGTTAGATATCGCACCACCCCGGGGTCACTATTATGGGTTGCTTATTTTTAAAACTCGAAACACCCTGTATATGACTACATAATACAGTTGACAGACCCCAACATAAGAGTTGAAGTGGCGTGGAAACCGTTGCAGTGTGTTTAGAGTACATTCAAGTAGACACTATTTTGGCGGATAGTTTAAATATTTAATCAATTTAGTGTTGCAAAATTACCTTAGTCAGTATTTAAAGTTTAATTAACTGTAATAATAACGCAAAAGAATTACGTTACACTATGTTCTAAATTCTAAATAATCCGAACAAGATATATTAACTTGCTCGATTGAGTTATATACTAACTATAAAAAATAATTTTTGTTAAAATATCTGTACATACCTATTTTCTCAAAATAGTATTAAAAAAGACTACCTCAACACGGAATCTGTCATCACAAATTACGTATTAACAGCTGTACTGGACGTACTTTGATCATTTTAACCCTGAACGTACCGCACAAGCTTTATTGAGCATGATTGGCTGAACATCTTACACTTAAAAATATTTCAAATTAAATTTTTGTAGTTTCATGTTTGCTCCGGTACGCTGCATAGGTGTCTCAATTTCTCATGGTCCTGGGGAAAAGCATACTAAGTATGTTATGTTTGGTTGTTGGAAACTGACGTGACTAAATGTCAGGTATATGCTTTTAAATTAGGTTATAATTTTGAAGGTTTGACAAATACACGTATATCTGTAAATTACTTCTCAAATGTCAAAATTGTAATCTAATTTAATAGTTATTTATGGTATACGTGTGTTATAACACACGCGTGCCGTACAAAATTTTATCCAACAACTCAATAAATATCTAAATAACATAAATTTTGTATTAACAGCTGTGAAAAGTCATAGTGTTGAATTTGAAAGGGGAAAGAGATCAAATAAATGGATTACTATGCCCCACCTTTCTTGATGCTATTTAGTTTATTTAATTTAACTAGCTCGGGTAGAACAAAGACCATATAAGCTTGTATGGCATTATCATATATATAATACACATATATTGCTAGTAGGGCCGGGAAACGTCAGAAAACATTACGGCGCCGACATAGTCTCACTTAGAGTATAACGCGTCTCGTGCGCATGCGTGAGAATTCGAACTCCGCCTTTAGAAGCGAATTTTAAACTTGACCACTTCCCCATTGGCCGGACGACGCCGCCGCGCTTGCACACAGCTCACCATTATACATTGAAGAGTTGGCTGTCTGTCTCACTTCCTTGGTCAGTTTCCCACTCATAGCCGCTAGCAATATAGTAAGTATTAGATATATGGGCATTATTTTTAGAATGAAACAAATTTCTGTTTAGATGAATTTATGTAAAATATATGCCCGCTTATATAAATTATTAATTATTGAATTTAATAATTTTGCTAGCTCCAGTAGAACAACCACTCTCAAATCAGGTTAGGTTCATGTATTATCAAAATTATTACACTTGATAGTTGATTAGTACAATGAAAATTACTTAAAAAAATATGACAGTCAGTCGAAATCATATTTGTCACAAAATGTAAGTAGTTCCTTCAAATACTTTACTTACTTTATTATAATTTATTACTTTTTAGATCCTTCAACAAATACCTCTAGTTACTTCACCAAGCACTCCGGTCAGCTTTCTCGTTAAACCAAGCGTGCGCCGTCTGCTCACCTATGTTCCGGAACGCCCATGCAAGAACAGCCCCTTTACTATTTGCAACACCCGTCGTTGTTTAATTGCTCCTTATGTTTCTTAGCTTCAATATGAACACCAACACTGCAAGCTCCCGGTCTGCATGAATCGCCTTATTTTTAACTGCGTATCAACTGCCTCCAAGTCCAACTCAAGTGTAGATTTAACTACCACTGACTGCAATGCCCTTTATCCAAATCCCACAAGATAGTTCTAACTTTCAACAAGAAGCTCGATGAGGTCCACCACCTGTGACTACAATGATCTTTATCCGAATCTCACAAGATACTTATAGCTTCCAACAAGAAGCTCGATGAGGTCCATCACCAGTAAATGCAATGCCTTTTATCCAATTCAGATTTAACCAACCAATAATAAACTCAGTATAACATCCTCCAATCCAATTCAGGTGTAAATGTCGAAAATAAAACGCAGACTTCCTAATACTAATTTTAGAAAAGACTATTTTGTAGATTGCAGCAGATCAACCTCTCTTTGCACCACCACCATGCAATTCCTTCTCCATTAGTCCATTATACCGTTTGTTTAAAAATTCACTTTTCCTTCATCTCGTTAATTTACTCTTTAATGCCCCTTTTATATGCTAATTAGATAAACAAAATCCATTAATAAAAGGGTTTTGTTCTCAAATTTTGCTTTTTATCAAAAATACGTGCACATTTTAGCATCAAATTTTTTGTTGTTATTTAAAATTACAATTCACCATAGTAATATAATTCATCTATTTTTAAAAAATTAACACTCCTGGATTACATTTTAGTACAATTTATTTATATTTGGCATTTTAAATGACTTTTTCAAATAATTATTTGACTTGTGCTTTTCACCTTAATTCCAGTTATATTATAGTACTAACAATACAGTATTGAGTTATATAGTTTTTACGTCACTAGTGGGTTATGGTTTTTACCGCTGTAGTAGATGATGGACTATTTTAGAGGTCTAAAATCGACCTAGTAATAGCCTTACAACTAGGAGGTGTTGGATAAAAGTATACCTGGCCTTTTCTCAGGTCAATTTCAGACAACCAAACATGACCTACTGGGGATACTTTTCCAAAGGACCATGAGGAATTAAGACACATTTAACTGTTCAATAGCAACCTACAGCTAAAAGGGTTCTCAAGACTGGAATGGTTGTTGTTTACGTCAGTATTGCATAATGTAAATTCCGTTAGATTAGAGTAGTAGAGCAGTAGAGCAGAGACTGTCGTAATCAATATATTTCTTAAAATGTTTAATTGTACATACCTTCTCTATTTTTAAATATTATAGTACTTTCTATTTTTTGTTATTTATTTACAATCATTAACGTATGTTATTTTTTGTTGTGGATAATCAATCATTATATAGGAAAGTGTAACGGAAGCAATAGGTTGGCCTCGACTTAAAATACACTCATTATTATCTATATAAACAACACATTAAGTTTATTGTGGGGTTTGTGTGTATGTGTTTCTGCGTGGTTTTGTTAGTTAATATCCTTATAATGGGTGTCCAAATTTGAGGTTGGATTTTAATTCGTTATAAAACGCGTAGATAATTTGAAATTCTAAGACATTTTAATGAGAACTTAAAGCATACACGATGATATTGTCATATCCTGCCGTAAAAAGGAAGCACTTCAATCAACATTTACCAAACTAAAAAACGAAGCTAAAGAAGTAGGTCTAAAGGTCAATACACAAAAAACTAAATACATGAGGAACACCAGAAATCAAACAAACCAAGAGAACATGGAAATAGAAGGACAAACCTTTGAGGAGGTAACGAGCTTCGTTTATCTAGGCTCAAAACTGCACAATAGGAACGATATGAGCGAAGAGATTAAGACAAGATGCATAGCTGGAGCTAAAAGCATGTATATATACAAGAAACTAATATCATCCCAACTAATAAGCAAAACGACGAAGCACAAGCTATATAAGACCCTAATAAGACCAAGAACTACATATGCATGTGAAACATGGACCCTCACAAAAGCAGATGAAAACCGTTTAAGAATTTTTGAAAGAAGAATACTGCGCAAGATATTTGGACCCGTGCAAGAAACAGATGGAACATGGAGATGCAGAATGAACCACGAACTAAATGCACTAATACACGGAGAAGATATAGTGAGGTTTGTGAAATCTCAAAGAATTAGATGGCTGGGTCATATACAGAGAATGGAAGAGGAAAGACCAACAAGAAAGATAACGGAATGGAAACCCTGCGAAACGAGACATAGGGGCAGACCCAAGAAAAGATGGAAAGATGATGTAACGGAAGATCTTAGGAAACTTGGATGCAGGAACTGGTGGACCATAGCTGCCGATAGAAAGAGATGGCAGACCATTGTAGAGCAGGCCAAAACCCACCCCGGGTTGTAGCGCCAACCGAAGAAGAAGAAGAAGCATACACGTGACGATTAAACATGGAAGATAATAACAGATAAATGCCCTCTTCGGCTCATCTGACATGAAACCATTTCTTTTTCAAATCTTCAACGACATTTACACATCAACGAGGGTCTATCTCACCAATTACGGGTAATTTCGGCCTTTAGGTCTGTAATTGTGTGTAGACTATTGGCATAGACTTTGCTTTTCACATAACCCCAGAGGAAAAAGTCCAAAGGCGTCTTTTCGCAAGATCTTGACGGCCAATTGATGTCACCATATCTAGAGATAAGTCTACCTCTGAACTTTGATTGCAGTAAAGTTATTGTTTCGCGCGCTGTGTGACATGTGGCACCATCTTGTTGAAACCACATGCCACGCAAGTTCATAGCGCGAACTTTTCTTGCAGTTTTTGCAAAACTTTTCCCATATCTGCAATTGGTTTTTCCAATAAATATGCTTTGCTGAACCGTGAACCACTCCATAACTTAAATTATTTAAATGGCAATGTTTCAAAATGACAACTATAAAATATTAGCGCTGTATGTTTGACAGAAAGCAAATGCCGCGAAATTCAAAATCCAACCTCAAATTTGGACACCCATTATATAAATGTGTGACCTTCATCTGCGATCGATCGTCGTGACGCGTGTCATTTATAGATCAGCGACAAGCATACGCCTTTGTAGGCAAGTGGTTAAAGCGCCCGACTAACAATCGGATTACGCAGGTTTGAATCCCATCGACTGTATTTTTTTTCGTTGAGAATTAATGTAATTGGCATTGCTAATCATTTCCCTTTGCCGTTTCAATATTATTAGCAGCATATTTTTATCCATTTTTCACATAATTTTGAATACTCTTTCTTTATTAGAATATTTTCTTCAGTAACTTGTTTACTTGCAATTTTAAAAAATGCAAAAGTTATTTTATTAGAGTAAGGTCGCTTATGCGGTGGTCTCAAGAACTAGTTTTCAAACATTTTAGTACATTTTTCACAACAATTGAAACATATTTTATTTACGTTTACCCAAAAACCCTTGATCGTGTGAATATCATAGTCAGGGAAGACAAAATTAGTTACAAAATTTCGTTATTGTATTGATCAAAAACGAAGAGAAAAATTGTCCCAAGAAGTTATCCTTCTTCACGATCACATTCGGTTCATAGGAGCCTTATTTCTATGAATGCAATTCGTGATATTTGTCTAATCCGCTAACCTAGCTCCTAGTGATTTGTATTTATTTCCAAAACTAGAAGAGAATCTTTGAGAATCAAAATTTAAGAGCGATGACGCTTTTATATCAGCAATTCTTCTGTAATCAAGACTCCAAGTTTTTCAAGAATTGCACTACTATGTTTCAATATTAGTAAAGGGTGTTTTTTTAGAGGGATACAACTTTAAATTGAAATAAAACACTGAAAGATGTTTTTAATATCCATGAAATTGGCTTTATTTGAAAGATAATTTTATGGCATTTATGTTTGAATATGATTTCGGACATGTGACGGCCGCGGCTGGCGTGTACATGACGTAATCTGAAGGTCCAATTTTCACACACTCTTTTCACAGTAAATCAGGCTGTATTTCATTTCAGCAATAACGCGTCGAATTTTGGTTTTCAAGTGCTCAATTGTTTCCGGTTTATCGACGTAGACATGCGAGTTTACATATCCTCCAAGAAAATAATCTAATGGCGTCAAATCGCACAAACGAGGTGGCCAGTTAACAGATCCACGAAATGGATTTTTAACTGGCCACCTCTTTCGTGCGATTTGACGCCATTAGATTATTTTCTTTGAGGATATGTAAAGTTGCACGTCTACGTCGATAAACCGGAAACAATTGAGCACTTGGAAGCCAACATTCGACGCGTTATTGCCGAAATACAGCCTGATTTACTGCGAAGAGTGTGTGAAAATTGGACCTACAGATTACGTCATGTACACGCCAGCCGCGGCCGTCACATGTCCGAAATCATATTCAAACATAAATGCCATAAAATTATCTTTCAAATAAAGCCAATTTCATGGATATTAAAAAATCTTTCTGTGTTTTATTTCAATTTAAAGTTGTATCCCTCTAAAAAAAACACTCTTTAGAACAACAGTCCATGTCCACGAGAATTATGTTGAAAAATAATGTGATGTTTTATACTAGGGGCAATAAATACTGTACATCCCACGTATGTATAGAAGAAGCTCTATTTATGTGTAAGACTACAAAATTACAATACACAAATATTTTTATAAAATCATTGGACTGTGTTGTATTTATAAATAAAAAATCAGGTGAACTGCATTTTTGAAACTTGTCTGGAATTAAAACCAGTTTTAATACGATAAAATTAACTATAGTCGTTGACCAGAAATTTCCCTTTGGCCGTCTGAATACTTAAATTAATTAATTAAAAATAACTACTAGGTACCTGCTCCTTTAAGGCATAGTTTAAAAGTATAAAGTTTCTTAATTTCTAATAGAAACCTCTATACAGATAACTGTTTAGATATAGTATGGCTAGCATAAATGTGACACTTTACATTTAAATTTATGATAATGACCATCATTTATCTTTTTTTTAACTTTCCAGTCAAATACAACAGAAAATTTAATGTTTAATTGAAATTTTAAAATCATTACTATGAGTAATGGATAAAGATGGAAATTGCAATTTTAAATTCTATAGGAGACTTACCGCAACAATGTTTTCCAAAATCCAATCTCACGAGCTGCACCATATATGGTTCCAGAAGATTGACGTACCACCAAGGGGTGCGCTCTGCTTTAGTTAAGGTGCAGGTGTCGGCGTTGAAGAACGCGTTTGTGCTGCCATCTATAGCTTTTTGTGGAATTCCTCCATTTTCCGTGCTCACCTGCATGGGTGCCTTACCGGCTGCTACGTTTAACACTGAAATAAAAGTAGTTGTTTATACAATGTGCATTGTGCAACGTTATAATTACTAACAATAAGAATTAATTTAGTGTAGATTTGCCAATTAGCATTCTTATTTAGAACATAAACTAAATATGATTTGAAAAACAAATAAATATGATATAAAAATAGACAAAAGTGCTACTAAGGGGATTTAAAAGATAAACAGATTGTAATATACTCCAGGATATTTTTCCATTTGAAACGGAGATTTGGCCTCTGTTGCTTTAATTGTTAAATGTACTATTTACAATTTTGCATGTGCAGCGATAAACGAAAACTCAACGGTGGTCGCGGGGAAGCTGAAGTCAGTCGCGGCTGCTCTCAGCCTCAAGGCGCACGTCTGCCTGCGGCATAAAGTGTAAAATCGTCTACAAATGAGCTAAATAATGCGATTTGCAACCGCGAAGTAAGTTCATGTAGGTGCCATACAACCGGGAACTAAGTAATTACGACTCTACGAGACCACCAAAGTGTTGCGTGGTGTCCATTTCGCGCAATTCGCCAGAGAGCCGATTCAGCGAGAGCACCGGTAGGTAATCCTCTGCCGCATCTGTAGAAAAGTTCAGTACATTTAGTTATTTAAGACTGGTGACGTAGCTCAATCTGCTGCGCAGCAGTTTTCAGCCACGAACTTAAGGTAAATTGATTCAGGTTATGTTTGCAGTTTGAGCGATTAGAGTTTGCTCTAAGCTGTGTGAAGGTTTCGCTACCGTGAAGGAACGCAATTAATGGAAATATAAACACTGCAACCTACATATTTCGCGCAAAGCTGGATTTCCATACATAGAAGCGCGACGGCAAACTTGCAGGCAAATTGACTATTTGTGTTTAAATACATCTATTTTGCAATATTTTCAATGTTATTTAAATGTAAATGTATTGCAGGTACAGCTATTTTGCTAATATAAATGCGATTTAATTATCCTTTCGTATGTTAAAACTGATGTGTTTAAGAATGGCCATTTATTCTAGGATTAATCCTGATTTTTTAATTGTTTTATGTGTGTATTAAAGTAAAAATAAATACATTTATAACAACAAAAATCGTTCAGATTGCTACTCGAAACACAAATTCTGAATAATTCTTGTCTTCAGTTTGTAGGTTGATATAACTTCGAGGTTTGAACCGAAATGGGATTTACGGTGCACTCGAGTCGAAAGGGCGCGGCTTTGCTATTAAATTAAAGAAGTACGAACACGTTTTTTAATGCCAACACTTTCCAAGTTATTTCCTCGACAGAAAAGGAAAATATTTGAAAATAGTTTTTGAGTTCTCAAAGGAAATTTCCAAAGAGCGTTCCAGGTCTGTCTACCAATGAATGTGATTTGTTGTCGTTCACAATCGATTAACTGCATAACTGTTTAAAAAAATTAGTTTCGTGGTTTTTTGTGTGTGGGTTTTGGAAATATGAGAGACGCACGTGAGCGCGGACCGAGCTATGTAAGTTCGGACTTTGTCATCAGTAGCAACACTTTTATCTAATTTTTATGTCCAGATAAGTAATTAGTGCGATTGGGGTATACATTCAATAAATAGAAACAGAAATAAAAATATCGCTAGTTGTACATATTGTAATAGCACCCTCGCTTTATAACAGGGTATTTTTAATAAAAATATAAAATTTATAATCAGGGCAAGGGACACTACACTTTATGAATTGTTTTAGTTTCAACTGAGAATTCGCCTGTCAATATCAGGGCAAATTAAAAGAATATAATATTTATTGTCAAATTAAATGGTTTATTGCTCTTTCCATATTTTACCTATTTGCAATAAATTAGGGACTTAACTCCGGTGAACATGAAACAATTCTTATCTCAGGGCGGTCGGTTCATAAAATTAATATGAAACTCGTTGTATGACAATTACTCTGAATGATTAGGGCAAATTAACCATTCCTAACTGACGTTTAGTTAACCTCTAAATTTAGTTCAGTAAACAAGATGATCTGCCAGTGCGAAAAAAGCGTAAAATTGAATTTGAAAGCACCAAAATGGCAAGGAAGCATCAGGTAAATGCAATTTATTCTGTGATGTAGCTTCCGGCTAACCTTGTTTGTTTTAGTAACGTAAAAGGACGCTCGATGTGATTTTGTTCTGCATCCGGCTGAAATCTTCTGCAAATCGCATTTTTAAGGGACGCTTCTTCAATAAAACCACCCTTAATCGGAGAAATTTCGGACGCTGGATACACTTTCCAATGACGCCATGGGAATTACGCACTTGGGAATGGCTTGTTGGTTGAAATTTCTACACCTACGGACTACTGAAGGTCCTCTCTACAAGTACCAGACGCTATTTTTGCTGGGCGATGCTTCTTACTTATGGAAATGGGCCCTCGAAGTTACTTGCACTTGGACGATTCTTGCTGCTGGCTAAACTGCTTCACTTGGAACTCTTAACACATGGAAAACTATACCCAATGCACACTGGTGAATAACTGGTATTACAAAAAACCTTTTATTCGCAATTTAAATCGATAAAAGGTGGAACTCAATCTGCCCCCAACATGTAAAAAATTTAGCTTGTTTGGTAATAATAATCAAAAGACTGTCTCGTAACTTAGCAACTAGATTTTCAATTTAAAAAAAATAAATTAGGATTCATACCACATTTGACCTTATGGACTACAGTTTTGATGTCATGTCTTTGCCTAACTACCAAAATTGTCTTTTTCTTGGAATAAATGTCACTACACTTTGCTCTGCTTTTAAATCACTTTGGTTTATAATGCACTAATACCCTTGAGTTCGTTTAGCGTCTCACTAATTGTCTTTCGATCGGTTTTCTTACATTTTTCCATTGCTCTATTGCAATTATTGCCGTTTGCTGGTTTATAAACTTTTAATACATAACGCTTATATACTTTCTGTACTTAACAAATCATTCTGTATCATTTTATTCACATTATGTTTGACATTAATAAGCTCAAATCCGTCAGTTACAAATTAAATTGCATTGGCCCTTCCGAACATTTATCATATCTGAAACTCCGAACGTAACCTTTCTGAAACCTGCCTTATCTCATGCTAACTTTTATCCCTCAAATTATTAGTTATTGCTGCTCACATCAAGTGCATTAATTAATGTAAAGTACTGATTGTCTTGCAGTAAATAAAATATTTAGTTCTGTGCTCATGTTGGCCTTATTCATTTAGTTAATTCGACAATCAGAATTGATGTGGCAGGTAAACCATAACAATATAAAGAATAAAATTTATAACAGTGAAAGATTAGCTAGGAGGCATAAGCGATTGAATTAAAATTCCACAGTTTTGCTTAATTAAATGCGACAAACAAGAGCGTTTCTCTAATCAGGGATTGAAAAGCTATCAGATTTTTAAGTCTAGTTGTTGATTTCTGGGTCAGAACGGCAATATCACTTTAAAGTTTCCTGTCAGACTGGTAATAAAAGTCCAGTGTTAACAGCGATTTCAAGTTTAAGAAGGCACATATCCATGGCGTGCTTCTGAGGCGCATTAATTAGTAATTACATTTGCACTTCCGATTGCAGTATCATACACGAGCGGAAGCACCAGAATTTCCTTTAATAAAAATAGCTTTCTTTCCTGCAATTACCGGCAGTACACAACATGTGTGTTTATTGCAAAATGCTAATAGGAATATTCATAATTTGTAGGCTTGCAAGTGGAATTTTATATTAAGTAAAAGAAGATGGTATTAATTAGCAGCTAACAAAGGATTAGCTTATGTAAATGGGCATTAACCTTCGACACTACCGCTAATGGGCTGCGGTGTTAATTAATAATTTATTCGGTCGTTGGTGTTTTGCAACAAAAGCGAAATTTTTATAAATCAAAAATTGTTGATTGCTAATTAAAGCATATCCGATCGGTGCCTTCAAGGCGGCCGAAAAAGCGGCTGAGCGTAGTTGCCGCGGAAATTACACTAATTAAATAAATTAGAACAGTTTTTTTGGAAAATTGGAGCGCCTTAAAACGCAACTAACGACCCATTTCCAACAATAAATGTGAATGCATTAACACAATGCTTCTACAATTACCCATGACCCTGCTGGTAAGGCTGAGAAAAAAGCTCTAATTTAATATTTATTGTTCCCATCAGCTTAATAGACCGTAGGAAGGCTTACAAATCAAGAACTAGAAAGTAACGCTATTTATTTTTAAATATAATATTCTTTTATAACTACAATTAAAAAGTGTGTTGAAGAACAGTTTAACAGGCAGTATTAAAATTAATTGCATCTATGTATTAGCAAATTGGTTGCGATTGACAAGACGATCATTATTTGCAAATATATTTAATTACTATTCAACAGAATCCAAGTTACTAAGCTATTCAATACTCTTCAGATGCAGTTAGAATGTAACTGATCTTTTGTATTTTTTAAATTTCACACTTGCATCTTTGATTTTTGGCAGCAACATTACACATTGTATGAGCTCCATTTTAATTGAATTGTACTATAGAAGTGGTTTTTTATAAGTATCCAAATACCTATTTATTAAAAAGATGTCAAACTTGTAAGAAATAACTGGATTTTTTTAATATTCTTACTACCAGGACGATTATTTATTATTATTATAAAACGGCGTTGATCAAAACAGTTCCACACAATATATCATTAAAAATTTTATTGCACCTATAGCTTTTATGCAACTCTGTCGATAATTATTGTTTACAAAACCATACGTCACGGCTATAAATTCAAATTGAATATTAATATTAGATTTACATTTATTCTACCTACAGCACATAACGGCATCAGGCTCCAGCACCATATTTTAAAAATGCTTTTATAACAAAATATTTTCTTATAGCTATGTGTTTATTAGAACAATTAATATATACAGAACACAGTGAGTTAATAAAACTTGTTCTAACAATAGATTTCAGTAATTGCTTTAAGTAATTACAATAACGAAGCAAAAAGGTTTCCTTTAATAAACTATTTGAACGATTTTTATGGTATTGGATCGATTCATTTCTAAACTTGAAATATTTCCCATATTTTTAGAATGTTGTAGTTTACCTTTGAAATAAAAGTAGGGAAGTGTATTATTCGATACATTTTTTTGCTGCGAATTTCCGGACATTCTGTAAACAGAAATAGCAAAAACTTATAGTGTTTTAGTTGCATTTTATTTACAACTGAAAGTAATATATTATTGGCCGAATCACTACCAATGGCGATATCAATCCCAAATTTGTAATAAAACAATAGTTTATGGTATGTTAAAACAGTAAGGAAACAAATTGCATGACAAAATCATCAATTTCACCATCCAAAATTCAAAAGAATACAATCAGGAACTACTGTTCACAAAGGATGTGCAGAAGTTATAAGCCGGAACACCAGATAATCCAACTATTAAATAAAAAAATACATTCCTTATGATTTACCTAATAATCATAGTAAACAAAGTATACTCTATTTTTTAATGCCGCGGACAAACGTATGCAACCAATTATTCAATTGTACTAGTCCACTTGATACTGTTTATTTAAGTTTGATTTTACGAGTCAATGATCCTAACCTAGGTTTAGCTTGATAGTGTCAAAATAGTCATAAAATATAACTTCGTTATATTTTCTTAGGTTCTAATTAACATTAAACAAATATGTGACACATATTTTTCACGCCTTCTTGGATTACATTCGTTAAAACTAAAATTTTGAATCCAGATTACATTGGAAATGGTATTTTGGGTTGCACAACTTTGTCCGCAGCATTAAAAAAATGTTGTATAGCAGCTTTGCTCGTTGTGGGGGCGGATAAAACATAAATTTAAACAGTAGATACTAATATCATTGATAACATACCAGATTTTATAAAATGACGAACATAATTTGAAACGAGTATCTGGCATCCCTTGCTTGTATTGTTTATTTTAATATTAACACATACAATTTGTATTTGCAGGCTCTTTCATTGTTAATTAGATTTAATCATTGTAATTTGACATAGCTGAAGTGCGCGAGTACGGGCCTGATTAGGGCGCGAAGCGCTCTATTTTGTATCTACAACGATAAACGCAAATTGAAGGGTGATTGCGGGAAAATGTTAAAGTCGCCAGCGGGCTTAGCCCAAAGCCGTACGTTTGCGAGCGACACGAAGTGAATTTTGCCTGTGTTGAAATACATAAGAAACGACTGCAGTAAATAATTTGCTGCCTTGAAGCGTTTATGCGGCATAAGGCAGTGTGTACACTTCAAGTAAACACCATTATAATCGTGTACTGAGCAAGTACACCTTGAGACGTTGCAACTGTTACGTGACGTCAGCAAACAACGGCACCAGAGCGAGAAGTCAGAGAATCCCCGCAGTATTTGTGAAAAATTTTCATGCATCTCACCGTCCAGGGTTGATGATACAATCCGAGAGATACGTTGCAGTTCTCAGGCCTCGAGCATTATAAAGTAACCGGAAAGGAATGCGCTTGATGAACTATTAAATATGTACTCGAATTACGTTGGGTTTTATACATAGAATCGCGATGCCGGATTTCGATGCAATTTAAAGTTCGACAGGCAGTTAGGTCGACGTTATTATAACGTTATTTAAAAGTAATAATAAATCTGTGTTTATTTGTGTAATTAGGGTTTCTTGTCCACGTTGTTTGAAGTCAGGTTCAGCCCCGAGAACACTGCACGTGCAGGCCAGCTTCCTGTTGGCGCAGATAATGATGCTTCATATCCAAGAGTTGAAATAATTAGGAATTTCATGTTTACTGAGCTAGCTAAGGGAATGACAAAAACAATTAATCTATAAAAATTCTAAAGCGCACGAGATGGGGACGGAGGATAATTAATGACTCATTTCAAATTCCATAGTTTTTATTATTCCAGACGTTTAATATCCTTAGTCGAAATATAGTTTGATTTTCAATAAAGATTTCTTTGGTTAATTTATTTTCCCAGATACCAAACGTCTTCACGCAAACTATAGATAATCCTAAACTAAATAACTTTTCAAAATTATGTACAGTCGCGGAATTAAAAATCCGGGCGAGTCGTATAGAGGATTTTTCCAATTTTTCGATAATGTAAATTGGACTTTCCGTTTCTAGGTTAGCAATTGACAGTTAAACAATGAAGCATGCTGCCATATACAAGTAATTATTTTGACTTTGATTAATTTCACCAGGTAACGTGATAAGTAAAGTAAAGTAAGGTATACACTGAATCATTTTAAGTGCCCGGATTTTTAATTCCGCGACTGTACCTACCCATCAAGATATAATTTTGAGCAAAAACCCTCAATATCGTTAGTTCAAACAAACCTGGTTTTTATAAAATAATTAATAAAACACTCTTTCAAAAATCTTCTAATTATTAAAATTGCGTATGTTCTTGAACATCTTGAATATATTGATTTATTTAAATGACGATTTAGTTATTAATAAAATCATATTTTTTTCTGTTTTTTATGTGTCGTGTCCTCCAAGAAAGTTGGCAACCAAAATATATTCTTGGTCGACAAGCTGTACGGTTAGCGTCGGTAAAGGTTTAAGGTCATTTAAATTTCCCCAACTGGGGGCGGGCTCCTATAGCGACCTTGCGTCCCTCTTCAGCCAATAACGGGAGTTATAGGATTGGTGAGAGAAGTACTGCCCCGGCATTCGCCTTAGAGAAGGTACTCTGTTGACTCAGGGAAACTACCTGAAAACCTGAATCAGAGCAGGCGGCCACGGGAATAGAACCCACGACCTTCTGAATGCTAAGCAGACGTTCTAACCGCTAATCCTTAGAGCTCGGTGGTTGGCGTCGATCTTACGTTAGATAATATTCTGTAGAAGCTTGCATTTGTTACTTTGAATGATGTGGCCAAGATACTCAAGTTTTCTCCTTTTGACATTATTAAAGAATTCAATATTTTTATTCAAACGTAGCAATACTTCTACATTAGCGACCTGTTCTATGGCATTTCAGCATTACTCCGTACTCTATAGATATGAAATATTTTTAGATAACCCTAAGTTTGTGTCTATGTTTCAACACTATATAAAAGAGAATGATGAAGATAAAATATCCAAGAAGGTGAGTCGAAAGTTAAATGTTCATTCAGATTTCCCGGAATGAGATGTTGGGCTTCTCATTTATGTTAAATTGAAGGGGCCGAAAGATGTAGCTCTATCAATGATCTCGTTCTCCATTCTGGAGGCACCAAGTATAGCAATCTCGGTTCTTGCTGACGACTAGCTACTTAAATTATTTATAACAACTTGATCTAGTTGTTCTAGAGCTACGCAGAATATTTTACCCCTTTGATTTAAATGGCGAAACAAATTGTCGGAAGAAACCACACGTTTTATGGAATAATATAATAATAAGAATTAAATTAGCACAGTAGTAGCTCAGCGAAGAGTACATAAGAAGTATATAGTTGTGTACTACAAGCCATAAGGAACAAGACATTTAGGATGTCCATCACAAAGTGGAGGGAATAGATTGCAGAAACAAATGAAATGCGAAAAGTTCAAAAACAATAATTGATGATAGTATATGATAACGACTGAAATTGATAATGGAAGTTCAGATATTAAAAATGTTAATATGCAGGCCTTCAGACACTATAAAAATATAAAATGGGTAGTCAAATTAAACTTTTATTTTTAAACAGTTTTATATTCATCCATCCATCCATCCATTCAAAGGATCAATTCAAAAACTACACATTTCATAATAAAAAGAAACATATCTTACAATCATTACACTTTTTTTAATTTTCAAAGGTAAAATGATGTTTTCTGGATGAAACTATTTGTTTAAATTTGTAAAATGGTCTTTCTGGATCTGTAGAAGTAATTTGGGCAAATTAAAACATATCTAAAACAATATCTTTCGGTTCTGAATAATTGAAGTCTCTTGCCTTACTATTGCAAACTTGTACATTTTGTATAGTTTCTAAAGCTTTATGAATAGAAATGTAAGTAAAGGATTTAATCTTTGTAATGAATGGTTTATTACTCTCCTGCAAGTATGTGCTCTGTTGTGATTAATAATTCTAGTAAATAGTTTATTACTTCTCTGTAGGTAGGTATTGTAACCGTCAAGGGTGGGTTCAGCTCTTATTAAGCTTTTGTTACAACACAAGAGAGGAATTTATGTCGATATTTACTTCAAAACGGTATTAATAGGAAAAACCCCTGCAAATAAGTATTAAACGACGTTTACACCTACAAATGACATTTGTATAGAAAAGTCACCAAAATAAGCATTTTTAGGAATTTTAGGCAATTTTCCTTAAGTTTCGGTCTTTAATAATATTATTCCTATTTTTAAAATTACATTTTTAACTAGATATACTGTTGGAATAAATCTTAAGCATCGTAGGTTCAAAGACAAAGATTTTTAATAAATTAACTACGTGGTCAAGGAATGTCCATAAGATTTTTCATAATTGTGTTTAAGTAAATTAATAACAATAATAAACAAAATATTGCCCTTTAGTGAATATTGTTGTTGTAATTTATGCCTCTAGAGTCTGAGAATAGAAAATGTTAAATGTGCGCAGTTGATAATTTTAATTTCTGATCAAGCAATATAATATTAAATAAAGCGTCACATTTGCTATCAATTGAAAATTGGGGCTTCAAAGTTGTGTATGAACAGTCAAGAATTATGGATTGGATGCCATATATATTTTTTAATTTGTTTGTAATTATATGGAAATTTCAGAAATAAAATGCCATTTTGAGGAAAATAATGTTCTTGATAGATTTTTAGGTGTTTAGGTATGTAGGCCCTGTAGCGATTGAAAATGTGCTTCTACAGTTTTCAAGCTTTGGACTTTATCTTTAATTTTAATATTACTTACTGTTTGTCCAAATACATGATCAAGATCACATGCATGGTATACTTTTTGGTTTCTATTTATGAAGTGGAAATTATTTTTTAACTAAGTGTCATGTCATAGGGATATGGTGGTGTTTCAAATTCAGTCTTAGTACATTCTCTTTCGCCATAAAGTAAGCAATACCTTCCACCATAAATAACACGTTTTCAAGCTTTCCACAAGTTAAGTTAAGTAAAATTCTTCTTTTGTTAAAATATGTCTCGAACTCACGACATATCTTCTTCATGATCTACAAATGTTCATCGACTTTCCATCTAGGCTAAATTCTGGTAATGATGTTCTTCTTTTAGATGACGTACACATCTTTATTATATTAAATATGTTAACATACCTTCATATTTATTATGTGTCCATAAAATGGTCATTAGAGTACATCGTAATTAATTTTTAACTAGCTTTATGTGAAAATATTTAATTCTTAGTTAGAAATCCTGATTCTATTAAAATTATGTAAATAAAAGGCATTTTTGACTTTTAAGGGTTTCTGGCTATTTTTCTATTAGTTCGTAGCATTTTACTTCTGATATATGTCACAATAGTTCCATCTCATTGGATTTAAGATATTTTTAAGCCATTGTTGAGGATTTTTTGTAATTGCTTCAATGATTTTGAAGTGTTACTGACCCAGAGGTTACATTTGGACATATATTTTTCCCAATGAGGTTCGACAGATTGTATTTTCGAGTAACTACGATTCTAGTTGAGGAAGTCCAATTACATAAAGATTTCTGAATATCACCGCAATGTTCATCGAAATATTGCAGAATACTGATTTTTGCGACATTGAGAAAGCATGTAAAATGGGAGCTCGTTAATTTGTGTTTCAATCATTTAAAAGCCGTTAAATTAATGCAGAAAAACTAGCCCCTTACCTAAGAGACCAAAAGACAATTAGGTTTTTATTAGTTATTGCAATTGCCCGATAATGATAAACGAAGCTAAGAAGCTTTGCACTTCACTAGTTTATTAACTAACTGGAGTTCTCCCAATTGCATCACCTGCGGTGCAAGTGCGGTCTAGCTTTTACGGAAAAACAGTTCCACATTAGGGATTCTTGAGAGTCGAAATACTAGTTAGTTGTTGCTTGTTTAATTAAATAAACCAAATAAGTTACATATTAAATCTTAAATAGCAATATATAAATATAGTTATTCACCTATGAATTTGTTAAATGTCTATGTATTATTTACGTTAGCAGCAGCCACTTCGTTGAATACAAAGTGTATACGTAAACTTCGAATGACTTGTACTGTACGTTATAACATTTTGTGTTATCGTATACGATAAGTAACATAGAATAAGGTATTTACCACTTATTTAAATGTTCTAATTCTGTTGACTGTAATTTTTACAAGCTACTATGTGCATTGATAAGATTTATGAATTGCGACGCTAATTATACGGAATGTTCGTAAATTGAACGTTATTAAATCGACAATTACCTGTATAATTTTTAAACGAGTCTTCAGCCTTACATATCTCAAGTACTTGCATAAAAATAGTTTAAACTTATTTCTTCATTTTTGCAAGCGTTGTTCATTAACTTCTGTATTTTGTAATGATGAAATTCAGAACAATAAATCTATTGGAAACATGGAGCGCTATCATGTCTGGAGTAGTAAGATATATTCGAGCAATATTAAAATAAAAGAAGGTTATTACTAAATTTTTGAAAAACAATGTAAGGTGACGCCTTAACCACAGAACTAATTTTTGTAATCTTTCTTAAACGATTCGTTTTGTTACATTTATTTCCTTATTCAGGATTTAATAATCAATTATCCACGATTTTTAGTTTTTTTACCTTATAGCTATTTATGTAATCAAAGACAGTAAGCTTCCTAAAAGTACCCATCTAAATAATATCTTGTAACGGTCACCACGTTCTAGACTGCCTACAGCTGGTCTATTCTTGTAATTTGTAATAATGTAATTTTAGTAGTAAGCAAATGTAAATGTATATAAAGACTGAGATTTAATAATAAAACAATCAGCATTAAGTGTTTGATTCATTAACATCGAGGTACTACCTCTCCAAGCCTATAATTTTGGGGTGTGAGGCTGCACTCCAGGCAGTTACCAAATTATAACGTCCTCTGAGTGGCATGACCCTTGCAATGAAATATATATTGCAGTCTCAACTGTATGCTCAGAATTAGAGGAGCGGAACCAGCGCAAATAACCGAAACTTGCCAGACTCCAGGCAATTCTGTTCATGGATGGTCTTCAACCTTCCCTCTCTCAAACTGAATTTCTATCTTAGAGGTTTCCCAGTGCTGATGTAACGTATCATATGTTGAAATAAAACATACTTAGGGGTAAGGTATGCATCATATAATCAGTGTCATTTCATGTTCTAGACTTTATTATTTTATTTGTGATGTAAGCTAATTTTTAATGTAATGACAGTGACAGCAATATAAAGTTAATAACTTCTAAAGTAGACACTGATGGCCAATATCTTCAGCTTTTTGTTTAAACATATGGTATAAAATATGCATAAAATAGGAAGCGACTTGGTAAGATTCAATGCGCGTTTATCATATAAATTCATATGTACAGGACTGAAAATAAATTAATGAGTTAGCTAATCGAGCATGTGTTTGAGTTTGTTAGTTTTATTACACAATTTAGTTCTGCGTTCCCAATCGTCAAATTTTATTTAAACAAATTTACTATCGATTTTTAATATTTGAAACGAATATATCCCTTGTTTGTGGTGCTTATTTTCATACTTAAGAGATATGCAAGTGGTTTTTTCTGTTTTTTTATTGCAAATTATATTTAACAGGTGTATTTACTATTTAATATAATCGAAAGTTCGTGAAGTTAGTCCAGTACAGTGAACGAGATGTAAAGTTTGACTGCATGTATACTGCGATAAATGCAACATTCAAGTCTGTTCACAGGATGAGGGGATTCCAACTTCAAAGCAGCGTTCACTGGCATTTTTTAAGTGTAGTATTAGTCGCGGGCCGCCCAAGATTGAGGACGGATGTGCATGCGGCTCTTCTAAGTACGTTGTGCGAAAGTCGCCCAAAGGCGTAATAAATCGCAGCGGAGTGAAGCCGGCAGCATTTTAATTTGCAGCTACAAGTTTTGGGTGCTCAAGCTTACATTTACGTCCTCAATAAACGCCATTTATATAGTGTAGACTTGAAGGCTCAAATATCAAGATGCATTTGTGGCGTCAGCCGTTGTGAAGACGTCCAACACAGCGATAAAATAAACCAGAAACTTCCGGTGTGAAGTTCCCCGCATCACGCCATGCAGTATTTGGATGAAGCAACGTGTTTGATTCAAGGGCACCTAGCAAGTCTACGAAACCACTTCTAGGACTGTTTGTAGTTCAACGCGATAAGTTTTGCGTACCGCTGTGAGAAGCTTTTGTGAACGCGATGGGATGTGTTTACGTGTGCAAATCGTGCTCGACTTTCGTGTATGAAAGCGCAAATAGGGTCGGTCCCAAGCCAGGGCCGCATTTTAAGACATTTTCGTTTTTTAATGACAATTGTTTCAACGTTATTTTTGATGATGTTTTACGTCGCTTATGTATGTTTTTAACGTACATGCCCCAGCTATCTCGCACATAGGGGTT
The DNA here is from genome assembly GCA_940337035.1 of Agriotes lineatus. Taxonomy (NCBI): domain Eukaryota; kingdom Metazoa; phylum Arthropoda; class Insecta; order Coleoptera; family Elateridae; genus Agriotes; species Agriotes lineatus. Next base: position 102,715,567 of record OW679199.1, read on the forward strand.
TTAGGAGTTAATCCTAATTTTTTAAATTTACTTTCTGTTTTTTATGTTTTGTGGAGTTAATAGATTGTGTAAAAAATGGCTTTTTTGTGCATTTTTTGAAGTTAGTTTCAGCCAGAGAACACAGCAGGGAGGGAACAAGTTTCTGTTTTTTTGGCAAATAGTGTTCTGGCATAGCCATGAACTGGAATATTCTAGAGTTTCATGTTCACTTAGCTAGCCAAGTAAACGCAAAGAGTAACTAATTATTCAAATATTAAGGCTTGGAGACGTCGTGTGAGGAGCTAAACATCACGTACCTACTTACTATTACATATAGCTCTACAGAAATATATTTTTCTTCAGAAATATTTTTAAAAATCCAGAACTGTCTAATTTTGTTTTTAATTTTTATTCAAGTAAAATTTCCATTAAAATATTTAATCGCAAAACTCAAAAATGTAGGCCACGTTTAATTATTAACTATTTTCATATTTGAAGCATTCTAAAATATTTTTGTTTTGTTTTTTATATGTCGATAGTATACTCTGTTTATAGGGAATTAGTAAATATAATTACATTTGAAGGAAAATTAGTTGAAAGAAAGTGATGAGAGTGAGAACTATTGAACAGTATCCTTCGTGATTTCCTATGAAAAGGATATGGTTTGTAGAAAATGTCATCTAAAAACGCAAAGTACATTAGTTTTTACAATAAAAAACTTATTGATAACAACAAAGAAACCGCATAGAAGCAAATTTCCAGCAAATACATCTTGAAGGCGCTCTAGACATAAATGAGTAATCGGGATTAGAAAGCTGGAAACTTGCGTGCGTATTATACATCTTATTAGGTCCATCTTCAATAAAACGGACCTCATATTCATCAGTTAACTCGAATATACTTGTCATAATTACTGTAAAAATTTCTTAGAAAATAGAAAACGGTCCTGTAAAATAAGTGTGAAAATCGCAGGTCGCATTTGAAAAGAAAGTAATGCGGGCGACGTGTGTCGAACTCTGTATGTGGGTCTCCATGTCATGCTCACCGCAGGGTCAGGTGAATAACACACCTACGTCGTGGTGAAACTGCTGCTTTGTGACTCTCTTCTACGAATACCAACGCTGAGTAATGCGATTATGGCCACATCTCTCCGGAATTTCGCCGTAAATCACTCTTCCTTGGTAGTGTGTCTAATTTGTAACTGTTGTATTTTTCATGTTAAGTATTTGTGTGCTCAAGATGTTAAATTATACGCTGCTGTTTACTTAACGCATCTGATTCACTCTTTAAGTAGAATGAGTTTAAATTAGGATTTTTCAAGAACAAGTATCTATAGACTTGTTTAGAAGGATTGATATGGCAGGTCAAGCATACATTTTTCATATTTTGTTCGTGAAAATGTGGTCACTAGAAATTAAGTAAGACATGTAAATGCTGGTGAATAAGATTTAATAAATAGAACACATAATAAAGAAGATAAACAGCCACTTGGCTTAATAGCCTAACCTCATGTATAAAGATTTTATGACGACATGGCACTAACTGCACAGTCACTCAAGGGAGACTTCAATGCTACGGCAGAACAGTGGCAAGATGAAGTACGAACTTATTAAAGTCAGGCTTGCAATAAGCGAGTTCCAGGATTCATTTTGAGCCGGTGACCATTCGACATTGGGATACAATTATCGGCGTTTTTTCTGAAGATTGGCTTGTGAGTTAGAGTAACAAGACTACACACAAATTATACAATGAAGTTAAATGTGCAGTATACTTGAACGCGAAAAAGCGTAATGTAGGTCGCATGTGGTCCATTACATTAGTTGCACCTCCGTATGGTGTAAATTGACCTCAACACCGAAAGATAAAATAGATAACCAATTATGAACAAAATAATAATCGAAAGCTGCTGAACAATTTTACAACAGAAGGCTGCCACGTAACGGCCAGAACAAAAATTTCCAATAGATACAAAACCAGAACTATCAAAATGGTTCAAAAAAGTATCACCACCTCTAATAGATGTAAAAAATGTTTTTCTTAATATACTACACCTTTATCAAATTGCATTCGTTTTTAGTATTAAAGATTTTCTGTCTTTAGTATATATGCGAGAAGTAAATATCGTGGTGAAACAAATTGCATGAAGAACATGCACCGTATATGAAAGAATAGATGATGAAAGGGAAGCCAAGAGTTCGTATTATTTTCGAGTGAGATAGAATAAGAACAGTCTGAATGACATACGTATATTGATATTTATAATACATATCAGAATGCTTAAATTAAAATCGATTATATGTAATATGTGTACATAAATTAATAAACAAGAACTGTCTGTGGGTTAGTGGATCCCTTATGAGCGCATATTAGGTTAGACATCCAACTTAGCGTCTTTCGTGAACGTGCTTTCTGATAACTTGCGTCCGGGAGGCACAAGCGCTGCCGACTTGTTTTGCAGGCACTCGAGTCCTGTTCTCGGGGATCCTCCAGCAGTCTATAAGATTGCCTGCAACTGCCGTAAACCCTTTATCTTGCTGAAACGGAAAGCTTCTTTGTCAATCAAGTCGAATTTCTGCCTATTTACGGTGCCGGTGGCAAGCCAACGTTTCTCTTTACTCTGAATATGGGCGGCTCGCGTAGGCCGTTGTATTTAGCTATCAAGCTGCTATCTAAAGGTCCGCTTCGGACTGCAGGATAGGGCACCACGTGTCCTTAACTCAATGAAAAAGACAATAGCGTCTCCCTATCGGGCTATGACGACGTGGGACTTTAGATCACACCACCAGGTGCTTTTCTAGTTGCAGAAGGTGGAATAGTCGCTTCCCGTAGAGTAGGGATTAGATGCTACGGAAATGCTCACCACCGATAGCGACTGTGTGTGCACTGTGCAAACAGGGATTGTAAGAAAATTCATCACATTACCGATGGCGGCTAGGTAAGTTAGTCTGGCCAGGTATTTAGGAGGGTTTTCAGGAAAAGATCTGGAGTCGGAACTATTTTTCTTGGGCTAAACACATAGCTTTTATACCCTTCTCGCGGACTATCGCTCGACTATCTTCCAATGGGGCCTGGTGGGGCTGCGTGATAGGGGTTCGTTCGGTAGATTCGCGCATGAGGAAGCTTTTGCGTTGGAGGATCGAACATAAATTGTGGTTGGAGTTGGCGACGTTCAAATTGGAACGCACTAATTGTGTTTTCAATTCAAACAGGACTGATGCTGACGTCACAAATGTATGCTGTGAAACCAGGCCAGATAGGCTAAAATAAAACAAATACCGAGAGCAACAGAAATCGATATCGTAAGAAAGGTAGTTGCAAACACAAGACTGGACCGAGTTAGAAATAAAGACATAAGAAAAGAATGTGGAAAACAAGCAATAGACGACTGGACAAGAACAAGACGAGAAAAGTGGAATAACTATATATCAAAGATGGGTAACTCTAGAAAGGTTAGAATAAAGACAGACATGTCTTCTAAAGGAAAATAAGTATAGGCACGCCCTGCAAGAGGTGGAAAGACTATCTACCTGGAAGAAACAGGCCCTAGGATTAAGTAAAAGTAGAATTAAGAGAAGAAATACGTGTTTCAAATCAAGCAAAAATGAAATGTTATCCCTCTTGTACACTTAATCCTGGGACATACTGTATTATCGAAATAAAAGTTGAACACTGTAACGCCCCGTTTAATTTTGGCGTCCCTTGTGAAGTGCACCATCAATTTCGATTCCGCATATCTAATTCAAGCAGCCACGCTTGCACATCTTTTGTGCGAACGTCGCGCGAAGAAAATTTTATTTTCCAAAATGCGCAACCCTGGATAAGGGCGTACCTGGATTTAGTATTACGAGTTGCTTTTTCTGATACCAGCCTTATGCTGAGGCGGCTGAGCAGCGGGATCTACCAATACTTATTATAGGGATTTTATATTCCTGATTCCGGAAGTAGGCTATACATTTTTACTACGAATTTGTTTCATGCGAACACTTTGTTAAGGCCCGCTCTCCAACTTAGGGAGGTACTTTTATTTTAATAGTTTCTGTACTAATCAAGTCGTAATTAGGAATCTATATTCCTGTGCAATATTTTCGGAAGTCACTCGCTGAGTGTACAATTGCTACACGTGCTCCCAAGCCAAGTTTACTTTCCGCAACATTTTCGACCAAGGAATGCCTGCGTTAACTCAAGCTGTCTTCACATATGCTTACTGCCTCTGCGAACACCATAAAGGAACTCCCTATTAAATAGCAGTAAGTGCATACTATTTTGCATAATTCAGCGGTTTGTTTTTGTCGATAAAGGCAGCTTTGCCGGCTATAAATTTTACGCGGTGATAAACAAAGGCCTTTGGAATAATCTCGCACGGGATCATGTAACTTCATTCGCTTTTATCAGACGCTATTACGTTATCATATAAGGAACTGCTAAAAATCGCATACAGTGTGTATGCTGTAATACCATCGCTGAGCGTAGTGCGACCTGGAACGCCCGGCATATTCAATTACCATTTTGCAAGCCGGCGCACATGCGTTCTTTTATCATAATTAATTGCTGGAATGTTCGCATATCATTCTAGATGTCGATTTTTAGTAATTTTATTATCAACTGTGACATTATTGTATATGAATCGCTGAAAGTTAATGATAGCCGTCGGCGCATGTGACGTCACTTACTGGTGTATTCTCATTTCAATCTTTCTCTAGCTAGATTTGTGTTTATGTTGTGTATAACGACTGGCTTCCATTTGTATAAAATTTTGAACCACTGCTTAGTTCTTATTAACGCCATATTATGCTGAGGCTTAGAGCTATCTAGGGCAGTGCTACCCTTCGTTTAAGGGTGGTCCAACACGCTATGCGATACCTAAAGGTGAATAAACCACTAGAACCAGGACATCAGTGCTGAGGTTCTCCAAAATCTGGATGATGAAGGAGTGGGTATAATCACATAATGCTCGATATGTGTAAAAAAAATTCGCGCACAGGCATTTAGTCAAATGTTGCAAAATTGTTGTCTAGAAGTAGACACTCGACAAACAAGCAGAATTCGTAAAGCAGAGGGATAAGAGATCACATCTTTGACATTGTGGCATTGTGGAAAAATACCCCAAAACAGCATGAATAGTCAAACGTGACAAAAACGTTTCAGACATTATGATATTACTCTACTTTACTGGCTATAAGAAGACAAAGACTAAATTTGTCTTCAATATTGTTCAATTGCGAACTTATAATGAGACTAGCTTCAGAGAAGTTTAGAAGTGTTGTGTCAACAAAAGGCAGGAAACTGAATGCTACTACTACTCTATTGGTTGAAAACGTTCCGAACTTCTAGATATGATCAATATGGTTGCACATAAATTTGGAAAAAAACTAAGACAACGATTCACGTAATATACCCCAATGTCAAGACTTACCACCACAAATTGAAGTATTTCATTAGATTCTAACCAGGGTGGGTCAGAAAGATATGAAGTGTCGATAATAGCTGTTCGTAGCGCAAGGGCCAATTTTAAGAAGATATGATCAAGCAGATTATAAAAATATGGAGATGCAGCTTATGACAACTTTGGTGTTCTCTGTTGTGTTTTGTACGATGCTAAATCATGGACGATAAACGCATTAAATAGACAAAAACGAAAAGATCTCTTATACGGCAAAAATGTAACCGAGCGATTTTTAATAAGCGTAAATTGGGTATTCGCGACAGGCTATTGACAATTTGCTGGGTATGTGACAGTACGTCATGAAAAATTAGTTGTCCAAGGAGACATACGTAGAAGAAAGGCAACCAAAGACAGAACACTACTTAGAAGAAGACCGGCTTAAATCATAAAGCATATAGTAGAAACAGTTTGCATATGATCACGATTACTCAGCAATAAGGATAACCAGTAAAAGAAGACGAAAAAACTAAGTCAACATAGCTAGATAACCAGACTCAACTAATCTAAAGCTTGAACAAAGCTATGATGGATGCAGTTCGATTTTTTTTTTGCACTCAGAAATATGTAACAATATATAGAGTGGGAGAAGGTTTTGGTTAATTTCCTAGTGCAGTGTTTTCAAGGTTGCATCTAAAGGAAGTACCAAGTTAGTTCTATCTTCGCTGCATTCAAAGATGGAAAGTTAGCACGTACAATGCTGCGTCTGGACAGCGTTTTGATGTCGCGGCCTAGTCAACTTTTACGTTCGCCTAATTAAAAATTCCAGCGGGTCAAACTAATAAGGTGCTAATTATTCGGTTATTGATTGGCGCAGCGATATTCCGCGAATGGAGAAATTCTAGAAATCTGCATTAATTGGGTTTTACGATGTGTGTTGACCCCGGATCAGCGACCTACTTCAGACCATCTTCCGGGCTCTGGATTGCCCGGCCTTCGCATTCGCACCTCGATAGGTGCATAACTAGCATACCTTGCCACCTGCTTTGTTATGGTGACGTCACGCATTCCGAGGAGGCAATTCGGAGTCCAGTCGATCTGAATTTCCAAGAGGAATTCCTTGTCAGCCCATCGATACCGTTGTGGGCGCGGAAGTGGACCGGAGTTAGATAATGGGAAGCGGAAAATCGGATAAAACCCAACCGTTGCATGTCGACGTTAAAAGGAAAATTATCGGTTCCAGTAAATTGTAGGATACGCTCCAATAACATATCTTAAACGTAACAGGAACAAATGTTGGAAATCAGGGGAAACGTTGTGGTTCAGATGAAACATAATAGAAGTGCAATCATCTTCGACTGTAAAACGAATGGCTGGCAGTTGGCTTCTATTGAATGTACTAAGTGAGTGTAACTTGCAATCGTATTAACCATACCCGTAACAAAATTTGAAACGAAATTAGTAACAGTCATCCCTTAAATAATCTATGGATGGTAAAAGGGTAACGCTATGTTGACGTTATTGGAAAGCTCTAGTATTTACGATATTACAACCAGTAACTTTAAGTAAATTTTTATGAACACTTATAACATAGTAGTTTAGCTATAAACTAAAACCGCTATTAGTATAATACGTATGTTGTGTTAAGTACCACGTTCTAGACTAGCAAAGCTGTTGAGAATGATGAACAGTGTAAAGCTTCGTACGAAGTTTCTTAGAGTGTTATGCAGCGGGCGGTTTTTTTCGATAGACCCGTCGTCATAGAGGCAGTCTTGTTTTTGCACGAAAATAATCATTGGTCACCGGAAATCTGAGGTAAGCCACTTTTCCGAATAGTTCTGCGAGGGTTAAGACGCGCACTGCGAAATCTTAGTTCAAAACACATTATAAGAGGGCGCCACATAAGCTATTTTATTTTCTGATTTTTACCCAAAATATAGCAAAGTAAGGAAACCTAAATTTATTTTCTTAAAGAGAAGACATTATTCAATAAATTCCACTAGTTCGATTTATGATTTGTTCATGATTTTTTGCCGTTATTGGCATCTAGAATTGTAAAATTATTGGTAATATATTAGATTCTAACATAATGGAATTTATTCACCTTGTAGTTCAGTAAGTTCTTCTAAAATATAACACCATTATTGCAAGTAACAAATACAAAAACCAGAAAATAAGTTTTTTTAAACGGCCTCCGCCATGTTTGTTGAACGAATTTATGAGTAAAAGTTCAGCTATAATATCACAGATGGCGCATACAAGGTCAGTGTTCTAAGGTCACTAAATCACGTTAGACCTTAAATCACGTTAGCTACGCTAACACAGGTAGGGAAACTTGGAGTTATTTATGTCAAACCAAACTCGTTTTTGTCAGTGGCGTACCCAATCAGTATATAGGTTATAATAGAAATAAATTGAAGTTGTGTAACGTGAACGCAATAAATAAATATTACATAACAAATTATTTGTGAACGTTTTCCAGTTTAAAAACATTAATTTTCACAAATATAAAGCTTTAGCGAATATTGTGTACCTCTCACCGCATTCCAATACTTCGGCACCTCACATACACGTAAATGATGCATATCGTCTAGTGGTCTATTTATTTCTTTCAACCACTTCTGCCGTTTTATGCTATTTCTTGGTCCTTAATTTGCAATAAGTAATTCATTAAAAACTATTGCTAAATATTGCAGTTTAAATTACCTTCAGGAACTTGAAACAGCGTGTACCTTTTTATGCTGTTGTTCAGGCAACCTTTAACGCAGCAAATGAAAACCATAATGCTATTAAATATAAATACGTTTTGACAAAATTCGTCGGGAGAACTAGGGAACCCGAGATCACAATCATCTCTTTAGCTCATAATTTAGGCAAATGATTTGTAATCGTGAAAAATTACCTTTGATATTTCTTCAGATCTTCAAGTTTCAGGGTCAGTAGACGAAAAACATTTCAAATTGCGGTTAAAAACGATCATCTGTCTAACTTACAACCTAAAGAAAGGATTATGGCATCGCATTCGAAGGATATACCTATTAATAATAAGAAAAATTATTTATGCCCTTAGTAGCGCCTATGATAAATTTGACATTGACAAACTCGTTTTTTGAACCTGTCAAATGGTGTTTCCCTACCTGTGTTAGCGTAGCTAACGTGATTAGCTAACGTGATTTAGTGACCTTACAGTGTTCACTCATTCCTGAAATCGTTTCTTGCTGCGAAAATGCAGTGGCAACAACCAACCTTCATATGTCTAAGGGTCCAAGAGAGCGTCACAAATCAAAGGTTGACAGCGGGGGGTAAAGAGATTAAGATAAGCAGCAACCATACTCTCGAACAGCAAGTTCAGCAGGTACTTTTTCGTTACCACGCCATCGCCAGAGAAATTTTACATAAAACAAGTAGCAGCAAAACATTCATTTTTCGACATGGCCAAACAATTTTTTTGCAATTACCTAAATACCTATTTTCTATCCATCTATTGATCATTTCCATTGATTAAAATTATTTCATACATACAGGGTGTTTTTAATAGTTATACAGATATTTTAAGAGGAGGTAGTTTCCTAGAAAGAGTAGTTTAATGTTTTAAGAATAAAGTTAGAGTCACTGCTCACTGAAGTTATTAAAAAAAATAATATAATACTATAATAACAATGAATTAATTACTAATATAAGAAAAACACAAAAAGTGATAAAATAAATATTTTTTCTATTATCTAATTATTTAAATCGGAAAATTTTATATCTCTAATTGACAAATTTCGTTTAATTCTTGAATGCAGAAATTCATTAGAACATGTAATTGGATAAAGAAAAATCTCCTCATTTAGACAACTGTAAAAGAACATTTACAGGATTTTTGTAACAGTAATTCATTAAAAGGGCTAGATTAAAGTTTCAAGAAGCAATTTAAATAGATAGTAATTAGAATTGAAAAATATTCCTCCTAAAACGCACCTTCCATAAAAAACGAAAATATTATGCAAACATACTACTTTTCGGTAAATAATAAAAATTCAAAGGAGTAATTAATATTTTATATTATTTTTCCCAATTACAAATTTTTAAAGTGTCCACATAAAAAAATTTGAGCTTTAATATTAAGTCTTTGTATGTGAAATTTTGAAAAATATTTTAAAAGTTGAAAAATCCATTTTTAGCTAAAGTTAAAAAATAGGTGTTTTCTGGCCTTGATATTGTTCAGTTAGCTAAAAATAACACTAAAAAATCGCATTGAAGTCTTATCTTATTTGCGAAAAATAGCTCATTTTGGATTTTGACAATTTCGAAAAATAGTCGCTGTAATCAGCTACTAGCAAATAGTCAGTGTAATTTTGATGCTATTGGTCGATTTGTAACTGTGGTCTCATTGTGTATGAATTAGTCAGCATATTTCCACAGTTTATATTATTGTAGCGCGACGTTTCGGAAGCTAATTCTGCTTCCCTCATCAGGCGTAGTCTTGAGAAGGACTGATTTCGCACTTGGAGTTGGTTTTTAACTGCACAAGTACTTGACAAACTATGTTTATACGTAAATGTTAAAATTTGACATTTGATTTTGAATGATATCGAACCTGAAACCTTTCCATTTGTAAGTTGGATGCCTTACCATTACCACTGAGTCCCCGGGGGATCTGATATATGTAGTTTAGAACTTATCTATATATATGCTTCCCTTTTTGATTGTGACTCGCGCTACAATAATATAAACTGTGGAAATAGGCCGACTAATTCATACACAGTACCTAGACCTTTTGTCGAATAAAAATAAACTTACAGCTAATAAAGTGAAATTGGTATTTAACAACAGTTTTAATACTACCGCATTTGAAATTGGCATGTGAAAGTTACAAGCTTTTGTCTTCAACAGGCTATTTCAGAAAACGTTTTATTTTTTTACTAACATTTTTATTTACTCTATTTAAGTACATCCATATTCCGTTATTCATATAGTAGCTAAGTACGTTCAACTTCGGATCGGTCCTAAAACCCTCAGGCAATTCTATTCTTTGTCTGAGGTAAAACCCGAAACTACAGCCCCCACAGTCTCTAAACCTGCACATTTATTTTGCATAGCAAAATTCTTAGAACTCCAACGATCGCCGCGCCAACTATAGTTTGGTAGTTAAAAATGGAATAATATTTGCTTTATTTGCTAGCACTACTAGCTCTGCCCTCTATGAAGGCCAGCTGCAGTCCATAGCGGAGTCTTGAATCAGAGATTTGTCCCCGCCACTAAAGGCACGCTCTTAATGCCCAGTTATGAATATCTCTAGAACTCTTCATTTTCCCCTATTTACTTCTTTTCTACGTTTTGGAATTCGTCATTTGAGATAGCTGCACGAGCCGGCGAGTGAAAGATGATCGATGTAGGCGTTTTCTAATTTCATGTGCTTATGGACGCGGCTTGCGCGTCCCAACTAAAAATTCCTGAGTTTGCCGATTTGCACCCCCCAGTAAAAACTGTTTAATATGAGCTTTGAACATTCCCCTGGTGCCCTTATTAATTAACTTACCATTGCTTGTATTACTTCGTAACCTAATTAAACAACTTTTTATGCTCACCGGCAATCGGTTCGATTTAGTACTTTTAATACAAACCCAGTTACATATTCGTAAATACGTGTCAAGTTTACTAAAATGGCTGAAAACAAATGACAAAGACGAATATTTTTTTAGAAAATGGACAACAGTTATTCCTAATGTTGACTGTATTTTCATCAATTATATAAATAAAAACTTAAAAGACTATGGAACATCCTGAAAAGTATTGTCAAAGTTAAAAAGAACGAAGACCTATTTACAAGTTTTGAAGAATATAAACGTGGAACTAACGTTTAAATATTTACGAATATAATCACACTATATCGAATTGAATGTCAGACGGCGCCATAGAAAGAAATTGTCTAAGCAAATATACGTAATAATATATATTTTACCCTATAATTCAATCTTGTGCTATACCAAATCTTTAAAATATGTATTTTAGTGGGTTTCTGAAGTGCATAGCATCAAAAAGTCATGTGTCCCTACACGTCGACCTACTTGCAAGCCAAAGAACCATGCGTTTCCAATTTTTATTTTTATAGAGTTTCAATACTTTCACGTATACAGTTATAGCAAATACAAAACAAATCAACAAACGGAAACATATGATATATAAAATAATCTATTATTTTACATAATTCTTGAGTTAATTTTAGTGACAAATCGGTAAAAGGAGAATATTAATTAATGGGCGCACGGTTCTATAACGTGAAGTAGCATACCTCAATAGAACCACTCAAGGCAGCTACGCTGCGGTAGGATGATCGTGTGTCGTTGGCAAAGGGTACATATACCGAAGAAAAGAAAATCATATAGATAATAATAATGGTTATATTTAATATGTTAAGTATATGTCTCAACAACGAAATAGCACAGGTGCGTACACACGTATGTGAAATATTGTAGTTAAAGGTTGCGTCGTAATCTGACAAATTGATAATATAAAGCGAGTTTATAATAGAAAAATCACAATTATTAAGGTTTCTTGCAACTTAGACACATAGTATGAGCGTCGTCTCCAACACACACTGCACCAGGTTGGGTGTAAGTAAGCAGATGATAACCTCACCAAACGTGAAAAATCGACCAGTATCTATCATGAATTCAAATATACGATGAAGAGAAATTTTTTGTGGCGTAGCTCGCCGGAAAAAAATATTCGTTAAGGGCTTTAACGTTAAACGATTAAACTACACCCACCCCTTAGTGGGCGTTAGGGCTTATAAGTCGTAAATGTAAAATTCCAACGCGCCATGCTTCCCAGAACAAAAATCACGAACGCGTCGCTAACATGATGTACATAAATTAAAAGGCGGAATAAAGTCTAGGAGTGGAGTCTATGGCGCCACAAGTCATACAAGCTATAAATTTAGCATATCAAAATTAGTGAAAAATGGAGGTAAATCTCATATTTTGTGTGCATGCAGATGCTTGGGTTTTTAGGCGTGTGTAACGTTGTCAGTACTTTTATAAATTCATTTTGAAGAGATTTCGTACAAGAATTGTTGTCTACAATGATAGATTTAGTAACAAGACTTGATAACTGAAAATACTTTGCCCACCATGCTACACTACAATTGATATTTAATGTAGCAAAACGTAGTTTTTAAATGAATACGGGTCGCTTAAGAAATAAAGAGAAAACGCACAACCTAATAGGGCAAGTTTGCGAATTAAGTAGTCCACATCTTATTTTCAAACAGGAAGCACAAAAATATGTCCCGTTGATCAAAAGCCCCACAAACACCTAGGGCATATATGATTTAAGCGGACAAATCAGTACCCAATTAAGAAAGTGTCCAGACCGAGTTTGCAATAATTAATAACACAGCTCTAATTCTCAAATATAAATTGCCAATACTGACATTAACAGCTGCAGCCATCGATTTTTCGAAGTCTAGAGTTTACTATATATGCAAATGAGGAATTTTAACTGAAAGATTTATTTAAAACGTGATCTAACAAATTCTATTGGTAGCGACTTGAATGCAGTCATTTGAAAAATTAATATTTCATAGGCAGTTGATAACCGTTGAGTCTACAAACTAGAGCCATTGAGAAGAAAATCACCATAAGGAAGTGCGCGGTAAGGTGCATGTTCTGTTATTCTAACAATAATTCAGTGTTGTATAATGATGCAGATGTATGAATTGTCCCTTACTGATTACAGTTATTATATAAGGTGCAGATGGTGTCAACGTAATTGTTGGATAAATTACCCACTGTGTGCACTAGAACAGTAATCAGGAAGTAATGGGTTGACTTCTGAAACTTCTATTTTCGCAAGGACAATTCATTGAATAAGATTGCAGAAACGATGAGCTTGTCGTCTTGATCTTTGAGTTGGAGAAACTCATATATGCGTAGGTATCTCTATTCCATAACAATATGAACAACTAGGATCATAATTTTCCATTGGCAAACGCACAAAACCGCGCCTTCGAACAATGCCAAAAACTGATTATCCAAAAATGCATACCATAAACAAACGTAACATGTTCCAGTCGACCTACTTTTACGAAATTTGCATAAGTTAATGCTCTTGAAAATGACTAACCAGGTAGCTGCAGCAAGGCCAAGGTGTCGGGCAAAGGTAGGTCAAATGTCCTGCCGGGTTAATGTATACAGGAACGGTGAAAAATTTTATAACTATGTAACTATTAATATACGAAACAATCGGAGAGTAGTTAATTGCTGGACATTAATTTTATCCTAATTAGAATTTCAAAGTTGGTATCAGAATAAAATAGTTTTTTAGAAAACATGTTAATAGCACACGACTGCATGGTAATGATAAATCTTTAGTAAGATAAGACACTTCTGCTTATTTGTTTAAAATAATTTTATTAACTGTAAATATCAGATATCTCAGAAGAGAAATTTTGAATAGAAAGTTGCAGCTGCGAAAATTAAAAAATACGGAACGCTTATAAATCAGGGTAATCTAAAGATTACCATTGAGTGAAAAATGTAAGATCAGTAAATAGGATCATACGAAGATAAGGTTTTGCAATGTTTTGCTTATTTCTGGATATGTGAAATAAATAATCTTTATATAACAATTATTTGTTATCAAAATTTCTTTTACTTAAGCTTGCACAAAGCTTTATTCCTCGATATGTCAGATTAACTTAACTCAAGATATGTTATATTTATTATTTATCCGGGGTATTAAAGACGTACGGTTAATTCAATCTCCAAAACAAAGTCAGTTAATAAATTATTCAAACACGAAACTCGTTACTTAAGTGAAGAAATGCATTCATTAATATTCTGATTTTAAAATTACGTTTTGTATTCAAACCTGATATCGGTCTTAGATTTCTTTTATCTAAAACGTAAGCTGACAGTCCATCCAAACATTTCACTTAACTGCTCTTATGGATATTACAACTTAACTCACCTCAGGTAATTACTGATCAGAGATTATTTTTTTCCTTCTTAAAAAGATATCCCACACTGTAGACCTGTATATTTCAGAATTAGATAACAGCAATTATGCAGATCTCCGCTACATCCAATCGATTAACTCCAACCAGCGTCGTCATTTATATGCCTCACATCCGTCCATGTCAACTCAACATTCCATTCCTTGGTATAGTTCAATAATAACAAATTCTTCTACTTCAAAGTGGTATTATATTCGTAAATTATTCAATCCACCGTGATCGAAAGCCATGCAGTCGTTTTTAACTCAGTGTTGGATATAATCCACTCTCAGTTTTTCCAGCATTCTCTGTTTTAAACTACTTGGTACCAAATTAAACACCACATTCTTTTAATGTCAATCAATTTTTATTGTAGCCCTGCTATATTTCATTTACCTCAGAATCTTCACACTGTTATCATTTGGCTCTATTTGTATTTTGAACCGACAACATATTTGTATTGTTATATATTTTACTAGTTTTTCGTCGTGTCTATGTCAACACAATACACATTTTTTAGTTTGACTTCTTGATGCAGTAGGGATCAATTTGAGCTGCATATTGTTGTATCTGACCTAAATCTGCGCATTTTGGCGCCAACCATGATCCTATTGGTATACCAGGTAAAGTTTTAAAATTTAATTACGCGAATTTATCTTTGAATTAATTAGGCCGTCGGGTAACATTTCTATTGTCGGACTGGATAGTGAGGAGGGGGTTTTATGCGGGTATTTGAACTTCTATCCAACCTGTACTAGGTAGCGTTTTTTGTTATTACTATGTTATCTCTGTATTTAGCTGTTAGCCAGTTATAGACAGCGAGGCCGCAGTCAACGACTAAATTTGTTTCGAAAAAAGGCGTTGTAACGCTTTGTGTCAGACCGTTAGCCGATGTAGCATTTAGACAGAGCTGTGGGACTAAAGTTTTTTTCAACTCGCTCTCCGGCTAGATTTTAGACAAGGCGGCGATGAAGTTCAGGCTCGAATCAATGGCAAATTAACAGGTGCCATTCCTGTTAACAGTGGCATTATGCAAGGCGACTCACTTAGCCCACTATTATTTAATATAGTAATGGACGAAGCCATTAAAAAGGTGCGCCTTGGCAGAGGCTATCGAATGGGTAACCAAGAAGTAGAGATACTATGCTACGCCAATGATGCTGCAATGTTCGCGGAGAATAAAGACGACTTTAAAAGGCTGACTCACATTTTCAATCAAACAGGGAAAACATATAACATGATCATTTCTGCGGAAAAACCCAAATACATGATTACATCAGAAGAACCTCGTAGATGCAAGATCGAAGTTGATGGATAGATTATCCAACAAGAACTAAGCTTAAAATACCTCGGTGTAGACATAATAAGCTATGGAAATGTCGAAGATAATGTACGGCAACAGGTACAGTCGGGGAATCAAAACAGTTTACACTTGAGTTTTTCAGTGTAAGTTTTTAAAAAATCAGTAAATTTTCAATAAATTTAGTTTGATACGTTAAGTGTAAAAAAATTTAAAGAGTACTTCAGTTCACTTAAAGTACCTCGAAATTATTTCAACGATGAGCAAAAAAGAAAAATGATTGCACGATGTAAACTATATTGATTCCCCAACTGTAACTAGGCGAATAAAGTAGCAAAGTGTCTTAATGATGTAACATGGTGAAATAAACACCTTAGGCGGGACACAAAATCACGAATATATAAAAGGGAAATTAAGCCAATCATGACATACACAGTATAGAGGAGATCAGACACCTCTAAAATGAGACGCTTACTGGAGACCACAGAAATAAAAATACTCCGCCGAATTTCAGGAAAAACACTAGTAGATAGAGGAAGAAGTGAGGATATAAGACGTTCATGCAACACACGAAATATCAATGAATAGGTGCTATAACGAATGCAAGAATGAAATGAGTACATAAATAGAATGGCAGATGACAGACTGGCTCGAATCGCAAAAGACTAATCACCCAGGGGAAAGCGAAGTATAGGCAGAGCAAAAAAGTGAGGAGTGACAACCCAGAAGTAGGATGAAAAAAGCCGAAGAAGGAACATACCGTAGGAGCCTATAATAGAAGAAGAAGCGGCGATACGCAAACCGTCCACGGCGGCCTTTGCGCGGAAAGCGAACGAATTAATAAATTCGTATCAATGTATTCTCTCTATGCCCCTGAAAGGTATTCAGAATATACTGCATTCTATTTATTGCTCTTTGACGAATGTGCACTTTCCTGGCAATACATTTTCTACCCTATACGTCCTGACTGACAGGACACATTAGTTGTATATTTGTATAAAATCAGGGAATGTTAATTTCCAATATAATTTTCATCTTTCTATATGCTATTCATCATAACATTATCCTTCTATGTACTTTCAGTTGGTAATTTGCTTTTGTTGTGATGATTTTTCAATTACGAACTATTGTGATGGTTCACTGCCCATAGAAATTCTGATTGCCTAATTAACTAAGTGAATAAGGTCAACATGAGCACAGAATTAAATATTTTATCTATTGCAAAATAATCAATACTTTGCATTAATAAGTGCACTTGATGTGAGCAGCAATAACTAATAATTTGTGGGATAGAAGTTAGCATGAAACAAAGCAGGTTATAGAAGGGTTACATTCAGAGTTTCAGGTATGATAATTGCTCTAAAGGGCTAATGCAATTTAATTTGTAACTGACGGAATTGAGCTTATTAATGTCAGACATAATGTGAATAGAATAATACAAAATGATTTGTTAAATGCAGAAACAATATGAGCGTTATGTAGTAAAACTGTATAAGCCAGCAAAAGGAAGAATAGCTGAAAGGTAAACGAAGCCATGCTAGCAAAATAATTATTGCAAAGAGCAATGAAAATGGAACGCAACCGATCGAAAGACAATTAGTGAGACGTTAAATGAACTCAGTGTGAATCAATGCATTATAAATAAATGTGATTTAGAAGCAGATCAAGTGTTGTAAGAATTATTTCAAGAAAAAGACAATATTAGTGATCGGATAAAGACATGACATCAAAACTGTAGAACATAAGGTTTAAAATGTTATCAATCCTAATTTCCTTTATAGACATTTGAATAGCTAGTTGCTAGGTGACCAGACTGTAATTTATTTTTAATAACTAAACAAGCTTGAAAATTGTATGTTGGGGGCCGCATTGAGCTCCCCAATAATCATGTAAAATCATAAATAAATAAGTTATTAGTTACTCGAGTGTCCTGTGCATCTGTGGGTGTAATTTGCAGATGTTAAGAGGTCCAGGTGGGGCAGATAAGCCAGCAGAATAAATCGTCCAAGTGCGAGTCACTTCGAGGGACCAATTCCTTATGTGAGCAGCTTCGCCCAGAGAGAATAGCGCCTGTTACGAATAGGGAGGACATTCAGGAAGCAGTACGTGCAGAAATCCCAACCAGCAACCAATTCCCAGGTCCATTATTCCCGTGGCGTCACTTGGGGAGCGTATCACCGGCCAAGAGGTCTCGGATTAAGGTAGATGTTCACAGGGAGAGCGTTGGAGTAGGTTCAAAATTCTTGGACTTCTGCAAGATAAAACCGTCTACAAATTCGAAATGACGCCGCATTATGAAACAAAACCCTGTCGCGCGTCTCTTGCTACGTCAAAGAATTAATGCTTACCTGACGCGTGTTTGCCATTTTGGTGGTTTTCAAAATTCAATTTACGCTGTTTTGTGCACCACAGATCATCTTGTTGTTGAGTCAAATTTATAGGTTAGCTAAATGTCAGATGAAATGGTGCATTTTCCCGAAATAGATGCGAGTATTTGTCATACAGCAAGTTATTTGTAGTACCAAATGTTTCCTAAATTTTATGAACCTATAACCCTGAACCAAAATTGTCCCATGTCTACGGAGCTAGTCGGTAATTTAATGCAAATAGATAAAATAAGAAAAGGGCAGTAAACCATTTAGTTGTTGTAATTGAATCTTGATAATCAGAAAGTGCAAATTTCTCTTGCCAGTATTTATATTAAAACCCTTACACTTTATTATTATTAAGGGCAGGGTCATTACACTATATGCTGTTGATTGGATATTAGATCTCCGATTAGCCATATACTTCGTTTGGGAAAATTAATTTCTAATTCTATTTGCTTTGCTGGTTAGTATAAGTCTGTAATCAGTATAGCCAGTGCTCCTTTACTATTCACTGCTATAACTATGTCAGCGACCCTTTTCGCCGTTGTAACTAGTTCCTTTTTCTTGCATTTGAGTTTTTGAATAATATTCTAGTGTACATGTGAACAATGTAGTGCATACAACATCTTCATGTATCAACTGGAAACTTTTCGCTTCTTTCGTGGATTTTGACTGTATATTTGCACGATAATAAAATATATTTTATTATTTATTTACAGTACGATGAATATGTAAGTAATTGCACAAACAAGCAGATAAAAATCACATACCTACACCATAATTATAAAAAATGCAGAAAAGTTAAGAGATAAGAGTAGGTAGCTTGTGATATCTTCTTCGACTTCCTTTTTTGATTTTAAAAAATTGTGCAATATTCTAACAAAAGAAGAACCTTGTCACAAGCCATTATCGCAAGTAAGGGGACTGTTTGAAGGTGCATCCGTGATTAGCCGAGCTTAATGGATGCAGATATTACATCTTATCTTACTTTAGAGTAATAATGGGATTCTGTAAGGTCAAACGCAGTCTATTGTTTCTTAAATTTTATCCAATTCCTGACTCTAATTTTTTAAATTGTGTCTCACTAAAATATGATATAAAATGAATCTATTTATTTTTTACATCGGAAACCCTATAATCAAGGCCAATTTGTAAGATTTTCGACTGGAAATTAAAACAAATTATTATGTCAAGCCAAGTCGTCGGTTGATTGTTCAGACAATCGTTTCAGTGCGCACAATCTACCTAATATTTCAGAAGTAGGTTAGAGCGCTTTGTGGAATACTTTTAGTTTGCTCAGGATGCATGCAAAGTGTGCTAGAATTTGGCGTCAGCGCCGTGACGGACTAACGGACGCGCATTTAGAAGCTACTGATACTTTAATAGTTTCACTATTAAGTATTTTCATGCAGTGTACGTGTCACGTATGACCGAATGTACGGATATCCCGAATATGGGTCATTTAGTGTTCTCTGACACTGACAGTTTTGTATAAATTAATCGCTACTTAACAGAGGTTGCAGAAACGTATTGCATTAAAAAAATCGTACAACCAAAGCCTGCTTTGTTCAAGCACGCTGACAGTTTAAATATTTCATGTTTTCCTTTGCTTCTACTGAAATTTCCCCTGTAATAAATATTAGTTTAAAAAAAACGTTAAAACACCAAATTAAAACGCTTTAGATTTATTACAGACATTACTGGAAGGGTAAGAATAAATGTTAATACCTTAATTTATACTATTCGCCATATCGTAATTAGAATCCTTTCCTGGAGTGGTAATCAACATGCTTGGTTACCCACATATTTTAAAGTCATTGAAACTGATATGGGATATTAGTGGTTCTCTAATATCCTCACCTTGTCCAAAGCATATAAGTTTGTATCGCGTTACTCACCTTCATCATCATTAATTACTTTGATTATTGCGCTAAGGACTTGTGAATAATATTCCATTAATTTATATCACGTTTCTCATCCTCTTAAAATGCATAATTTAAAGTTAAAATAAACAATAGCAACTTCTGGAATATAAATCTGGTAAACAACAGTGAAGGTAGCAATCAATGACTGAAAGATTGGATAAACCTACGTTCATCTTCTTCAATACAGGCTTACATATAGTTTTGGACCGAAAAGACGTTTAAGTGCGACCAATTTAATTTTGTTTTGTTAATCACGTATTCAGGTGTCTCAAATGTGTTTCACTTGAACCAGCCTCGTATTCTATTGATTAATTTATACTATATAGGTCGGCGCCAATTGGAGGCAAAATGTCATGCAATAAAATGCACGAATTAGAAAATTTGATATTTTATCTGATGCCTAGAGGAATTTAAAAAAGTCCTTTGCATAACAACATCTCTCCACTATTGATGGCTTTCAATTAATGATGATTGAAACGGGCATCTTGTCGTCAGTTTGTATTTATGATTGTTTGTTGTTAATTAGGCTTACACGTTGTAACACTGCTTAGTTGAATGTGCGTGGATATCGTCCGGTGGTGCGGGTATCGATCAATTTTATGTGTGTAACGTTCCATATGAATTCTTCAGTGGTATTTGCGGGGATTTACAACTTAAGCATCAGTTGCTTGCTGGCGTTGCTCAAAGCCGCCTGTTAAGCGGTTCACACTGATTTGTGCTTGCTGCCAAATGCGTATCTGTAGAAGTGACTTAAGATATCCTTGCCGTGTTAAAGTTGCTGCAACAAGCAACGTTTGCTTGTTCAGCAAACGCCGTTTTCATTGTATATAAGGCGAGTACACGAATTGCAAAGCAGCCACGTCGTTTCGTGGAGTCCGTTATTGCAGCCGTGACGTCGGTCGTCATTGCGACACCAGAGTACCCGCTAGGGATTTACCCGAATCGTGTGTGGTAAATTTCCACGCGCTGCACCGTTAAAGGTCGGGTAACGCAACCCAGGGCTGCTGTTCTCAAGCCCTGATGCCAGGTAACTTAATACCCACAGGAAGTGATTCCAGCCTCAGCAATAAGGGCACACTACAGCTGTGTTAGAATCGCGCTAACTTAAAGGAATGCGCTTACATACATACTGCGCCGGATTTTCATGCATGCAATCGTGTGCAGATCCGTACTTGGATTACACTTTATTGTTTGCGCTTGCAAAGACAGTTATTTGGCAGCATTTTAAATACTGTTTAAATGTACTTGTGAGGCATAGATAATTATACTTGCTTTATTTAAATAGCTCCAAGCTATCTGGCCCGTAGCTTGTCCATTCTTATTTTATATGTGTGTTTAGGAATTGCCAATAATTCTAGGTTTTAATCCTATTTTCTTTAGTTTTGTTTACATGTGTTTTAAAGGCAATATATTTGTGTAAACAAATCGACTTTTTGGGAGTAGGCTGTTGGAAGTAAGTGTAGCCCAAGAAATGGCAAATAGGATTGTTCATAATCACGACTGGGGAATTTAAAAGAGTTTTATGCATACTGAGTTAGCAGGGTAAACAAACAGAGCGAAAGAAATTTATTTTGCCTTTTTATAACTGTTGGTGGTTTTCTATGGAAGAATATTGATCAGGCAACCACGGAAATTGAACTTACGGTTTCTCTATTACTAGGCAAGCTTCACTCCAGCATGATTTATGTCGGAGTAATTACATAAAATTTATGTAATATTGTCATATTTAATATGAACGAGAAAGTTATTATGTTAGATTGTGGGCTGCAGTAAGACACATTTAGATGGGGGAAAATTACGAGAATATTCGCTATATGCGTTTTTGAAAAATCATGTAACTACAGCGCAACCGCACGAATGTACGCTACTCAGCCCTGCTACAATCTCTTGAAAATGCCCATTTTCAGGCAGCTTCTTAAAGTTTGAGGTTATTTCGTACGCGTAACAATGTCAGTAATGCATTTTTTATGCATCCTTATCTTTTATACATTCAGAAATCGAGTTTTGGCCTGCCAAACACATTTGCGGTAACATTTTAAACAAGACTGCGAGAAGATGTTTTCACAACATAAAAAGCATCACATTATCATGTGGAAGATTTATTGTAAATTTCGAAGAAGTATTATAATGTTTTGGCTATTAGTTGCCCATAGTTCAAGCTAGTAATAAATAAGACATAAATAATTTGAAGTGATAGTATTTACACACTACAAATAAAACTAATTTGAATCTAATAGCCTGAATCATTACATTATTATATATCCATCGAACGGATAGCCAACGTTATTAGTAGATAGTAATTGTTTCCAATCTACTTAAATCGGAAGAAGTAATGATAACATAAATTTCGTCCTGGCCATTCCAATAAAGTTGACGACTACATTTAAAGAATCATTAATAGCCGAGTTAACCCACTTATAAAGAATGTCAAGAGGAGTCTAACCAACCCGAAATATATAACTGTATGGGCGGAACAAACTATTAATGAGTACCATGAGATTCAGTCGGCAGAAAACTGTCCCGCCCACAAAAGATAATAATTCTTCAAGGTTTGCTGAAATGTGAGGAACCATAATTAGTTTAGCCTTTACTACCTGAAGAGGATTTTATGAATGCATTGCACGATATTAAGTTGTCTCCATTATCTAATGTAAAGTTCTCTTTGGTGTAGCCTAGACCCAAACAACAATTTCCTGTTTGAATAATAGGAATTTCACGCCAACAACAAAAGTTATCATTATTCATCAAAATGAAAACGCCGGTGACAGTACCAACACATTTTTCTGGCTAACAGTAGCAAATAACAATGCTCATCTCGTGCCATCGGTCTCACGTCCTCAAAGTAACCTGATAGAATCTGGAAGCAAACCACCCATGAAATCTGCGAGAACAAAATTTCCATCCTAACAGGCATCACGTTTCCTGGGATGTAAACAAATCGTCATTCAGCAGCACGTCACGATTTTCTTGATGAGGATAAATATAATTAGTTGTCAAGCACCTGACTGCTAATAAATCACGCAAAATATCGTAAATGACCGTCACAAGCAACAATGTCGGATTTTTCAGTAGTAGTCATTACTGAAGTTCATTTACAGCAATCGCAGGCAGTTCTAATGGGCTTTGACATTTTTTCCAACAAGGCCCGTTATGTGTATCTGTTTTGTCGTAGGTGTCCAAGCAAGATGTTTGAATTTTAAATTGCAAAGTGTTTATGTATTTTTGCTATGCTCAACAGTTACAAAAACGTTTTCTACTATAACCATAGGAGCAATTCGGTTTTGCTTCCACGATGATAAGATTGCCTGCGATGGAATTTTAATTAGTCTTCTGAATATTTATATTAACGTCAGTGTTGACTGTTAGAACGAAAACTACAAACATGTTTTTCCCAGCGGTTAACAACGTTTAGAAGACCCATTACTAATCGTAGCTTGTACTAATCTTACAGTTAAAGAACGCCCACCTTCTTCTTCCTTTAATTTATGGCACTACAGGTGCTGTCACGCCTTTCAGAACGAGATAATAACCAATATATTAATAATTGGACCACTGCTATGAAGCTCGAGTTCTGATCAGTATTTTAAACATTTCGTTTTAGTATCCAACTTAAGTTAGCATTTTTGAAACACCATCCTAATGGGTGTGTGGTGATTAGTTGCTCACCTGGAGGACATGAAAAAGAAACTATTTTTATAACGTAAAGAATTTAAAAGAAATGTTATCAAACATGCAAGGTAGATGTTAGACAAAGGCTCATAGCAAGAACCGACACCTGAATAAAATAATGAAGAAGCTTAAATGTGTGTTTTATAAAAATATGAATCATAGTAGATGCATTTAGAAAAAAGGTTTGTTTATAAAAAATTTAAACAAGTCAACAGACCAAGCAAACTAGAAAGGCAATGAGGACACATAAGAGTTACCATCATTTCTATTATAAATTTTTTAAGAACCACAAAAATATTTTCCAGCAAAAAAATTTTGAAAAAATCAAATATAAATTAGAACCTTCTTCCAATATAGAATCCCGTACGAACGGCAAACCAGCACCACAATCCTATTGCTCAAAAAGGGTAACAAAAGATTACCAGCAAACGGCAGAGGTAAATGTTCTTATTACAATATTAACCGCGAAGATTAAAAAAAACAATATAAATAAACTTACTACCTTAGCAAACGAACAACAAGGTTTTAGCTTTGAAAGGTCTTGTGCGGATGCTGTGATTGTCTCATGAGATGGATACATACATGGCCACATGTAAACTACATAAATCATCTTGCAAAAGCCCTAAAATCCAGCGCAGGCATGGATAAGCTGTGCAGCCTAAATCAGCGGCTAACTAATTGTGGATGTTACACTACGCGCAACTAAGTGATTAGTGTCGTAAACTGGGTAATTAGCGTAGCGAGGGGCAAATTGCATTCGCAATGCAAGTGCGAAGGGCACGCAATTTAAAACTCAGATCTCGAAACATTACGCCATTTTGGAACTGGAGGGGACCCGGAACCAAACAGCAGGTAAGCGCTCTACCCTTTTGGGCAACAAAGATCGACTGTGCAAGAATCGGGCATTCCCATTGACCAGCCCCGGATTAGAAGTCGGGTAATAACACCCTTGGGTGGTGCAAGCCGTCTGTACAAAGGTGACATAATACTTCGCCGATGAGGCATCCTATTGAAGTAGAAAGAACTGAAAAGTCGATCGAATGCAAGAGACCAGTCTCTATGTGCTTCTTTGATTTAGATAAGGCTTTCTATAGAATACAACTAGAAGATGTAATACATCTCCTAATAACGAAATACCCCAGAACATTATTAAAACATTTAATAATGTGTGGCAAACAAGATCTTAACAAAAATAAATATGATGCCGATGGCGCAGTTTTAATAGCAGCGGGAGAAGACGACCTTCAAAGATTACTATATTAACTTAACAAAACGGCATAAACGTTTAAAGTAGTCATATTAACGGCAACAACTAAATGTATGACTACCCCTAGAACACCGATTAGGTGCAACCTAGTCATCTATGACAAGGTCATTCAACAAGAAATGAAGTATAAACAATTCGGCAAGAACGACAACATACCTATACGATATAATATGGCGAAATAAATATATTCGAAGCGAAGCTAAGTCCAGGATTTACAAGACTGCAATTAGACCTATATTGGCATACAAAGCGTAGAATTCACCCGAGACATCGAGAACCAAAACAATACATACAACGATCATAAAAATAGTGCGTAGGATCGCTAGGAGTGCTAAACAGGAAAACAAAATGGAATGAAAACATTGATCGTATGAAATAATTGCGAAAATAACAAGTTACAGGTCATCACTAGGACGCAGAAGTACCGGAAGACCCCGAAAACGATGGAGTGAAAAACAAGCAAATGTGAAAAAGAAGAAAAGTAAAAAAGAAGAACCAGTGAGATCAGCGACGTCTTAAAAATATATAAATTTGTAAGAAATAAAAGTATCTAGCAATAACAATATCTAGTAATTCAAATCTGTTTGAACTTAGAAACATTGAAGCTTGACTTACAACCACAAGATTTCTTCATTGAATAATTTGTTACTGCCTTAAGCCTACCAATTGTGAAAATGTGTGGTTATAGAACTACCATAAGAATTGGGAAAAATAAAAATATTTATAATACTAACGTTTCTATAACTTCAATTTTTTCCATTATATTGTCCACTCCTAATACTATATGCTTCGTTTTTAACATTTATATTTTACTATTCCTTTTTACTATAGAAATTAGTCAATTTGTATTCATAGAAATAACTTATGTTATAAATAACAACTGGAATGAATAATTATTCTCGACTTTTTAATGTGGGGTTGACTGCGGGGGCCCTTTCTATATAAAGAACCGAGAACACAATGTCAAAAATAAGCAAGGTCTATATGTGCTTATTTATATGTGCACAAAGGCTGTTCATATAGAATTGGCAACAGAACTAACTGCAGATAGGTTTTTAGCCACCGTACAAGGATTTTAGGTCGTCGTGGCAAGCCAAAAAATATTTATTCAGAAAACGATCTTAATTTTATTGGCTCAAAAACGAATTAGAGAAACTTTACTAATTCTTTCAAAATTGTTCTGATATATTTAGTCAGCTAGCTTAGACTGAAATTAAGTGGAATTTTATTCCGGCACGCTCCTCCCCTAACGTATGAGGAATTTGCTGCACAATATTCACACAGGCGTCCTAAATTCTACACCTTTTTAACGTTTTATATTAGTATTGCTATTCAGCTTAGCATTTTCTGTTGTATATTGGCCATTATTGTCGTTACTTTAAAAGTAATTGTTAAAATCTCTGACAATACTGCATTTGCATTATTTTATTTTTCTCTTTAAACTAAATCCAGCCTGTAGATTTTAATTTCAATTATAATGGTTTACTTTACGTAGCATTTCTCTTAAACTGATAAATAAATAAACAGTAAATCTTTTTCAGTTCCTCTTCAACTGTTTTAATGTTAATATTGACTTTCTTTTTCTCATTAGTACTCTTGTAATCTATTTGTTGCAGTGGTACCTACATTACAAAGAAGAAATGCATTCAAAATCACATTTCTGCCATACATTGCGAGGAATAGATAAATAATTTAATATTAATTAAATCACTTTTATTACTAGAAAAGTATAAAATTTCGCATGTACCCATATTAAAATAAGAGATTAGAGTGCCAAAATGACTGAGATTCAAGCGCCATCTCTACGTCAAATATCGAACTTGTCAAGCAATTTAAGTTCACAAATTTTATGAGAATTTTAGACTTGAGTTGAGGTTGTCTAAAATTAAATACGCAATATGGAGAAACGTTGGGGCCCCTCATTAGGATTTCTTCAGATTATAGAAATTACAGGTAAAAATTAAATTAATGTGGCAATTTACTCTAACCCTAACATAAGAAACTTTCATATTACACATAATTGAGTGTTATGGCGACGCAAATGAAATAAACCAGCGAAAGTCCGCTATAATTATGCAAAAAGAAAAACACCAATTAACATTGATCTTGTAACATAGGAGAATTCACGGTTAAGTACACGAGCATGAAAGCGCGCGCGGCCTGAAAAACCCGCGCAAGAAAAACGATTTCTGATAATGCTATTAGTTCTGCAATTATAAACTGTTCAGGACAGTTCCTGCATTCCGCAACGTGATCTGGTCGATGACCGCCGGTCAGCGCGTCTCATATTAAATGCTTGCACTTTCAGGGTACCAGGATGGATTACAAAAAGTACCATTTTGCTAGTCATACTCGTGGCTTTTATCCACACAACTTGACCTTGTTCCGGTGGGTTTTTGTTTAGTAAAAATGATCTGGTAGTTTTTTGGTGTCTATTTTTTATGGTAAGGCTATGTAAAAAAGTATTTTCCACGTCCTGAGCTCATGTTAATTTTTGAAAAACAGACCGAAGTCAACAATTTTATTTCAACATTTAAAAATTAACTTTGTCGTCTTATTTATAATTAGTTTTTGCAAATAAATACAAAATTCAGAATAAAACAATCCATGTTGAGTAACAGTTTGTAAGACAGCCATTTTTAACAAATTAGGGGTTGCTAAGTTCCTGCGTTGTTTCAATCAAAATTAGTGTGATGCATACTATATTGTTTTATGTACATCAGGAATACAGTTTCAACATCAGCAGATTCTATTTAATTTTTTACAAAATCATTACTAAAACATCATCATGACCATGCTCGTTTGTTTGACTTAAAATACTACGTCTAAATAGGCCGGGCTCTATAGTCCAGTGGTTAAGCATTCTGGCTACTGATTTAAGGGTCGAGGGTTTGATCCCCGATCCCGGTGATGTTTAAAAAAATAAGGGTGATAACCTCTGCAAAATGCCATCATTCGGAAGTGATGTAAAGCCGTGGGTCTCATGTTACTACTCCGTGTAGCATGTAAAAGATCCCTTGCTAGGGTTGGAACTCCTTAGTCTCGGCAAAATTCTAAGTAGGACTAAGGTACCTGGTACTCTGCATGCCTAGACCTTGTCCACGGGGTTGGCAAAAAGGGCATATGAAGGCCTACTACTACTACGTCTAAATAGACGTTTCT
Organism: Agriotes lineatus; assembly: GCA_940337035.1. NCBI lineage: Eukaryota > Metazoa > Arthropoda > Insecta > Coleoptera > Elateridae > Agriotes > Agriotes lineatus. The sequence continues at coordinate 102,743,601 of OW679199.1, forward strand.
ATTTAAAAGTCAACTAACACCGTTGTTCCCATCGCATTCTTCATTCAAAGCACATGCGGTGTGACAGTTACAAATCATCGTCCTGATCAGTATTTGATGGAAGATAGTTCCGGATCGATTGCAAGTACGGTGATGCTCTTGGTGTCTCGTTGGAGGGAATTGCTGAAATGCTTTATCTTTGCAAACCTCCTATGCATTTAATTAGTGCCGAGTCGATTAGCTAATGCGGCTATACCGTGTTTAAACAAGTTTTAGAAGTCCCAGTAACCGACGTGTCGGCGAGCTCAAGCTTTATGCTATTAGGAACTTGAAATTATATTTTAGCTCTGCACAACATACGTTAACCAGGTAAAATGCCATTCTGAACAGTTAGAACAAGTAAAAGCAATTTCCTGGATATTAATTACAGTTAATGCATTTTAAAATGAAACCCATCTGCTGGTGTGGCATACTAGAAATTGCGCGAAAAGAAACTGCGTGCGAATCTGTTCGACATCTGCATTTTAATTATTTATGCTTATGTGACAATTGTACTGCTACTTTAATTAAATAAAAGCGACATTTGTGCTACTACTCAGGGATTCACGTCTTGTGAGTATGGGAAGTGTCAATCGTGAGGTACCTTAGCTGGAACTGTACCCGGCTTCAAATAGTCCCCGAGGGCTATGAACATCAAGTAATGCTCGTGGTGCATACAACTTTAAATACGCAAATAACTTGAAAAACTTGCAGAGCAGTCAATAATGCCCTAGGGCATCATGAGCGTACTTAATGATAACGTCCGCTCATAACACCCTAGGACATTATGGCCTGCTTTATATACCTCGTATTACAGCTATAAACAACAAATAATAGGTCAGTGGAAAATAAATATAATTATGGGCGACTTCAACTCGAAGCTGGAAAATGGTAGATTTGAATGTTCAGTAGGTCCTTTTGGTTTAGGAACACAAAATAGAAGCGGTGATTTCCTTTCACAGTTCTGTCAAGAAGAAAGCATGACGGTCGCCAATACTTAGTTTCAATTAACACTATCAATCTCTAGCAGACAAATAAGGGAATGTAGTCCGCAACCAAATAAATTACATACCATGGCTTGCAATTACCTAGGAGCAGATGTCTCATCTGATCATGTATTACTGATGGCGTCTATCAAAACTAGACCTACAAAACACACAAAACCGACCCCAAAGCGTAAAAAATCCCAAAATGGAAAGATCTGAGAAATGCAGTGGGTGAGAAAGTTACCACTAAAATAGAGACAACGTCAAATGTAGAAGAAGAGGAAAACCTAGCCTGCTAATGGGACAGGATGAAAGACATCGTGATTAACACTCCTTAAAAAGAGCTAGGTTTTAAAACAAAAGGTCCAGAACAGTAATCGACGACGGACAGAATTCTTTCACTCGTAAATCAAAGTATAAAAAATATTCGAAACCTAACAACGATGAAGATCAAAATAGCAAAAAATAAATGACTGAATTATGAATGCGACATCAGACGAAGTATCATCAGAGCTCGTCAAACTCCTCGATGAAAGAGGCGTTTTCATCCGCCACAAACGTTTGAATAGTCTATGACATTGATTGTTAGCCTGCCCAATGGCTGGCATCAAAATGTGTTTTCCTTCCCAAAAAGAAAAATGTAAGAAAATGTGAAGACTACAGGCTTAGACTAATGATGAATGAGCTATTCCTGAAAAATTATTTTTCAAAATATTACATCAAAGGTTATTCAAGAAATTCAAAGCTACCATCAGGGAATACAGTTTGGGTTCAGACGAGGCATGGGTGCAAGAGATGCATTAGTTCCAACACAAGGTCTAGTGCAAAGCTGTTACGATTAAAGAAAGAATGTAGGTCGATGCTTCAGACCACGAAAAAATATGGCAGGGTACACCATCATAAACATATGAATATTCCTAAAGAACCGAATATAGACCAGAACATTTGTATCGGAATCAAATAGCCCAAGTCAAAGTCGAAAATGAAGTTACTAATAAAATACATATATGCATCTGTACTTTCACCTCTTTTATTTAATTTTTATAATCCAAGAGTCTATTTCTAGAAGTAACTAATTGAAACAATTGAAGAAGGCATAAAGGTCAATGGAGTCTAGATTAATAATATTCGCTATGCGGATAATCCCATGTGTTCAAAAATAAATTACATAAGGGTTGGCCATGGAAAATAAGTAATGTCAACAGCAAGGGTTAGAATTAATTAACTGTCATCACTGTTGTTGTTGAGATAAGGTTATATTGAAAATTCAATTAAGTTACAATTTTTATAATAGAACACAAAAACTTATGATCGAAACAACTTCTTAGAATAGTAGTAGCCACAATGTGGGCCAGAACATTAATACCAGGAAAACGAAGTTCATGATTGCCACCCGAGAACCAGACACGTATAGAAATGCCAGTTTAAACTAACTGGACTGCTAAAAGTGTAGCTGCTGTTCAGGAAGATGGCTTTGCAATAGCTGCACATCAGACTTGGAAGTAAAACGCTCGTAGTGGATTAATGAATTTAAAAAAGTCCATCGACAGCAAGAATGATTAACGAGGAAGTTTTAGGGTAAATTAATAAAGATCGAGAACTGCCAGTTATAATCTAAAAAACCGCATAGGTACTTAAGAACATATTATGCTCAATACGAAATACCATTTACTATAGCTAATTATTGAGGAAATATTTAATACTTGGTATTGGTGTAGTAATCAGAACATTGGAGCGGTAATTGTTTATGTGTAGTATTATTTTCATCGATATATAGATACATGCTAATGGAATGACACGTGATTGCACAACAGCGACAGTTACGGTTCTTCCAGTTCATCTACTATGCGGTGATTCCGAGTTCTGGGTTGGCAAGGGCTCGAAGAAGCGCTCGACCATGGTGAGAGACCTGCAAGGAGAAAAAATAAAAACCCGATGGACTGCTACAGCCTGGATGAGGCTGCAGCAGGGGTTAAACAATGGTGCAGACTGCCAACACGTTCTAAGCGAACAGGAATAGTTCGGCCTGAAAGCTTGATTAAATTTTGCTGCCGATTCTAGAGCTATTTAAACTCCCTGATGCCGTTATTCCAACAATGGGCATCTCAGTGGGAGTCAGGGAGCTATATTTTATTAAGTCTAGCTATAAGTTTTTTCAGAGACCAGCCAGAATTATTTGATTGCGATCGTGTTGTTGCTGACCTAAATCTGCGCATTTTGATATCAAACACAGCTCAATTGGTGGGCCATGTAAAGTTCTTTTACGCGAATTTTTTTTTGGATTAATTAGGCTATCGGGCTTAATTTCTGTTACTTGTCTGGACAGTTTAGAGAGCGTTTTTGTGCCGGTATCTGGATTTTCATCCAACCTGTATTAGGCAGCGCTTCTTGATTATCGTATTACCTTCGCGTTGGGCGACTGCAAAGAGCGCGACGTCACCCTATCGGCTACAGGATGGTTTTAATTTTGTGAATTCCTTGTTCGGCTAAATTTAGACAGAGCTGTTTGTTGTTCTGGAGATCAGGCGGTTTAACAGTTTGTATAAGAATCGCTGACCGGCATCACGCGAATACAAGGCGACGCCGTACCAACGGCCGCCGCGGGCCGTTGCGCGGAAGCGGACGGATTAATAAGTTCATGTCAAGTGGAATGTAAAAGAGGAATAGGGAGAAAGAAGATGTCACTGCTACGCAATATAATACAGTGGACAAGATTACATACCGTGGCAAACGTGATACATATAACAAGGAATCGACAGGAAATGAAAGATGTGGTCGCAAACATGTATTAAAGAATATGCATCAGAAGGAGGCATTTATAACCACACTTTTAAAACAACTAGTGACCATCTCACATCCTTATTATTTAATAATTAAATTCTATGGCTGACAGTTTAACCAACAGATAATTACTTAGACCATAATTGTGAAACCTCGTCGCACTATAGGATATCTGCCCTCAAAAAGTATTTTCCACGTCTTAAGGTTATTTTGAGATACATTTGAATCAGTTTCATCACACATTTTTAAACATTAATCAATTAATCATAAATCATAGCCCACGTTAACTATAGAGGCGACCATTTTTCTCCAGCCAGGGTTTGCAAAGCCTGTTATGGTCGAAATGTATCTATCTATCATTTTTAATCATATAAGGTATAAAACGCGAAACAGAAAATTATTGATAGGTGCTGCGTTGTATACATAAAAATTGCGAAGTGTTTTTTGATTTATTAACTGAAAATTTAATCCTGTTTCAAGAAACTAAAAATATGAGATCTTTTTGGGTCGTATAGTATTTACTAACTTTGTTGTTGCATCGTAAGTACAGTTCATTATAAATACCATTTTGTAAACAACATTATCAGTTTTAATTCAAATAATTACCATAAATAGTATGCATATAAGTGCATCATGTTTGCCAATCTTCACGTTTAAACAATAAGCAAAGATCGTGTACAGGTTTTACACCCACCGCGGTAACATATTGCAAGCACGTTCAGTAATTATCAGCATTTAATTAAGAGCCGCAATATCTCGTACAAAACTGAAAAGTTAATTCTAGACGAAGATAAAGCCCCGGAAATAACAGCAGCTACTAAAAACATGATAAATAATTTACCGAAACCGCAACTATCACGCAGATGGCACGAACTGTGAATTACCATTTTTTCAATTAATCAACTTATCGCCGGCGAATGGATGGTTATCTGCGTCGTCCCCGGTTCCTAAAATTCCAATATGATTCAGAACCACTCACTTTCGAAATCTTTGCTTGGAAAGTGGAGAAGATGCTGCGTGCCCGCAGTAAACGCTGAAATATTGGATATGTGAGTAAATAATTAGCGGTTCTTTGAGGACAGTTGGTGTGCTGTGCTACCATTAGAATTTCTTCTTTGTTAGCATAAAATGGAATATATCTTAGCATTGGGAACACAATGATTTCGAAATTATGAAAGTTGTATGTAAATATTTTGAATCCTTTTTACTTCCCTCGTCTAAAAGACGAAGGAATCACCTTCCGAGATTTCTTCAGATCTTCATGTTTCAAGGTCCCTAGATGACGAAAAAGAGGTTTTCTTAATTCCGGCTGTCTGTCTCTCTGTCTGTCTGTCTGTCTGTTGGCAGTATAGCTCAAAAACTATTTGTCGGAGTTAGACGATATTTTTCATACAATTATATATCTACCTCGTATAAAACCGGTACAATTTCATACAAATATATACAGGGTAAGCGCCTTAAAAAGATAAAATTTTGTTTATTTTTCGGTTAATTTTGAAATAGAAGGAAGTAATAACTTTCACATAGGTCAGGCTTTACATTTGCCGAAAATAAGACTCAACCGATACAGGATAATGTCACAAAAGAGTAAAAACGTTTCAACAATAAGACCCCTCTGTTCAAGAGAGGCGCGCGCCGCACCTATCTCTATAAGGCTTGATGGCGCAGTTGAAATTTCGACACAGTTACATCCGCTGCGGGGATGCGGTTACGATCGATATGCAGGTGCGGGGGGTTCAAACCCCAGCGGGATACATTTGTTTAAAATTCGCAAATTGATCTAATTCGGCGAGGGAAGTTCTGGGTAAAGCCTTTTACAGATCTTTTTTCACTTGGAAGATCGTTCAGATATAAATAGCGTCATTTATTATGATATTAGTCTTCAGAATGATTGTGGTTACATTTTCAGATATCCTAAATGAAAAATATTAATGTAATTTTATAAGGTTTTGTTATTTGGAAATACATTTTCAAAGTAGATCGCCCAGCCATAATAGCCACATCTCGGCTGTTATCACACAAGCTCCAGCTTCCGATTTCGGAATAACTGTTCCCAGCAAATGGTTTATTAGCTTGCTCCAGGAATGCAGCAGTGCCGAGTGCTACCATAAATTACAGCATTAAATCGTACATGAATGAAAACTAGAAAGGCCGTAATGCGACAAGTTACGGCGTTAAATGACAATAAAGAGCATTGCAAAAGCCGTGTTACACAAGCCGTGGCGACAAATCATAACCGAATAAAAACTGCAGCAGTCACTTACTGTACCAGGAAAACGAGATCTGGTACAGCGTTCATTTGGAGCGGAAGTGACTTAATTGCTTGGGGATAAATTAATAAACGCGAAGATAGCGCGACATTCATGAAAATATCCAAGGTTTTGAAAAACTAAGATTAACAAGCTTGAGTTCTTGCATCTCCTCGAAGCTGTAATGGATATGCAAATAGACCCATGAAGCTGATATATCCATACGAAAAACTGATGTAATTACCTATCGGCAGGCAAGTACGAAAATGCAATAAATTGAACAGCAGGAATGACGTTGCATATTTTCTAACGGTAATTTAGTTCGCTGGTATGAAGTTAGCAGTTGATACCGGTAGTTCTTCTGGAGGAGCATTTGTTTGTCGACCCCTTCATATTGTTGTATTGTGTTTGCTTTTCGTTTTTGTATCCATTGTGTGTAGGTACTGGAAAAGTGCTTTAGTAATTTTTTGATGTAGTACATTCTAGTGCTAGCCTTTCACCCACTCTCTTTAAAATTTACGTTCAACACGCACTTAAAAACTGGAAAAATGCGCAGGTATGGGTATACCAATAATAATAAAATCATATACACCCTATAATCCTAGCCCACGACAAAGAGTATCTGGAACACATGACACGCAAAATAAAACGAATACGAAAGTATGGGACTATCAATCAATCTGGACAAAACTAAGCATTTGTATAGGAGATAATTCAGGGGAACTCGATATAAGAAACACTGAGAAAATACCAATATGCGACCACTACAAATACTTGGGGGTTAAGATAACACAAGACGGACGAGACCAACATGAAATTAGAGAAAGAATTGGACAAGGGAGAAGGGCGATAAAAAAGACTGAATGGAATATGGTGAATAAGGAAATAACTAAAAGAAGGAAATACAATATCTACAGCACAATTATTACAAGTATTGCCCTGTATGGATGCGTACATGGCGAATGAATGAAGCGGACAAGAGAAGACTAGCAGCATTGGAGATGGATGCATTAAGAAGATCTTGCAGATTATCTAGAATGGAAGGAGTACCCAATTACACAATAAAGCGAATAATGAATGTAAAAGAAACTATTAATGAGAATGTACAAAAAAGACAGTTAGTATGGTACGGCCATGTAAAAAGAATGAACGCAGATAGGTTACTTAGAACAACTTTAGAATGCATCGAAAAAAGAAAGAGAGAACAGAACGACATGGGGAAGCGGTATAAATATGCAAACCAAGAAAAACTACATAGGTACTGATAAAACCTTCAGTTCACATCTGGTCAGCAACGTACTTTATCAATCGAGGTAGGTAAGTTATTGACCACATATTTGTGCAAGAACTTTGCAGTTTTACAATACTTGTGTCGTTCACCATTTGCTTACCAAGCGGTTCGTCAAATTTAGGGGAGATAAAAGATTCAGAAAATATGCGATTCAATGAAAAACGATAAATAGAAAAGTTGTTCATTTTGGTTCCATAACACCCTGTATAATGCTAATGATTTTTCAAAATTGATATGTCGCACACACATTTGCTTCATGACTAATTTGTGTTATATTGTTTGTTTCGTTCTCTTGAATTTTTTTCTAAGTTGTAATTTGACACTATTTTTTAGGACGAACATGTTTGGCATACATTTATTCTGTAATCCACTCATGTCGTCTTATTTTGTATGTTTTGTTTTTCTTCTGTTTTTTTTCTATTTCTCAGTTTAATTTTTCTTCGCTTTATGGTTTGTCTATACGAGGCTAGTAGTATTTTGATTTTTTTTGCCATTTAGTTTGCCGAGTTACTGCACACTCTGGTATTAAGAATCATAACACGTTGTGGTAACACACTGCTATTAATAAAACTCAATACAATTTAACACAATACACATCAACTCACAATTACGTACAAAAATAAATATAGTACGCGATTAACAAATAGCGTACAGTCAAATCGCTGTGTCAAGTCAGAGCTCGCTGTGACAAGCAAGCTCGAACGAATGCATCTAGAACTGAATGACTGATCTGGTCGTGTTTATTTTTGCCGTGTCCGATTGCACCAGTTGAAAATTTCTTGATCCTCTTGAATGGGTTGGAAGTCCTTGCAAGCGAAAGTGCTAACTGCCATCGTTCGAGGGTTTTGCGCCAGCAAGAGAATTTATGGCGCCCCGCTGATCTGCCCGGGTGTTCCAGAGTCCCCTAGTTTTTGTATTGGCAGACGGCCCCTATATCTTCAAGGGTTTTACTACCTCGATCTTCCTAAGATAATTGTCCGTCTTGTAAGCTGGAATCTGCAAGGCGCATTAATTTGCCGTACTTGCGTTGCTAATTGCGCTTACTGACACTGCGTCAGCGGATGTTATCTCTCAGTCGCGACATTTTATATTGGCTATATTGCCTAGCGTGTTTCCAAACGAGCCACCTGCTGACATAAGACATCGGTTTTTCCGTATGTAGGCTATATCGCGGATGACCGTTTTCATCAGTTTTTATCATTCGCATATTTCGCAGGTTGATTTATTGGCATTGTTTTATTTTAGTTGCTATGTTTGGGTAACGGACCTGATCTTATTTAATTGTTTTTGTGGTACACGCTCTCTAAAATCGTTACTTTGAAAACGGTTTTTATAGTCCACAAAATGCTACTTTAGCGGACTGAATCACAAAATAAGGTAACATAGCAACACTTTAAAGGACTGAATTTGTATACAAAGAACGTTGTACGGAATAGATTTTTTTGTATGTACGTATATTTCTTTTCGCAATTTGTTTACTAACACCAAGAAAAATAATGTAATTGTTATTAAATAAATGACATGAAACCATGACATGAAGGTTAAAATCCAGCGATTTACAACACAGAAGTTACTTTAACAATATAATATTTGTTTACCGACACAAACCATTATAGTAACTTAGCTAAACAAATATATGAGGTAGGTTTAACGGTTAAATCTATTTAGCTCTTGTAGGTTTTTACTATTGTACTTGGCATTGGTATTATGATCTAATTTGTATACGTACTTTTCACTGAATTTAACTCTCACTGCTTTAACCGGGTCACCTTTTAAATCAGTTGGAATGCATGAATTTCCTACAAAATATAAAGCGCGTAGTATTTTGGTTGAAATCTTTCAATTATCTGAATGTTGAACTGCTGTACCCCACAGCTGAAAGAATAATTTGTATTTGTTTTGCGTACTTGTTAAAATTCTATTTGAATATTAGTATCCTTGCTGCATTATTTTAATAAGTGACTTGATGCTAGGATAAAAGAGTTGCTTTATTTATGTTTACTTGTTTACTCTTACTTATCTATGTTTTGCTATTTGTATATTCCACATAGCGGTTCTAATCAAGTAGTGCTATATATTTTTTTAAATTATTGATTTAGTTGCTGCGTTTTAATAACTGATATGATATTAAGAAGCAAAACCTTTTCACATTGTCCAAACTCCTTCGCTGGAACAACTAATACTATTTCGTTTAAATTAATAAAGTAATGTCAATTATTACTATCGTCAAGTATGTGCTAAATCATTACGAAGTGCGATAGAGTACAGACAATTTAAAATTAAGTACTACTTGTAGATCATTCTACCATTGCATCTTGAGCTCTGTAAGAATATTTCAAATATTTAGGTCTTCTGCTTACTGTTAGGTGTTAAGACATGGTTTGTGTATTTTCACAGTCAGAATACTGTTAAAATCAACAAAGCAATTGCCATCTGTCATTACAATTCCGTTACAACTTATTAGGAGCTCATCTATAAAAATACACGCTATATAACTCTGTAATCTTTAGGTTAGTATTAATTTGCATTTTATGATTTATGTGGCCACATCACATAATCTAAAATAGGTTTCAGGAAACGTTTATATACAGCAATTACTAAAGTTTAATGGGTGGCATTTTTGAACTTTGATTTTTGTGCCATGTTATCTGACTCGTTTACTATTCGACGTTGGAGTTTAATTTATGGTGGCCATTTTAGAGCTGTGCTTTCATTTCCTGACATTTACTGCTGTAGATGTTTTCATTGCTGATTAACAATGCAAATCTGGCAATATAAAGTCGTCGTTACAAATATTACTTTCTCAGTACATATTTGACAACTTACTTGAAAAAGATTTTTTTTTCCAGAAGCACATCAAAATTGTAATTAAAGTAATATTTGAGTGAAGCCTGGGAAAAATCTATTTGATCATCTTGACGCGTTGATCAAATCACTGAATGTTTGCAATAAATATAAATAAAATTGTCGGAGATATTTTTAGTTTGAATTCTTTTTCCTAAAACAAGTTCCCCGAGTATAAGTGGACTTGTTTTAGAGATAATAATTGCTCGTGTTATATTTGCTGAGATTAATTTCCAAGTATATTTATGGTCCCTAAACTAAACATTAAAATTTCAATCTAATTTTAGGTGGGTACTGAACGGAGCAATAAATAATCATTGACGGCAGATTATAAAATTTAATCGAATAATCGAATGACAGACAGTTCTATTTTGTTAGGACAAACAATTTCAAAGAGACATATATTAAAATAACAGCCAAAATGGTGCCACTCCAACTATTAAACTTTGTACCTGGACGATTATTTGTATCTTAAAAGCTTAACGTGTCTAAACTGGATTAACTAAAAATGTGAGAATCTATTATCAATGTAAAATTCCGGTTGAAAGATTGATTTAAGTGAAATTTTCAACCCCTGACAAGCGAAGTCGTCAACATTTCATTATAATTTATTTTTCAAACACTGAAAGAGGTACACAGTTTGTGTTTGCATGTTTTTCATTGTTAATTAGGTTTAACCATTGTAACTTAGCATAACCAAAATTGTGCGTACGGTCCTGTTCTGTGCGCAGATTGCTCAATTATTTGTGTGCATCGTTCAATATAGATCAACGACGGTTGCGGGGAACTTAAACTACTTAAAGGCAATCGCCTACGGGCTGAGCCCAAAGTCACACACTTGTAATCGACTCACACTGCAAAATTGCCTGCGCTGAGCTATATAAAAGCAAATTGGAAGCTGCGCAGTAAATCGGATTTACTGCCTATACAGTTTATGTATAACTAGCCGTATATGCACTTCAAGTAAACCTGCACTATTGCAAAGCCTTCAAAGAAATTGGTGACGTCCCGATTGCTTCATTGTGTCATCTTCCAGAGTGGGGCTATAACCGCAACCCAAGTGCTTCCATGCCGTATTCGTAAAAAAATGCAATACAACAAGTTATTTAAGGGATGACGTGATCCACTCCGAGTGCTACTCAGCAGTTCCGAGCGTCGAACTTAAAGTAAACTGATATAGAGCATGTTTACAGTTTAGTAATAAGCGTTCGTTTCAAACTGTTGTGAATATTTCGCGACCGTGGAGGAATGCGAATGGTAGACAAATAAATACGTATGCAAATCGCGAAGCACTGCTTCGTGTATCGAAAACAGTTATTTTGGCGTCTTTTTAATGTATTTTCAATGCAGATGTATTTGAGATACAATTGTTCTGACGGTATTTAATTTTAATGCGTGTAGCGAGCTAATTGTGCGTTAACGGTTCATCTGTATGTTAAAACTGATGTGTTTAGGAATGGCCATTATTTTAGAAATTAATCTTGATTTTTTTTATTGTTTAGTTGTGTGAGCAAATCGGCTTTTCTTGTGGTAATTGTTCGATGTTCATTTTAGCACCCGATAATACACAGGCGTAGGCCAGTTTTTTGTTTTACCAGATATTGATACTTCCTAGCCACGAACTGAGGTAAAGTATGAGTTTCATGTGTGCTGAGCTAGTTGGGTGAACAATAAGCATATATGAAAAGCCTCATTTCAATATGATCCCCAACGTAGGAGCTGTTAAATTAAAACATTTTGACATACTATTAGTTAGGAAATTTTATTTACTTCTAAAACAAAATTTTGCGCCTTTGTCCTTTACCTAAATAGCTATACGGTTTCATCTTATTATTCTGAATACTAGACATTAGCATACGAACTAGAAAATACTGTGTATTTGGTAAATTTTTCCAGTTCATTATTGTGTATAATTAAATTTAATATCATTTACAAGAGAACAAGAGAAAAATAAAAGAAAACATTAAACGCCAAGCAGAATGACCATGTAATGCTCTATATTTGCGTGACAGTGCAACAAAGTATAATTTGCAATCAGTGTCCATCTTCAGCTCCCCTCTTAACGTCTACTGAACTCATACAGGGCTTAATTGCTATACATTATAAATCTCTGGGCAATCCCCGAGTCGTGATGCCCGCTTTTATGTTTAATCAACAATTTGCTCTGACGAAGGTTTAGTTACTGTCAGCTACAATATGACCGAGAGTAATCATGATCTGATGCAGCTACAGTAATTTGTCGTTTCTTACACATCGCTGCCTCGGCCGGGAACGCCCAAAAAAGGAATGCACTTCCTCACGAGATTCCATCTAAATGATGCGTGGTAGAGCGATTATGAAAGGCGGTGAATGTATATTTCACACACCCACATCTCCACTTTAATCGTCGTTATGTATAGCCTTTGAAGCATGCACAAATTTTGATTGAATTTACAAGAGAAATTGTATGTAAAATCACAAGGGACGGCAACTTTATCGATATATTTTTAATAACAATAAGTTGGTTTTATTAATCCACATAATAGAGAGCAGGAGCCTCAAGGGGTTTGATCATCTGCTAAGGATGGATGAAATAGAAAGTATTTCGATGGTAATTAATAAGAAAAAATTGTGGAAAACCTAGGATGCCTTAAGACGAAGAAATGGGGCAAGTAATGGCTACTAAGGACTTGGAAAAACATTAATTTGTTAAATTTATGTTAAGAATGGATGAAAATAGATGATCACAGAAGATATTTCGATGGTAATCAATAAGAAAAAATTGTGGAAGAGGTAGGATGCCCTAAAACGAGGAAATGGGGCAAGTAATGGCAAATAAGGACTTGGAAGAAGATTAATTTGTTAATGTCTGTTAAGGATGAATGAAAATAGATGATCACATAAGATATTTCGATGGTAATCAATAAGAAAAAATTGTGGGAGACCTAGGATGCCCTAAAACGAGGAGATGGGGAAAGTAATGGCAACTAAGGCCTTGAAAGAAGATTAATTTGTTACATTTCTGTCAAGGATGGATGAAAATAGATGATCACAGAAGATATTTCGATGGTAATCAATAAGAAAAAATTGTGGAAGATCTAGGATGCCCTAAAACGAGGGAATGGGGCAAGCAATGGCAACTAAGGACTTGGAGGAAGACCTGTTTTACCATATACGTTTCTATGGTGGGATAAAATGATATTTATAGAAAACACGAATTAATTGAGGTAGAATTAGATTCATGGTATGGATTGAAGTATCGAGCAGTAACAATGAACTGAAAGTAAAGCCTTTATTGGCACTGATGAAATAAGGGATAATGAAAGTACAAACAATATAGCAAGAGAACAATAGACAAGACGAGTCTAAAATGGTTTGTATAACACTGTACTGAAGTACATACCTTAACTTAAATATCGTGATAACAACATAACATTTGTTTATCTATTTTTACTGTGCAGAACTTTTAAGTAATGCTGACAGGTAACCATATACTTACTCTATTGTATATATTGAACTGCCCACGTATTCTCGTTTGTAAAACCATACGCCAAGATTGTTTCCTGACCAATTTTTGTATATATTAAAAGCAAATCAAAAGAAGACGTCCTCGTAATACTGCCACGATGAAATCGATTCCGTTATTGATGCGGCGAATAACTGGATATGCATCTCCCGAATCGGCACAGCCTATGTAGGTGTATAGATCTCCAACTTCGTGACAGAGTAATTGTGTCCCGACTTTCCAAGCCTACACATGGTATACCGTTTTAGTAGACGAGTTAATTAGAAAGGCCGCTACCGACCAGAGTTATTTCGTGTTTATAAAATATGGTAATATTTGTTCCTGTCAGTAAGTCATTGGCGTCTTCGAAAGGAAAAGTAAAAAGTTATTACTGCGTTCCGAAGTAGCAGGAGATCTTATTACATCGTCTTTCTAATTTGGTTACAAGACAGGCTGCGATGACAGCAAAACTAATGATAATTTAGGATTATGGATTGATTAACCGCTATTCCATAAAAGAAGGTGTGTATAAAAATTCAACATAGCATGGAGCAAACACCAAACTTACTTTAATTCCTTGCTACAGCAATGAAATTCCAGTGAAAGAACGTTTTACTGATTACTAACTGAGAGAAGTTTGTTGACCTATACGTTTGTATGTAATAAATCGAAATGAAATGTCTTCATTTTATCATTTCTCGCAACTTTATAGGTTTCTCTTACTGCTGAAAATATTACAGACCATATAAATAAATGTAATCAAAACCTAAAAAAACTGTTATCAAAAGAAAACAGTTCATATGAAACTGCTTTTTCTTTTTCTGTATAATTTGTACATGTTTTGGGGGATTGCACATTTGGAACAAACGTATTCTTCAAAATTCGGTGTAAGCAAATTTAGTGATAAAAACTACAAAAAATGTTTAGTTTGTAGAACCATTAAAGCTCTATATTTTTACACTGGTTAGTTTTCGAAAAAATGAATAGCAGTTAATTCTATTAAAGTAGGAAACTATTGGGTTGTAATCAGAGCTTGGAAAATTACTTTAAAAAAGTAATTAAGTACCAATTACCGTTCAATAAAGTAATTAAATTACCAGATCTTCAATTACTTAAATGAAATAATAATTCAATTATCAATTGGTAATTGTAATTGCACAACATACTTTGCTTTTTCAATTACTTTCACTAAAAATTATTGTCGTATATTTGTATTTGGTAGTATTTAGATAGCCATGTGCTAGTACATCGTTTTAAGAAGCGAATTGAAACTGATAAATTATTATTATAAACAATCATTATTCGTTCTCAGTATTGTTATGGAAAAAATAAAATTATATTTTTACCGCACTTTACTCTGTAATCTGCACTTACCGCAGACATATTTTTCACTTCCTACACAATAATTATTAGCAAGCTACAATGCTACATCTTGCACAGCCTACACAAGACACAACACTTGCGTATCTCATCTAGAAATATACGCTCCTGCACCAAATATTTCTTAATTTGAATTACCACAAGTAATTCAAATACTCGTAAAGTAAATAAAATACTTTAGAATAATTTAATTACTCAAAAGTAATTGAATGTAGTAATTAAATACTTTAAAAAAAAATGTTAAGTACTTTACAACATATATGCCAATTACCAATTACAATTCCCGTATTTTTAAAGGTAATTCAATTCCAAGACAAATCTACAAAAAGGAATTAAATTAGTAATTTAATTACAAAGTAATTAATTACTGCCCAGCTCTGGTTGTAATGGTATAGTTCAACATTTTTTAAGGTTTTAGACAGGGCAGCTCGTATATTACTGAAATAAATTATTACCAATTTTCCCAAGACAGTGGATTCAGATCCTTTTTACTAATGTGTCTTTTTCATTTTACTGTAGCTTCAATTTTGTCAATAGTTAAAAATGAACAAAATTATGAAAATTTATTTCAGCTTCCAAAGTAACAATTTTGTTGCGTACCAAAGCTTCATCAATTTTTAAGAAAGAAAATTGGTGTGAAGCTTTCTTACATTTAATTTTTCAAATAATAATCTTATCTTAACCAGAAATTGAAGCCCGAAGAGGAGATTATTATTCCTGATAAATTCAAGTAAGCAATTGTTATCTGGTGCAATCTAATATACCGCAAGAGATTGCCTCCAGCGGCTGTCATCTTGGTTAAAAATACCTCTGCTTCTTGGACTTAACGTAGTGTAACGATAAAACCAAGCTGTCTCCTACTTGCGCTCATAACAGGTTGTACAGAGTACTTGGCAGTAACAGATAAGATTCCTGATATCACAAGTTTCCTATTTTTCAGACCAATGAAATTAATTTGTATGTAATTAATGGTACTTAATATTTTAGACTTGAGTGGAAATTTTAAACATTGTGCGACTTTTGAGTTGTTTATAAAGTGTCGTAAATATTACACATGCATAAATCTTGAAAAAATATATTGTTGTTGTGAGTCTTGTTATGATTTATTATGTAGCTTAATGCTAACAAAGATTATTATTATTATTATTATTTATTTATTTTGGTACTCAGCCAACAGCCGTTGGGCCAATTATAGGCGTCACTGTACTTTTTATGGGGACTTCCAACCCCACTAACGACTGTCATGATGTTATTATGACATCCGGGACTAACTATTTCCGTGGCAGCCGTACCACGAGGCGCCGAGAGAAGCAGCCATGGAACTTCCATCCAAGTTCTAACCAAAAAGAGAGTTGCTTAACTCTGCTGATCGAACGTGGGCGCTTGTTCAAGCTACACCACCCGGGACCTTCAAATGCAGGGGCAGTCACCTCTTCTCTTTGAGTTTTTAGGTATTAAGTCCCCACGATTCCAAATCCGGGAAAATCGGAGTAAAGAAATTACTGAAGTTGAAACCCAGATTTTTTTGGCCCAGAACCAGAGGCTTCTACCTCTGAGCCACCTCCATTACTAGGAAAAAATATATTACATGTTGTCCTAGTATCGTCAATTTGCCTCTAGAATTTAAGTTATTAATGAAAAATATGAACACAGACTTCTATATTTAAAAAAAATGAAAAGGTTTATCTGTATGGAAAAAACATGTGGAAAAGGGTCCCGAGTGGTGTAGCTTGAACAAGCGTCCACGTTCTATCAGCAGAGTTAAGCAACGCTGTCTCTGGTCAGAACTTGGATGGGAGTTCCACGGCTGCATCTCTCGGCGCCTCGTGGTACGGCTATCACGGAAAAAAGTTGGTCCCGGCGGTCATACAACATCATGACAGTCGTTAGTGGGGTTGGAAGTCCTCATAACTGCACAGCGACGCCTATAATTGGCCTAACGGCTGTTGGCTGAGTGCGAATTAAATAAAATAAATAAAAATAAAAATAAATAAAAAAGTAGACGACCTATTCAGAGCCGGGAAAATGAACACGTCATATAAAACAGTGAAAACTTTCTTAAATGAACCGAGAAAACATGGCAGCGGAGGTATTAATGAGTAAAGAAAATACTACATACTGTAAACAAAACGATACGAGTAAATATGATGAAGTAGAACTCGAAGAAGAAAGAGCTGAAGATGAGATGGGAGATGCAATGCCGTATGAATATGGAAACGCGGTACAAGGTTTGAAAGCATATAAAGCACTACGGATAGACCAGGTACCCTCTGAGATCATAAACCATATAGGAGAAAACAATCATAAGATATTATACCAAATAATATGCGAGATGTATGAAACAGGTGTAGTACCAAGCATTTAGAAACATAATAATACCGATACCAAAGAAGAGAAGAGTGGATAAATGTGAAAACTATCGAACAATCCGCTTAGTAACATATGCATCAAAAATACTAACAAAACTCTCATACTGAAGAATAGAACGGATAATAAGACCACTCACAGAAGATAAGTTTGAGTTCAGGAGAAGCTCGGGCACAAGTAAGAGAAGTGATACTAGCTCGAAGCCTCATAGTAGAGAAGAGAATGAGAAAAGGTAAAAATACCTAGATTATATCTGTCCACATGCAATAGGCCTTCGACAGAGTCAAGTCGGAGGTGCATTTTGAGGCCATGCGCAGAGCAGGTATTAAATACAGAGATAAAACATTATAAAAATTCTGTATACGGAACAGAAAACGCTAATAAACTTAAAAAACACAAATACAGTAGCTTAATCAAGTTGTAAGAGAAGGATAAGCAATGTCGTCATCGCTATGTTTCTCAAATAACATCACCGTTAGAACAGAATTTAAGCTTTCGAGAAGTGGTGTTGTAGACGCATGTTACGGATAGGCTGGGTAGTCAGGATGGAGGAGACACGTTAATGGGGCATATCCTAAGAAGGCGGGGATCCTTGTACTCAGACGGAGGAATTTTATTCATAATTCTATATATTCTTCTTCTTCTATCTCAGCTCTATTTTGTCCACTCTTAGACGTGGGCTCCGTGTTTCTTTCATGCCATTCTATTCTGTGCGGCCCTCTATCAGCCTTTTCCTTAATATCATCTAATTATCTGCGTTTCTGGCAGTCTGCACATATTCTATGAGTCATTGGTCGCCATTGTAAGGTGTGTTTTGTCCATCTTGCATTGTTCAGTCTCGCAACATGTACTGCCCATCTCCACTTCATAGTACTTATAGTTATTACGTCGTCTATTGATCTTACATTTTCATTTCGGGTATGCTCTCTTAGGCCGATTCCCAGCAAGATACGCTCCATTGTCCGTTAGGTTGTTCCTAACCTATTAGCTGATTTACTAGTAAGAGTCATAGTTTCCATTCCGTACGTTAATACCGGAATAATATATGTACCAAGACTTTTCTTTTTAGATTAATTCGTATTTTTCAGTTATTTAATACCACTTCCAATCTTCGTGCAATCTCTACCGTTTGATTGCCTCCACCTATCTTTATTGTATGCTCTAAATATATGTATTCTTCAACCCTCTCTATGTTTTGTCCATCAATTTCTATGTTTGTATCGTCCGTGGCCATGATCTTAGTTTTTCATATTAATTTTCAGATTTGTTCTTTCTGATTTTCTTTTTAATTCTAGTAGATTTCTTGAAGTTGTTCTATGTCATCGCTTAGAACAACTGTATCGTTCGCAAGGTGGAGATAAGTTAGACATTTCTTGTCTATGCTAATGCCTTTTGCACCCCAATCCAATTTCTTAAATATGTCCTCCATGGCAAGAGTAAACAATTTTGGAGATATTACATCACCCTGTCTTACTCCTCTCATCTAATAGTATATTAAAATACAAGTTGCAGAAGCCAGCTATTCAAGCACGAATTTGAAATTTCGAAACGAGCCGCGTAGCGACGAGTTGAGGAACAAATGAGTGCTTGTAGGACCTTCTGCAACGAGTGTTTTATACTATTTTTTCTATTTTGTGGCGTTATACCTTTTTATAAATTAAAAAATTATGTTTTATATTTTGAGGTTATATGACGTCATTTGGGTGCTAGAATGGAGTTATTCTAGCACCCGAATGACGTCATTTCATTGCGACTTATTCTAACACTCAAATGACGTCATTCGGGTGCTAGAATGGAGTTATTCTAAACGCAAAATAGAAAAATAGTTTTTAATACATTTCTCTGCTTGAAATATATCCTAGCGGCATCCATAGCAATAGAAGCTGTCCGCAGTTCTTTCGAGTCGAACCCTTTGGTATAATCTACAAAGGTCTAATGAAGAGGTACGTTATGTTCATGGCATTTATCTACTAGTGTTCGTAGAGTAAGAAGATGTTTTATGATGCTGTCCTTCAGTGAAAGCTGCCTGTTCCACCGCTTGGGAGATGCAAAATTTATTGTTTAATCTGTTGGTTATAATTCTAGTCAACGGTTTATTTTAGTGGTGAGGTAACAGAGTTATTGGTCGACAATTTTCTATTTTCATTTTGTAACCCTTCTTATGCAGTAGAACGACCTTTGCGTTGCACCAAGCTTCGAGGATGTTTCTTCCTTTAGACATTTATTTATAAGTATCGTCATGGCCTCTAAAGTGATCATCCCTCCCACTTTTAACATCTCATATGGGATTTCATCTTCAGCTGGAACGTAATATTTTTTAATTTGTCGTAATGCCTGCTATATTTCGCTGATGTTGACGTCAGGAATTGATTTAGACCCCACATTAGTTATTACTCCAAATGTTATATAGGTCTTTGTAAAAGTCTTCTGTTATCTTATTTATTTGGATTCTTTTTTGTTTAAATTTACCTTCCTTGTTTTTCAACTGATGAATCTTAGGTCGTCCGAAGTTTGTTACAGATCTCACCACTCTTATATTTTCCTTGTTTTCTATGATTTTTTGAATTTGTCGTGTGCTATGATGTTTAACGTCCTTCCTGATTTTCAGTTTTATAATTTTATGTATCTCTGTATACTCGGGCAAGAATCTATTCATTTGTCTTCGTTTATCAATCAACTTTAATGTGTCTTGACTAGTTTTATTATTTCTACTTTTTTTGTTTTTAAACATATTTTCTTAGTTGCTAGGTGTCTGTGCTGTCTTCTTCTCAAGCTTATCTTTGGGAATCAGTTCTCATTGGTATTGATCAATATTGCTGTTAAGTTCTGCAATTGTATGAAAGCGTTGTGTTTTATTAGCTTTTGCTTCTTTTCATTTCACTGTTGACCTTTAGCGTTGCTCTTATTAGTCTATGGTCACTATCTACCTTAAATCTGTGAACAACCGACACATTTTTTTACAGTGGATGTAATTATGTAGCCGATCTCATTGTTTGTCTTTCCGTATGGGCTTCCTCCATCTTCTTTGTTTTGGATTTTGGAAGAAGGTATTCATACAGTATAATCTCTCGCTTTGAATGTAGTTCACTAATTTCTCTTCCACTACTTTTGGAGCTCAAGAGCTCACGTGGGCAGGGTTGCTAGGTCCCTGGAGTAGATATATCTTCCACCGGGATCGTGAATGCTTTTCTAAACTGCAGTAGTGCAGGTGGCTCACAGGTAGAAGCATCTGGTTTTGAATCATACTATGTGCCTTCGCTTACTGCAACTGCCACAAAAATTGTGTCGAAGTCACTGTGATTCCCGAATGGAGCTTTGACAACCGTGGTGTCTTAATGTCTAATCCTCCCCAAGGAAGAGGGGCTGATGCGTATGTCATGGGGATGTTACAAGACTGACGGCGGGGCGACGACTGATTAGGATGAGAAAGTAACATAATGTACCATGATAAAAATGTAAAAGTTATTTAATTTAATTAGGGATCTAAATATTCCACCCATGTTTAAATAAACAGAAATAATAATAGTCCTGTGATATTGTCTTTTAATTGAAGGAGACACGCATTTTACTAAACAAATTGGTCAGAAATTGTCCTAATAATAATCATGTTACGACAAATTAGTTAATAATAGCGATTCTAATAATATTTACCGCTGCGCGCCTTTTTGCTCATGTATAACTACCCATACCATTACCGCAAGCAACACGTGCGGAGGATGACACCGGTAAAAACGAACTTAGAAACCACCTAACGGTTTTGCGAGAACGCACATTCATGTCAGGCATGCTATACGTTGATATTGATACATTAAAAGACAGCACCTCGGCCTCGACATCAGCAATGTTAATGAAGGTAAATTGCCTGACGTTTTCCAATAACTATTATGCTTTGCATAAATGCATAGCATCACAAGCGAATGTGCATGGTGTACACATTCCAGGTGTCAGTAGAAACTAATCAGTTAATAATTTTTTGTTGATACTACCAAAGCATATATTCTGTGATGATACTTGAAATATTAAAATATTTATGGGCTGGTCATTTGCTCATGTATATTTAAGGAGGGAATATGTTTCGACCATATAACTTTCATCCATCTTAGCAAAATTCTAAAATACATTCCAGTGACAAATTATATTACTATTTATATTTATATGCTTCGCTTCACAGCTTCCAGCGCAAAACATCCAAGCTCATTTAACCATTGAAGAAACTTCAGTTCCAATCGTTTCTACGAAAGATGGCATGCTTCGTCATTCACAAACGCAAAAAACAGTCCGATTGGAGCCCACGTCGATGTACTACAAATTCCTCCGCAATCAAATGCCGGCAAATGGCCTGGGGACATTTATATCGAAACAGGTGGGCTTCGAATTGCAGTTGCGAAGTAACGGAACTCCAACAGCTTGTCTAAGTCAATCACTTGTCGTTCCTGCACCCGAGTAAATGGTGCTGAAATATGTATGAGCTCGGTTATTATTATGGCACATCTAAAGTGGGCATCTGTTTGCTTGTACCTTCGCACCTTAATATGCAAAAACACGTTTATGGAACCAGACCATGAAAAACGTGGGAAAATGGAAGTGGTTAGACAGTAATTGTTTCCAAACCGCATGATTGGATGCTGAAGGTAAATATTCGTCCAACTGAATTATGAAAAAGAAACCTTGAGTCAGATATCGATGAGACCATAGAACAACTGTTACTATACAAGCCAATAACAGGTAATGTATGTTAAACAAATGAAGTGCGAAACTATACTATTGGCACCAACACACCTTAATTTAAGAATTATATGCAACATGCATAGTTTATACCATATGTTTGTGGACGGATTATAAAGCTATACAGTTGGCTACAGTTGGGATACGTGTAATTGCATACTTTAAATGTATTTGTTATCATCACTATGTCACTACCAAGACTGTATATAACAAACACAATAGTTTTTATTGTGGTTTGAATCGTATTTTCAGAATAATATTCAAGGAAACTATGAATAGATGTATAATGCTTAGTTTAGCATGAGAAAATTGGCAATTTCCTGAAACAGCTTTCCTTGTGAGAGGCATTTAAAGCACTGTTGGAAATTGTGTTAATTAATTTCGATGCTGGCTGGCCAAGAATTCGTAATGAATGTTGTAGCCGGGGTTGCTTTAAAAATCCTCAGATTAGGCAGTTCATTAATAGCCGAACACGAGTGTGAGTGGATGTGAACTTGATATAATTTTTGAAGTGTTACTAATTTATGTGAATTACTAGAAAGCATGAAGGAATAAGCTTTGTAATAGAAAATATTACTTGAGTAATGGATCTTATGTGTGGTTTTGCTATGGAGCTGAACTGGATACTGTTTCAGTGTTGATATTGCTGCATTGATATGTAGAGAGCTTTGTTGTTGTGTCGTTGCTTATTGTTATTATTGGGTTGATGCCAAATTGGTGCCGCGATATAGTATACTATGTGCCTGGGAATAGTGGACATCCAGCGAGATGATTAATAACCTTTGACCTGATAATCAATTATCACTGATCCAGGAAGCGCACCTGGATAGCCCGGGATGCGCATTTTCCACAAATTCCTTCCGTATTCGTTCTCTATGGGGGCGGTTACAGTAGTTGCAATTCGCCCTGACATAAGTTGGTGCCCCCTAGTCTGGTTACCATTCGGTTATTAGGCGTCCGATGTGTTAAGCATCCATATTACAGGAAAATAATCTGCGGTGCACATGAAGATCATCCCTGATCGAGATCGCGGGGGCCACTATAATACCAAACACGTACTGCAAAATGTAGCAATGCTTGCTTGATTTTGTTTACATGCCTGGCTTTATAATTTGACTGTTTTGTGCTTGTGCAAACAGGAATGTGAACACAAGGCACAAGAAATGGGCTGCTCACCGATTTACCTTCCCGGGGTCGTATATTTATGTGACTTAGAACTCCTAGACCGAAGTGCGGTTCTGAATTTCCCGTCGCCAGCCTGTAAATTATGCGTGGAAACCGATTTTAATCCAGGAAAAAATAGTCCTAAACTTAAATAACTGCACCAACATGAAGGTACATATTATCCATGGATATATAATATGAACGGTGAACGTATGAAGTCTACGAAAATGTACGCTTCTCATATATAATTCCAGTTTATATGCACCCATTAAAAAATCTAACAAAAACTTGTTTCTATTTCTGCAATACTAACACTTAGATGCACTGAAGATTTTATTTAAATTAAGAGAAAGTTTTAATTTAGTTGAAACCCCCTACGTTTGATTTTGAATCTTAACGAATCTATAAAACTGGAAGATGAGCTAAGAAGCAGAAGAAGTTAAGCCTATGGGCAAAAGCAACACTTTTATTTTGAAGGATATACTTAAATTAAGGCGCAGAAAATATGGGAAACAGATTGGGATAACTGATAAAAACAATAGAAGAAAGAGAGACTGCAGCAAGAACAATCTCCAGTCTTGGCGTGGAAGATGTTTGATATTCATCAGAGAAATTAATTAGGTTCTAAGTGTAACAACTTTCAACGAGATAAAAAAATATTCAATAGCTCTGTATAAGAAACCGGCAAACTGATTTGCCCATGACTAATAAATGGCACAAAAAATTACCATAATGTGGCGCAGCACGTCCATGACCAAGACCTTCAGCTGGCGAGATTTAGTCAGGTCAAGGCCCACGTGTTCGGATGTATTTCTGGCAAGTTATTGAACCTGCTTAGGCATATTGGATTTTAATTAAGAAACGTTGGTCACGGTTCTGTAGTCAATTGTTTCCGGACGTTGTTCCAATATTTTTAATGGTTATTGAGGACGCACTGGTTTGACAGTTTTGTTGGTATATGATTAATGTACTTTACGCAGATACAAATTTCTAAAATAATCTCACGTCTTTGCTGCACGCTTGAAGCGTGACAAAACAAATATGTTCTCCTCCCCTTTTACCGATTTTGCATACCTTATGGAAGTCGTGCTTTGCCAATTGTTTTGTATCAGACAGTGGAAGTGAAAGAATTGGGATTTAAGGTTAAGTTTATTTTGAAAGTTGAGGCGTGTCTCGTTTGACCTGAGATAAGTTGTAGCAAAAGGATGCTATTGTATGGTAATATTTACTTATTTAATAGTAAAATATTGCTCCATTCTTTGGTTACGTTACGTTTAACATTTAACGTCCATATTTTAAGTAAAGAGTCTCCTAGCAGAGTCTGTTTACTTCAGTTAAAAAAGAACGTTCCTTACGAGATTTGTCTGGTGTTCTAATTTAATTCACTATAGGTAGATCAAAGTTTCTTACTTTCTGTAAAGTACTTGAAGAATAATAGTACTAATAAATTCAATTTCTGTTGTTATTCAGACTTTAAACAAGTTCTATGGAACTATTATAACGTGTTCTATTTCACCGAAATTCTAACTCAGGTTCGTTAGTCCGGCAATGTGCCGCTAAGCCACCCTGACGGGGTAGTTAGGAGGCCGCATAGGGTCTATTACTGAAAATCTGAAAGAAATGCGACCAATTTCGGCCAACAGCTGTTCAGTTCTTGACAGCAATATTCCACTCAAACTGGCGAATAAATCATCTGAATAGGTTATGCTGTTCTCGAATTAGCTTGTTTATATCCATCCGGCATGGCGCATACTCGACTTTTCTTAATTCTCTGACTTTCATTTAAGGCCAAAGAGGTTGCTGTTTTCACAAAAGTTATGGAGTTTTATGAGACTTTCGTATAACTTTGGGTTGGTCGTAATTTATTATGCGGTTGTGACAATAATTGTAATTTAGAGCTTTCGAACTGCTGCTAAGAGGTTTATTTGCAAATTGATTTCGTTTTGAACGAAGTTTGGAAGAAATAATTTAAAAATTCAGCTAGTAGGTCAAATAATGAAAGATTACTTATGGATTAATCATAGAATTAGCTGATTAGCTCTATAAAGTTGCCAAGTACCGCTTATTGACAACATACAGGCTCGTAATTGTATTTCAATAAGCGATAAAACAACAGAAGAATATATATGTCAGTTTTACTATATCAACTAAAAATTCTTAAGCTCAAACGATGGCCGTAACTAATTATTGTCGAGAAAATAAATATTTCTTGTTCGACGTTTTCGAAACTTAAAACGTTATATCTGGTACTAGGTACTATCACCCTAAAACGGTTTTATAGTCTAATGCTCTATTGAAATCATAATTTCGTGAAATAAACAACGATTTCTTTCATTAGTAGGTGTTAGTGGAGGAGCCACAAAGTAAAAAATTTAAAAATTAAGAGATCAGAAAAACAACGTTAATGAAAGCATATTAAACGAATCTTCTAATAACCGGCTTGCAGATAGCTATGTAAAAATCCTAATTAACTATAAACAAGTATGATATGTGATCAAAATGATTGGCTTCATATAATCCTAAGGACGATTGCAATAGTTTAATAAATATATAAATAATTATTATAGCTGCCCTCTTTAATTTTCTCATCTGCTGCTTTAAATCTCCTATTGAATGAATTCCTACTCCCATCTATTACTAGCTTTATGGATTTTTGAGTGTATAACTAACTTTAATGCTTACTTTTCAAAAGCGACGCGAGTCAAAATTTTGGATCGCCTTGCGCCGTCATGTTTGCTTTTCGGCAAGCTAAGGCAATTCAGCTTGCGTCGTGAAGCCCTTAGAGATTTGATCCTCACGCTTTATTCCGAAGTTGTCGAGTGCTAGAAATATTCCTAACTTTTCTCAAGCTGGTATCGCTGTAATTTCAATCGCGATTCAAACCGTGCAAATTACATTTTTCACTACACGTGTTTTTTGGGCCGCCATCAACCTCAAGGTACGCTTATTTCCCTCTAAGTTAGCGTTGCTAATTAAGCGACTTGAAGTTATAGGTCCGCTTCACCACATTCGCTTGGCTCAGGCATGCTAAAATTTGCACTTAAACATTTTATCTGTCACACGGATCGCTCCTGTTTGCCATAGTTGGAAACTGTTTTGCAGAAATCAAAGGCTTTCTTGCATCTGAGAGGATTTAACATCCAGCTTCCCTACGATGCATCCCGGTGACGCTGCATCAAAAATTTTGAATGCCCAGGCTGCGTTTGGGAATTAGCTCTATTTTGCAACATTATATATTTAAACGTGAGTTATAGGTAAGATAGTACAAAGGAAAGGTTTTTTTAGCGCTTAAGGGGGCCAAACAAAGGTAGCTAAATTGGTTTTTTTGGTAGTATGTTTTATTCTTATAAGTTTTTTGAAGGCTGTATATATTGCTATGTAACTTTTTGGGTGGTTTTAATTTAGCGATTCAGTTTAGTATGTATGTGCCCATTTTAAATTGATTGTACCATTTAACCCCAAGTTCTTTTGTATTGCGAGTCTGGTATAATGTTTACACTCCAGGACGCTATTTACTTTAATAATGTAGTTTTATGCTACTGTACCAACACAGTTTAGTAATTAAATTAAAGTGTCGTTATTGTTCCATACTACCCGTACATATTTTATTTGACCTACAGATACCTGCTCATTTTTTAGAGTATATGTTAGTGTACGCTAGAGGCCGTTTTATTTAGGCTGCTTTTGTTGTTGTCACAGTTGACAAATGGCGCCCTTTTGTGACTTGCTTTATTTTTATCAATTATTAACCTTAAGAACCACCGCCTAATCCTTAACTATGAAAACAAATCGCCGAAAGTTTTGAGCTAGTATGGGTTGTGAACGCCTTTTGCTAAAAGGCGATACGTAAGTAAATCAACGATAAGTATTTCGCATCATTTTTCTATTGATTTGTTTACCACCGTAATCCGCCACATATCGTTCATATTTACTGTATTTAAGATTTAAGTCAAGCTTACGAACCCGAAAGATCAATCTTTTTAATTTTTTGTATTATTTGCAATATTCATATTTATCTACTTAAACTTAAAAATAATGTTTATAAAAGCTCTACTAAAATACAAAACTAAGCTGCACAATAACAAATTATTTAAAAAAAGTTAAAATGCCTTATATTTCGATAATTTTTTGCTGTTATTTAAAGTGTTCTGCATTATAAATATTATGAGTTATTCTAATTTTGCAAAATTTTATGGTATATTATGCTTAATATATATATAAGGGTTTAGAAAATTATAAATACTGTGCATCAAGTAGGAACATTAGAATTTAATTGTTGAAAACGTATCTGTAAATTAATATTTTTAATTTTCAGACATCTCTACATAGTATATAAACTAGCAACCCCTAAAATATGCGACTGTAATATACGAAAATTGCCAGTAACGTATTGAAAAAACCTGAAAATAAAATCTGTTTGCTTTTTGGTGGCAGCGACGGCAACGTTTAGAATTGTTAAATAAGATATGCTAAGTTAAATGAGAAAGCGAAAGTTTATTACGATCAAAATAAAATTAATAATTCAGCGCGTTAATCTCTAATTTCTGTCAAAGCAGACCTTCACCGAATTGTGCAATAAGAGAACTTGTAATAAATTCTAAAAGCGACGCCGAAATTTAATTACATGTAGAATGTGTGAATGCACTTCGATTTGTGCTTTCACAGGTCGCCGGCTAGCAACTCGCACTTTCCATAATTACTGGAAAGAACCAAAGCTTTTTACCGTGGATTTACATAGGCAATAATTTACGATTTGACTGAAAATATTAAGTTATTTCCTCAAATGCGGAGAACGGCGAGGCCCTGTAGCGATAATTAAAAGATTTTTGTAGTTCGCGACTATCCAAGGTGGTGGAGCAAACGAGTTCAGCAACTAGAGGTCGGGATAGCAAGTTGAACCGTAATAGTACATAAAATGGTCTTACAGAAATTACGTCATTAAAAGTACATTTACTTAGACCGGAAACAGAGCGGAATTTAGGCCGTTTTCCTGTCTAGCAACACTCGCTGGGTCTGTAACCTACATCGGCGGAAAATCTTAGATCAAATTGCACCGATATGCCAACAAAAGTTTTGGGGAGACTAAATGATATCAGTGTACAAATTAAAGCTTACCGCAAAATGGTATTCCTTCAGGTAACCATTGCCCATGCTCGCACACTCTTCTGGAGGGCCCTAAAAGCTCGAAGCCGCGTTCACACGTGTACGTGGCAACCGTCCCCGGGCCCAGCGTTTCATCCGAAAATACCACGTTCGAATGGGCCGGGGCCCCAGGAAATCGACAACTCTCGTCTGCTCTAGATACTGAAAAAAGATAAATTACTTAGATTAGAAAAAAAAACTTTCTAATGGTTTAGGTTTCAAATATTAATAGGAAACCCAGACTAATGAAAATATACAAACAGACAATATGTAAAAATGTGGTGTATTAATCATACATTTATTTTAAGTAGCATAATAGAATATTTTTCCAAATCGTATCATTTTTGTAGATATTTGTTTCAAATACTGGACATTTTTTGTATATCGTTTTATGTATGAATCATTAAAAACAATTTGTATATACCGGGTGGAATACGAAACGTCTACCGGGTGCCTTAAAAAGAATTACATCTAGTTTGCTATGAACTTCCCATGATGCAATCTAAAATTTTATTTGAAATTGGCAAGACTGTAACAGCCGTATTCATAGTCGTTCGCCAGCGGCTCGCCGTAGAGTCGCCGGAGTTTCGTTATGAATAGTATGTTGGCGGCACTGTACGTCTATGTCAAATTCGAGGTTAGCAGGTTAGATTTTGTGTCAATTTCTGTCAAAACTGACGGAAAACCTAACCTGATTACCACGAATTTGACATAGACGTACAGTGCCGCCAACATACTATTCATAACGAAACTCCGGCGAGCCGCTGGCGAACGACTATGAATACGGCTGTTTGTGTCAAAAATGACGCAAAACCTAACCTACTAACCACGAATTTGACATAGACTTACAGTTTTGCCAATTTCAGATAAAATTTAAATTGCATTATGGGAAATTCAAAGCATACTAGATGTAATTCTTTTTAAGACACCCGGTAAAAGACATATAGACCGCAGTTAACATTAAAGCAATTGATAATTAATTCCGACAGCTATAAGTTGAAATACCAGTAATATGATAGTGTTAACAAACCGAGAAGAAATCGATATTATTTCAGTGTATGGTGAATGTAGTAGAGATCCAAATGCGGCGTTATTCACTGCACAGAGCAACATCTGATAACACGTTTTATTACATGAATGCAAACATATCAATAACAATTCAGATCAATATGTCTTGTAGATACATTTTAGTATCTATGTTGCCAAGATATGTGTGCGTTGAGCAGCAGCATCAAAAACTAAGTCGCCTCACGTTTTGTGGCCACCCTGTATATGTAGAATATTTCCTATAGTAACGTTAAAATTGTACACAAAATGTTTTAGCAAAATTGCGTTATAAATGCAACAAATAGCTACACAAAACACTTTCCTCGAGAGATGCAGTTTCTTTTAAATGTACAAAATCCTCTTGTGATTATAAATGATTGTAGGTCCAAAGATTCCTGCCTTTTTTCTCTTGCCGCTGTATTGTATGTGTGTATGATATGTGTATCCACTAGTGATGGGCAGAATCGAATACTTTTCAGAATCGAATTCATCGTATTCGAATACTTTTGAGAATCGAATGATCGTTCGAATGCAAGCAATTCGAATGCAAAATCGCACTTCCGAATACAGAATCGAGTTGTGCGCTCGCTCTCGTATTGGGAAGTGGTGAGGTGTGACCTCGACTCGGCGGCACGCACAACCAGGGATACCGAGACGCTGCACGTGCACAAAACAAAAATAAAAATTTGTTTTGATTGTAGGCGGTTCAGCTTACCCTATTAATAACGTATATTTGTTTTGTAATACTTAAATGTTAAATTTATAGTACCGAAAATGAATATGAGAAAGGGACCGTTTATAAAATAATTTTTTTTATTGTTGTTACAGGCCTATATGTATTTCTTTAACATAAATTATTAAGACAACCCCAGCGTTTGTTTCTCTTTCCTTTCCATGTATCTGTTGAAATTTTTAGTAGATTTTTAGTTGCATTAGTAATTTTGGTGGTGCTATATCGTTTGAGTGTGCAATCTTCAGTCTGTGTGGTAATATTAGTCTAAACTCATATGATACGCAGCGCTGTGCTAGTGAAAACTGAATCTGAAACGATTCGAGTGCAAAACCGAGTACCAACCGCCGCGCCGCCAAGCGCCGATGCATTCGAATTCAGCATTCGGAAAAGAATCGAGATCACGCCGAATTCAGCATTCAGATCGGAATCGAGATCACGCCCGGCGAGATTTACAAACGCCGATTAAGTATTCGATTCGAAGCATTCGAATACACTCAAAAGAATCGAATGCATTCGAGATCTTGCAAGAATCGAATACTGTAGTAATTTGCATTCGAATAGTCCCATCACTAGTATCCAGTATGCACTCTATACAGTGTGGTCCATTAAGTGTGCAACAAATGGGACAGTTTTTTATTAGTTGTACAACCAAAATTTAAATACCGCCAAAAGTTAGTGCATGTTCGATAACCATATCAGATGCATTTAGAATGGCTCCAAGTCAAACAGCATACCGGGCTGGACAAAAAATATGAAATTGGTGAAAGAATAAAGTCCCCTTATTTAAGAAAATATAGCAAAATTTGATTGAGAAAAGTTGCTAGAATCAAAAGTTATGCTCAAATATAAAGTCACGGCCTCCGATTCGAATTTTTATTCTTTTTTTGGAAAATTGTATATTACTCCATTGGCATTTGTAATTAAAGACATTTAATAAACAAGAACGTTTAACAGATACGTTTTAAAAAGTCAAACTGTCAAACTACAGATTCTTTTAGTGCTTATTAAATTTGTTTTTTTCATAGCTATCCGCGATAGTTTTGGTATGTTTTGTTAATATCTGTGCTACATGAAACATTTTTATAAGAATTTGAAATAAAATTGTAGGCTTTAATTGAGAATTTTTTCATATGTAAATTAGTATTAGTAAAACATGTGCCTTGTTAAAAAGAATATTTGCCAAATTCTAAAGTTCTGTTAAATATCGTTGCAACAAACATGAAGTGGATGGTTACCTAAAAAAATATAAATCGAAGTACATTTTACAAATACGCTTCAAGTTGATAAACGTTATTTAAAAGTGATGTGGTTGTGGCTACTTTAAATACATATAAAATCAGAATAATAAAAATATGTATCATACGGGGCTAATACAAAATTTTCCAAAAAAGAATAAAAATTCGAATAGGAGTTCCTGGCTTTATATTTAAACGTAACTTTTGATTCTAAACAACTTTTCTCAATAAAATTTTGCCATATTTTTTTAAATAAGGTAACTTTATTCTTGAACGAATTTCATATTTTTTGTCCTGCCCTGTATTCTGTTTGACGTGGAGCCATTCTAAATGCATCTGATATGGTTATCGAACATGCACTAACTTTTGGCCGTACTTAAATTTGGGTTGTACAAGTAATAAAAAAATGCCCAATTTGTTGCACACTCAATGGACCACACTGTATACACAGAAGTGTGAAAGGTTATACAATACACTTGCAGCACCGTAAGTCAATTATTTAGAGTTATGCAAGTAAAATATTCGGTAAGCTATTATATTCTTGAAATGTAGTAACAACAAAATTTTAGCATGTCAAGATCGCTGCCAGTAGTTTCTAGTAGTAAAACAATTATAATGAAATGACAAATGGTTTTATTTTTCCAATGCACTTTGGACCCACAATCATTTACAATTATTCTGAAGAAGAACAATAATTATTGTTTCTATTCTCTAAAATAGAGACAAATTCCATCAGACAATATTTTCTATGCTTGCAATATTTATCAGTGATAATATATGTAGTTATTCGTTGTACTTTCAAAAACCCAGTGATTTAGAAAATAAATAATGTTGTGTATGTATCTACTCGTACAAGTCAGTGAAATATTACGTAAATTATATAATACAATAGAGAAACTAACATTATAATATGCCAATATGCAAAAAACAACTTACTAAATAGGACATAAAAGATGAAATTACATTACAATAAGCCCTGAACTTGTTTTTGTTTCGCTTGTGGGAACTTTTGATTTTTTAACATCTAAATAGCTAATATTTTGTGTCGTATGATTGATAACATTTTACATGCATTAAACATGATCGAAAGTTTTCCACCGACAATATGTAAATACAAAAAAAAACAAGTAAGAATTGTTCAAAAGTTAAAATAGTTTTTGCGAATTGCAAATAAGGTATTTGCTCGAAATCCATAGTTTTCTTATGTATTTATATACGAGTATGTATTCTTATATATTTGAGATAGTATTAAAAGCCGTTGAATTTTTAGTAAAACGGAATGTGTTGAATATCCGTCGGATAACAAAAGACTTAATATTACCAAACGCGATTTTTATAAACTCACGTTTGCTTGTGACATTATTTTATAAAATTATGTTAGCTAATTTTAAGGGTTTTGTTAACCGCATGCGTTTAAAAACATGCCGTTTTACTACAAGTCTAGCGGTTCTCAAATCTATTAGCCAAAATTTTAACCCTGTTTTATAAAAAAACTACTGATCTGAGGCAAAAAATAGGAGAAATTTTATATTTTTTTATATGTTACAATGCTGCTTCAGTAGCCCCACCGTCGACTTAAGAAATACCCTGTACGTATGTTTTGCACTATTTACATTTTGAAATTGATTTCAAGTAAGGAAAAGATCATTTAATACCAACAAAATTAACTTAAAACCCGATACAGCATTCAAGTCTTCGAAATAAGGCAAATAAAATTTTTTCAAATGTCTGAAGTACATTTTTTGCAGGCACTAGTCTTGGGGGATTTCAATTTGTCTAATGCATGTATACTATGTGAATATACACAATAAATTGAATTTGATGTGTGAATATTACGTATTTTGTCTAATCACTTTCCTTTTCCATGCCACTTAATGTGATAAAAACTCACATAAAAGAATCTGTAAAGATTAGTAAATTCAAAATTGTCATAAAATTTTGTTAAATCACTTGTGACACGGGGGGGGGGGGGTAAAATGAACCTGTGAATGTCACAGCAAGTTTTTATTCTTCCTTCGAGTAGCATTTAATTGGTTGCGAGGATATTCAAATTGCATAGAAAATAATATAAAGAATAATTCGTAAAGTCCACTTGACAGTCCACCGCCAAGCTTTATGTATTATTTAATGGACAGTTTGTATAACGCAATTATTATTTTTAATAACATCACATCTATAATAATTACTATAAATTCCGATAAATATGCTATAAACAGAAATACGTATATTGTAGCTGTAAAAATATAGGTAGTACATACTACAACTGACACCTTGTTAAAATACTTTCTCTGTCAAAAAATTAATACGACATTTTACTATCGACATTTTTTCAGTACTCGCATTACGTATTACTCATTTGTTTATTATATTAAAGTAAACTAGCAACCCAGTGAGACAAACGTCTCATTTAAAAAAACATAAAAGACCGTTTTGCGAATAGAACGCGTATTTACCACACGTACGTATATGACGTCATTGTTGGTAGCAAACTACCAGTCGCATTCGCCTTGATAAAATTTGCCTAGAATCTAACCTAAAAAGTTAGGATTAGGATAATTAAGATAATAATTAGTGTTAGAGACTGAAATTCGGCTCCTGATCTGACATGACCATTCCAAACATATAACTTTAATAACTTTTTTCTCTATCTCTTACGGTTTGGCTGCTGAAACAGCGTCCCAGACAGACACGTCTATTAGATAAAGGACTAGAAAAATGCTCTCAAACTTTCTTATTTTTTCTTCGTAATTTAAATTAAAAGTATATATCTGTAGCATTTATTTAATATCAGGTTCAAAGGCATGTTTAAATACTAATTAAAAACAACTTTTCTATCAGTGTCTAGGTGTGCACCCTGTTTTTTTCTTAAACGCATTTCAACGTTTTCACGACACGAATGTTGAATCTATTTTCTTCGACTTCCAAGTTTATATAATTAATTGGTCCTTCGACATATGTTTTGGCAATTATTTATAAAGGCTAGTAACCTCACAATAACCTGCAAAATGATAAAGAATTACAGCAGTTATTAACCTTAATTAAATAGCCAAACACAGCCATTTAGTTACGGTCACTTATTACTTTTCAGCTTTACTCTGTAGCGGACACATATATCATGCACTGAAGCAACAAGTAACCAGCGCGAAAAATATTAAAGGACGCAGCGCAACTTTCGGTCGATTTGCTGACCGTCATATTCCAGCAGGAGGTTTGCTTGGAAATCGGCAAGGGGCGCGAGTGATCAACAAGCTCTATAAACGCAATGGGAAGAACGTCGCGAGTAATTGACAACCTTCGCTGATACAGTGTCAGTACACGCGGCAGTCAACGCAAGTACGACAAACTAACGTGTCTTACAGACCTCTGACGCCACAGGGGCGTCAGAGACGCAATGACTCCATTGGCGCAATCAGAAGGACGAAGAACGGCCTTAACACCCGGGTAGACGATTCTGAAGGCCATAAATCTCTTCGCTGACTAGTGTCAGCACATTCAATGGCGGGGGATTCCAACCCATCAAGTCGTGGGTCCATAGATCCTTCACTGACGCAATAGGATAAAAGTAAATATAAACACAATCGGGGGTAAGCAACGAAGCATTGTTTGTGTAGACGTCTACAAAGCTCTGTCTTGACACCAGAGATTTTAGTGTTCGCACTATATTTATTTGTGTACTCATTTGTGCATTGATTTACGTATGTGGAAATTATATTATTTTATTAAGGTGTTGTTGTTATCCACAACGTATTTATTATTTCTATTTACGTGAGTGTAAACCAGCACCCAAATTATCAACTCCGATCAGCCAAAACTGAATATTAACTGAATTACATAAACTTAATATGAAATTCTTAAACAGATTTCATAAACAAATATGTAATTAAGCATTGATAATATTTATACCGAATAGATGGAGCCCTAATATGTACGACCAAAAAGAAGAACAGTTACAGATCATCTATAAAGACAAGAAAGGGGAAAAAGAGGAAGATGGACAACAATAATGAATTTTGCTAAAACATATCAACTGAAATATTACCGCAAAGAAAACAAAGTGTAATTTTTGCCTTTCGAACTCATGTGGTTTTATTCAAACCGTTGCGTGCGTATAAGTAGGCTTGGTAATTTATTTAAAATATTTGAATGATATCCATACAGAATTGTCAGTTACTTCCCATAATTAGTTATTCACTTTTCACAAATTATACCTATTAAAAGGAATACATTGTTAGAAAAATAACCTTAATCTAACATTTTTTCAAGAAGAAACTAAATCCTATAATTTAAATTATCTTTAAAAAATGGACATCTCTTATATAACATTAGAATTATTGTAGTGATGAAGGTGCCATTTCTAAATGACAGTATAAAATAAGTTGCATTGAATTAGCGCAGTAGCGAAATGATAATTATTATACACTAAATATTTATTCTAAGAGTGTTACGAACTGGAACTGTCAAAAGGGCAATGACAGCTGAATAACCTTGTAAGCTGTTCGTAAATCCCCTAAAAGTTTAAAGTTGGTACTTATAGGCTAAAGTGTACTGATTAATTTTATTATTTCCAAATTCCCATTAAGTAAAACAAGAATTATTTAAGCTAACGAACAAATACCTGCATGTTTCTTAAAGGTCAAAAGAAATTCTACGAGTGCAGGTTTATAACTTATTCCTACTACGTATGGTATCTGAGAATTCGGTTCCGCTCTGAATAATATTACTTAGCGTACTTCCTCTTCGTCGTGGGACATGTGCATGTAAGCGCACCTGCAACTTGAAGCGAAATGATGTGTTAGGACTGTTGAGGATTGAGTTTGGAAGCGCAGGAAACGTGCTTTATAAATTGGCCCATTCAATTGTTTCGGTGGTCCCAGTTCCGGTGCTTTCGAGTCGGAATTAAACAAAAAATAATTGTTATAATAACTTGTTGCAACACTGGATAAACGTCAACCGTTACTTGGATTTGTAATTAATGCAAATGTAGTCCAACAATGGACAGAAGGAGGCTGAAAGATGAGATGAGATGAGTCAGGACTGGACTGGGTAATATTGTTCTTTTCAGTTCCACTGTAGAAGTGAAACTGCTCTACTGGAAAAACATGACAAATGTGAAATTCGGTACCATTGGTTATTGAAGTTACTTGTGCAGTACAGTATGTATCACGTTTGCTCGTTGCCATACATAAAATAAATTTCTGCTTCGAGAACAATATCATGCACTCTGTGCCAGTGACCCACAAATCTTCAGGTAGAGTAGCACAAGTACATGGTATGTTACATGATTCACTAACAAGCTTTGCGACAATGCATGGGAACGGATGCTATACTAGGCGTTATTAGCACTTTTCGATGCTCATTTGTCGTTATCTTTCTTCTTAAAAATGTACTGTTTGTTATTAGCTCTAGTTATTCTAGCGTTATTGTGTTATTACAGAATAGAGCCGTGTATTGAAATGAGCGATACATATTGTTATATAATTTGGTTACAATTAGCGATTTCGACAATGATAACAATTTTATTATAAGAATAAAAGCTAAAAATCTTCTGCTGTACTTCGTCGTATTTTAAATAAACTTGTAACTAAAATTTCCGCTTATTTTCAAATACAGGTTCCGGCAACAATGAAGATATTTCTAAAACTATGAGAGTTACATTAATATTGTGTAATAAAAGTTGTAGGTACGAAGGTGGTGCACCTGGTGCACATTATTAGAATATTTTTTATTATACAGGGTGGCTTAAAAAGCTGTGGCGAATCAAACCTGCCTTTTTTTAAATGGAATACCCTATATTTGGGTAGCTGAAAAGTTTTGCATTGAAATAATAATCATTTTGATATAAAATAAGATATAAATAACGTCAAGCAAGGTACTGCCATCTGGTATACTCCACTAAAAATACATACAGCAAGTAAAGCCGTCAACATAATATGAAATGCCCATTGTGCCCTATGTCCCAATGTTCCCCCATCACCCCTATATTATTTAGTGAATAAAAAAATCTGTAATTCTGGTTTACTGATTTTCGAAGCACTTTCTGCTCATTTATAACTATTATTATTAGAAAAGATATGTAAAGTTTAATAGAAATATTGTTCAAGCTTTTATAAAGGAAATAAAAGAGGGTGTGCATATTTAAATATGTTCCGTCATTAAATTACATGCTATATAATATTGTAAGTAGAAACTTAACAGGTGCCTTTCTTGCAAAAGAAGTGAAAATGTCAGGCTTGATAAGTTACTGTTAGTATAGTCATTTTGATATAAAGTTGTATGGGTCTAACGTCAATTGTTTTGGAAATACCAGCAATTTTATGCAACAAAAATGCTGAAGTTCAGGCGGCTGCTGTAAATAACAGAAAACAATTGCATGAAGGAAAATGTTATCAAAAAATTTGGTTTTTTGTGAACTACGTACCTTTCCACTGTAAATCGATGGATCTAGGTATTAATGCTATACAGGATGATCAACATCTGCAAATTTAATTATTTCGAATATTTTTCAAATGGAACGCCGTGTATATTCTTATAATGTTGAAAAGCCCTTTTAATGAGATTTCATTTGATATGTTACATCATACGTGTAAGTTCAACTGTTTTTGAGATATGCGTGCTTGAACATAAAAAACAATTTAAGTGCTTTAACATGTTTTTTCTACGATCGTGTCAAAATGACAACTTTTTGCACTGTTTCTAGTGTCAAAAGCGACGTTTGTAGCACTCTTAATATTAGCGCCCAAAATACGTCTTATTCGCACATTGCCGTTGGAGGCGTGTTTTAATAATTTATTAAAACACGCTTTGCGTCAACATAACCTAGAATATCTAACAGAATATGACGAAAAAAGGGTCACCCAACTAAGTTTTTATATTTCTGTTACGATCGTAGAAAAAGTAGCGTATAATAGGTACACGTTAGGGATGTTCCGAATACTCGTATTCGTATTCGTATTCGCGAGTATTCGCTATATTTTCAATATTTGTATTCGTAATCGTATTCGCCAAAATTAACACGAATATTATACGAGTATTTGACATTAAAATTATAGAAATATAGATAAAAATTTTAATAAAAATATAGAACAGGTATTCATACATTAAATAAAACATTTTTTTTAAATATTAACCATTCTATAACATTAAATAAAAGACAAAACTATTTTCCATACTATTTCTAAAATTTGCAGCGCCTACAAAAACGATGTTGATGTTGATATTATAATTCACTCAAGGTCATGTATTCGTATTCGTATTCGCGAATATTCATAAGAGTATTTGTATTCGGTATTCGTATTCGCGAATACGAATTTTTGTATATTCGGAACATCCCTAGTACACGTGTATACGAGCCATTAAAGCACTAGCGACTTTAAAAGCACTCCGCTAGCGCGTCGTGCTCTTAAACTCGTCACACGTGCTTTAAAGGCGTACTTATACACTTGTATCATAATATACTATTATTTCGAGGGATAACAAACAAACACCGTTAAAATAATGATTTAAACACTTGAGCCCTTATCAAGCCTGACATTTTCACTTCTTTTACAAAAAAGGCAAATGTTAAGTTTCTACTTACAATATTATATAAAGATGTAATTTAATGACAGAAATATTTAAATATGTACATTGTACAACCTCTTGTATATCCTTTATAAAAGACAACAACGGAACAATATTGCTATGAAACTGTACATACCTTCTCTAATAATAATAGTTATAAATGAGTGGAAAGTGTTTCGAAAACCAGTAAACCAGAATTACTGATAAAGAAACAATGTTTTAATTCACAAAATAATATAGGGGGCGGTGGGGAAAAATTGGGACATAGGGCACAATGGGCATTTCATACTATTTTGATGCCATTACTTGCTGTATTTAT
Source organism: Agriotes lineatus (assembly GCA_940337035.1). Classification (NCBI taxonomy): domain Eukaryota; kingdom Metazoa; phylum Arthropoda; class Insecta; order Coleoptera; family Elateridae; genus Agriotes; species Agriotes lineatus. Next base: position 102,782,926 of record OW679199.1, read on the forward strand.
TTTTAGTTGAGTATACCAGATGGCAGCACCTTGCTTGACATTCTCAAAGCGTCACTCTGTAACATATGAAAGCTTTTGTGTCATCTTGAGTGGTTTTTGATGGTTTTTGTAAAACGTTGGTTGAAAATTGGTAAGTGGATGATATCGTTTATATAATGTGTATAGCGTTTAAAACTAATTGACTGCTACGAATATATGACATTTAGCTTTACTTTGCTAGTTTTGTTTGTTGTGTACACTTAACATAACTTTTTTGTATACTGATCTTGCTAAATTATCATTTAAAAACACTTTTTTACATGATTATCTGTTGGCAATGGAAACTAGGGTTACTTTAGGCCAAAAAGTCGGGGGCATATTAGGACAGTTCCAATGTGCTCCAGCTTAGTATAAACTGCTGAAAAAGGGTTGTTTCAAAGCATCAAATATGGTGCGTACCTACGTATACAAACAAAAAACAGATCGTGCTTCTATACCTGAGGAAGGTATTGCTACTGCAGTTAAAGACCTAAGATATGAGAGATTATCCATAATACATAATGTGAACAAACCAACGTTGAGAAATAAGTTGAATAAGGTAAAAAAGCGGAAAACAGGGATACGAAAATAGGGAAATAGTGTAATTATTCTCCTGCTAAGCAACCGACTGCAGAACATGAATTAGTAGAGGGAGAGAACGATTTGCCGGCTGGAAGAAACTATCAGGAGAAAAAAAGGCAGTGGTTTTGTATTTTCTATTGTGGTTGACAAGGATTTGATGTATTTTGAGCTAATCGAGACTTCCAAAGCCCAACGAAATTAATGCTACAAGTCGTTAAAGCTCTTTAAAAAGGTTTCTTCAGATTTTTTAATATTTTTAGAAAAAAATTGCCTTATTTTCTCACCTTGTGTTCTCAGATTTCATATCCCCATTTCAAGTACTGATCAGTTTAAATGTATGAAAGAAAAATAAACATTAGATTTTCACATTTTTAAGAGTTTAAGATGTACTTAAGTACGCATAATGTCCACTTGTGTCCCAGCTATGTTCCATTTTATCCCACCAAGGGGGTACATAGGAACATTTGAATTAAAACCTTGAAAGATAATATTAAATTTTTGTAAACGAACTTGGATCGTCCAGATATTGCATTCCAAAGCCAATTGCTTAAGTCGTGTTTTGTTCACAAAATAAGGATTCCAGATTGGAAAATTCCTCAAACGTCACAATGTGCCCTTATCTCCCCTATCTCTTCGGTAAGTTTCTTAGTGTTAATGATAATCTCCATCGACACAATAAACATAAAACAGTACTACACTGAAAATTCAATTTTGCATCCCTGTTGTGCGAATAATTAAAAATTCACTGGGTTTCTATTAAAAGGAGAAAAGCAAAAAATGCATGTGCTGGTTTTAAGCAAAAATGTTATAGTATTGTATTACAGATTTGCAATAGTGTCACTGGAATGTAATTTTACAAACTTCTCATAAAGTCTGTTACTCTACCAGAGCAAAGGCTCACTCGACTGGAAAACGCTCCAACCTCGCAAAACCTATTTAGATGGTGCTACTCATTGTTTAGTGCCCTCAGCATTTGTTAAGCTTTTACCTGCTTGGTTTTTCAGGCATTGAGCAGTCCCGAATGTCGAAATTCTTTGAGGGATTACGATTTCTGTGAGCTATTCCAAGACCTTTGCTACATCTTATAAGACTATGCAATATGTTAACTGTGACGGAGTGTGATCACTCATCACAACTGCCATGAATTAAATTCTAAGATAAGTAATGTCATTTGATAGTCAACTTTTACCTATTTACAATTTAAACATATATGTTTTTCCAGAAACATAAGAAAACTCACGTTGCTCTTTTCTAATAGTTCAAATGATTGTTAAAGTATATATATGGCCGAACAATATATTTATGGTTTAGAATAATATAGCATGTAACTAGTTTCAGATAGAACCAACGAAGATGTCGGCAAAATTGAAAGAGCCCTAACTGACATCAATAAAAAGTGGGTAACTAACTATAAAACACACTTTAATGCTTGCTGGTAACGAGATATTGAAAGAAGAGACAATTAAAAGGAGCGAGATGTGGATGACTGCCGAGATACTAAAGGCAATGGAAAAAAATGTTATAAAAATAAAGATACAAATTTACACAGAAATATACACACAGAAATAAGAAAAACAATACGGCAGGCAAATTTTAGGAATAATTAATTATCGATTAAATCAACGACTATACGGAAGAGAAGAGGTCAAGCAAACAATGTATTTAAGAAGATGAGAACGTATCATGCAGCAGAGACGTTAGTTTGAATTTAAAAATCAAACTCTTGAAGTGGTGGGTGTTCGTAGTACTGTTTTACGAAATGGAAGCCTGGACTTTGGAGAGAAACCGACACTTTGGAAGCATTCGAGCAATGGATATACAGAAGAATCTTAAGAATAAGTGGGGTGGACCAAATCACAAACGACCGTGTGATGAAAAGATTGAGTAAGGAAAAGGATGTTGTGAACACTATCAAAACACATAAACTACAATATGCAGACGTGTAAAGCAAAGAGAAAACTATAAATTACTACCAGTAATTATCTATGGAAAAATACAAGGTAAAGGACGGATATCTTGGCTGAAAAACTTGAGAAATCTAGCTCTGCCAACTTCAGCACGTTTTGTGGGTTGTTTATTAAAGTTAATTTAAAATTGTACGAACATTCACTTGTTGCTTGCGAATTTTACTTTCGTTGTTATGTATGTTTAACTAAACAACCTCTTCTTACTTATCGATTTAATAATTTTGCATACTTTAGAATTCATATAGCACTACTTTTTAAGTGTCAAAATAGTAGACGGTTTCATTGCTTCAAAGCTTGTTTTTATGAACCCATAAGTTTATATAACTATAAATGCACTACACTTTCGATAGGTCTCTGAGATAAGCGTTGCATAATTAGACTCAGTCAGGTTTGACTTTGCTGTTTAGTTTCAGAGTAAATTTAATCAATTGCCTAGATTGCTTGCAATTCCTGCATACCGGTTATTTAACGAATCCCTTACATATAACGAACCCTGTCTAATTTTTATATTTTGTAATTTAAATTCTGGGTTTACTTTGACTTTAACGAACCCCGTGTAGTTTTCATATTTTAGTAACTTAACTTCTGGGTGATTTTGAATATAATATAATATAATATTTTTTACCGATGGTTGTATTTAATTGTTTTTAATCACGTACTTTGCATTTAATCGTTGATATTGCAATTTTACAATGGTATCTTTGGAAATTCCTATTTGCTCTAAGTTTTACCTGCTCTTTTTTTAAGGATAGGATTGTATGGTACAGAGAAAGAGAGAGAGAGAGAGAGAGAGAGGGGGGGCTCTCGATTAGACATCAACATGAAGAAATTACTCGTAAACAAGCTAAGATGTTTACTAGAATTAAATTTTATTGAATACGTCGATACATGCATCCGATTTGTAAACTGTCTTGATAATAGTTACCCACAATCCCAATATGCATAAGTCAATGAAAGAACTAGCTCTATTGATACAACTCATGAAAAGTTATGGCAAAAACATTTTTTTTAAGAATCGTTCAAGTGTAGAAGTAAAATTCGACGGATAGATTATCTCCTGTTCCTGTTACATATGCAGGCTTGTAACTCTGGGTAAAGCAAATTAATTTGTTTTTTCGGAACCAATTCGTGCATTATCTTTCAGAGTGCATATATTTCGAATAAATTTTATGTAATTATAAAATAACTTATAGTCACTTTCCTTCTTTTAATTATTCTGTAAGTAAACGATATTAAACAAAACTCGCTGTGCTAGAAATTTTAATAACTTGAGCATTTCGTGCAGACACTACAGCTGATACTTACAGCAATTAAATAGTGCATCTTTTAATGCATACAAATAATGAGCCCCCATCACTCATTTTCCAGTTTTTTAACTCTCAACAGCTTTCCTTTCTTTTAATGCATTTATTTAAGCCCAGTATCATTATTATTGAATTTTAAATTGCAAAAGACATTAATTTATTACCACCACGCAAAGTACAAAGAATCGCAACAAAATGGACTTAATTTGTGGTAACTTTAAAAATGGATTTTAAAGAAAATGAAAGAAAAATACTCATTAATAGTGAGTTTTTTATATAGTTACAGTAAATGCAGTTATTGTCAACAAACCATCTTAAGTAGCTAACAGAACACCCACAATAAGCACACAAAAATATCAAGTACTTTGGCTTCCGCCAAGTATCAACTGTACAATTTGTATGGGGATACGGCGTCGAGGAAACTTCAACCGTTGAATGTATAGTAAACAATAATGATTCTATGATTCTTCCAACAGCGTAATTAGCATTTATTAATTTTGCAAACCGAAGATTCGCTTTATCCTCGGTTTTATTAAACGTCGACGCTCACCATATGCCAGTTGGACTTGCAAGTCTGCTCTATGTAGTTGCTTTCAATGTGCATTAGAAGAAATTTTATGTAGCCATAAATCTCTGGAAAATAATTTTTATTTACTTCTCAAAGTCTGCAACGGTTAATAATTCGTGACGTGGCTGACAGCTATTTACATCTCGTCTAAATTATTTCGGAATTAATCACCACTTTAAAATTGTGATGCGCTGTTAAAATTAAGTGAACTATGGGCATTAACGCAAATTACAACAAATCAGCTAGCTGTAAAACTAGCTATTAGACTAAATTATAAGAATCAAGTGTTTACACTAACAAAAGAGTGTTGCTTTTAATTATATTAAAGAAATCTAATTGCTGCAGAAACGAAAAGTTGTTCACGCACATATTGCAAGCGCTGCTGTTTTTTTTTAATTAAATGCAGTATTTTCGCTTGTAGTAATTAATTTTCTAGATTAAATTAATTAATTAAAATTCCCAATTGTAGTTAAAGTAGATAAGTTAAATAAGACATTTGCGAATATAACATTGAATACAAATGAAGCTTTGCAAAAAAATTAAATATTACCCGAGAAATACAACGAATGCTCAAATTTCCACTCTATTATATCATCATTTAAACACATTTAGAAATGAAGTCATAATATGCAGTATCTATTTTATATTCAAATGTTAAAGCCAAATAATAAATTATAATTCTCAAAATCACGAGAGATTTTCCAAGATTATTGCAGAATTTCAAGAATTTTTCAGGTTTCTAAGGATTGTAGGGGATTTTTAAATACTGTCCAAAATTTAAATGCATTTCAGAGCTTTCGAAATATTACCAGAGTATTCAAACGATTGCCATAGAGAAGCAAATATGACCATAAATTACAGAATTGTAATTTCAGACATTATCTTTGACATTTAATTATCATCGGCATCAAGGATTGGAGCTTCTTCGCTTGTTCAGTCGAAACATCGTTTCTGTGGGCTATCACTTATTTCTTGCCAATATACAGTATGTCCCCGGATTGAGTTTACAATAGGTATGATTGACCAAAAATTTTCGAATTGGAATTTCATATTTTGGGATTCCGCCCTACTTGGCGTGAAACTTATTTTTAGTTTACCTTCGATTTTTTAAAGTCAAGTAGGCCTTGACAGGGAAGCGAAAACTATTTTATTTTCAGGTAAACTACCCGTTTTGTTTATGATACGGCAAAATTTAATTAAGAAAAGTTGTTGATAATGATAAATTATGGCCCTATGCCAAATTTTAGAAAGATCTGTCAACTTATAAAAAACTTATTATTTTGAAAATTTTATTTTATTGTCAGGTAAACTACCCTTTTTATTCATGATACGGCAAAATTGTATTAAGAAAAGTTGTTTACAATAAGAAATTATGATACTATACAAAATTTCAGAAAGATCTTCCGACTTAGATTAAACCGTTATTTTTTAGATTAAACAAATTTCATTTATTAAAAATGGCGGTTTAATCTAAGTCGACAGAGCTTTCTGAAATTTGTTATAGGGCCATTATTTATTATTATAAACAACTTTTCTAAATATAATTTTTCCGTATCATTAACAAAAAGGGTAGTTTACCTGACAATAAAATACAATTTTCTAAAAAATAATTTTTATAAGTCGACAGATCTTTCTGAAATTTGGTATAGGGGCATAATTTATCATTATCAACAACTTTTCTTAATTAAATTTTGCCGTATCATAAACAAAAATGGTAGTTTACCTGAAAATAAAATAGTTTTCGCTTCTCTGTCAAAGGCCTACTTGTTTTTCAAAAACTGAATATATTCTTAAAATTCGTTTCACACCAAGCAGGGCGGAATCCCAAAATATGAAATTCCAATTCGATAATTTTTGGTCAATCATACCTATTGTAAACTCAATCCGGGGACATACTGTATAGTACGTCTAGAAAGTATCCGGAAAAAGTAATTTCTTTTTAGCTTTTCGGAAATAAACATATTTGACATATAGGATTGTCTATTGTTTTAGCCATGACCCACCACCCTGACAATACGCACACAAAATACTAGATGCCCAGGACTTTCAAAAGGAAGTTTCAAGACATTTCTTAAAACTATAAAATTCCAGATACTTTCTAGACGTACTATATTTCCTCAATTGTCGAAGGTTAGAACTCATCCTTATTATATCATCATTAATTAACAAGAAAATAAATGTATTAATGGAATTATAATAATCACCACCTATTGTACGCAAATCAAAAACTTTCTCAGATTGTCGAAGACTAAAACGGGCCGAAGGTGTCTCTTCGAATTTCCGCCCGATTTTGCTGAAGGTTCGGCAACTTCAAACACCGGCGAGCGTTCCGGGTCGCCTAAATAGTTTTTACTGACTTTTTATTTCGTTTTGGCGCTTATTTCTTTCGCAAACTTTACATGCGGAGCTTTAGGGTATGACATTCGTAACTACGCGACGTGTTTATTCGAGGTCTTCCTTTTGGTAACCCTTCAGAGTGAATTTTCTCCCAAATAAATCGTGGACAGTATGGGGCAGATTGAATCTCACTGGTTTGGTGAATTGCTGTAGATTCTTGGAAGTAAAACATCTGCCGGTCGTGCACAATCTAAGGTCTTTTTCTATTTTCCCATCTCTTCTCTTTCCCTAGAAATATCGGATTTCTGCGAAGGTCTCTACAGAATCGTCTCTGGAAGAAAATCGAAATTCCTGCAATTGTATCCATATACCCATAGCGACATCCTCTTTTGGGATTTTTCAGAACTCGTAGTATTTATTTAAGGTAAGGGTTTTTCATTTGTTCTAACTTTTCACGCATCTGGCATTGCAGCCCACTCTTCCTGCCACAAGAGGAAACGATCATGGTGATTGCACATCGTAGAAAAGTTTTGATTGTAATTTTTGGTATATATTCAGTTTTTACCGATTTAACTTTATGATAATTTTGTAGCTGTTGAACAATTATCTGTTGTTTACCAGATGGCATTTTATTTATTTATAGTGCGGCCTATTTGTTTTCACTGGTGTATGTGCGAAGAATTTGTCTGGTCTATAATTTGACATCTTATCTATGCCAGTGTCCGTTAGAGAGGCCTCGTCCTATATGGTGTGACACGTGATTATGCCATTTGAATATATTTTAGAGCGCTTGATATAGCTCATTCCAACTAGGGTTTTTGCTACTTCGCTCACTCGATTCCGTGCGCTCTTAGCAAATCATTTTTTTTACATTCGCGGTTCCTTATTCGTGCATGGAATGTGGCGTGGAAATGTATATGTTGAAAACTCGAATTCTGGGTTTATTTTGCATTCACGAAACTGGTATTATTAATGTCTTTCAGTGTATTAATGTCGTAGTTTCGAAAACATGTATTGTTGATGCCTACTACTAGCCGTTGTTGTTGTTTTTCCTTGTAACCTGTTTTCCGTCGCAGCTCGACTGAGCCTTATGGTTCATCCGGGGGTGTCATAGTAAGTTGTTGAAGCTGGGGCCCTTATTTGTTAGATTGCTAGTGCTTATAACAAGTAGGAGAAATTATTACGCATCCTTTATGAGCTAGGTGTTCGAAATATTAACAAGTTATGACGCTGAGCACTTTCGGTTATTATTACATTTTGTCTAAAGCTTCGGTAACAAAACTGCTGCAATATTAGCGAAGTTTGCTAAAAAGTTAAGTGTGTGCGCTACACTTTCTGGAGGAGTTTGGTCTGAGTTTCGGCTGGTTACGCCCACCAATCATCTTTGAAATCTTCTAATTATTATCAAATGGTATGGAAAAATTCACAGAGAATTCCCAGGATTACCAAGGACTTTTAAAGATTACCTACTACACATCTCCACACTATAATTTTAGAACTTTGTGTTATTATTTACTAGTTATTTGCAAAAAAAATAAATTTATAAATGAAATAAGCAGTACGTTTTGTGCATTTAATTAATTAAACTAAATTTTCAATCGGCAACTGGCACAATTCTTATGATTGTGTCAAGATTAGGAAAGTTTGCTAAAATTCCAGAATTACGAGTATCAAATAATATTCAACGATTAACACATAATTTCCAAGATTACGAAGGTATTACTAGAGATTGCCAAAAATGTTCTCAGATTATCGCTGATCCCCACACTGCAACTTGAGAACTTTTTGTTATTATTTACAACATATTTCCTTAGACTGTGAATATTTCCTAAAATTGTTACAAAATTTCGACAGTTCTTTAAAAAAAATCTCCAAAATTTACTGAAAATTCAATTTTAAACGGCAGAATTATATCTGCATAATCGTTTAAAGCTGAAAATAAATTTATATATATATATCCATAAGCAGTCACTTATCTTTTGCAAGTAAAATACAAGTAATGAAGAAAAATATTCAAGGCTGGTTCGGAAGAGTGTCAGGTCTCCTATATGTTTTATATATGAAATGTAGTGTTAATCTGTATAATATTCCGTTAAAAACATGACTATCAGACTAGTATCTAATTATGAGGGCAGAGACGACTGGTTTTAGAAAAAATGTTGAACCATAAAATTATCACGTTGAGAGCGGTTCTAAAATATTCTCTAAATTTTAAATTGAGACAAGTAACCTGAGTGTCGGTAACAGTTTAGATATGTCTGCACATTAAACATTAAGGCTAATAAACGAAGCAGTTATTAAATTCCAGGGCAAATGTTGACACTACAAGTGTCTCTTAGCGAATAGCATCTCATAAATTGTGAACATTTCACTGCGAAGTTCGCGCTAGAATTTTAAAATTACACTTAAATATTTGAAATTAAACTAATTTTTCCATATAAGTGTTCCGCAAAGCTCCATTTTGCGTTCGATGCTCTTCTCAAAAAAATATTAATATTTGTTTATTTTAAAATGTTACTAGTGTTTAGAAGCAACATAATTCTCAATTTTTATTATTTTAATACTTAAAAAAACTTGAGCAAACACGTCAAGGTTATTTTTCTGCAAGATAAACATGCTAAGATTTAAAAATGTAACTACATATTGTTTTGTGACTGAAGTGCTTTCACACAACGCTAGCATTAAGGTGTTAGAATTAATTTAGCTTATTGCCATGACCAATTAGGCGGTATAAATATACCCATATTTTATAAACACGGCTACATTTTATTATTGGGAGTTGTGTGTAACATAATAACATAAAAATGTACTCCCTGAATACTAATTAAGAAAGTACATTACATCGACATATGCTATAAATTTCTTTCTACGTCGATTTACTTTCACGGTTTGCAAATCACGTCCGATCCAACTTTATGCAATATTTTATCATTCCACATTCACTGTCGCCTACGTTTTGACCGCCACTAAAAATTTTGTTTGTGTTTACTTTCAACTTTGAAAACATGACTTTCATATTTTACTACTCGAGAATTTACCGATGAGCAAATTTACAATTACAGCTCAGATTTATTGATTAGATGAGCGAACAACACTTCAAAAGTAAAATATTCACTCTGCATTAAGAATATATTTCTAAAAATTTGATAGCTTATTTTATTATTCCATATCCTATCCCATTTTGTCTTATTTGCTATCTTCTTTAATAGTATATTATGATACTAATGTATAAGTACGCCTTTAAGGCACGTGCGACGAGTTTAAGAGCACGACGCGAAGCGGAGTGCTTTTAACGTCTCTACTGCGTTAATAGCACTAGTAAATATAAAAACGGTGACACGTTTTCTGTCACATTGTGTTAGATATTCTAGGTTATGTCGACATTCAAATTTACGGCAAAGCCCCAATGGCAACGTGCGAAAAAGATGTAATTCGGGCACTAATATGAAGAGTGCTACAAACGTCACTTTTGACACTAGAAACTGCAAAAAGTTGTCATTTTGACACGATCGTAGAAAAAAATGTTTCATTTACTAGTCACATGATATTGTTCGTTTTTGTCATAGATACAAAATATGAAAAGCTACTCAGAACTCCCTAGGGATTTTTCAAATTATTTCTCCCTCAATCTCATGGTAACCATGCAACTACAAACAATGTCTTAGCAACCATGCATCAGGCAATCCTTAATGTTACTTACATATTCTTATTTTAAATGTATGTTTAAATTTATACTATTTTTATTAACATGCTAGTAAATAAAATATTGTATGCACCAGTGGAGGTATTCATGTTTTTTACCTTCGGTCTGTAACCATGTCAACCTCAGGGATAAACATATTCATATCTCCCTTGATGCATAAATGTCTATTATTGCTATAGTTGTTATTTTTTCCATATTTTTTACCCCATAATTTTGACCAAACGAGTCGTCAGGTATCTAACTTAATTGGTCACCATGATTTTTAACATTGAAACTTTTTTGACAAAGTTGCGTTTCTATCCACAACCGAGGAATTTTTTGTTGCATATTTTTAACGGTAGACATGTATACGTTTCGGTAAATGCTAATTTTAAATAATTTTGAGGGGTGTTTCAAAAGAATTACAAATAGGGACAATATTTAATTCAGGGGGCTTTACTAAACCATAAAATTAACACACGTATTTCTGATATAATTAATTTCACCCTTTTCTCTATTTCTTTTTTCATATCTTGGTTTCCTTCTTCGCTCTATTCGTTAATTCTAAAATCTTTAGTGTTCCATTTTAGCATTTCTCTTGTTTTTTATTTACTATCGTTGCTTTACTGTTATTGACATTTACCTCAATTTTCATTGTGTATATTCGCTCTAATTTTCCTTTATCTTTATTTGTTCTATATAATTGTATCCGATTGTTGTGTCTAATCCCTAAAATTTTTCGTTTTATGTAAAAACTAGACTTAACCAGTGAATACCATGTGCCCATATGAAAGAAAAATGAGTTACAAATTACCGATTTATTTGAACTACATCTTTTAAATTTAGTCAACATTCGGTTCACGAATCTCTTGTTTATATAAAAGCGAGGGACGGGAGTTTCTTATTTGCGCTTCAGTTCTAACACAACAATATGTATTATTAAATTATACATTCTACATTAATTTATAATCTAGTAACTGAAAATTTATTTAAAGAAAACTGTAATAAGTTTTCTAATCTTACGCTAGATGGCGTAGGTGAGTGCAACTAACTTCAGAGCATGTTGGATACATAGATAGATATCTGCTTCTAAAGTTATATGAGAGAAAAAGATAAAAGTACGGATATTTCTTAGATTTTTATGCGAAGAACATTATTTCACTGAAAATCGGAATTTTAATAGTTCTACTTAAAAATTTTGTATAATTCATAGGCAGACTTTAGTTTAGTAAAATTTTTAGAAAAACTTTGATCAACAAAATATCGATGACGTCACATATTTAATTTCATCAAAAAGTAATTCTACGTGCTTCAACGAATTTTTGAACATATCGCATAAATTAATTAAATAAGAAGTAAGTATATGTTTTAACTTCTTTGCTAATATTTCTCTTGAGAAACTTATCATTTAGAAAAAACAGCATGAGTTATTCCAAAGCCTTTAATCTGTGTAATAAAACATTTGTTCGATATTGCATATTCAACAAAAAGTAGATAAAGCGAAATTATGTGCACAGATTACAATACGATTGTACAATAGAACTGATTCATCCTTCGAAGTATAAGAATAAACGGACTATGATAAAAATGCCTAATTATAAAAATAATATTTCAAACAGCAAAATATAAAGTTAGATGTGAGAAATGTTATACAAACATTAAATACAATATTTTCCTAACCTTATCATGAAGCAAAATTAATGTTTTTCACGTTATCTATATCTACATCTTGGGAGAAGCAAACATGAGAGAATCATATGCCCTAAGTGTGCAGTTAAATTTTCCATTACAACAATTTTAAGAAGCTTGACAGATATAATCACTATGACAAATTTAACGTAGCGGCGACCTAATCTGAAATAGGATTGTTTGAAAAAAATGTAGAATATTTTAGTAATTGAAAGCAAGCGAAATTGTGGACATTCTTGTAAATAATATTACAATAAAACCAACAACTAACACTATTATTAAAAGACAAAATATCCGATATTGAATAAGAAAAGGGGCGTACAACATGCATAGATTATAAGCCAAAATAAAGTTATTTATGTACCAAGGACATTATGAAGATGTTCATGCTCGTCCGAGGGTGAGATGGCTCGAGCGTTTGTACGTAGCCCGAGGCATACAACATTTTATGTCTTACTAATGTTTTTTAATAACTTAAACAATAGAGAAGAAAGTGGATGTTCTACAATTGCTGTGTATATGTCGACGCATCGATTTAGGTGATTGGACGCTAACGATGAGCGGGCATTATGAATTATAATGCCTGCATGAGCGGAAGTTATGAATTATAATGCCCGCTGATAAAACTCCGATTGTTATGGTTTATATATTCCGTATCACAGGTATAAATTAATAATCTTTATAACGAGATAATATAAAACTATACCGAATATCTACAAAAGTTACCAAAATTTAATACTTTTTCCTTTGGAAAAAATATACATATGCTCAACAAATTTGTATCTTAGAATGTACGAGCAGGTACGAATGACCCTAACAGTCAGATATCTTTTAGTCATTATTTATAATAATAATAATAATAATAATAATAATAATAATAGTCTTTATTTTTCAACATACATGCCAAGATGTGCAAAAAGAGGAATTACAACGTACGTTGAAAAATCTTAAGGCGTAAGCTCAAAATACGTGCCATGCAGACACGCATTTGGTTTTCAGCTTAAACCTTAATAATCTTAAACTTAAACTTAAGCAATTATTATATTAATTAATTGCTCTCACTGTTGCTCTAATAAACAATAAATCTAAAAAGAAAACACAAAATATTATATTTTAAGACTCATATCTCATTTCTGCAAGTAATTTTTCTTTTAGTTTGATTTTGAATGATCTATAGGTACATGATTTCAATTCGGCAGTTAATTTATTATAGATTTTGTAAATTTGGAATGTAAATGACCGTTGATATAACACGGTGCGGTGAGCGGGTGGTGTAATTAATCCTTTATTTCTCACATTTATATTATGGACATCTGTTCTGAACCGAATTTTTTTGTATAAGTGTGAAGGTGTTTTATTCGTCATAATTTTATGAAACAAACAGGCTGTTGCTAGATATCTGCGGAACTTCATATTGAGCCACTTTAATGGAACTAATTTATGTGTGACGTGTTCAAATTTACGAATTCCAAATATTAGCCTAATACAAGAGTTTTGTACCAGTTGTATTCTAGAAGATGTATCATAGGTTAAGCATGAATTATAAATTTCAGCACTATAGGAAAACTGTGACAAAACAAGAGACTCACATAACATTGACTTTAGCCTGCTACTAAGTGAGTGTCGGTGAGGATAAACTAGTTTTAAATTTAAGTAGGCTTTTTTAACACAAGAATGTATTTGCTTCTCATATCTAAAGGAATTGTCTAACCACACGCATAAACTTTTTACTTCACTTTGCATCTGCATTTTAGTATTATTGATGTGCAAGAGAAAGTTATCCTTAATTATTGAATTTACTTTATTTGAAGGGCCAAACAATATATACACCGATTTTGATGGATTCAAGAGAAGACAATGGTTAGTAGATACACTATGAATACTTGCAAGATCACTGTTTATTTTCGACACAGCATCAGCTGTTTCACTACAATGAAAGGAGTAATATAGTTGGGTGTCGTCGGCTTACGTGTGTATTTTACAATGTCTTATAACTTTATGGAAGGAACATGTATAAATTGTAAATAGTAGGGGACCAAGAATGGAGCCCTGTGGGCCACCTTTGTTTATACGTTTTAAGTCAGATACTTGATCGCGCAGTTTGACACACTGTTCTCTACTAGATAAATAAGAACGAAGTAATTGAATAGCAGATGGCGATAAGCCTATATAATGCAATATTGATACAAGGAGTTCGTGATTTAAAGTGTCGAAAGCTTTACTGAAATCAAGTAATGTCAAAGCAGTTAAAAGTCCTTTATCAGTAGCAGACAAAATCTCGTCGGTTAGGTTTAGCACTGTAGTGGTACAGATATTTATATACATTATTTATTTTTTGCAAGTGCCACGGAAATTTACTATAACTGACTAGAAATTAGGAATATCTCAGTAAAAACTTGAAACAAATATTTTTAGGTCAATAAAAATTCTGAAAATTCTATACGAACAGAACCAATACTGACTAGCAACCCAAATTATTTTGGTTAATTTAATTCGCGCATTCCAAAACAAATCTGTTTTACCTCAATAATTGCAAATTAATAGAAATTAATTACGAATGGAGCATTGTTTCGACAAATATGGCAGATTTGAAGTTTACACCTGGAGAAAACTCAGTTTCGACTAATCAGAAGATGAAAATGAATGTTCATCTGCCAATAGAAACCGTAGATTGTTAATAATCAAATCATTTTAGTTTTAGCACTGCCTAAGCCAAAAATCGGCGCTTCGAAATCTTAGAAAACATCCTAATTAGCCAAATCTGACAAGTTCAAACAGCAGCGTTCTTTATTAGGAAAATTTGGAGTAGATACTTAAAATTAGCCAAAACCTGTACCGGGCAGATGTAATACTGTTCCACTTTTTTTATTGTTGCTGGGTTTGACACACTTTATCCAGCATGCAGGCGATTCGACGTTAAGTGTGAAAAGTGCAGAATAAAAGATTTGTTTGTTCAGGTATAAGATTCGTCGGACACATACCTACCTGTCTGATAAGTCCACAGGATTTTTGTTTGATTAAAGGCCACTTAACTACATAATACAGGTAATTCGCCAATCGATGCTCCTCGCATTTTAACAGCTATTCAGCAACCGCTATTCCTGAGAGACCTTTTGTGAGCTTTGCTGTTCGAGCGGTAATTTCTAGCAATTAGAACTTTAATCCGCGGCCCAAAATGATAATAGGCCAGGTTGTTGTAAGAGTGCCACTTGCGAGGCGAAAATTTCGCGGACATGTAGATCAGTATTCACGCATGCATACTAAAGTGGACAAGTAACGTTACGCGAATGCATTTTGCTCACGTTTAACCCAATTTGCGACGAATTTTGCCTTGGTATTCACTTGTGGTTTGCCCACCTTAGACCAGAAATGCGATTTCTATTTTTGTTGTAATTACATATTCGCCAAACGCGCTCTCCTGTTTTGGTAAAGCCCAAAGAGGATCTGACTTCGATTTCAAATTTATTGAAATGTGGAGTTCGCTGGAAACTAACAGTGTTATGAACAAGATTTTTGAAATGGCGAGTACACTTGGCACTTCTCTTTTTTAGGTTATTACATTATGCTAGCATCAAATTTATGTCAACTCGTTATGACTTGCACGAAGATCTACCATACATACGACTTTAATTGACGTTAGCGTATGCCCTTTAGAAAGTCAATGCAACTTTGAACACACATTTTCACAAAATGTTAGCTGGTTTTTCTTATTACTATACTATTTTCTTCTTTTTTTTACTTGCAGCTATTGCATTTTCAAACAATTACGTACTGTTTATTAGTCGTTCCAGATCTTCTCTTGGTCTATAGGTGCCTCTAATATATTCGTGGCATAACGTCTTCTTCCATTATGACGAAATGCATTTTCCATTGTTGTTATATTGTGGTTCATTCTGTCTTTCATATAGTTTAATCTTGCCACAACTTTCAAAGACCTCATCCTAAAGTTATAATTACTAAATCCTAATGAGTTAGACTATTCAGCTTAGAATTAATGCTCTAACGTACAGCAATTGTATTTAAAAATTAATATACTATCACTGAAATTTCGCAGGTTTATTGAACAGTGATAGCATTACGAAAAAAAGCTAATAAAGAACAAACGGAAGCATTATTTACAGATATTAATATTAAGACATTTGAAATAGAAGATTTCAAGACCGAAGACTTAAGTAGGTATTCATGTTGTTCTTAAAGGAATTTTCATACCGTTCTGATCTACAGAAAGACATAAAGTATGATAAAATATTATTTGCATGTAGTATGGCTACGGAATAGTTCCTAATTTATGAATGAAACTACGTTTATACTGAAATATCAAACTTGACATTTGATTTTTAAGTGATTTATGGTTGCATTCATAAATTAAGAACTATTCCATAGCCATACCAGATGAAAATAATTTTTGATTATCCTATGCATACAGCCGGGCTCCATAGTTCAGTGGTTAAGCATTCTGGCTACTAATCTATGGGTCGAGAGTTCGATCTCCAATCCCGGTAAGGTTTTTCAAAAATTAAAAAAATGCGGATGAAAACTTCTACAGAATGCCATCATTCGAAAATGATGTAAAGCCGTGGGTCCCATGTTACTACTATGTGTAGCATGTAAAAGATCCCTTGCTAGGGTTGAAACTCCTTGGTCTCGCCAGAATTCTAAGTAGGACTAAGATACCTGGTACTCTGCATGCCTAGACCTTGTCCACGGTGTTGGCAAAAAGGGCCTATGAAGGCCTACTTGCTTGACAGCAGTCTCCCCACAACTAATACTACTATGCATACAACTATTTAAACATTGTTTCTTGAGAACAGCAGGCGTATTCCCGTTCAGAAAATTGATAAAAATTTGAAAGAATATTTCCGCAATACTTACATAGAAAAGTCTTGGTTTTCCTTTGCAAGTTTTGGAGTATATCCGCTACGTTAGTTCTCCTACTTGTCATCTGTCTCTTGGCTTATATTTATATTATTTCATTGGGAGATCTTCTATACTTATTCTACCATTTCCGTTAGTTTCTATATCATTTTATTTTATTACTGAAGTTAAAGATGTCAAATTCTCTTTTGTATACCTTGGTATTCATTTTAAAGAAAAGCGTCAGTTTTGTGTTTGGTATTGGTCTTGGCTATCCTGCTAGCTTCATATTTCTAACACATCGTTTTGATTTGCGCGAAGACCTACATGCGACAGTATAAAAATTGTTTGTAGAGGACATCAGGTGTATTTCCTTCCAGAAAATTCATGAAGGTTTGGAAGAATCTTGCTGCAGTACTTACATAGATAAAGCTTGATCTTCCTTTTGCACGTTTTTGGAGTATATCCATTACGTTAGTATGCTGCATTCCAACCATATCTATCCATGGTTTTTGCCATCTTTTATCTTGGATTATATTTATATTTCTGGGAAGATCTTCTATACTGATTTTACCACAACCGTTCGTTTCTATATTATTTTATTTTATTGCTGATATTAGATATTCCAAGTTCTGTTCGTAGGTATATGCATATTGTGTATGTCTTGGTTTTAATTTTAGAGAAAAGCGTCAGTATTGTTGTTGATCTTGGTCTTGACCATCCTGTTAGCTTATTATTTTTAACATATCGTTCTGGTTTGCACGTAGGCTTACATACGACTGTTTATAAAATTGTTTGTTGAGTTGTTGAGAACATCAGGTGTATTCCCTTCAAACAATTTTTGAAACTTTGGAGGCATGTTCCCGCAAGACCTAGTAGTTAAGTCTCGATCTTCTTTTGCTGGTTTTGGAATATATCCGTTACGTTGATATGATCGTTTTTCCTGTCTTCCTATTTGTTATCTTTCTCTTGGCTTGAGAAGATCTTCTATACTCATCGTGTTATTTCTGTTCGTTTTTATATTCCTTTACGTTATTGCTGACGTTCGAGATCCCAAGTTCTGTTGTTATATGTAATTTATGTATTTCTTGGTATTAATTTTAGGGAAGGTGTCAGTGCTGTGTTCTATATTGGTCTTGACTATTCCGTTAGCTTCACATTTTTAACACATCGTTCTGGCTTGCACAAAAACCTACACATGACTATATAAAAAATATTTATTGAGAACATCAGGTGCATTCCCTTTCAGAAAATTTAGGAAACTTTGCAAGAATATTCCCGTAATCCTTACATCGATAATTCTTGGTTTTCCTTTGCTCGTTTTGGAGAATAAATATCTACCACGTTAAGATGCTTCATTTTCAAGTCATCTTTCCTTCGTTGTTGCTGTTTTTCTGTCATCTTCCTCTTGGCTTATATTTATATTATTTCCTGGAAAGATCTTCTATACTATCATTTTCGTTCGTTTCAATATATATTTTTTTATTGATGAGGTTGGAAATGCCAAGTTCTGTTCGTTTATTTATATTGTGTACGTCTTGGTATTAATTTTAAAGCAAAGCGTCAGTACTGCGTTTGATCTTGGTGTTGACTATCCTGTTAGCTTTATATTTTTAACATATCGTTCTAACGGGTGTTCATAAACAGTCGTCATCCCAGTAGGTTTTGACTTCAAAAACGTATGTCTATTATAATTGAGAGAAAATGCGCTATGGCAGTACTCAATGACGTTTCATTGTGTTGCACGAATTAATCAAAGATATAACATTTTGTTTTTCAAAGCAACTGGGATGACGACTGTTTATGAACACCCGTTAGATTGCACAAATACTTACAATATGACTATAATTTTTTTTTGTTGAGGACATCATGTGTATTCCTTTTCAGAAAATTCAGGAGACTTTGAAATAATATTCCCGCAATACTTACATAGATAAGTCTTGGTTTTCCCTTGCACGTTTTGGAGTATAACCCTCACGTTAACATCTTTTCATTGTTTTTGTTATCTTCCTATTTGAAATATTTCTCTTGGTTTATAGTTATATTATTTCCTGGGACGACCTTCTATACTTATTGTATCATTTCCGTTCGTTTTTATATTATTTTATTTTATTGTTGAGGTTATAGATGCCAAGTTCTGTTGTTATATTTATATTTTGTATAATTTCATATTAATCTTAGAGAAAGGTGTCAGTATTGTGTTTGATCTTGGCATTGGCTATCCTGTTACCTCGATCACCTACATATGACCATTTAAAAATTTGTTTTTGAGGTTGTTTCTTTTAAAGAAAATAGATAAAACTTTCAAATAATATTTACGTTTTCTGTGTTTTCATAATGATTTACTACATTTTGGTATGAACAGTAATCGTTACCTTACAAGGAATTAGACTACTTAAATAAAAACTAAACATTGTAGAAAAAATAAGAGAAGACATTTGATTAACAACTCCTCAAACAAAGAAAGTTATTTCCGCGTATACTTATGTTTTGGAACAGTATTAGTAGACAACATCTTTATCATCATTAGACTTAACAACCACTCTCTTCGGAATCAAACTTTCTATAGAATTACTTTATCATTGGTATATTGTTAACTGTAATATCCTAATTGCATGTAAAATTGCTAACAAGCAATTTGATTTGCATAAGGGACATTGAACGTATTTCCAAAAAGTTATTTACCGTTAATATCTATTTTTAAATTAGAAAAATTAATTTACTATTAACTTACATACAAAACCAGAATAATTTTTGAAATCAGAACGTATTGGTAATTTGCACTGGTGAAAAAAATACAAAATTATCGACAATTTGCACTAGTGCAAAATTATCGATGTCATTCGCATGTGATTGGCTGAAACTTCTGTCATAGCTTTTATGAAAATTGTAAATTATATTTGAAGGTTTAGTGCTAAAATTTCTTATACCCTCATAGAAATTGCTCCAATCAATTTCCTATTTCCTTGCAGTTACACCACCGCTTTGGCCGGTAAACAAATTTAAAATATCTTTGTCCGTGCTGAGTATGATTCAAAATGTTCTTACAAAAACAATAGATTTGATGTATTTTACCCAAATAAATTACCCATTATAATTGCCTGCTATTTTAAATTAAACCAGTATCAGCAATGTCTTAAACTATTTCAGCCAAATTTGACAACTACCTAATTCTTATTTTCTTCCGATGCTCTCGGAAAGGTTTGTTTCTCAAAATGTATACCTATAATTGTATATTTTATAAAATTAATAATTAAGGTTTTGCACATTGTGAGCTTGTTTTATCATTTATTAGCTAACCAATCACTTCTAATACTGCTGCCAATAAAATTCATCATTTAAATATCATTTTCCGAATACTTGATTTAACATTCGTTTTTAATTTTGTTGTTCGATCCTGACACAATTGGAGGGGCACAATTTTATATTTTACATAAATAAACCTTAAAATGTGTTCTTAGATGCATGTTAATACATACGCACAAATAACAAGCGAAAATGCATTGTAGCTGCATACATAGTATACGAGTACATATAAGAAATTTAAAATATATGTGACTAAAATTATATGCACAAAGTAAAGCATGGGATGCATTGATTGGCATAAATTTAAAATCTTACCCAAATTGTAGGCGCTTTTTTCGAATGTCTTATAAAATACGCTTGATATAATTTCTGCCGTATTTTTAAAAGGATTAGAAAATAAAAAGGTCCACTATAATAGCTAAGAAATTAGATCAGATCAAATCGAATCGATACCTATGAATATAATTAATTATAAATTTTGTGTGACCAGCCTTTTCAGATATATGTTGAACTCTTTTCAAATTTATATTCTTTTTCCTTAACTTTACTGCGTTTTGCATCGTCAAAAACGTTTAGTTTATGTTTGACCGCCATGATTTTGGAATAGAACAAATACTTACAATTATAATGTATCTACAAAGGTCTAAAAAATTAATGTCATTTATTAAAAGTTGTGCTTTCACTTCTTCAATTTCGAGATCCAAGTGCAACTAATGGAAGTATTCCATCTTTCCATTAAACAAAGGAAGGGAACTGCTGTATTGTAATTTTTTTCCAAATGATTTCCTATAAATATATTTAAATCTAGATACATTGCTCTGTGCCATTTTTTTAAACTTTGAGGTACTGTTTATCTACTATTAATAAAATGCAATTACTTTAGTTTTAAACTCTCAATAGAGACGCTCTTTTTCCAACAAATTTAAGAAGTTATATTGCTGTTTTTATATAAATCACAATTGACCATAACCTAAAAAATGAGGGGGCCAATTTCCTAAAAATAAAAACGCAACTGAACAAAACTGTTGTGATTAATTTTAAGAGTAATGGACAATATACTAACAATGGCTTACAAACGTTTAAAAGCAATTTCCGCTTTGAATATATTTTTTTAACAATAGATGCCATTTATGTCCCCAAAAAACATATACAGACGTTTAATTACACTAGTTTACTTTCTCGTTTTCGAACATGCAGAAACGTATTTTATTAGGTATTAACTAAACAAAGATTTTACATTCAGTTCAATTCGCTTGAAGAGAGCAAATTAAAGTGGCTTTGGATAAAGATCGCCAAGGTTTTTGCTAATTAACTGCGTTTCCGGAAATGTACTCCGCTTTACATTAATTTAGAATTAGTTTTTTGTACTTGGGCTCAACTTAATTAAACTTGAGAGACAGACATTTACTGTTTTCTTCGCTATCGAGTTATGTCAAACAGTTTTAATTTTAGAGAAGAAAACGCCTGTTACTCAAAACTGTGGATATCTCTGTTTTATTTTATTCTTAATTATATATAGTTTCGCAAATATATAAAAAAGTTTGTCAGCACCCATTACTTTTTTTTCTGGAATGTATATTTAGAAGTAGTTTTGTATATACTATAACGTTTTTGTCTTAAAATATTTTAATTTATTGAAACTTTGTCAGTTTAAATTGTTCCTACATTAAAACAAAAAGGTTTAAACAAATTTATAATACAATTTAAAAATTGGTATTTTATTGTTAGATGCTAAATAAAGAAAAACGATATTGCACAGCAACCTCTTGCAACAAAGTTAAAATTTCAGGTTTTTCAAACACGTAGCCCGTTTTCAACACATTATAATTTATAAATCGCCTCCATAAACGGAAAACTATAAAATTTTCCACACCGATAAAATTCCTTTAGCCCAGCCTTGGGCTAAATATAGCATTATTGTAATTTTCTAAATTGTATCAAACCAACACTGTTTCAAAACGTTGGTGGGATTCTATTATTGAAATGTTTACAAGCGGCTATGGTTAATTCTGCAAAACATATGAATCAGACAGTTTTATATGTCTATGGGCGTTTTTATGGCGTGTAATTTTCTCATGCTATTTTTCAAAGGCTGCGAGGGAGAGCGTAAAATGCGATATTACATTATTGCCATTAACGCCTCATAAAAGTACATTTTAATAATTTACATTACCTTACTTTTGCATAATTTAATGACGCATTCATGAAATCGTTCAGTAGGTAGCTCTGTGAGTTATTAGAACATAGAATAATTAAACAAATATATTACACAATATTATTTAAAGAATTTATAAAAGTTTGGGAACTGAAAATTTTGTAGTATTCCTGCGATAGCAAGATGGAATATTTCTTGTATGAAGTTATTTTTCTGCAATTTTTAATCCTAATTTTTCATAAGACACAGGAAGTACAATATTTTGGTATATAACACTTCATATGCATTAAAGAGTGCTTCTTTCGCTTTAAAATAACATTTTATGTCAACATTGAACCACGAACGCATTGCTTACCGAAATAGTATATTATGATACGAGTTTTATAAGAAGCATTTTGTAGCACGCACGGATTTAGGGTACGACGAGCGAAGCGAGGAGTGCCCTAAAGGAGTAAGTGCTACAAAATGCCTTATAAACGAGGTATCATACAGTATTTTATCTACTTTGCCACTTTTTAAGCAAAAAAATGAAAATTTTTAGTATTTTTATTGTAGCAAACGCGTATCGTAATAGCCTCAGTACGAACGCAAAGTAGATAATTGTTATTTATAATATTTATTATCCTTTATATACTCAACAATATTCTTCTGCTTTCATTATTAACGTTTATTACTTTTAAAAGCTGTTTATAACAATGGCTCTAATGGGCTCTAAATAAGGAGAGTTCTGATTCTGACATGTCAGGTTTAAAAATCGTCATCAGTGATAGAAAACATTTCAAATATTTCATATTAAATGGTTTTACAAAATGTATTCACCATTATATTCTGATAATCACAAAAACACAAATAAATATTTAGCAAACCTGTGAATATCACTATTATATTTTTAAACTTTAAGCTATAGCGTTTCAATTATTTTTACTATAAACATGGTATTTCGTACTAGTTTTATTCGAATTGTTAGCCCATTTAAGAGCATCTTCTTTCATGTCTAAAGATTTGCGTACGGTAAACGATACCCTTTTCGCTTTAAAATAAAATATTAAGGTTAGCGTTTCGGTTATTAAGAATTGCCATTATAATATTCATTTTTTAAATATTCATTCTACAATATGCCAAACATTTTCAATTTACTTCTATACTTCTACGATTAATTTTTATTATCTAGTAAAAAGGTGCTTATGAAGCTGTCTAAGAATGCTTATTTAGGTTTTTGTACATAAATGTAATTTTTAGATGTAAACACTTGTTTAGTCCTATGTATAAAGCAATATATCTTAAACCTGCCGAAAGGCTTCTATGAAGTTTTCCCATGAATGCTCTTTCGGAGTAAATACGGTCATAAATTACTGTCTTGTATTGTAGTAAAAGCTTAACAAGAGCTGAACCCACCCTTGAAGGTTACAGTATCTACCTAGAGAAGTAATAAATTATTGGCTGGTATTATTATTCACAACAGTGTTTAACGCTAGTATTAGAGATTGGTTTCAGTTTGACTGTAAAAGAAAAGCTACACAAGTTTCAAATGGTGAGGCCCTTAGTAGACCTCAATTATTTAGAACCAAAAAAACACTGCATGTTTTAAATGTACCCCAATTACTTCTGCAGATGTAGCAAGTTCGCAAATTCGAACATATATTTTCATCCAGAAAGCCTAATTTTATTTTTTTAATGTAATAAATTGCAATTCCAGTTTACTTAACACTGGTAAAATATTAGAAAATGTGTTTTTTTATTTTATAATTATGAATGTATTAAATATAAACACCTATTTGTTTTTTATAATGCTTGAATGCTGGCCTATTTTAATATTGCTAGTGCCTGAACTTCCTAACCGTACTAAATAGTAACTATTCTTGATCTGATTATTTTATGTGCGTAAGCCATCAGTGATATCAATATATAATTTTATATTAAATAGCTTCTACCAAAAACCAAGCAAACTTTCAGTCAAATCTTTGATTTTCAACTGTATGAGGATATAATTTATTTTAACGATACTTATTTGCATGATTATTAATCAAAATTTTTAGTACGTAAAGTTAAAAAAAGAATATCATTAATTTCTAGATATTTGTGTGTTATATCATATTATAAATGAAACTATGTTTAAAATAACGTTTTAGGGAACATTAAGCGCAGTGTTTATTAAAATTTTACTTATAATTTTTTTTTAGGTTTATTCTTCTGATATTTATTGCAACCTGTGTTTAAATTTATTTAAAAAAAATTAATATGCAATATTTTAATTTTTTAATTCAGTATCGAGAAGTCTTATTTTTTACATTCATTTCGGTTAGGAAAAGCTCTACCTTTCTAACAAGTGCGGAAAAATGCAACAAATAAAAAACAGTAGAACCATACGAACTACTAGTTTTTTTTTTTCTGTTCTAACAATTTGTATTTACATCAATTTTCGTAACGACTGAGAGCTACCCGATTTAGAGTTTTTAATTAGAGTTTATGTTGATTCCATAATGACCAAAAACTACTCGATTTTAAAAATTTGCAAATTATCCTGAAAATAATAATTTTTGATACCGCATTGGAAAAAATTACGTGCGCAACATGTAGAAAAGGTGTCTTTTTCAGTACTCCGCGCGTTGGTAATCTCGGCTCTGCCTCGATTGAAAATCTCGTGCCTCGTATGGAAAAAATCACTTTTGAAAATAGAGAAAATAAGCGTGTACACTACTGATTCAAAGTGCAATTATATATTTTATGTTAAAAATATTAGAAAATAGATTCTAACATACTTTTATATTGATCGGAAAATAGGCAAACATTTAGCATATTATTTCCCCTAACCCATGTTTAAAACATCTTCCAAAACGCACCAAAGTGTATTTAATAGCCGTCTTAAATATTTCAGAGCATTGTAATGGGTCAGGTAGATAAGGCAACAAATTCTTTAGACTGAAACCTTAGGCAGAACAAAGGGTGGCCGATAAAAAGCAAACCGGTAACATTCCAAAGGGATTTTATATCAGCTCAAGGCGTTTTTGGTAACACCAAAACATTATAAATGGAAAATGTTAGGTAAATAATATTTAAGATTCAATTGTCAAATTTAAGTAGTATAACTGTACTTTATGAAACAAACTAAGGGCAGATTGTACTAATCGTTCAAATTTGCATTTAAAACACTATTATTGTATCTATAGCTTTCACATAAAAAAGTACTCTATTTTTAAAATAACGATTTAAACATAATCAAGAAGTGGCAATTAATCAAAGCAACCAAATAAACCGTCGAGCACTACACCACCCAATTAAACAAAGCTGCTATAGTTGCGACTCATACAAAAATAAATTAGTTGCAGACCGTTATTAGCGCAACCTAAATGCCGCTTCTATAACAGTTTAATCCAGCCATGCGGCAGCCACGCGCGTCGACTAAAAGGCGACAGTTGGCGCCTTCAAATCGGGAGAACTCACCCCTTGCGAGAAGAATGGTAAGTCCAAGGGGTAGCAAAGAGCCGCACTACGTAACTCCACTGACACCACAACATCGCTGTTAGCACCTGTCGACACACGGGGCACTACTGCCTTCGCAAGAACCGTGAAGACTGCAAGAACCAGGCCATCCGACCACGAAGACGCCTTCCACCTCCCAGAAGATTCACCTGCAAGGTAGTCTTACTCCGGTCGGCAACCTGCGCAAGCGGGCTCTTTAAATCCATTCTGGAAACGCCGCGACTTTTCCGGAAGTCGAACAGTTGCGATGAGTGGGTGGGCTCTTTCGTTATTGGGAAATAATTTCCGAGGGCTCAGCTCAGCGAGCTTTATGTTCTCTAGTTGCAAAACCTGCTAATGGAAGAAATCGACTTTGCTGTATCAATTCGTGGATTCGATCATTTACCAAACCATGGCTAAAAAATTACACGGCTGAGTTTGGCTACGTTTGGTTTCCGTATTTATTTAATTTTATACATTAAAACGAATTAGGGATCTGAATTCTAGAATATGTAAAAGAAATAAACACCACATTGTAGGTAGCCACGGAGAGGAAACACAGACTAACAACGATCAAAAATGATAAATATTAGCTTTTGAACCCACCACATAGGTGTCCTTATTCTACTTAAATACCTTATACATTTTTAAAATTGAATTGAAAATAAAAAAGTTGGAAAAGAACACGTTTTAACGTCTTTAATATAGGTAGAAAGAGTGCTCAAAATTATGTACAAAATAGATAAGAATATATACTTAACAATGCAAATTACTTTAATTTGCAAAAAATGCAGTCGGTGGGATTCGAACCTTGGGGTATCCGATTACTAATCAGACACTATAACCACTCGTACAAATGCGTACAGGTCATGCTTGTTTATCGCTGCGTTATAAACCACACGCGACACGACGGCCGATGGAATCGTCACACAGAGAAGCACCCAGACACGCAGGCACAACATACGTGTATATAGAGGGATGTGTGAACAACAGGATTTGACCGAGCTTTGTGGATTACTGGTTAGCACGTCTGCTTAGCATTCGGGAGGTCGTGGGTTCGATTCCCGTGGTCGTCTGCTCGTGGTTTTCCTGAGTCGACAGAGTTACCTTCTCTGAGGCGAATGACGGGACAGTACTTTTTCACCTTTACTGGCCTATCTTCCTTTCTCCACCCCTCGTTTCTCTCGCTCATCCTGACATTTCCTTTATTAGCTGAAGAGGGACGCAAGGTCCCTATAGCAGCCCGCCTCTAGTTGGGAGAATTAAAATGACTTTAAACCTTTACCTTTTTAATAACAGAAATTAACAATAATGAGTGGAAATTTCAGCAACAAATCGGAAATCAGTGACCACCTAATTGTAGAACAACAAACTAAGATGCAAATATTGGATGTTAGAACACACCGGGATTATCGAAAGCCGAATTATGGAAGTGACCACCAGCTTTAAAGCTCAAATCTTTCTACCATTTATAAAAACCATAGTGCAACCTAAAAAAACAGGGTCACAACGGAAATAAATTTAATAAATAGATTAAACGGATTACAAGAAGCGCATAATGGTTATATGAGTGTAGCAGTACCGGGTATAGAGAGGGGTAAAAAGGGACCTACGCCTTGGGTGCCAAAAACGCAAGAGCGCCAATACCAAGTTTCGATTGGTGATAATGATAATATATCTTGGATGGGATGGCAAAGAATGGTGTGACAAAACAAATAAAATGAAGAATTACTTAAATTGTTATTTGGAAATTCGAATTATTGCCATGAATTGTTGCGCCGCAGTTGTTATACACAAGAATTGAAGGCATATTTGTTTGTTATTGTTATTTATTTTCTTTCTACAAAATAAAAAAAAATATGTCAAATCAATCTCTTTAGATATACACAAGTATAAAATTTACACAGGGTATTATGAAAATCCACGCAATAAATTTAACCACACAGAGATTTCATCAAACTGATTTTTTTAAATTTATCATTTAAATTCAATTTAATGGCACAAAATAGAAGAAACATTTCTTCGAAATGCAAACCAACAAAAATCGCATAGGCATTGATAAAACTTTTAGGTAAC
>OW679199.1:102811022-103022574 GCA_940337035.1 Agriotes lineatus
CTGCTGAAACCAGAGCAGCACTGAAAAACATCTCAATACAACACAGGAGAGTACCACTTCATCGTTAGTTGCTCTAGAAGTTTCTGATCCAGTAGACTGCGAAACAGACATCGAGACGAGCACTTCGGAAGCATCTACGATTCTCGATCATGCTTTTTTTGTAGTTTATCTCGTAAACGTTCTAAGGTCATGTTATTACCTTAATTTGTGGAAATTGTACTATTTTGTGTAAAGAGGTAATGCCGGTAGCACTTAAGAAACACGATAACAACTTGAGAAAATTGAGAATAGTAAGAAAAATTCGTGACATTTTATTGCTGCACAAATCGCATTGATTTGTTGAATATAATAACATGAAATTGACTCGGCACGAGCATTTGACGGCGCGCGACAAGTTACTTTTGAGGCGCTTGCAGAAAGTCACGACCCCAGAGTTTGTTATGCAGAATATCATTTTTGTAATGTTTAATGTTCGGACTAGTGCATGCAAAAATAATTTTTCATTTATCTTATAAAATTTTTCACAACTTCAACCCTACATATTCACCCTCTTTGCAGAAGGGGTTATCCCCGATTCCATATTGCAGAAATATATTTTTTTCTATAGCACATGTTAAAGTGTGCTTTTATCAACTCAAAACAAAGGTCAAGTTTACTTTAACAGCAAGGGTAGATAAAGTAGCACTTTAACATCAAGGATAGATAAAGTAATTTAATTTTCTAACTTTTGTTTAAATTAAATATGACAGCTTCGCATTATCGTGGCAACCCAGTCTAGCTACTGACATTTTGAAATGTCATGGCTGTCTTTATTTTCTTTGAAATTGTTAAAGTTCTTGCTATAGAAAAAATATTGTATTATACACGACGATAAAGTTATTTCTATCCACTCTTGAATCATTAACGTCTCGACTTCGTCTCGACGTTAAACGATTCACTCGTGGATAAAATTTAACTTTATCGTCTTGTATAATAAATTACTATTATTGCTTTGAATTAAGTAAACTTTTGATGGCAATTTGTATTTTGCATTTAGAAATGACGTGAAATAGTCGTCAATTACGACAACTTTCACAGCGCAACTCTTAATGTTATCCCCGGATTCGGAATTGCAGAAATCGGTTTTTGTTTACATCAGCACAAAAACTAATTCATGAAGTTTAATTTAGCCGTGAGCCAATGACGTAACAAAAAAGTTCACTGGCTCCCGTACTGTAGGGTTTTAAAGTGTGACGTGATCACGTCTTTCATATTCCGTTCATTTCATATACGATTACCTAACCTGTGAAACGCATCAATCTGTGAAGGCGCAACTTTGCTTCTCGTTGTTATGCAAGCAGTTATACCGATAACAACTAATGCATTGCCAAAACGGTGCTCGAAACTCTAATACATTCACTTTCAATGTCAATGATTGCACTATATTTGTTATCGGTCTGCCGGCTGGAGGGCAAGAAATGGTATAAATTTCATATTATTTTTGTGGTCTAGTTTCGTTATTACTGAGAATACTATTGAAAATGCATAAAACTGTGCTATTCCATATAAACGAATCTCAGCCGTACCTTGCCTGTAATGTTTGCTTTAACATTTAAATATAAGCCAAGTTGACTTTTCTGTTTTATTATTCTAAACTAAATTTAAGTAATGTATTCTCTCATTGCCGAAAGTTCTAGTCCGTCTCAGTACGTGCATCGGTTAAATTTTGTGTGTGCCGCGATAAATGCAACTCCCGGACCTACAGTGGTGTGCGAGGAGAGTTTTGACGAAAAAGGCAGTTCCGTGCATCCTAGTTTAGGGCTGCACGTATTTGCGACTCCGAAATAATAAGAAGCAGTCTAAATGGGCCTTGGGGCCAATAATCATTGCATTCAAGTAAAAGTGCAGTGAACAAACGTTTTACAAGTCCCGTGAAAGCAATTTACGTAGTATACATGTAAGCGCCATATTTAACGGTACGTTTGAAGCGTCCATTTTGGTACTCTGTAGTCGTTACGAGGCCTGTACGCCATCGGAGATTTTCAGCTACCCAGTACCACACCGTCACTGACGCAATCTAAGACGTGCTGAATTCAAGGGTACGCAGCAATCAGTTCTAGGTAAAATGCTTTCGGATCAACTTATAATTGCCTTCAACTGCCAGAAGTTTTTGCAAGCGCGAAAGAATGTGTTCCGTCAGCCAATAAAAGTTGTGCAGTTAAGCCAGATTTGAATATTATTTAAAGAAATTGGTTTTCTTGTGCATTTTTTGAAGTCAGTTTCAGCCCAACAATACTTCAGGGGGAACCAGATTCTGTTTTGGCAGATATTGATCTTTCATAAGCCTCAAACTGAAAGATAAGAGGGTTTCGTGTTTAATGCGCTAGCTAAACGGTAGCAAAGGGCAAATAATTATTTAAATATTAAGGCGTACAAGACGTCTAGTTCAAATTTAAGGTACTACGCGAGGGTTTAACAAACGACTCATTTCACATTACAGAAACCACAAATTCGGCTTATATATAGAGGTTAGATTTTATGTTAGATATATTGTTATGCTATAGTAAGATCAGCCAAACTGCTCTCTGATGAAGATTAAATGTTTAAAAAATAAAATTTGGGAGAATCAATACAATCAATTTAGAAAAGTTTAAAAAGAATTCGCATTTGAGATATATCAAGATAATAGGGATAACATTTGAGTATTCTGTAGGGGTTTTTAAAGTTATAATGTAAATACATGCTCATATCACAAATGACAAATTGTAATTTCTATTAAAATAATATGATGAAGTAGGTGGAACTCAAATAAGTTTAATTTATAGATGGCATGAATAATTGTAACATAGGAGCTAAGCAGATTTTGTTATTATTAATAAAAAAAACAATTTTACCCTATTTTGAATGTTATTTGGTTGGAATATGATAAAAGATTTGGATTGAAATAACTTTATTTTGGAAAAATACAAGTTACATTAGTTCGTGAATTGTCAAGTGCTGGGTTTGTTAAGGGTGTACTGAGGACACGTGGATCTGATGACAGAGGATAGTAGAGGACTGTTGGAATCGAACTATTCTGTTGGTGACTGAACACATAGGTTGCTGAAGTTTGGATCTAAGGAGGAAGAACATTAATTGGAGATCATCTGTGATAATAAACTTGCCGTGAAGCTGTCGAACAAGGGAGTCTCTGAAAGGTAGCAGTAGTACTAGTGAAGTAGAAAGGGGTCTTTCCTGTTAGCAGCCAAGGTTTGACAAGTTGACAGCTGTCGTCAGCGGGCAGTGCATCACAGCAGGACTAACTAGGATCCAAGCTGGTTACATCAGGAGGAGTGCTGTATTGAAGGTGATCTTGGAATAGAAGAGTTAAAGCAGTTCAAGGTGGGTTATAGTTTTGTCCTATCGACACTATAGAAAATAAAGACAAGTTAAAAAGTGCAATTAATTATAATTAAGTACTTACACTATAATATTGAGTCAATAAGATGAGCATTTGTCATAGTTGATTGAGATTATTAATAGAATATAATTTGACGTTAAAGGTGACAGTTAATGTTATAACATATTTCAAAGTCATTTTAACATAAAAATATACGGTACCCCCCACCAAGAAAAGCGCCCTTTCGTGCTTCCCAAGAATACTTCCACACTCAGCATCACTCCGTTTCGCTAATACAATGAAATATTATGAACAAGTTATTTATAAAAAAAAAACAAAAAAATTTTTATTTTATTTTATAGTCTCGGTAGAAATAGGAAATACAAAATAATTCAAAATTTTGCTTATGCCACTCGAACTAATTAAAATAACACTAAAATTAGGATATGGCACTATATAGTTATTTTTAACTATAATAATTACGAAATTAGACTAGGAGACCGCACGATTGTACTCACCTTCTACAGGGTGTAGTTAAGATTTTGCTGGGTATTGATTAGATATACCAAGGCATTATTTTATCTTTGATGAATAATAACAATTAATTAAGGTGTTTATCATATTTACGCTCTGCTAGACTTTATCATATTTTCTAGAGAACTCGAGTAATTTCAATAATAACAGTGTTACCAACGTAGTTTAAAGCGGCATTTTCTCTTGGCCTATGCAGAGCCATTATTATGCCATGTACTCACAAATTTTTGTCCTCCCAGGCCATAAATTTTAACTTTCTCGTCAGCCTTCGGGCGAGGCGACTCCAATTTTTTAGAAATACGACAATGGCATAAGATCTAGATTTCCGAGGCTTGTAATTACGCACAGTGACCATGCACGCATAATTACTTCATTACTTTGTGACTAACATCTCTGGGAACAGCACTAGACCGGACATCGCCACTTTCTAGTTCAACTCGAATGATAAATTGAATCGTGAATCTGGAACTTTTTATTACACTTTTATTTCGTTCATAACTTAATTTCACGCCTTATTTCCATATCGCTTTCTCGCTATTTTTTGCTGAGCATTAAACAACTTCCTAAGTAGTTATCTACGATTCGTGGGTTAATTGCATGGTATGGAGTTTACTTTGTAGTAGATTGTAGCGATAACAACACGCTAAAAATCAATGATTTCTTTATTGGAACTGCTTGTTCATGAAGAATAGCTTTTACTACATTATATTTCAGTTACACTGATTTGTGACATGTCGTATGACTGTCACGAATCTTTCATGGGTAATTCTGCAGGTTTAAAAATCATCTAGCCACAACGATGAAACAATCCAAATAATTGTCTACATAACACCAATTTTTATTTTTTAACGCGACGTCGCTGAAAACAAGTACCTAAACACTAATAGGTCGCAAATATATTTTTCAACATCTTACGTCGCTTTACTCCACTCAAGCATGTCTAAGGAGACCTTGCCATTTCTTTCTGCCATTCTTAATTAATACAAACAAAAATAAAACATAAACAACGCATTAAACGTAAACGTGGGTTGCTGAACTAATCAGATTATCTAAATACATTAAAATTTCGCGCCAACTTTGCTATAATCGCTTCTCAGGACTTTCTCTAGTACAGGAACTAATTTTCCACCACTTCTAATTAGGATTTGTGCGGTCGAAATAGGTTTAATCAAAATTAATCGCCAGCACTTTTGTCCAATAAATATTTTCCGTCTTCTTGGTGGAATTATAGTTATTCAATATTTACTTTCGTTGTGGATTATGAATTTTCGATTACCAAATGAGATTATTTATATTTTATTTTGCACTGTCGATTTCTATTTATCTTATACTACTTATTTATTTACTTAATTGTACCTTCTTTCTAGATGTGGTAAAAGGGTGTTCACATTAATGTGCGGTAAATGCAAGACCTACATGTATCCTAAATGACTTATAATTTGATTAAAAATTGAGCATATAATTTTGTACAAGATCGTATTTTACCTGATCCTGAGAGACATAGTACCCAAATTTGTCAAATGGATTACTGCACGATAGACGGCGCTGGGTATACCATGTAGAATGAAAGGATAAATTGCCAAAGCGAAAATAAAAAACAAAAAACTGGCACAAAACGAATAGCAGGATGCGTCCATGTCGGCATCAGAGCTGAGTGCTAACATCAAACAAAATACACCGATGAGGACATTGAGTATATCATACTGTGGCGTTTCGCGTGCCTCTAAATTTGTTTTAGAACGTTTTAATTTCTGTTATCAATTTGTAGGCGCTATCACAGTCACAAGAATTCGTGACGGGGTAAAAATAACCGATAAGGGCGCAGGTGTGAAACCGGCTAGTTGCGCAAGCCAAACCGCGCCGCTTGATTTGCGTCCACGGCGAAGTATCATGTTTTTTTTCCTAGGTAAACGACGTGGCAGGAGATCCCGAAGCATATAAAAGAGCGATGCCCGTTCGGTCCAGAGACAGATCTAACTCGTTCCTTTCAGAATCCAGACCAGAACCTGAGCCTCAGCCGGGGGCTAACTTGGGCGCCTGGGCCCAAGGGCTCCACCAGTTACCGCCAGTTTAGATACCTGTCCGTTAAAACCAGAATCCTGTCATGAACGACCTGTCCTTGCCTAGGTTAGCAAAACTGCTGAATCAACCTGACTTGAAAGCTCCCTTTCCTAGGTTAGTAACACCGCCAAAGCAATCGTGTTCATAACGCACCCTGCTCTGTTAAACCTTGAGCGCAATGGAAGATTTTGCTGCTTAGAATGAACCTAACCTAACCGGGAATCGTCCTGAATTCAATTCAGATCCGCGAGCAGCTAGCTCGTTTAATATCCAAATTGCGCAATAAGCGGGCACAAGAGAGCTAGACATTTTCCCGTCGTTCTTTATATGAGCGGTAGTCCAAGAAGGTCGCGGCCGTACTTGAGAATATTCAAAATCATTTAGATAGCGTGCGAGCGTTCTCGTTAGCTCAGACTGGGGTGGTTGTTAAGTGCCCCAAAATCATCCCGACTTGTGTCCTATTAACCCTAAAATCCGGAGAAACCCGGGACCGACGAGTTGAAGTTAAATTATTTAATTTTGGGCCTGTTTATAGTCATTCTAACTTCAGGCGAGAGAAGACCACCGTGACCGCACCGCCGAAACCGCCGCCTTTCACCCTCTGGGCTGACTGCATCGCAAATGCCCACAGGAAGAGATTTATTATGGTTTATAGTTAAATAAAATAAACACCTGTTGACAACCAGAGCTAGGTACTCGTGAGAAGTAATAAATAACGTAAAGTAATCAGAACTTAAAAGTGTAATTGTTAAAAATACGTTGCGTTACAAACTAAAGAAATAAGAAGCCGTAGAAGACAAGAAATTGAAACGGGAGAAAGCTACAGGCAGTGACCAAATACCAGCGGAAGTAGGTAATACAGGCAATGGGCGAAAAGGGAGTGAAAATATTCCACCAATTATGCAATCAAATCTGGGAGACCTGCAAATGGCCTAAAGACTGAACAGAATCAACTTTAATCCCGATTCATAAGAAAGGATCAACAAAAGAATGCGACAACTACAGGCTAATTTTCCTATTGTCACATGCAAGTAAAATATTCGGACACATACTAAATAAACGCCTAAAATCTTACCTTAGAAGTGAAATCCCCGAAGAACAAACAGGTTTTGTGACAGGGGGAGGCACCCGGGAACAAATTATAAGATTCCGACAACTAATCGAAAAAGCCAGAGAACATAATACACCAATGCTAATATGTTTTGTAGATTATCAAAAGGTACTCGATTCAGTAAAATGGAGACACCTATGGAAAATACTGAAGGATATGGGGGTGCCCAGTCAGGTAAGATATCACAAGAAATGAAAGTAGAAGCAGGGGTCGGCAAGGACGTATCATGTCCCCTCTGCTTTTTAATTATACGGAGAACATATAACGAGGAAAATAACTGAGGACTGACAAGGCGGTGTCTCGATAGGTGAGAGAAAAGTAAATAACCTTCTATACGCCGATGACACTACCCTGATTGCGGCTGACACAGAGGAACTGGAAGAACTCATAGACAGATTAGACGAACAGAGTCAGGAGCTAGGGCTAAAAATTAATAGGAGCAAAACTAAAATAATGATAATCGACAGAGCTAATGGAAATAGACCCGATGTACAACAAATAGGGGGATATGAAGTGGTAGACAGATTTAACTACCTCGGGTCGCTAATTACAAAACACAGAACCTGAAATAAGAAGACGAATACAAATGGTAAAACAAGCTATGTGTAGATTACAGAAAATATGGAAGGACAAATAACCCAGAACACAAAAATCCGATTAGTAGAGACACTAATTATCCCCATATTTATGTATGCTTCAGAGTCGTGGATAATAAAAACAACCGATCGACGAAGAATAGATGCGTTTGAGATGTTCTGTTGGCGACGCATGCTGCGTATACCATGGACAGCTAGATGAACAAATATATCCATCTTGAATCAGCTAAACATCCAAAAACGACTGTGTAGTAAAATCAATATGAGAATTCTAAAGTACTTTGGACCGAAGAAGACCTAGAAAGACTAGTCATACAGGGTACAACAAACGGGAAACGGCCAAGAGGACTTTCCAGAATGGGGAAAACACGACTTGAAAGAAGAAGATAAAACCTCGGGAATTCGCAAAGGAAATGGGATCTAATTATTGCGAAGCTTAGATTGAGAAAAACGGTTTAAATTCTATTCAGCGACTTACCAATACGGTAAAGAGCGTCAATAACATGGAATGTTAGATTTAAAGGTGAAAAGGGATAGAAATTTGCATCTATATATTTGAATAACTTAAAATATATATTGCCGGCAGGCCGGCCGGGACCGAGATTCAAACTCGCAAACTTAACCTCGGTAGTCCGACATTGTGTCACTACAACACACTGATGGGATAGTTATGCAACCGCCTATTAGTGGTTGCACGGACATAAATCGACAAACACATACAAAGAATCTCAACCAAAAGTCTTTCAAGTTTTTCTCTGAATGTCATTTTTGGCAGTGGTCTATTATGATATGTTTTTCGGACTTTT
Source organism: Agriotes lineatus (assembly GCA_940337035.1). Lineage (NCBI taxonomy): Eukaryota > Metazoa > Arthropoda > Insecta > Coleoptera > Elateridae > Agriotes > Agriotes lineatus. The sequence goes on from OW679199.1 coordinate 102,819,489, forward strand.
TCTACTGTCTAGGGTGTAAATCACACAACGTTTCGGGAGTTTTGATCTACTCCCGTCTTCAGGTGTTTCTGGTTAGTCCTGAGAAATACTGATATTGTACGTTTTGCAACGTAAATTTGTGCCTCCCCCGGGGTTTGAACCCGGGACCGCTGATCGCTGTGATTACTACTCTGCCATTCTAACCACTAGGCCACCAGGACGGTGGAGTAGATCAAAACTCCCGAAACGTTGTGTGATTTACACCCTAGACAGTGGAAAAAGTCCGAAAAACATATCACAAAAGTCTTTCAGTTTTTTGGACTAATATTCCATAAAAGCTGGTGAAGAAATGGACCTGATAGGTTATTTTATTCTCGAAGTTTTCGAGTTCCTATATATCCGACATAATATACTCAACTTCTATGAATTTTTAGATTCTCCCTTTTCTGTAGTTTTATGACATCTTTCATATAATTTTGTATTGGTCCCGAACGAATTTTAGTACAGTAAAATTGTCGGAAAATACCCCGTCACCTTAAAAAAATTGGCCGCGGCGATTCCTCTTGCCCAGTGGTTTAGGGTCATTAGAAAAGTGTAAAACCAAAAAGGCGTCACCCCACCCCTTGCCAAACAGCCGCCATCTTGATAACAATTGAATTTGTTTTTTTTCGCGATCCATTGGTCGCACAGAAAAAGTTATTGAACAAAAAATGTTGGAAATAAAATTCTAACATTTTTGATCCTTGCCGCGATACCGAGAAGTTGGTATTTCAAACGGTAGAGGGCAACAAAGTTACCAAAAATTTGTTTCCGCCATTCTAGCTCAGTGGGGGCGTTTTTTCCGAAAATTGCGAATGTGAAAGTTGTAGTGCTTGAAAAAATATGCACGAATCTCTTTTAATAATGGGGTTGATTGAAATAGTCTCGGACTGACAGCCCTTCAAAGTCCGCGCAGCGTGGGAAATGTACGATATATTCCGGCGCAGCGAAGTAACCATTTCTCTTTTGCGAGATAAAATCGTCACGTCACTCAAGTAGCTTCAATGTGAATAGGTTTTCACAACCTACAGAAATTCTACACATTTTTGGTCATTGCCGCGAGTCCGAGAAATTGGTACAGGTAAAAGAAATGAAAATGATGGGAAAGGAGTATATGAGCCCAGAATGATATCATTTGGCTTAGATCTGTAAAGCTCTTACATTTGTTAGTGTAATATTTATTATATAATATGATAATTGCAATTGTTTCTAAATTTTGCCACAGGAATGACCAAAGCTCAACAAATTGACAATTGCTTTACCACGTGCCATTTCTGCAAAAATAATACAGACACCCGACTGTCTATATGTTATTAAACAACAAACAGCTTGTTTCACTTCAACTAAAACATGCTACGGTGAACGAAATTATATTTTGATCGTTTGGGACAAATGAAATGAATCAGTAATTTATTTTATTCAATTTTGAAAGTTTAGGGTGACATTATTCACTCCACAACCTTCATAAACAGTTTATGATTCACAAGTGAAATAAAAGTGTTTTAATTCACTAGAGAATTAAAAAAGTTGAATTCACTAGACTCACTAGAGAATTAAAAAAGTTTCAATGAAGAACAACATATTTTTAATATCTACAAATATTTACATTCAATTATTCTTTCTCTTTGTAGTGTGTAATATATAATTACTAAAATTTAGATCAAATCGACGAAGAATGGGCAAATTTATATCTTAGTTTGAATATTTTTTAAATTTTTTATTCAAAATTTCGTCAAAATTGAATAAAAACATATATACGCCATGTGAATTAAACATTTATTAACTCAAAGATATGATCTCACTCGCACTACGTGCTCGTGAGCTCAAAATCTTTTCGTGAATAAACATTTGTTTAATTCACTTGGTGTATAATATTTATTACAGTTAGTGTTTCTCGACTACTTTTTGTAATTTGTTATTGTTAAAGCTGTTATAATACTGCTAAAAACGTCTACAATTACGATGTAAGAATATTGACCAAGAAGATTTTCTTATGTGGGTACAAAGTAAAGATACCGGAAAAATTTTACTGTGCCAAATGATTTGATTCTGGGCTCGTATATTGAAAGTAATTTATTTTTGCATAAACCCTAAGATATATTGTAGTCTACTCAGACACGTTTTCTTTTTTTGGAGCTGTTTCTTCGCCTTGGTTCGGAGCCTCGGACACAACCGAGTCATTATCGACCATGATAGAAATGTTGCTCACAACTTGTTATAAACGCAATGTGAAAAATTCTTGGAAAAAATCCGTGGATACGATTGCGAGTGTTGTTTCGTGATTGTATTCTGATTAAAAATGAATAATAGTACGAGCGATAATGGTTTTCTTATGTTAACCAAATGGCAGACATGGCATCTCGTTAGTTATAATAAGTGCGGGATATAAATAATTTACATCTCTCCACTTCTCCGCGCTGCGCGGACTTTGAAGGGCTGTCACTCGGAGACTATTTAAATAAATCACATTATTAAAAGAGATTCGTGTATATTTTTTCAAGCACTACAACTTTCACATTCGCAATTTTCGGAAAAAATCACCCCCATAGCGCTAGAATGGCGGAAACAAATTTTTGGTAACTTTGTCGCTCTCTACCGTTTTAAATACCAACTTCTCGGTATCACGGCAAGGATAAAAATGTGTAGAATTTTATTTCCAATATTTTTGTTTAATAACTTTTTCTGTTCGACCAATGGATGGCGAGAAAAGACAAATTCAATTGTTATCAAGATGGCGGCTGTTTGGCAAGGGGTGGGGTGACGCCTTTTTGGTTTTACAGTTGTCTAATAACCCTAAACCACTAGGCAAGAGGAATCGCCGCGGCCAATTTTTTTAAGGTAAAACGACAATTTTACTGTACTATTTGTAAAAATTGTGGAAATCGAAAAATAACCACAGTTTATTTGGTGCTAGAATATTATAACTACCGTTCTGGGTACTAGGGGGTGCAAACCCTCTAGATCTTATAATTTATAACAACCCATTTTTACTTTTCTAGAACAAAATGAAAAGAGATAGCTAGACATTGTGTTCTTAGTTAACACGAAAGAGATAATATCACGAAAAATGAGATTATAAAATACTTTCAACTTCTAGGTGAAACATTAGTACCTTTTTGTTTGTTTCTTTATTAAGGGACAATGTCCAGGCATGCAGAGTACCAGGTAGCTTAGACATCGACTGCAGCTGTGGTCATATGGTCAAAGTCCTACTTAAAATTTTGCACAAACTAACGAGTTCCAACCCTAACGTGGGACCCACGGCTTTACATCACTTCCGAATGATGGCATTCTGTAGAGGCTTTCATCCGCATTTTTAAATTTTTTAAAAACCTCACCGGGACCGGGGATCGAACTCGCGACCTTAGATCAGTAGGCAGAATGCTTAACCGCTGAGCTTCCGAGCCCGGCTTTAGTACTTTTTTGCTGATTAACTGTAACCTTTTGGGTAAATCTTGTATAACAACGCACTTCTGAGTAGTTGTATACGTTTTATACGTAAATTTTATAAATACCAGTTGCAAATTCCAAGCCTAACATTGCCAGATGGGCAGCATTTAAAATGTTTTTTTTATTTATACGTCATGTTGTCCTTGTTCCTTACGAGATAGGATGGTGGTCCTTCAGACATTCCTATTCCTCTTTTTATATTTCTTATCCAATTCGAAAAGTAAATTGTAAAAATTTCAAATAAATGCACAGATAAAAAAACGAGTGGGGGGGGGGGGTTAAAAATTCCGAAAAACCAAATACAGTGGACAAATCATAACGAATTCAGGTACGACCCCGTTTTAAGGAGTTGGTAATAATATGAGTGTGCATTAGTTGGGGTATAATTAAAAGAGGTCAACAATCGAAATATCTATACAACGTAAATGTAGGATATTACCTTAAAATAAACAGTCATGATTTGGCTACTAATTTTTAACAATTTAAAGCAATATAATTAAATTAAAATACCATAAAAAATCATGTGATTTTAATATACCAGTAATATATAACGTTGAAACCTTTGTATTAGTAACAATGTGTCGACACTCTGACAAGCATAGTATGCTACCTGCATTTATAGGTTGTGTTAAAATTCCCTATGGAATGTGTGTTTCCAGTGCAGCTGCATTAAATGAATGTTGTAAGATTGCAAGAATGTACGTTGAGACTTACGATTAAACCAGCGTCATAAATGCCTCTCCCACAAGAATTTCTCTGATTTATTTATTGCATTATTATTAAACGAGCGGGCGGATGTGCCGATAACATTGATGATTATAAAATATACATTTTACAACAATTGCACATAACCATTGCACCGCAATTTGTAAGAATTGACGTTTGAAGAAACGATTTAACCAATAATGATTAATGATAAAATGCTATAATAGTTATTTATGACGACGGTACCAAAAGCGTGTAAGATGAGTATTGCCAATACCACCCGAAGAACAAAGCCAACGTCTCAGGTGTGACGTCAGCACAAGTAGATAGATGTCTGTTAAATCGCATACGCGCAGAGTTGTAACTTCAAAATAAGGACTTCTTGTGGAAATGGGATTACCAGTCGTGAACTAAGCCCTTAGTCGTACCCCATTTGCTATTTTATAATGGTAAACGAAGTTTTAAAATAGTTAAAAACCATATTTTTGAATTTTAGTGTAGGTAGCGCAATATCAATCCCAAAATTTAATAACTTAATTTTTAATCTAGGAATACTTATAAAACTTAAAATTTTGGTTTATTTAATTGATAGCGTATTTAGTTTTCGATTCATTTTTTTTTCCAATCGATTATTATTAATTTTACCACAAACATTTTTAATCAATGTATTGGTTGTAGAATTCATAATAATTTTTGCTATTCCTTCCGCGCTATAATATTGGCACCCATTAAAATGAACTAAATTTCCATTTGTTACGTGTAAAAAGCGTATTTAGCGTTAGAATGTATTTCGTTGCATAAATCTTGATCGTGTAAAATTTTTTTTATTTGAAGCGCCATAATCGTATATACGTAGCCTAATTGGCTCGCGTATTGCGCCGATATGTGTTATCTGCATTACCGGGAAACTTTGCGGAGCTTTTTCTGACAGCTCTCGGGTATTTCAATAACTTATCTTATGGTGCAGGCATCTTTGTTTGACCTCTTTGGAGATACGAAACGACTCGTTGCGACCTGAATACTGTTCCTTTTCCGTAAGTAGCCTCGAATTAGCAAGAAACATGTAATTGCCGTTCCCTAGAAAAGCCTGTAATTCAGGGTAGTTGATTGCGTCCTGCATTTCTGGTTTTACTAGGAAGGTTTGAAACTTTATCGATTCTACCTACTTTGTATTTTAATGTGTACTACGGAGCCTTATAGAAAAAATACAGCTGCTCTTTACTTATTTATTAGAACTTTATTTAGGCGTCTTTGTGGTCTTTATTCCTTTTGGTTTAGTAGCGCGTTTTCGATGCATATCTTTTTTTAGCAAAGTGCTTAGTGTTAGTTGCTACTTTTTGTTGGCTAACTGAGTTACATAACACCCGAAGGCACCAGAATCCAGCGCCGCGAGCCTTCGAAGCAACCGCGTGAGGTGTTTCATCTTTCAAAACTAGTTCGCGTAAGATTGGTTTATATCCAGCTTCTCACTGAGAAATAGAACTGGCCCGCATACCTGCCCAACCTAAATCTTGTTTATGTACCTGATAAATCTAACGTCTGGATTAAGAGCGCCGGAGTCTAACCTGTGGCGGGTCACACGTTTTTTCTGACGCTTAGTAAAAGTGCCTATCGCATATACTTTAATCCAAGGATCCTACCTGATAACCCCAACGTCTAGATTCTAAAGCGCCGAAGTCTAATGTGAAACAGATCCAGCCGTTTTACCAATCGAGTTTTCAAATTATACTTATCTTCTAAGGCCACTCCCTGGCTCTTTAAAGCAAGTATCCAACCGCCATTAACTGTCTTGTTTACAGCACAAAGTGCCACTTCGGGGTGGTTCGCCGAAGTTTTTGCCTCCAGGAGCGTGCAGTTTACCCAAGAAGTTGTGATTTTATTTATTTACATATATATACGTTCGTTTTTATCACAGCTTAGGTTTTATATAATAGAGTGAATAATAAACATATTTATTCGACTTTCTGGATCTAATCACTCCGCAAGCCTCGGCTCTGAACTACCTTCTGGCAATGTAAACAAAACAAAAATTAATTAAGATAGTAATAGCCGAAATTACAATATATACACCTAGAACTAATATATTAAACTTGCGTCTTATATTTTGTAGTATATGCCATATACGTGTACAAAAACGAGTGAAGCTGTGTGCGTGCGAGTGTCACGGACCGATCGTAATTACTTTGTTTGCGATAGGGCCTACTTTCTTATGTCGTTGCCTCCAGTTCACATTGCAACGATAAGTATGTGTGTTACGTAGCGCTCCTGGCCGAGTGGGGCGTCTGACTTTAATTTGTACATGATTATGAACACTTCGTCCGCGATCAGGCGTACTTATATCGTTACCGATCGGACTTGCTCAATCAAATTTACTTACAATGGCACAAACTTTTCTGCTACACGATGATGTGCCATTGTAAAACTACTTTATTTTGATGTATGAACTTATTCAAATAGTTTGTCTAGGGTGGATGGTGCAGAGGAGGGAATGCTTTGAACTTAAATTTAGTATAATTTACATTTATTATTACTAAATATAATTTGTATTTTTTAACTTTCACCATGTATTTTAATAAAAGTTAAGTATCTTCGCCATTTTAGTTATTTTTTAAGAATGCGAGAACACGTTCGAAGCAGCCTTATTAACCAGTATATGTACCGAGTCGAAACATTCCAGCCTCAATTTGTCTACCTGTTCTATTATAATTTTGCCGTAAACATTTGCTAGAACCGCGATGAGTATCATACCTCTATAATTACCTAATAGTTCCAGTTTAAATTTATGCACGTGCCTTCGAAATACCAAAATAATTGGCAGTTTAAAATTGTATTTATTCGAGCATTGAAAACGTTCTAGCTAGTGGATGCAGTACAGATCTTTGTGTTTTTATGCAACGAAACTATAAAAATGTTATGAGCAATGGCGCTATAGAAAATACAATCAGTGGCTTAGATTAGTTCATATACGTATAGTTAATTCATCTGGCAATTTAACACTTTGCAAATTAAGGTATGTTTATTAAAATGGTTTTCTGGTAAGAACATACGATTTCTTAAATTGAATTTTAGAAATGGAATTTGGAAAATAGTGGATGGAAATACATGACTCGAGCTTATATTAAAGATTTTGGACACAGGCGCACTTGTACACAATTGTTTATGATTGTACTGTATAAGACAGCGTCGCTTGTTATATAATATAATTTAAGATAGGTATCGTCCTAGAAGTTACTTAAACTGTCATAGCAAATAATTACAATTTCCCCTATTTATGGCGGCAGAGATTGTAATTGATAATAACTTTAACAAAATTGAGAAATGGTTACAGGCCATTGATAGTACAGTATTGATTACAGTGATAGCTATTTCATTCTAAACATTCAAAATAAACATGAGCAGTTCTGTATTAGCCCGTGACTTTCTGCAGTCTTTATAAAATTACGTAAACGGTTACTTTAATTTTCTATGTAACATATATTTGCAGCAAAACCTTCAAAAGTCGTTTGCCATTTACTTTCGGTGTTAATTTGGCGCAAATAAACGCGACTCTTTCAAAATGATTGCTATAAACCTAGATATTTCTTATAGCACTGCTATTGTTGTAAAAAACTGTACAACGAATTATTTCAACTAGCCCGCTTTAGCGAATTCCAGAAATCACATAAAGATCGAGGCGTATTGCCGTTACTTTGCTCTATTTTACCAAATTTTTAAACACCGCAACTAGAGCAGGTTCGAACAACTAATTGCGACAAATGCAAAATGTGGACTCGAGTTAGCACCGGATAATTATCTCGTTTTTTACTGACTTACAGTTAAGTGTCGAAGTGTAATTTAATTCCGAGTAATTTACCAAAGACACGCCAACTTAGCTTGACAGCAAAATATGCCCCTGGTTATGATATAGCTACATTAACATATTTTATAACCATTTTAATAACTTCTTATATAGTTTCCGCCAAAATGTCGGCATAATATGGGAAAAATTTGTATTTTTGATTTTTCAAAAAAACTTTTTATTTCAATAATTTGTGCTTGTCTAAAAACCTATTTAACCCGTATTATATATACCGAGTGATTTTTACTTATATAGAAAATCGAGTTTTTCGAAATTTTCAAAATCCGGAAAGTGCTATTTTTCGGAAATTAAGTAAGATTTCAATGAAATTTTTTTAGAGTGTGTTATTTTTAGCTAACTGAACAATCTCAAGGCCAGAAACCCCCAATTTTTTTAACTAAAAATTAATTTTTTAAATATTTTTCAAAATTTCACTTAGCAAGACTTAATATTAAAATTCAATTTTGTTTATGTGAAGACTAAAGATTTATAATTGAAAAAAATTATATAAAATTTTAATTACTGCTCTAGATTTTTTATTATTTACCGAAAAGTAGCATGTTTGCATAAGTTTTACGTTTTTTATGCAAAGCCCTTTTTCGGAGAACTATTTTTCAATTCAAATTAATATCTATTTAAATGGCTTCTAGAAAGTCTAATCTAGCATTGTTAATAAATTACTGTTACAAAAATCATGTAAATGTTATTTTACAGTTTTCTAAGTGAGGAGATTTTTTAGAACATGTAATTGGATAAAGAAAAATCTCCTCTTTTAGACAGTTGTAAAAGAACATTTACAGGATTTTTGTAACAGTAATTCATTAACAGGGCTAGATTAGAGTTTCTAGAAGCCATTTAATTTAAATAGATATTAATTCTCCGAAAAAGCGCCTTGCATAGAAAACGTAAAAGTTATGTGTTCACATAAAAACTTTTAACTTTAATATTAAATCTTTGTATGTGAAATTTTGAAAAATATTGTAACGACCTTCGGGCCGGATCGCATCAGAACATTCCAGAACGACCTTGCGCGCGAACACGTCAGCGTCGCTGGATTAATCGAGCAAGGTCTGGACGTTTCCAGGAATGACTCATTCGTGGGATATAAATACTCGCGAGCAGGAATAGACAGTCAGTTCTCATTCAGCTGGAAAGGCGTAAGCTGCTACATAAATAAACGCGTATAAAATAAATAGCAACATAAATAATTGATGTTTAATTCAGTGTAAATAAATAGAGTGTATAACCATATAAATCATTACTGTTAAGCCGTATATCAATAATTATTAATGAGTGTATCATTGTTAGAAATAGTGCCTGTAGTTCGTTAGTTTAAGTAATTTGTATTCTGTCTTGTTAATTCGTGTGTTTGTAAATAATAATAATTAATAGTTGTAAATAAATGTTTAATACAAGAAGCGTCGTATAATTTTTAAATAGCCCAAACGTAAAAACGTAAGAATATTTAAAAAATGGAAAATAATTTTTAGCTAAAGTAAAAAAAATAGGGGTTTTCTAGCCTCGAGATTGGTCAGTTAACTAAAAATAACACACTCTAAAAAATCTCATTGAAATCTTGCTTAATTTCCGAAAAATAGCACTTTTCGGATTTTGACAATTTCGAAAACCTCCATTTTCTAAATAAGTAAAAATCACTCGGTATGTATGATGGGGGCTAAATAGGTTTTTAGACAAGTACAAATTATTATGACGGAAAAAGTTTTTCTGAAAAATTTAAAATAAAAATGTTTCCCATATTATGCCGACTTTTTGGCGGACACTGTATATATTTACATGTATTAGTTTATAATTTAAATAGATATGGCTGAATTGCTAACCTAGTATCTAGTAGTAACTGGCTTTTAAGTATACACGAATTCTTTACTATATAAATATATGATAACAATGATAGAGAACAATAGCAAAGAAAACTGTGAAATCATGATATGTTGAATCACTGTGTACATTTTATACATTGTGAGTGGGTTTTCATTACACGCTCACTAATTCCGTCACTATGAAGCAATTTTAAAACTTGAAAAACTAATTTTAAGTAACTTTTTCTACTCTTTCCAACTGTCACTTAGAAAACAAGAGGGAAAGCATTTCTACGCAAATATTCAAAAACAAATATTTATTATAACATTTTTTAAACATAGCACATTATAAATTAAATACTGCAAATTAACAATAACAAAAAAACTGTTGTGATACATGCACACAACTTCCTTTTACAGCGATCTTATAATTAGTGAAAATTTTGTTTTTAACTTCCCTACTACATTATAAAAAAACACCCAAAAAAAGAAACCCATTTTAGAGGTATTAATCTGGAAAATCACATGTTTCACACCAATACACATTAAAAATATAATAAAAATGTAACGTAAACACCATAATTCCGGTTATGCGCATTTCTTCAAAAGCTTGCTGTTGCATCTAGATAGTACACAAAACTTATGTATAAAGTTTCAACGTCATATCTCTTTTCGTTTTTGAGATATTTTGTTCACACACAGACCAATGAAAAAACATGTTTTTTTTGTTTCAGGCCACGTGAAATTCTGTTGAAAACTGAATTTCGAATTTTTGGGATAAATCCAATAGTTCCATTATTGTAAACGGAAGTAAAAAGAACAAATATTAACAAACCAAAATGTACACATTTTCTTGATTTAAAAAGTTCGTCACCAGACGCGCATTATGTGTTGGCGCCCCATCGTGTTGGAACCATATTTGTCTACGGATGTTTGAAGAAAATTCCAGTAACGCTCTTGATTAGCGTTATCCTTATAAACATATAGTCCCACTAAAGGATCTCCTACCACACCTATCCATACATTTGCAGAGAAATGCACTTGATGTGACTGCTACACTTGATGAGGATTTACATCGTCCCAAAAATGGGTATTGTGTTTATTAAAAACACAGTTTTGATGAAAATTGGATTCATCAGTCCAGAAAATAAATTTTAAAATGCGGTCTTTCTTCATTTAACATCTAATGGCAAAAATGTATTCTGTTCTTAAAGTCGAATGGCTGCAGATTTTGTACCCATTGTATTATAAACGGCTCCATTTGATGTTTTTTAAGTACTTTTCTTATTCTGTGCCTTGAAATATTCACTTCCAGAGCAGCCTCGCGTAGAAAAAGTTGAATATGCTCTAAAGTAAGCCTAAATGTTTATTTCGTCTTCTTCCTGATGGTCTCCTACGTTTCCATTCCTGTCTCTTATATTTTTTGGCTTTGAAAAGCTTCCAAATGTTACCAACGAATTGTGCAAATTAGAAAATGTTCTATAATGTGATTGTCTTCCATTGGAATGTTAATTAGCATACAAATTGTCATAAAAAACTGACATTTGTTAAACGAACATCTTTTGTTTTCAAACAAAGTCGCATTGTACAGCCTACTTTTGATTATTGATTTTTTTACTCGTCTAATTTTATTTATCACTTAAAATAACAATAGCATTGTACTAACAATTTAATAGGCTTTCTAGCTATCCAATATAAAGGGTGTTCCATTTAAAAAAATAATTTCAAAAATCATTCGTCCCCTGTTTTTTTAAGTGAAAGCGCTCTATTTTTGACAGTTGGAAAGAGCACAGAATGTTACTTAAAGTTAGTTTACATATTTCAAATAAGTTGATAGTGGCTGAATTAATGAGTGTGTAATGAAAACCCAGTCACTCTATATATACGGAGTGTCAACTTTCAACTACGGCTATATTCCACTTTCTCAACAAGATAAACACAGCTGCCATATCAAAAAATGGCTTTACCTGGGCCGGGCAAGTTTTCACACGTACACTTGATATCTCAGTGCGTGGAAGAGGTTGATTTGAAAATCAAATGTGAACTTTTTTCAAAAGTTGTGCTTATCATCCATTCACGAAACTCGTGGACCGTTAATGTCAAATTTTTTAAATATTTGCTGAGTGTACCGGGAAATTACAGTTTTTTTTGGGCATATACTTCGGATCTAGTAATATTTAAAGTTAGGTTATGTTACATGTGTCAAAAGTTTTTCCTTGTAATAATTAACTATAGCCTTTTTTCTCTTTTCAATAATAAAACCCTCTTTCGTTTCTGTTTCATTGCAATTGAAGTGTATGCCCAAAAATTAAATTTTGGAGACTATTCAATTCACCTGTCATCTGTCAAAAAGTGACCAATAAAAATCCAGAATTCTGACGTTTCTTGACCAATCAAAAAAATATCAGTGGATATATCTTCCTAGAAGGTATTCAAGTGACTATTTTTAACAAATGCGATTTTTATTAGAAAAAGTCAATATTAGTGTTCTGTTACTATAGAAATTACGTAGTTTGTTGCTAGATTTACTGAAAACTAATTTGAAAAAGTAGTTTGGTTCATTAAATAGTCCCTCGAATACCATTCTTAGTCAAAGTTAAGTAGATTATTTTTGCGGTGGTATCACTACTCATGTCCACTGCGCTTGGGATTAGGACTCGTGCTAGCGCACTCGTCCTAATCGTACCAAAGCGCAATGGACATTCGTGACACCACCGCAAAAATAGTCGACATAACTTTGACTACTCATGGTATTATAAGTGATTATTTTTTACAAGTAAGTGTGACATAAGTCAAGTTTTATATTTCAAAAATGTAAGTGCTACCAAAATCAGCAAGCAGAAGTTCCAAAACAGAATTTAAATAAGGTACCAAGTTGACAGCGTTTTGACAGTTCGCGAGTTTTGTGAATGGATAGTAAGTAGTATTCTGCATTGATTGTAGTATTGAGTGACATATAATCGATAAGGAACCATCCCGTCCCCTTGGCAATCCAAAAAAATTGACTACATTTTGAGCAGAGGTCTCGTCTAGAATTTTTTTGAAATGGAAATTCCGCATGCTTCAATTATTGCATCAACTTTTCGTTTGAGGGTCCCAGTGGTGGAGCTATGTTTTATCTCCAGTTACAAGTCTTCTGAAGTCCTCTGAACTGAAACTAAAGAAATCGAGGCGCACGCGTGGTTCTTCCATTCTGCAGTGTTTTTCCCGAGCAGAACAATTTCTGGGTTTCCATCTGGCTGACACTTTCGACATATGCATAGAGCTATAAATGATGTTGTAAACACTTATTTGCGAAACATCAATCTTTTAGGCAATCTCTGCTACTTGTTGTTGACCAACAATATGTACGCACTTTCAACCACTTTAGTAATTTGGTATAGTGTTCAGAAAATATAGTTTTTGCAAGGGTGTGCTAAGAGCAATAGTTTTCGAAGAAATCTACTACAGAATGCACTTAAGTTACAGGCAAAAACGGTATTTAAAAAACAACAATGATTTGCTCTAGCCAACCTTTAGTCGAGACAAAAATAGGGGTACGTCGACTATTAAGTATGGTCAGGGCGCCTCAAACCACGATCATTCCCTTTCAGAATTTGAGCCAAAAAAATTAAACTCCAGATATTCGCGATGTCTACAACCTTGATGAAACATTAGCCGAACCCGTAGGAAAAATGGTGAAATAAACATCTGTCCACTTCCCTTTGCCTTCAGCTAATAAAACGTCTGTTTTGCATCAGAAGTCAACAAAAACACCCAGTAGTATTTAAAAACTATAATAGGCACACCAAGTTATACGAAATTCTAGTGCAGTAAATTTAAGACTAATTTTTACTATTTTATCCTATGTGATGTCATGAGAATATAAACTATAGAAATATGACTTTAAATACACAAACGACAGCCAAGATGGTATTCAAATTCCTTGAAGGGAGTTAGTAAATAGTAAATACAGCAATACACAAATTTAAACGGCTTTGACATAATCCGAAATCTAAGCATGCAAACACTTCAAAAAGGACGTAAAAGATGTAAAAGTTACTCAAATAAATTTTAACATAGCGAAAATAAAGAATTCGTTCGATATCTCAAAACTATTGAGGAAAGGACAGTATCCAGCAGTTCGCTCATCAGATGTACGATTCCATAGAACAATCGAGAAGAAGGCCTTATTGATAGGTCAGCGAGAGATGGCCTAGGTGATGACAATTTACTTAGGGCTCGATATACAACAGGAAATGGCTGGCGGCGTGGAATGTAGCTAGCTCGATGAGGAGACTTCGCCGACGTCTGATACTTTAAACCAATATATTATTGATATTTGAGGACCGCCGATAAAAACGAGACGGTAAAACACGGAAATCGCAAGTGTTAATATGCATAGCACAACTTAATAAATCCATAATGAAATCTAATTGCCCAATCGCCGGTAATGTTATGCTTGCAAGTACCACAACAGCGTTATCTACCACCTGCGGCAATCTTTATCACGACGCAATGAAACACCGCCGATTGAACTTCGATAAATTCCCCTGCGGGCAGCTTGGGGAGCCCAAAAGCGAAGATCGAAAAATCAAATTGCCATCCACACCTCGACCATTCCCTCGCGAGGGGTGTAAACGCGAACGGTAAAGTTTATTTACTGAATTAGCGAATTTGCTCGATTGCAAACCGCGTCATGCATTTCAACCTTACATAAACAAGTGAACTGGACCGACCTGGTCTGAAAAATCGAAAAATAGCTTTACGGATTAAAATTAACCTAACAAACGTACAAAATTTAATTGCTTTAAAGTTGTTGCGCAGAGAAAATATTATAGGAACATCCAATGTCAGCAAAAACGAGGTTTAAGTAATAACTTGATCTCTCGGGAAAAATCGGATGGGACACTGTCGTGTATAAAATACGTGACACATGACTCGTCTTTGTCCCAAAAGTTGTCAATCTAAAAGTAGAGGTAAACGGTATTCATTTAAAATGTATCAAAAGTAGGTAAAATAATTATTAGCCAACTTTGTATTCCTCATTATTAAGGAAACTTTAAATCTTTAGGTAAAATTTCATCGAAAACTAGATACCAAACAAGAAAGCCTTTTTTATGTAAGGAAGCCTAGGTTTTTCGAATGCCAACTAGAAATGTGGAATATCTCACTCCAAAAAGTTATGACAAACACCCCTACCCCTGCAGAAATTATTTCTTCTCAACCGTATACCAAATTTTTCCAACGTCTTCTAATTCAATACAAACAATTACGTAGCTGTGTAATATTCCACTAAGTTTACCTTTTATGTATGATTTTAATTGCATCAAAACGCTTCTCAAGCTAGCTTCTTTTACAAAAAATTCAAAATATTTGAAAGAAATTGCCATATCTAGTCATTTAGAAAAAAAACAAATCCCTAATTGTAAAAAATTGCAAAACACTTGCAATAAGCAGTTAAGGTTAAAATCGTAGCCAGAATGGAAGCAATATTAAAACTAGATTCATCAAGTTTTGATGCGAAATTTTTAAACAAAAAACAGACCGTATAAGATAAACTTCACACTGCGGAAGTTGCGATCAACTATATAACTGGAAAGTGAAAAATGTATATAACAATTGACGTTGTAATATATGGTTGTTAAAAGTTCATTTCATATGTAGCTGTAACGTTTTGTAATACTTAGTTATTTTTAATTTATATATAATTTTCTAGCGGTCCAATAACTTTCCTGGCACATAAGTGAAAATGGACACACATTCCCAACATGCTGTAAAGTCGAACAGTTTGGACGTGAGCAATTACTACAGCAGATTCGTTGTTCTTATTTCGTGATCGAGTAATCTTCTTTGTAGCACAAAGTCACCTGCCTTGAAGGTTGAGCTGTTTGCAATTGGTGACAATGACAAACATCTTTTACTTCTTGGATAGCACAACTAACACACAGAGAAAGCGAAGTGTCACAACGAATTTAAACATATTTGGCATATACGATGATCATCAATGATCATAACTGTATAACTTTACAAGTTGGATTGTCATGGTTAATAAAATGATTACGTTATGTAGTTACTGTAATTATTTTAATAAAATAAAAATTATTTACTATTATCTTCGAATGTTGTGTTTTCGTTGAAAACCTCTGTGGTAGTCTCCTAAGTTCGTTGAAATGTAAACAAATATATGATTTTTAAAGCTACCGCCTTGCCTACGACAACGTGATTAACACTGAATCAGTTGCACAGTATTAATATCTCGTTTATTTTTTTTATACGGTTGAAATTGTTTTTGAGTCTGCAATTTACTTTTTACTTTTTTATTCTCCCTACTTTATATTTTTGCATGTTATTATCGATGCGTTTTGAACTATTTTCACCATTCTTCAATCAGGAGCAGCTAATGTTTACATGTAAATGTAAAACAAAATAGTTCTTCTGGAGAATAATGTCTTCCCGTTATTTTGAGATTGCTGACATATATTATTTAAATATGCAAAGATACTTTAAAATTGAATCAAAGAGCATATTATATGCTCTTTGATTGAATGTCTTTCTTCTGGCTAATAAATTTGTACAAGCCAAACTTCGAATTCTATGGTGCGATTTATTTCTTCACTGGTAAAGAGCTTTTAAACTCAGCCACTCAGGCTTGGGATAAATGATAAAGCAAATATGTTTTTAAATAGTTGAAATTCTCTTTTCCTTCCGTGATATAGCAAACACAGCACTATCATCGCAGTAGTTCCTGCAATTACCAAGTGATTTCTCAAAGATGATCTATAACAGAAAGCTACACGGAACAATGTTTTCAATAGGATTTCCACGATATCAACATTAAAAGAAAATCAGTGCACAGTAGAAAGTCCTTTACTAGTTTGCCTGTAAAATTAGGTGAAAGATATGCACATAAAATTTTCACACAATTCATTAACGACTTATTGTCGACGTCTTACCCAGTTCTCACACAGATCCAGCATTCTTTATTAGCATTTTTGATTAAGCGATGAGAATGTAATCATATATCTCCACTCAGATGGTCAAAACGTATTTACATCCTATTTACATTTATCACCTAGATTTTTTCGTTCGCTTTTCTTTCGCTTAAACTATTACTCTTATTTAGTAATTTTGCGAAATTGCTTAATATAAAGGAGAAGAAAAAGAAAATGTGTTGGCGCAACAGAAACAAAAGTTGCCTACGCTGTACATATGATATTACAATAATAGTAGTTTGTATACCAAGGCACTGAAGTATAACTTTTTATCACGATTATCATGTGGATTTAGTTGCCGAGGCCCGTAGGGCCAAGGCAAATAAACCACATGAGGGATAAAAAGGAACTTCAGTGCCGAGGTGTACACTATGTTTTATTTGAAATCGAGGAATCGTGAAATTACAACATTTTAACCAACTTTTGTAGGTTATGTTCGGTCGATTGACGTTTATCTGTCGCCTCGCCACCTACAAAAAGTCGTAAAACAATGGATTACTTCACTGCCGATTTCTCGTATTTTAATGACGATTTCGGCGTACTTCACTGCCGATTTCTCGTATTTTAATGACGATTTCGGCGTACTTCACTGCCGATTTCAAATAATAGTATATTTCAAACCAAGGTAAGAAAGTGCAGTCTTGCATACCGAGCTCAAAGTTTATAAACCGAGCCAAAGGCGAGGTTTGTAATTGCGCAAGGTATGCAAGAGCACTTTCTTAACGAAGTTTGAATACTATTTTTTTCCCAGCCGGCCTGAGTGGAGCAAAATTTGACACTATAGAAATAATTCAACAGACTGTTAAAGTTGTTAAAGATGACAATATCCTGCAAAATATGCAGCATATTTTATGCTGTTCTCAAAATGTTTCTAAACAGTTTTATTCATAAGTAACTCTGAAAACTTAAAAATTTTGTCGTTAAAAAATCGCTCTACTATTTATACTTTTTGAGGTTATGTCCACTGAGGTCAAACTGCCAAAGCATTTTTGGTTGGATCTTTAGCCTCCCCTGTCGTGAGTACGCATGCGCGAGATGTTAATTTAATTCCTTCGAATGAAGGGCCACTCACGGGGCCACTTAAGGTTTCGTACTTACCTGCATCAAAAGGATGTGAACACTCACAGAATGCATTCCTAATTCCTCGTATAAACAGACTGTAACCACAAAGCAACCACTAATAGAGCGATTTCTCAAACAGTAAGCTTGAATAAAAGTTTCAGCGCCCTACAACGGGTGGGCCAGAAACTATTCTAGCAAGGCGGCAAAATTTAAATACGCCATTACTACGATATTTGGATTAATCAAGGATATACTTTCAACACCAATACAAATTTTGCATATACATAATTTGCCTTCACCAGAATCTCGATTTTAAAGTTTTGAACCGCATAAATCGGAATATGCAAAATCTTTATAGGTTCTGAAGTTTACAATAATTATGGAAAATTCAAACAAAATATTTGCGAATAACAAATATATTTAAGTAATTCAAATAGCAATATTGTTTAATAGGTATTGTCAATCTTACAATAGTCGTGCTCAATTGCAACAATTTTCTTTGGTTCAAAATGCTTTTCACGCATTTTAAATGATTTGTCGGTGTCAGTTTGACGTATGAGTTTACTATTTACCCACTTTTCAAAAGGCGGACAGGTGACACCAGCGCCTCCTGACGGATGGGCCAATCTCTAACAATTATTTGATTTGACAGATGCATTCAGAAAACGCTTCTATTAGTAGGTTTTTCTATGCCGTTGGGAAACTTGTGTCTCCTACACTAAATCGGCACAATTTGAAACAACACTTCTTCACATACCGACCCATAATTAATTATAGTTTGGTTCACAACCTTGCAGAGTGGCGACACTAGCGCCCTCCGACGGGTGGGCCAGTCCCTAACAATTATTTGACAGGTGCATTTAAGAAACTCCTTTATTAGTGGTTGCTTTGTGACTGTAACACACGTCATAAAGTCAATTATCCGTCAACTATCAATATGTCAGCTGTCAAAATCAGCACGCGTCAGCAGTCAGCTAACATGCGGTACAGTTTCTTCATAAAAATTGTATGATTTACTTTCTTACCTAGGTGAGAAAAACGAACTTTCTTACCTCAGATGAGGTGAGCAATGCCTACATTCTAACCGGCTGGGAAAAAAATAGTATTTGTATTTAGCTAGTTTTAACTAAGCAACCAATTACACAATAGTATATTATTATATGCGCGATTATGACAGCCATTATTTACGAAGATGACATTTGCGCCACAAGCCGAAGGCGCGTGGCGCAAAAGTCATCTGAGTGAATAATGGCCATAATCGCGAATATAATACGATATTTTATCTACTCCTATGCAATAGGGACCTTGTCATCATATTTTCGAATTATGACATTTGTAACAGCCGTTAACTTCAAAAGTCATTTAATAATAAGAATGAATTTTGTGATTGGCTACAACCTATTGAATAATGAAAATAGAATTTTCTGATTGGTTGCAATTTGCAAACTATTGAATAATGAAAATAGAGTTTTATGATTGGCTGCAAACCGTGAATTATGAATCATAATTCATGGCCATTGTGCAGTAGGAGTAGATAAAAGTTTTATTTCAACTAAATTCCCTAATTAATGAACACAAATGAAACCTGAACGCGGCCGTTCTCAATATTTTTCTTTTATTGTTGTTACCAAGACAGGATACTAACTTTCAACTAAAATAATGCAAGTTTCCTATTACTGTAATTAATATTTAACGATTACAAAGACAGTGCATGCGATTGGCCAAAGATCTTGACGTTGACCGAGTTTTTACTTGGGTAGCCACATGGGACAGATGATAATGTTGCAAGCAGTACCATGAAATATATTAAAATTGTGCCATACTTCAGACATGATTTAGTTGAACATCAACGATTATTCGTTAAGTTAATAAAACTCACATTTTGTATTCGTACATTACTTACGTAAATCTTTAAATGCTAATTTTCATTGGAATATCAACATCAGAGACGTTTCATAAAGGAGGTTATGCCATGCTCTTGTTGATGCCTGTTACACCCTTCAAGTTATAAAATAGTGGAATAATTATATTGTTCGAACAAAACATATAAAAATGATCCTACCATTGCAAGTTGATAAATGTATTATAGCATGAAATTATGATTAATATTGATTAATGTTAAACAAAGAGAATAACACCCCTAAAATTGGAAACATGTCTGCTCATGTATTTCTTAGTTACAGCTGATTAATTATTTTCCTTTAAAAATAATTGGGAGAAAAACAAATTCTAAGTATAGAAAAATAATTTGAGTTAGATTTTATGAATAAATTAGATTTGCTGCCAGCAACTACATATAATCTTTATAGGTTCTGTAGTCTATGTTTAAATACGGAAAGAATTAAGTGGGCGTATTGATAATTTAATGAAGTGACTGGCACCAGGAAGTAATAAAAGAAATCAAATAAATCACTTTTTGATAACGAAGAAAATAGTCACCTTTATTGATGATGTAAGAACTTTCAGAGCAAAGAGTTTACGCACAGACTATCTAAATAACAACAATCTAAACAAAACAAACATAAAAATAAGGTAATTAATAAACAAAAGCGAAATATATCAAAGCGACTTTAAAAATGGATTCAGAATTTAACACTAAATAAAACAGGATTGGCAAGGCCATTAGGATGTCGGCGGAAAGTAGTGTAGGATGTAGGATTTTTCTTAAAAACAGTACGACAATGAGTTTAAAGGATAAATTAATACACTACAAAAGAAAAACCAGAATTAAATTAAATTGTTGCAACCTGGAACAGAAAAAACATGAATGCAGTTACGAGAACATGCAAAACTAAGAGGGATAAAAGATAAAAAATTAAAAGAACTGATAATAGGGCAATCACTAGAAGAGATAAGGAATACAATAACTAAGTGTAGACACAGAATAACACCCCATTGTGATTATACATATAAATACAGCTGTTAAAATGCGGAGAAAATAATTAAAAATACTGCCAGATTCGTTAACGATGGATATCGTAACACTGTACTACGTAAGAAAATGATATGAAATAGTGTACAAATTACAGATTACAGAAAAAGAATATGAACCATTTCATATTTTGCTAATGGATTTTAGAACTGAGCTGATAAAACACATCAACAAACTGAAAATACTTAAGCAACGAATAGGGCTGGTAATGGTGACCTTAAAATAAAAAGAAATAACAAAGACACATATGTTCGTCAGGGTGGTGTAGTAGCATACTTCTGGACTGCCGAATCTGAGGTCGCTAGTTCGAATGTCGATCCAGACAAGATTGCTTTTTAAGTTATCAAAGAATGCGGTCTAGCCCTTGTCACATGAATCTAAAATGCCACATTATCGGCGCTTCCTGCCAAATCTGCGCGCTCCGCTAACGGTATTGGTAAATTCCCGACTCAATTTTAAGTCGATTTCCTCCGTATAGTCTTTGCAATAATTAATTCCTGTCTTTTGTACTAATCCTTTTTAACCGAAGTCGTCGCACATATGGCCTGAACATGTGTATAATATAATATGATACCGCACATGCCACATTCAAAGCACCTGTTCAACAGTTACGAATACGAAATGTCATTGGGGGAATGGACGTCCCAAAGAGTGTATGGTAAAAATGGCTTCATGCTAACTGAGTGCCGAAAGGGCTTGCACCGTTTCATATTGTTTTCTTTACTTATTTGTAAACCTTTGTCTATTGATTTTTTTGTGATGGTAAACACATCATGTAGTTGCATTTGTTTGTTAGTTGTAGTATCTTGATGCTAATATACTTTCTAAAATTATGTTGAATCACGTAGACACTAACACGCCTTCTTTGCGCACTTTTCTATTTATTTCAAACTATTCTATATTTTATTTGCATGTTTTATGAATATCTAGGCTTCTTATGTCACCTTTAACAGCCCTATTAGTTGCTTAGGTATTTCCAATTTGTTCATCTGTGTTATCAGGTCAGTCTAAAATCCATCAGCAAAATATGGAATGGTTTGTATTCTTTTTCATTTATCAGTTTCATTACATACAGCTATTCAGCATTCTCGTATTATTTCTTTAGTATATTATGTCCATATTTTTGTGAATTAGAGTGAAGAAGATTGTATATACCGTGTTCACTGAAGCAAATCTGTAATTTATACACTTTTTTTATGTACAATCTCCAGTTTCCGTTTATCTGCCATTATTTTATTTTTCATACTTGCTGCTTTACTGACGTATTTTTTTTTATGAATCAGTCCTCCTCCGCATTTTTATTTATTTATTTATTTTTTATTTATATCGCACCCAACCAACACCCGTTAGGCCAACTATATGCGTCTCTGTGCATTTTAACAGTTTGTACTCTTAATTTTTGTATTCCTTGTTTTTTCTAGGGTTTACTCTGTTATCAGTTCTTTTCCTTCCTCCCGCTCTGTTTATATCTACTCAATATTTTCTTCTTCAATACCGGTTTACAGTGCATCTGCATCTATTGTTAAATTATACTTTTGCATCTTTCATTCCTGTTAGTTTTCCTCATTTTCTTTCGCCTCTTCTTTGCAGATAGAGAACTTTCGTTTTTCTGTTATTCTAATGTAGTTATGCTTTTATATTTATTTTCTTTGTATGTCCTTGCAACTTCATTATATGATTTCAACGGATATCTGCCTCTCCTTTCTTGGATTGCTTATTTCAATATTTACATATAGCCACTTTGTATTTGCGTACTTTTCATTGTTAATTAGGAGCAACCGTTGTAACATATCTTAACGAAAAGTGCGCCTACGGCCCTGTTTTAGTACGGGGATTGCTCAATTGTGTGTGTTTATCGCCCGATATAGATCCTTCGAGCAACGCAGGAAACAGTCACCGGCATGCCGACCCCAGAGCAACTCGAAGTTAATTTCGCCAGCGGCTAGTTGAATGGAAGCGGTTGGGGCCAAGCAGTAATTAAAATTTGCTACCTATATGGCTTGTGTGTAGCAAGCCGTGTTGGTACTTCGGCAAATTACCATTTTAATTATGTACTGGGTAAGTACGCAAACGCATGTGCGATACCGGCAAAAGTTTTCGAGATGTTACTATTGTTCCGCGGTGTCAGCTGCCAGAGAAGCGCTAAAGCGAGAGTCAGGTACTTCCCCACAGCATTCGTGGAAAAATCTCATACGAGCCATTCAAGGGGTGACGTAGGCCAGCCTAATTGGCTGCACAGCAGTCCCCAAGCCTCGAGTTAAAGGTAACCTGATACAGGGAACGTGCGCAGCTTGGTCGTTTAGTGTTGGCTTTAAGCTGTGTTATGAAGATTTAGAGAATGTAAAGTAATGCGTTTAATAGATAAATAAATAGATACGTGAATCGCGAAGCTAAGGTTTGAAGCACCAAATTGTGGCGGCTGATTCCGATGCAGATTAAGGTTCCCGTATTAAAGCCAATTATGTTGGCGTCTTTTCAATATTGTTTAAATATGGGTGTATTTTAGATATCGTTGCTCTAATAGTATTTGATTTGTAAATGCGTGTAGAAACGAGCTATTGCACGTAGATTATACATTCTTAGTTAACACCGTTGTGTGTAGAAATGGTTATTTATTTTAGGATTTAATCATATGCTCTTTATTGTTTTGTGTGTGTATTTAAGCGCCAATAGATTTATGTATATTTGTGTCAGCAAATTGGCCTTTCTTGTAAATATTGTTTGAAGTCTGTTTTATTCCGAGAATACTGGAAGTGCAAGCCAGCTTCCTGTTTATACCTTTGCTATCCACTAGCTAAGGTAATTTTAAAAGAGCTTCCCGCGTACTGACCTAGCTAGTTAAACAAAAAGGCAATTAATTTGTAAAATACTAACGTGTACGAGACGTCTCAGCGTCGTAACGGAGGGGCTACAAACGACTCATTTCAATTTGGCTTACAACGGTGGGGCTCATACCGCAGTTAAGCGAGAAGCCGCATTTCAGGTTCTTTATATTATTTATCATGTCTTCTGGTTTAGATTAAAATCATTTAATGCATACATTTTTCTTTTTTTTTGTTTATTAATTGTTAGGAAAAAGTGAATTGTCCTACATTCTGCTCTATTTTCTATCAACATTCTGGTCTCTCATTGCATATCTTGCATTATTAATAAAGGTGATTTTTCTCTGTCAACAAATCTATTTCATTTCTTTTAATGCTTCCTAGTATGATCCACTTCATAAAATTATCAATACGGCTCACATATACTATTTTTTACAATATGAAATCTACACTTAATTCGTCTCGTATTTAACCATAAACCTACAGAACCTATAAAGATTATATGAAAAAATTAAACGTTGTCATTTTCCCAGAAAATCTATTTTGTCATAAATATACCTAGAAGACAATTTTTTCATACTTAGAATTTGTTTTTTATCACCATTCTTTTTAAAAGGGAGCAACTGTTCAGCCGTAACTCTAAAAAACGCATACGTAAAAAAGATTCCCGATTTTGAGAATGTTGCTCTCTTTGTTAAACATTAATCAAGGTAACAAACTTGTGTATATTTTAATGGTATTATTTTTTTAACGAATGCATTTATAAACTTAGAAAGAGATGATGATTTTTACTTTTTTTCTGAATACTTAATAGAATCCCATTATTGAATTTTGTAAAACTTGAAGGATATAGTTAAAAATCAACAACAAGGACATGACATAACGTGCTTTATGAGACGTCTCTGATGTTGAAACCTCAATGAGAATTCGCATAAATAGTGATCTGCGTAAGTAATACATGAATATAACGTTTGCAGTTTCTAGCAAACATATTACGGAACTTATCAAGATAAAGCTTGGGTGCTCTCGTTTGCAAAAAGTTTCAAAACGTTTTTTTTTTTCAGTTATTGCTATAACATCGCTTGTCCATTTTCTTTGTGACATACATTTTAAAAATTATAGGTCTTGATCTCCAAGTGTACGCACATATCATAGACAAAAACGAAATATTTTGTTAAAATAAGATAATGACAATTCTTCAACATTTTCCACATACCATTCGATGGGTGTGATAAAATTAACGGTGATATTTTGTGAAGACTGATCTATGAGGGAGAGTAACAAGACTATACTCAAACATACACATATAAATGTAACTTGGAGTAGCAAACCAGGTTGACGTTGAGGGTTAAGTACGCGTGAACCGTTCACCTTCCAGCTATAACATCCAAAATCCAGCAATCCACAGAATTGTCTACGGCGCGGCGTGGCATTGTCAAAAAGAAATATGATATTCACCATTGTGTTGCGTTGTACTTCTTCATGTGGTAACAATCCAGATCGATATGAAGAAAGGAATACATCAGAAAAAAATCAACAAAAGAAAAAGTATTCTAGTGATCTCTGTAATAAGAAAGCGAAAGAACAATTTTTACAATGCTTCAAAGGCTCTCTATAGTCTATAGCTATACGAACATCATTTGTAGAGCAAAATAGTTTATCAATTATCGAGAAAACATTAAATTCAATATTTGCTTTAATGCTGAATAAGAAAGCTTCAAATTTAAGTGTTCATAAGAAATTTTTCGCTTTGTTTTTAGATCCCCACTGCGCCCTTAAATTTGACATGCATTTTAGGGCCATCTTGAGAATGTTAAGTAGATAATACTAAAGGTAAATTGGTACCTATAAACACTTGGTCATATTTGCAATAAAGGTAGGTATGTTGATAGACAACCCATGGTACATGCTTGTTTGGTCGTATTAGAAATTTTAGAAATCTACAAACACTTTAAATATTTGCTTTTAAAGCTCAATAAAAATATTAAGTGTTTATAGCATCATTTTCGCTTGTTTTGATATTCCCCTTACGCCCTTAAATTTGACACGAATTTTAGGGCCATCCTACATATCCTACTGTGATTGGTCGCGTAGACGTTGTAATCTTTATATTTTTTGTAAGGAGAAAGTTGAATAATTAATTACTTAAAGTGTAACGCTTTAGGCGTTTAGGCAATCAACACTAATAACTTCAGCATCGTTGAATGACGGTGAGTTGATAGGCAACCCATAGTACGCACTTGTATAGTCGTATTAAAGATGTTAAAATTCGTTTACGTAAACTATTAAACAGCACACCTCGCATTCCAATAAAATTTCCATGAAATTGACTTTCGTGATGTTTGCAACCATAAGCGTACCATGATTTTTTTTAAAACTTTATTGATTCTTAGTGCTTTTTATATTTCTCCGAAATTATGGAGGGGGGTTTTAACAACGATAATATTATATATTGCAATTTAAAAAAATATTGCTACATTTATATTTGTACAATATATTCATGTATTAAAATAATCCACTTCGTTATAATTTATAGAGGATTATTAATTGACTAATTTGTAAATGAAAAATTTTATAGAAAAAGAACTAGAAATTGAAGTACACGCTACACATAAAATTCACTAGAAAACTAGGGAAAAGTGTATCTCATAGAACCAGATAATATAAATGATAACGTAAAATAAAGTGGGAAATTATAAACAGGAAAAAATGCATATCAATGATGACATGACGAAAGACGAGAGATAAATACTGGGAAAATGATCAAAGTTGACAAGAAGAGAAGAACAAAAGAAAAAGTGTTAGAGTAGGTTTCCAGAAAATAACAAGTACCAGACGATAAAACCACAAAAAATTAATTACAGAGCACGGGGATGAAGCTATTGCAACAACACGGCAAGGAACTGGAACACGAGAGGAAACAAACACAACAACAACAAAGAAGAAAGAAAGGAAAAAGGATATAAGTACCAAAATGATGTCAACCAAGAAGGAAAAAAGAAAACGAGTAACAGGAAAATTCAAAGTAAAAACACAAAAAATATAGAAAATCAGTAAAAACTGTACTGGTGATATGGAACATTAAAAGCTCTTAAGCCAGAAGGAGCACTGAAAAATCTAATTAAAGAAATCGAGAAATACAAAAACCGACCTAACCGCTCTTCAATAAACTAAGCAAAGATGCGTTGCAATAATGGATATAGGACATTATACATTCTTAAACAATGGCTGTCAACGCAGAATATTTGGAACGGGTTTTCTGATAAACAAAAAAGATAAACAATCTGTAATAGATTTTAAAAGTATTACAGGTAGAATGTGCTATTTATGACTAGAGGGAAGTATAGGAAAATAACTTTATTAAATATCCACGTGCAACGGACAAGGACGAGGACCAAAAAAAGGATACTATGGTTTCCTGAAAAGGTTAATGAGAAATACCAAAATATGATCCGTTTCCATTCGCCGGATTCTTTTTACCGGAATTGATCACGCCGGAATTAGATTCGCCGGAAATCTTTTGACCGGAATGCATTTCGCCGGATATCAAGATTTGTTAATTATTATAAAATATTGTGTCCAGCTAATCGAAAGGCACTGTTATGGGACATTCAATTAAAAAAACTATCAAAGTCTGCAAATAACCTAAACAAGCTAGAAAAACAGCCCACCATACAATCCGGTGAAACGGAATCCGGCGAATAGCTTTCCAGTGAAATAATTATCCGGCGAAACGAATTCCGGCACTGCAGCAAACACACAGATAGCAATAAGAATAGTAGAAAGTTAATAGACTTTGTGTATGTATAATCGATAACCTCGTTTTACCTTGCGGTGTCGAGACTGGTGCGTTATGTGCTTGCACAGCAACCATTGTGTGAGCTGTGTGTGTGTGTGTCATGTTGACCTTGTTACTGTATCTCTTAGGTCTGTGGTTTTAAGTAAAGCACAGTTAATTTGGTGCCCAACTGTGAATGGTCTCACCGCGCCCTTTTCAAATCGCAAGGCTGCGGAAAATTCCGGCACTCGCGGGATTCGAACCGAGGACTTGCTTAATGCAAGGCAAGCGCCTACCTATCTGCGCTACTCGGCTTCTATGGCAGGAAGAGATATAAGGGTTAAAAGCACAAATTTTGAACATAAACACGTTTACAAAAAAAACCTGCATTTTACTAGATGGAAATACTATAAACCAGATCGATCATGTCCCAATAAATAGAAAACAAGAGGGCAATATGAAAGGGAAATAGACAAGAGATTAGACGCAGAAGTGCCGAATGCATCGCATGCATATTATAATCAAAAACACATTATCAATTTTTGTGCAACCGTGCCGATAAGTTTGCCGTCGCGAAATTCGTTTTGGCGGCCGTTACTATTAACAACGACCATGAAATAGTAACGGCCGGGAAAACACATTTTGTAGCCGCAATTACATCCGCAAAAATTAACTTTTTAGCACGGTTGTACAAAATAGTTATACCTAGTATACCTAGACCGCGAATGACTGACGTACGGAGGAATGTTTAGCCGACGAGGCGAAGTCGAGTCCGCCAAATTATTCCGAGGAAGCCGAACATGGCACGCACGTGACATGCACAACATTTTTTGTGCAATCGCAATGCATATTATAATAAAAACTACATTATCATTTTTTGTGCAACCGTTTGCGGTCGCGAAATTCGTTTTTGTGGCCGTTGTTAATAACAACGGCCGCGAAATAGTAACGGCCACGAAAACAAATTTTGCACATAAATACCATTAGCAGAAGCTTCTGTCAAGAATAACATTCCAGGTTATAATGATACAAGTGAGAACATACGTTCAAATTCCAAGGAATGCTTGGAACAGACATTTTTTATCACTCTGTATAAAGTGTAATCAAAAATTATTTTCATCTAATATGGCTATGGAATAGTTCCTAATTTATGAATGCAACTAACATGTGAGCAAACGAAAATGAAATCAAGCTTGGCTTTGAAATATTTGTTTGTGTTGGTGGCTCTGTAAGTCTACGTCAAATTCGAGGTTAGCAGGTTAGGTTTTGCATCAGTCTATGTCAAAACTGACGCAAAACCTAACCTGCTAACCTCGAATTTGACATAGATTTACAGGTCACAAACATGTTATTCATACAACAAATATTTCAAAGCCAAGCTTGATTTCATTTTCGTTTGCTCACATATCACTTAAATGCCAAACATGCCATTTGATTTTTAAGTGACTAATTATAGTTGCATTTAAAGCGCCTTGATGATATGTCACATTTGTAGCAGAGAAGACTGTTTCAGGTTATGAATTTAAGTCGGTCATCTGATTCTCAAAATGGCGTTTGAAATAGGCGTTCATCTAAGGTGGGCATTTTGTTGTTTAATGTTATCGCATCACAAGATATCATTCTAAAAAATAGACATTTTTTATATACAATGTATTTTGCATTTCTCACAATCTCTAAGATGAAAATGTGTATCTTCAGTAATTGTAGCAATTCTTCGGAGATTAGTTAGGCTCTATTTGATTTCAATGATCCCTTAGAGCAATTAGAATGAAAAAATAAAAGTTAATGGGACCAGTTTGGAAGGTACCTAAAGATTCCACAATCTGAGTAAGCAATATCTTTTTCTAGCACCTCCTTACTATGACTTTACAATTATGCCAATTTTAGTTGAATAATATAGGTCATAAGTCACACGTCTCTTAAAAATTATAACTCACGTGTGAGTTATGACGTATAACTCACTGTTGGTAATACTGTCAGTCTATGTCAAACTCGAGGTTAGCAGGTTAGGCTTTACGTCAGTCTCTGTCAAATAACAAACAAAACTTCGCCTGCTAACCTGGAATTTGATAGACTGACAGTGCCACCAACAATACAATTATTATAAATTTATTTAGCTCACTTCCAATGAATTTGTCACTTTGACTTTTCACAGCTGTCAATACAAAATTTATGTTTGTTTTTATATCTATTGAGTTGTTGGATAAAATTTTGTATCGCAGGCGTGGTCTAGCGATCTCTAGGGCTCAACTGTTCTCCCGTGACTTATTTGTGATATAACAGACTTCTATCATAAATAACTATAATTATTATTTCTAGATTCTTAAGACTAAAAGAATTTACTCTACCTGCTGTGGTACTTCAATTGCACGAGGTCACACACAACTACCTGCGTCTCCGCCGTAAATGAAGTAAATTTGTAAGAAGGCCAGTCAGAGGACTGATGTTCACATTCTACCGTGTAGGCATAAGCTCAAGGGTCAACCTTTTCATCACTAATAGTTGATCTATTGCCTTCAGCCATTTGTAGACATTGCCCAAGCCCATCTTTGCAGAGCAGGGCCAAACCTCCTTTGATGCTACGGAAAAAAGGTCCGACGGGCCTAAAAACAGCCGTTGGCTCCATTCCAACGTCCATTTTTACCTTCGGATCTCCCTTTATTGCTTAGCCGAAATTGATTGCCAAACAAGACCGTTTATCTCTTTGCTGATAAGTCAAAACTTTTTTCAGCATTAAGACGTGTACCTTGTTCATTAGCAAGATCGTTTGTCTTTGCTGATAAGTCAGAACTTCTATATTACTAACAACCCGCAGCTGACAGCGGTTGTTTATTATCGAAAGTAGCCCTAATATCAAGTGGAATCCTCATAAAGCTCTATAGTCTTCTTCTCGTAGAATAACGTCCAAACAACAGAATTAGGCAGCTATTGAGTGGGGGCAAGCCATGAAGCCACATATTACCGAAATAAATAGAAATAAATATATGGTCGGTCTGTGACACCGGGCGCGCCCTCTCTAGGGTTAATTACTTCTTTAGATTTTTTATTATTTACCGAAAAGTAGTGTTTGCATAATTTTTACGTTTTTTTTTTTGCAAGGCGCTTTTTAGGAAAAATATTTTTCACTTCTAATTAATATCTATTTAAATGGCTTCAAGAAACTCTCATCTAGCCCTGTTAATGAATTACTGTTACAAAAATCCTGTAAATGTTCTTTTACAGTTGTCTAAATGAGGAGATTTTTCTATATCTAATTACGTGTTCTAAAAACATTCCTCAATTAGATAACTGTAAAAGAACATTTACAGAATTTTTGTAACAGTAATTCATGCACAGGGCTAGATTAGAGTTTCTTGAAGCCATTTAAATAGATAGATATTAATTAGAAGTGAAAAATATTTCTCCTAAAAAGCGTCTTGCATAAAAACGTAAAAAATATGCAAACATTACTACTTTTCGGTAAATAATAAAAAATCTAAAGAAGTAATTAACATTTTATATTATTTTTTCCAATTATAAATCTTTAAAGTCTTCACATGAAAACATTTCATTTTTAATATTAAGTCTTGATATGTGAAATTTTGAAAAATATTTAAAAAAATTAAAAATTACCTTTAACTAAAGTAAAGAAAAATTAGGGGTTTTCTGGCTTTGGCATTGTTCAGTTACCTAAAAAAACACACTCTAAAAAGATTTTATTAAAATTTTACTTAATTTCCGAAAAATAGCACTTTTCGGATTTTGATAATTTCGAAAAACTCCATTTTCTAAATAAGTAAAATCACTCAGTATATATGATAGGGGCTAAATAGGTTTTTAGGCAAACACAAATTATTGACCTAAAAGTTTTTTTTTTTAATCAAAAATATTTTTTTCCCCATATTATGCCGACTTTTTGGCGGACACTGTATTTAGACTGCTTCTAAAAACTCTAATCTACCCTGTAAATTACTTTGACAAAAATCCTGTAAATATTCTTTTACAGTTGCCTAGATGAGATTTTTCAAATTTAGTTTACATACTGTAAAAACTTTGGATTTTTTCAAAATGTTGAGGCAAACAACCGATCATAAGATTGACAAAACTTTCAAGTTCATCCCCTTCATATCCTTGATATGTGAAAACAATTGTAGGTACCTACAGCAGAATAAAAAATATAAATTCTCACTTACCAGAGTGTCATCGAATTCAATAAAAAATGTTCTTCCTGTGCCGCGTTAGTATTTATCTCGCAGGATTCAGGAGAAAAAGAAAAGTTAGGAGGGAAATTAAAAGCGTATATCATCATCAAATAATATAATATAGTATAGTAAAAGTATGGATATAAGAGAGAATGATTAACCCATGAAAAAGTATTAAAAATAAAATAGTGTTTTTCTCTATTTATTATATTATTATAAAATAAATAATAGTATATTATACATCAAGGTAGCGAAGCGCAGTATTATAACCTGAGCGCATATTAGATACTGAGCGCGCAGCGCGAAGTATCTAAAGCGCGAAGGTTATAAGACGATTCGCTACCGTGGTGTATATACTATTTTTTGCACTACCAAACGGCTTAATACCTAAATTCCCAACAAATTTCGAAAATATTTTAACTGTCAACCTGACAATACAGCTCTTTAAAACGTCAAAATTAAAATAGTCATATTTGGTAACTTAGCAATTTATCAGTTACCACGGTGAAAATTGTTTATTTTACTTTCTCTCCCTTGGTGGAGAAAATCAACTTCACAACCTCAAAATAGGCCAATAACGGTGCGTTCTGAGACTAGTAGTGCAAAAATACATTTATGTAACGCTAATGTTCTCCAGATAGTGAGAGATGTATATTTTTCACAATGTCTATCTTCCTAGAAAAAGGATACCATATCTACATCTTTGTTTATTTGAAAATCGTGGCCACACTCTTCTTTGCTACAAATCTAACATATAATCAAAGCACTCTAGTTGCATTCATAAATAATTTATGAACTATTCCATATCCATACTAAATGAGTATCACACTGTATTTTTAATTAAAAAAGTCAGGAATTTCAATTTTTTACCTCTAAAAATGTGAAAAATATTGGTAGCGTCCATTTCTCTTGGTTCAGTTGTCCGGTGTATTTATTATAATAATTACCTATGCAATAATTGTTTTCTATTCTAAGTTGTACCGTATAATTTATTATTATGGCATACGATGAGGTCACAAGCGCTACGCAGTAATAATTTGTCTCTCTGTACAGCACCTACGTGCGACGCCACTGTCTATAGCAAACACCTGGATGAATATAAATACTCCGCAGGTAGAGGTATTGCGTATTTTTTTTATGTAAGTAGTTTTGTGGCTTCTAGACAATCTTTTTCACATTGATAATTATCAGAAGAGGTGCGTTTTATTATTTTCCATCATTCTACATGTCATAATGGCGACTGCTTTAAAACTGCATCTTCTACGCGATATCCCATCCTGCGCACAAAAAAATATCTAGGCCACTCATTTGAATTTGCCGCGCTTTTGCAACAGTTGGCATAGCCCCCCGCTTGGTGTTTTCTAGTGACTTTGATGTTCGGTTATGTTGTGAACTAACCTTTCCATGTCCGCCATATTTTCGTTCCTCATGCAAGGAAAATTGTCAGTGTGAAATGTTTACGTAAATTTACGTGTGTTTTTAGTGGTTAAATTGTGCGTGCAGTTATGGCAAAAGACAATAGCAATAGCTTTAACAACAATTCGCCTATAAGTAAAGAGCCGGACTCGAATAAGGTAACTACGCGTGCTTTGTACATATTCGCGCGTTAGTAATATCCAAAAATAGCAAA
Organism: Agriotes lineatus; assembly: GCA_940337035.1. Taxonomy (NCBI): domain Eukaryota; kingdom Metazoa; phylum Arthropoda; class Insecta; order Coleoptera; family Elateridae; genus Agriotes; species Agriotes lineatus. The sequence continues at coordinate 102,852,696 of OW679199.1, forward strand.
CAGCAAACTGAACTGTCTACAATCGCCAAATTTCATCAGTTCTCAATGCGTTGGACGCACATTTGAAACACAGACACATTAACCCTTGGCGGCTATCCTTTAACCTTGAAATTGAAACACCTCCTTAACATTACCTAATTCCGAGTAGTTCACTGACTAATCTGCCTAAAAATCAGTACTTACTTCAATATTTGTTATTGTTTTCAGTCATTTGTCAAGAAAGTAAGGTCCCGTGTTTCTGGATTGTTACCTTCGTCGCTGAGCAAGTGGTTTGGCAACGACGACAACAAGGCGATCGTCAGGCAAAGAGAGGAAGAGGACGACGATGAATATTACGACATACAGCCACCCTCAAAAAGGGCCAAAGTGCCCTCACCTGGAGTAAATAGTACTTTTCATGCGAATTCTATTTCGCCCACTAACTTTCCCAATGACAGCAGTAGAAACCACAATACCAACCAAGACGATAGGTCAAATAACATCCGAAGCCCTTTTTCAGAGCCAATAGCGGGGCCGTCCGGTATTAGAGCTAGAAAAGTGTTCACGCCAAGCATTCCGGTAAATTATGATTCGTCAGAGAACTTACTTAATGGCGATAAGGACTCTGACAGTGGTGAGTCAACTAGTGGATATTCCTCCATGATACGGATTGGGCAGAAAGATCTTGCAGGGTCCGCAGAAAGTAAAAAAGCTGATAATCCAATGAGTGGTTCGAAGCAAAGCAGCATATTTAACTCATGTAAGTATGATTGTGTTTTATGACCTGTATGAAGGTTTTTAGTTCATTAGAGTTTTTTTTTATCGTTTTATCTAAAACTAAATGCAGATGAAATTATGGATTTGTCACATTTGAGGTTAGATAGTGCTATTTGCTTGAATATGCCGACGAAAGGCTATTTATTTGCAATAGCACTGTTATTAAGTTGAAAATTAAGGCGAATAGACCAAATCCAGTTTGATTATTGTTAAATCAGTTTCGTAGTTCTTGTAATTAGTATTGAGTTGCTTGTAATGATCAGTTGAATTTGAAACAGTTTGTACGACTTATTAGTGCCCTGCTGCACGTCAAATCATGAAGTAAGTGCGTTTATATTTAAACACAATTATAATAATTACAACTGTAGATATTCTAAGACAGCGCAAGGAGGCGTTAACTGCTTGAGGTTATAAAACGTATTAAATAGTCAGTAATTGTTTTTTAGACGAATATTTTCGAGAAGATTCTTAACGAATATTCTCAAGAAGATTCTTACGAATATTCCTGTGTATATTCCCAAGAATATTCTCACAATGTAGAATGTTCTGAGAATTTTGATCGGAATAACGAAGCTACAAGTATATAGGAAGTAGTATACCTATGATGTTTCCATGGCAGTTTTAAAAGATTAAATATTTACTTTGTTTTTCTGTATTTTTTTAAATATTATCTGTAAAACATGAGATTATTTTATTTCTTTGTCACTTCGTCACATAGATAGAGAACAAATTAAAAAAATCCGATGTTAATGAAAAAAAAACAGTAATTTACAGACAAAATCGAGCGATTGTCATGAAACCCACCAGTAATTAAAATAAATAATTTAGCGATTGTCACCATGTAAACCAATAATTGACATGAGAGGGATATAAAAACGTAGTAAAACAAATTGGCAGGATACATTTTATTCAAAAAAGTTTATATAATAACAAAAAACACATATTAAAAGCAAAAAAGGAAATCATGCCGAATTGAAACCAGATTGTATCTAGTAAAAGAAATATTTAAAAAATGGTCACCTTTTCTACTAAGATTCAGTGTAGAAAGTACGTAATTTCAAAATATTGCTGTCGGCTGCGTCTAAAATATCATTATTTGTATCGGTAATCTGGCTCACAAATTGCTGGTTTTTATATCTTTCAGTTGGCAGTTCAACCAATGCCCATTCTCCTATTTGTGGCTTTGCAGAAGGATCTTTTGGCGAGTTTTCTTCCTCTTCATTTCTACAACGTTCCACCATATCTCGACGATTTCGGCCAATGAAAATTCTGATGCTTCTGATTCACTATTATCGTTTTTTGTTGTAATTTTTGTAATTATTTTCGTTCTCTCTCTGCTTGTCTCCTGAATTTTCTTTTCTTTCTTCGCCTTTTTTTTTCAAAATACTCGTATTGAAAACGCGTCAAGGATCATTTAAAACAGCAAATACGTCTTCCTCAATCAACAAGGACTTAGTTTCCTTGAACCAGTTTCTGAATTAAGCTAAAGCTCTAGAGGGGTGTCTGTTTAGAAACAGATTTAACCATTTCTTCCCTGGCTTACCATATCTAAATGGATTTCTTAGACCCATTTCATACGCAATTTTCTCGACTGACGATAACAAATTCCACTTTACAATTGGAAATCCCCTTTTTACCATTTGTTTTATCTAGTTTTCTGGCAGCAGTACATATTTTTCTGGTAGAAGGGACTTTGGACCCATCTTTCTTTCAACGGGACTTTCCCCAGTTAATTTATAAGTTAGAATTGAACGTGAAACTTCATATTTCTTACTGGTTTCCATGATGCTCATGCCATTTCTCACAGCATCCAAAGCCTCGCTCATTGCTTCTTCTGTATACTAGAATTTGGGCTTCTTTAACTCGTGTTTGTTAGACATTTTGACCAAATTTGCTTCCTAAAGTAACAAAACCAGTTATTGACATCAGTTCGCTAGTAATTGACACGAGATTGTCAATAACTGGTATTACCGACATCAGTTCGCTAGTAATTGACACGAGATTGTCAATAACTGGTATTACCACATTACAACCGACCGCGTGGTGCAATGGTAAGGGCGTTAGGCTTGAAATAAGCGAGTCCTCGGTTCGAATCCATGGGCAGGCGAAATTTTTGCGCAAGTCCATTGAATCAGGCGCGGCCGCCATTCACTGTTGGGATAGAATTAACAGCGTTCTTTCCAGATGGCTGGTCTATGGGAAAGAGTAACCTGACAACACAACACATGAAATCATATCATAGAGTTGGCGGCTGAACGTCTCGGGTCGCAGACCCGGCTTCCTGGTGAAAACAAGCCATATAATAAATAAATAAACCACATTATAAGAAATCAGGAATTAACAAGTGTCTTTTTTTGGGGTAAAATTTTTATTGCTAAAAAATATAGGAATCTGAATGCAAATTAGAGTCAGCTAAATAATGTGTAATTAGATTAAAACAAAAAACACTTACCGTTAGAGTGATGCTTGCAGATAACACACACGACACCTTAAGAAAATATTCTTTCAACAAAACCACATGTAAATAGCCAGCACCTGGCACAAACAATAACCAGATTGCAACTGAAGTTAACCTTTCCTATTTCACAGCTCTCCTTGTTGGCAGAACGCTGTGCTATGTTTAGGCATCAATTTTTAAAATTGTCAATTGCTGGTGGTTTTACCCCCTAGTCTGGAACAAGCCCAAAAACCCAACAACGATGAAAATGTTAATGTTAAAACTACAAGTTAAAGGTGGTTGAATTTTCTAATATGGCCTATTTTATCTAATAAAAGAAAATTTACTGTGTAGGAGACTCTTCGATACCAGCTTTATGATAGAAAATATTAGAAAAATTAATTGCCAAACGGAAAAGAACTTGTAGGCTTAGTTAGTTAGTTAGTGTTATTTTTGGGGAGACTCTAGCGAGTCTAGCAAGTAGGCCTTCATAGGCCCTTTTTGCCAACCCCATGAACAAGGTCTAGGCATGCAGAGTACCAGGTACCTTTGTCCTACTTAGAATTTTGCCGAGACTAAGGAGTTCCAACCTTAGCAAGGGATCTTTTACATCGTAGTAACATGGGACCCACGGCTTTACATCACTTCCGAATGATGGCATTCTGTAGAGGTTTTCATCCGCATTTTTTTATTTTTAAAACCTCACCGGGATCGGGGATCGAACTCTCGACCCTTAGATCAGTAGCCAGAATGCTTACCACTGAGCTATGGAGCACTTGTAGGCTTACTTGTTTATGCATATTGCACCCTGTGTATTTTTATAATAAAGCTGCTTTTAAATATCTGTATTGAACCATCCGTCTCCGATAATTTAATGTTTATTTAAATAAAAAAATGTATTTAATTAACAAAGATGATTTGACTCTGAAAGAAATTGCATTGAATTATGCATATATAGGACTGCTGGAAATGTTAGAACCACACTACATCTGAAGATGCCTTATATTAGGGATGTTCGATACACCGAAAAGTACCGGTACAATCGTATCGATTTAAAAGTATTTGTTCGAGGTAGTATCGTATACAAAAGTGCCGGTACACATTCGATCCAGAATATTTTCTATGTATATTGATACGAACTTTCGAGTCCTAGTACAGCAAATAAAACTGTAGCAATAATAGTGGCAGTAACAATAAAAAAATCAACAAAAAATAATTACAATTCAGTATTAGAAATACATATATTGAGATGGTATTAAGTCCACAACTTGGCGCTGTTTGCAGTGGAAGATGATTAACCAATTCAATGAAACACAGAGTTGGGATATTTTGTATAATTGCAATTTTAAACAAGAATAAAATATTAAATGCATTAATAATGAGATGCGAGAAACAGTAAATTTGTTGGAAAGGCACGCAAAGGCAAAGCATATTTCAAAGGGTTTGAATTGGCTTGTAAATAAATTAATATAATTTCAAAGGAAATGTTTACGCACCTGTAAAGCCAGACCACATAAAATGTATTTGACACAAAAGGTTTGTTAGCTGCATTTTAAAAGGAGCGTAGTTGTTAAGTAAAAGCAAAGGATAGCAAAAATAGTGAGCAAAGCAGAAAGGTAAAGCAAGATGAAGCATAATATAATATAGAAAATTGCAAAGAGCAATGCTAGAAGAAGGCAACAGAAAAGAAACACTAGTGACGTGAAAATGGGGAACTCAAAAATCAGTGTATTTAAAAATAAAGTGCAATAGTCCAGAGCAGAGCAGTGACAATAATAAATAAATAACGTTTGTGTGTGCAACGCTATCGAACAATTTTAATTATAAGGTTAAAGACAATAATTTAGATTTAAGAAAATTGTCAATATTAATTATGTACTCAAATTTACTTCCATTTGTAACTTTACATTATCAAAATTAATTTCTATTAACATAAGAAAATCAACAGTAACTTAGCAACCTGATGCTATTTTGAACAATTGAATTAATTTTTATTTGAAGTTTGTCGAATTTTTGCTCCATATTTAACTACAATTTTATATTAATAAACGAGCATTTTATCATTTTAAAAGTATTGCATTTTATTGCATATGTGTCCATGTGTATGTGGGAGTGTTTATGAGAGGTTCCACGAAGTAAAATATAAAATTTCTTAATCCCATCTGCGGCTGAGGTTCGATAGCGAGCACATGAAAATTCCGAAGTTCGATTACGAGCAAGTTAGCCATCGGGGACAGAGATCGGCACTGCAAGTGATCAGCAGAGTCTGTAAGAGCGTCGCCGTCAACACCTGCATCAGGGGAAGGAAGCATCTCCAGCAGGAAATCCAAGTAGCATAACTACGAGCAGCTCCGAAGCCATTATAACGAGATAGGATTAAGCCTGCGATTTGAGGGTTAGGTTTGGGAAAACGCATCAAACTACGAGATCAAACCTTCCCGGAGAGGCCTAGAGTATTCCCAAGGTCCCAGTTACTTCGTGTTCTTTGAAAATCGAGTGGCGTCAGTAAATTATGTAAATTTGGCGAGAATCTAAGCGACCAAAAAAAAAATTTAACGGTCGGCGTCAATTCTATGTCAGAACAAGCAAGAGGCGGTGACGTCATTCTAAAAAAACAAGCAAGGGGGTGTGTTAAACTAAAATTTATGGCAATAGTTAAATTCTGATCCCACCCTGAGAATAGAGCTTGTGTTTTGCCGTGAGCTAGCGTAAATAAATATTGCAATTAGATAAAAATAGAAAGAGGGGCTTTTCAAGCAACCATTTTATTTGTGTAATTAATTATTACGTTTTATTTTTAACCAGCCAATAATTTATGACAGGCAAGTTTGAGACCAGTACTAAAAATATAAATATCAGAATTGTGATTGGATTTGCCCTAATTTTTCTAATTAAATTTTATTTAAATTCACAAACAGGCACCAGATAGTGGAGCCTAATACAGCATTGCATTGATACTAACTTTTATAACACTTAAAAAGTAATACAAAAACTGAAATGCATTCATATTTTTCAACAAAGTTTAGTTTCATAAACGTATATAAACTCTACAACTGTATAAAGCAGCATGTTATAAATATTTAAGCTGAATAATGAAGTTTTTATTGGATATTTAATTATTATAATGCAATTTGTTGGGATACATGAAAGCTTCAGTCCGCCAGAATCAGTTATTCCCCTTTTATTTATTTAATCTATCAATTACGATTTTGCGGTACGTGCCGAAACCCGAAGTGTAGTACGTACACATGTTAAACTGGCTCAACAAAATCATTTTGTTTTGATTTTTAGTGTCGAGTGTAGAAGCTGAAAAATACTTACTGAAATTTATCGACGTTCGACCATCTCGCCCTTACTTCTATGGAACACTAAATATAAATGTCAGACAACCGCATTGAGATTGTTTCATTAATTTTTATGTTAAAATTTTTTAAAAAATAATGATCAAAAGATGAGTTATTGGAACCCAGGTGGCAAAAACCTTGGATCGGTCCTGACGATACTGACCAAAAATAAATCGTATCGTATTGTATCGCTTACTGAAATACCGGTACAAAATTTGAGTATCGGAAGACAAAGTACCGGTACTTCAAAATATCGGATTGTACCGCCCTACCTTATATCCCTGCTCTTTGCGAGGCAGTAGTTCCTGTATGTCGAGTAGTGTGTGTTTAAAAATAATTGGGCAATAGTATGACTAAGTTTGTATGAATCTACATGCATTTGTGCAGGTAGATAATTCTGTTTATGAATTTATTAATCAGCGCACTGTAAGCATAATTCACAACAAAATTATAGCGATAACATTCCTGAGTTTGTCATATATTTTGTTTTAAATGTATAGTGTATAATACATGTCCAGTTGTAGATGGAAAATGAAAATCCTATAGGAAATGCTTTTAAGGTGGTTTATATTTGTTGAAAAGAAATCGCAGAGATTGTGTGAGCAAATGTATAAATTTTCCGTTATGTGCCAAACCAGAAACAGTAGTTTTGTTGCTTTTTTTCTGAAGATTAGCGTAAGTGCATTGTTTTAACATTTACTTAACAAAAAGACATTTCCGGTTTCTTGTTAAAATGAATAGAAAACAAACATGTTTGCACTCGACAAAAATTGTAAATCTATAATATATACAAGAAGGTAGTGTCATTCTGGAAAGAAACCGTCTTGGAGGTAGTATGATTCAAACGTAACCAATGGGTGTAACTTGCTCACATTAGTACAATTAGGACAGAGTTAACTCTCAACAAAGTTTGACTTGCAAAGATTCTCTTAGTTTTCAAATCGTGATTGTGTAGTGATTCTGTATGTCTGTTCATAATAGTAGTTGAAAACAACCATGCAATTGTTACCTTGGTCAGAAGTGATAATTTGATTTATTTTGTTGCTAACTAATTTTAGCATACCATTGACGAGTCTTGTAGTAAAGTAACAAATTTATATTTTAATTAGAGTAATATTTGCGAGCAATGCGCGTTTTCTAAACAAATATAATTTTTACTGTACTAAATGATCAGTGAAAACTGGTATACTGTGAAAATAAATCTGTAATTTAGAATTTACCGTCAGTAAAAAGCTATTATCCATTTACTTGACTTCTGCAGTCAGTGTTAAATTTGGGAAAAATGCGGAATCCGAGGTCAATTCTCTTGCTATTGTTAATGTTAATTATTATTACAGTGAAATCATAATAAGCGGACACTGATGGTTTCTCACTTTTTGTCCATTGATTGGAGGCGTTTGTAGTGATGTGGGTCGGGTAAATACCCAGTGGGTAGGTTATTTATAAATGGGTATTTACCCCTTTCGTGGGTAAATACCTAAAAACTGGACGTTTATCCAATTTGCTTGCTTTTACTTACCTAATAGTGTTATTTCAATAAAATGAACTGTGCGTATAAATGTAATGGAATATTTCATGTAAAAAAACAGCTTAAATATTATAACATTGAATAAGCATGCGCTCAGGTAAATTAATCGTTTACGGAGGAAAAACATTGTAACTGCCGAAGTTTATTAAAATAAATAGACGCAAGAAATTGCTTCATACAGAATTTACAAAAGACACGCCGAAGCGCAGTGACCCTAACAAATAGAGGCCGGAAGTTCAGGCATTAAAAATTATTAAAATAGGCTAAAATTGAAGCACTACAAAAATACAAAATAAGCAGTAAAAACAGGCATTTATTTTACCACACTTTAATTTTATTGTTTTTTGTGATTCATTCCTTCTATGTGCTGAGTTTGAAAATAGTTATTTTTATAATTTACAGGGTTTTTAGATAATTCGCAATACAGTACTGACCCGTCACTAGTTAACATCGTATTACAAAACTTATTAATAACTTTTGTAGTTTCTCAGGTTCAAAACCTAACTGAAACTAATATCCAATTTTAGGAGTAAAAACATGTTGCAAATTCTGAGTTTTTCTAACTGTTGTTATTAAAAATCTCAGTAACTGATTGAATTCATGTAATGAATGGTTTATTATTTCCCTGCAGGTGCTGTGACCTTGAAGGGTGGGTTCAGCTCTTATTAAGCTTTTACTACCTAGAATACAAGATAGGAGTTTTTGCACGTAGTTACTCTGAAACTGTTTTTATAGGAAAAAACCCATGAAAATTAGTACTTTCAGGGGGTATTTCAATAGGTTTAAATTATATTGCTTTAATAATAAAACCAAATACACGTTTATACCTAAAAATGGTATTTATGTAAATAAGCCACTAAAATAAGCATTTTCAGCAATTTTAGGAATTTTGCCTAAAGTTCTGGTCTTTACTAACAAGTAAATGATACCGTATTTTTCAAATCACAAAATTATATAAAAAACGTTATATATTTTGGGCAGTAGATGATCTCAGTACAGCTACTTTGTTCTAAATTTTTATGTAATTCAAATAGAGATTAGCTTTATAATATTTGTAAATCAAGCCATAGATACCCGTATAAATACCCATTTTTGGTATTTACCCGAGTAAATACCCTGGGTAATTTACATCACTAGGCGTCCGGTTATAGAAAATGTCCATTTAAAAGAATAAAAAATCATTAAAACGTGCAGAAAAATATATTTTACTCAACATAGTTATAATAATTATTACACTGAACTGTCTAAATGTAAGACCAAATATATAAACTCAAAACTAAGCAAGTATTTTACAATGTACTTACAGTAAAGAAATACACTGTTGAAATTACATCTGCCAAAACCTTGATAAGGAGCAAATATCGAAAACAGGAAGTAACGGTGTTAAATTTCCCCAGGTCGATGACAAATGCAATATGCGCAAATTAGGTGTCCGGTTAAGAGGAGTCATTTTTACATTAAAAAAGAGTACTGTAATCGTTTTCTCTAGTAACTATAATTAAAATTATAAGAAAAAGAAGTAAAAATGTTGAATTTGTAATAAATTAAACAGCAAAGTACATATTACATAAGAAACTAAATCTATTACACTATTATTTCTAAAAATAACATATTTTTGCACTTGCAGGACTAAAGTTGGCACTTTAGTCACTTATTTTAGGGACTAAAGTAGCTCATTTAATCTCTAGGGGAAGAAGTAATTACTTTAGCCCCTAGGGACTAAAGTAAAAATGTTACCGTATCTATGGTAAATTTATGTACACAGCATTCTTAATAAAATTTGCATTTAAAATTAATCAGTTGGCAGTACTGAAGTGCATTGTCAGTCTATGTCAAATTCGACGTTAGTAGGTTAGGTTTTGTTTGTCATTTGACACAGACTGATGCAAAACTTAACCTGCAAATCTCGAATTTGACATAGACTGACAATTCACTTCAGTACTGGCAACTGATTCAGGCTATCCAGGGCCTGCTGCAATTCAGTTTTTTAAAAATCACTCTGTACACAACGTTCTTAATAAAATTCGTATTTCTCAGTTTCCAAATTGACAGATTTTAAATTTTTCAAATATTCGTATGATAATGTTCCCAAAAGTGCAAAAAATAGCGTATACCACACGAGACTAAAGTGCCTAAATCCCTTGAGTGATTATATCCCTCAGGCCCTACGGGCCCTCAGGAAATAGTATTCACTCGCGGGATTTAATGATGCACTTTAGTCCCTCATGATATAATATACTATTATCTACTCCTATTACATTATATTTAAATTATATGGACATTTTTGAATAATAATAACAGTCATAATTTGTAATTATGAATTCATAATTCGCTGCTTTTAACCAATCATAAAATTCTATTCTCATAATTTACTAGTTTACAGCCAATCACAAAGTTCATTCTTATTATCAAATGACTTTTGCAGTAGACAGTTGTCACAAGTGTCTTAATTCGGAAATATGAACACAAAACTCCTATTGTATAGAAGTAGATAATAGTATGATATGTTTTTTGGACTTTATCCACTGTCTAGGGTGTAAATCACACAACGTTTCGGGAGTTTTGATCTACTCCCATCTTCAGGTGTTCTTGGTTAGTCCTGAGAATGACTGATTTTATACGTTTTTCTACGTAAATTTGTGCCTCCCCCGGGGTTTGAATCCGGGATCGCTGATCGTTAGTCTGCCACTCTAACCACTAGGCCACCAGGGCGATTATATATTTTAGTTGTAAACTTATATACTGCCAAAAAATGACATTCAGAGAACAACTAGATAATAGTATATTATTATATGAGCGATTATGACAGCCATTAGAATAAGTGTAAAAATAGCTTTAACTAAACTTTGCCTTCTAAACTGAAAATGTTCGAATACGTGTATTTGTATATGTATTTGGAAATAAAGACGATTCATTATACCGTGTGTCCACAGGAATACGCACCATAGGGATAACCAAATAGAATAGAAAGATCGGCTAACGCTGGAATCGCCGGCACGCTAAAACGTTGTTTTCTGGCTTCTGAGTCGCCACTGTATGAAACAATATTGTTATAAATGGTACAAGAAAAGGGACGGTGGTCATAGCACTGGTTGATATTTATATTCTATTAGCATTATCTTATCTCTATGGTGCGTACTCCTGTGGACACACGGTATATTATTATTATTGCTCACGCAGATGACATTTGCGCCACAAGCCGAAGGTGCTAGGCGCAAGTCATCTTTGTGAATAATGGCCATAATCGCGAATGTAATACGATATTTTATCTACTCCTATGCAATAGGAGTTTTGTGCTCATATTTCCGAATTATGACATTTGTGACAGCTGTTAACTTCAAAAGTTATTTAATGATAAGAATGCATTTTGTGATTGTCTATAACCTATTGAATAATAAAAATAGAATTTTATGATTGGCTGCAAACCGTGAAATATGAATAATAATTCATGGCCATTATACAGCAAGAGTAGATAAAGTATCGTATTACGACTTGTGCCACTCGCCTTCGGCTTGTGCTCAAATGTCATCTTCGTGAATAATGGCTGTCATAATCGCTCTTATAATAATATACTATTATTTGTAATAAGTGTATGTGAAGATATAAGCCACAATTAAATTTTCAGTTATAATATATCAAGGAATCATTATTTTGCCGGAAATTTTTTTGAGCAAAAAATTGTGAGGGATTTCATCATTACATTTGCTGAGAAAGGTTACCTATAAGCAAAAAGTCTTGACTTCATCTTTTATCTGCAGAATAATGAGACCGAGATTTATTCGATCAGACTATTTCCCAAATGAGATGACATGGAAAATAATACGACTCGTTTTAATAACATAAAAAATGTAAACTGTCAAAACAATTGTCAGAAAGTCTATTAAGCTTTCTTGTTTTTATTTTTATCTTCTTTAATTCAAATTTCTAATACTGCACTGCAAAGCTTAAATTTTTCGCCATTCCTGACATCCGTCTTACAGTGCCTGAACTATATGTGCGCTATTTGTGTGGAAATTCTATCAGGTGTCTACGAAACCAGCACGAATCTTCTACAATCACTTATTATCAAAAAGCAAACGTCAGAAACAGCTCAATGAGGTCTTAAATGAAAGATCAAAAATCATATTTTCCTCTTTTCTGGTTTACAGTTTCTGTTTTCTATTTTGCACAAGTAAATTTTACTGTTGAATTTCAGAAATACAAATGGAAAAGGGCTACAAAAGCGTTGATATTTTAGATACAGTTTTACAACGCAAGCGAATCTTATCATTATAAAATAGCTCACAATAATCAGCCAACATTCGTCTTTGAAACAAAGTCTTGTCTAAGTCCTTATGACTCGTGCAACTCGATAATAAGTGTTTTCTATGTAGCAATCTGTCCCTATTATTTCAGCATAAACCAAATGCCAAATTTTACTGAACATAATTATTGTTCTAGAATTGTTTACATTGTTTAATCGATTGGATGTCGTGACACAGGGAAATCAAGTAAAATTTTTTTAAAGATATTGAAATGTAGCTTTTTTTAAAATTTGTTGCAACTAATCTACTACTGTAGACTGTAAAATATGGATGCTTGTAAAAAACAGACATGTTTCTCTTCCACTGTCAAAAACCGGGGGAACCCACTTTGCAGAAAGTATTGACAGCCTAACTCATTGCTCAAAATGTTTTGAACCCGTTTATAGGAGATGCCCACAGCCTCTGCTTTTTCTTGAATCGTAATTTGCCGATCTCTCATGACCACATCATGAATCAGATCAATATTTTCTTCAATGTTAGCAGATGCAAACCTTCCACTGCAAGGATCATCATCATTGCTTTTCGACTATTGTGTATGAAGGAAAAAATGTTCCCTAAGTGTTTGCCATTTAATCACCTTTTTTTAAAATTTTTAAAAAGGTGCATACTTTACCCCAGCAAATTCCACAAAAGTCTCAAATTAATGTATTGATCTAACACTTTGCAGACACCAAGAACAGTTCACATAACCTCATAATTAATAATTGTGGCTATAGCGCTGCTCTCTTTTCAGTCTGTCCTCTTACAGGCATGTTTTTACAAGTGTTTTAGGCTTTTGAATTTTGAAGCTGATCTAACGGACCGGAGTTTGTGTAAATATAATTTTTCTTGACGAGGTGTTTTTATAATTTCTTATGTATTTAGTACAAAAATAATACTTCAGGATTTTTTTAATTAAATAAAGAGAATCTGAGGCAGAAACCCTATACTTGTTTTTCATTTCTAGAATGTAATTATTGACATGCTGTAGCATTTTATTTATTATTTATTTAACGGACTATCCCTTTAGATAAAATGTTTAAGAGATAACAAAAAATCATCAACCAAGTGGTAACATATTAATGTTGAAAATACATTTGTTATCTAAATAATATAAAAACTATCAAAAGTTTATAATATAACAAAAAAATATAAAAAAAAATAATAATAACCAAGCGGTAACATATTAACGTTGAAAGTAAATTTGTTATTAACAGGTTAACAATACAACAAAAATATTTCGAAAAAATCTAACAAGTGGTAACATATTAATGTTGAAAATACATTTATCGCATTTTATTTGGAAATGTACTACATTTCTTCATTCAAAATCGATAATAAATGTGGTACTTTTGTCATTAGCAACACTTTTATGCCTAGCAACGACAATTCGTTTTACGTTTGGCAATAGTGAAGTGTGTTGTTGGTGACACTGTAAGTCTATGTCAAATTCGAAATTAGTAGGTTAGGTTTCACGTCAGTTTTGAAACAGATTGACGTCATATATTTAATAGTTACTATATTGCTAGCAGTTATGAGTGAGGAGGTCACGAAGTAAGTGAGACAGACAACCAACTCTTCAATGTATAATGGTGAGCTGTGCTCAAGCGCGGCGGCGTCGTCCGCCCTATGGGGAAGTGGTCAAGTTTAAAATTTGCTTCTAAAGGCGGAGTTCGAATTCTCACGCATGCGCATGAGACGCCTAATACTCAGAGTGAGACTATGTCGGCGCCGTAATGTTTTCGGCCGTTCCCAGGCCCTGCTAGCAATATAGTAACTATTAAATATATGATTGACACAAAACCTAACCTGCTAACCTCGAATTTGACATAGACTTACAGTGTCACCAACAACACACTTCAGTACTGCCAAACGCAAAACATCAACTGGAGCTGCTTATTGTGCTTTAGTACATAGGAATGAGTTATGCACATCTTGGTTATGTTTTGACAGTTAGTGTCACTTGTATGTAAAAATTTAATATTTTACATTTCTTATGTAATAAGGTGCCCATACAGGTGAACAGTACTTTAAGATTGGCCTAATTAAAGTCAAATGTCAAATATAGAGCTCTTACGGCATTAAAGTTTTTAAATCAGATGCCATTTTTTTACAAAGTCTAGTTTTCTTAGCCTTGTTAACTATTGCTACTACATGAGGTTCAAAAGTTAGAGTTTTATCAAACGTAACACTTAATTCTTTAATAGTTTCTGGTTGATGTAGTAGTTCAGATGATGAGAATTTTTTTATTCTGTAAAATGGCATAACATTTAAACATATTTAGGGCCATATCAATTTCACTGCACCATTTCACTAGCGAATTTAGATCACTTTTCACATTACTATCTTTTTGTTTTAAATATTTTCAAATCCTCTGCATAGAGTAAAAATTCACAAAATTTAAAACGTGCAATAATATCATTTATAAATAGGTTAAATAGTACAGGACCCAGATGGGAGTTTTGTGGGACCCCTGATGTAACATTAATTTTGTGCAAGATAAAAATTTTTACTTGAACACATTAAGTTCTTCCACTTTTGAATCCACTTTAGCAAACTGCCCCTAACACCCAATGCTTCCAGTTTATCGCATAAGATGTGGTGGTTTACTGTGTCAAATCCTTAAGAAATCAATGTAAACAGAGTCTATCTGCTGTCTATTTCCCAATGCATTGATTAACATTTCTTTATAGGGTATTAGATTTGTTAATGTCAAACGGCCTTTCTTAAATCCAGCTCTTTCTTTATGATATTTTTTTAAACATTCAGTCAGTAACTAAGGATTTTAATAATTTTGGAATTGAACTTAATATAGATATTGACGTGCAATTACAAATGTCAGATTTATTGCCTTATTTAAAAAGAGGTGTTATGAAACTGGCTGTCAACATGTTAAGAAACTGGCCACTTTCAATTAAAATGGTGAACAAACGATGTTGTGGAACAGCCAATGCCATCAGGTCCTGGCCCTTTGTTGATATCAAGATTGTCTAATTTCGTTAGAACTTCATCTCTAATTATTTGACAGGAGTTTAAATTAATGGCTTCCAGGTAATCAGTATTGGGCAATAGGTATTACCGTATTGTTTGAATAAACTAATGAAAAATATTCTGCAAACATGGTAATTATTTTAGGGCCTTCATTACTGTTTACGCCATCCAGAAACATGAAACTTGGAAGATCCTGTGTATTGTGCTTCGAACTCACATAGTTCCAAAAAGTTTTAATACAGGGTGTAGAATTGATTCACGCACCCTAGGGATTTCCATGTTAAATTCTTAATGTTCAAACATTGGCTCCCCGAATTATTTTAGAGAAAAAATGTAAAGATGTTTCTTGTAGAGAAAAAAACTGTGTACACAACCATATGCTTACTTAGTTTTTTTTACTTTCCATACAAAGAGAAAATTAAAAAAAAACTATTTCAGCAAAAATAGGTGGTGCCTTGGAATTGTTGAAACAGAAAACTGTTAATCGTTGGCTGTCATGTTATGGTTATGAACGACATAAGGCCGTTAGTAAGCATCTTAACAAACGAGGATGAATTTGTGGCCGAGGCCGTCAGACCGAGAGTAATGAATTTATCTGAGTTAGTTATTTGTCAATAAGTGAACTGTCAACCTGACTGAAAAGTTCCCCGTAACAGCCATGGCTGTTATACACTTAACAGCCTAGGTCGTTAAAAAATAACAGAATAGTAACATTTTAACATTGGCAATACTGAAATGTATAGTTGGTGACACTGTAAGTCTATGTCAAATTCGAGGTTAGCAAGTTGCGTCAGTCTGTGTCAAAACTCATGCAAAACCTAACCTACTAACATTGGATTTGTCATAGACGTACAGTGTCACCAACAATACATTTCAGTATTGCCAAACGTTTTTTTTTTTTTCTATAGGTGACTCTGATAAGACTAGTTTTCTAACACCCGTTACTATTTAATTTCAATTTTTGTAGGTGTTATGAAAAGTATTCAACGACATATGGCCGTTATTGCATCTAACTAACTCGGATAAATTCATTAGCCTCGGCCTGACGGCCTCTGCCACAAATTCATCCTCGTTTGTTAAATGCTTACTAACGGCCTTATGTCGTTAATAACTATAACTACAAATTCAGACGTATTTTAAGTAATTTTACATATAGACAAGCATTATAGTGCCGTAAATTGATTTTTATTCCTTCTTTCTTCTTCTTTTAGCCGTCTTGCGCCCAGAATTGAACATAGGCCTCTCTTAGTTCTTTCCATCGGTTTCGGTCCTGAGCAGTTCTTATCCAGTGTAGTCCTGCCACCTTCTTCAGATCATTGTACCACCGTGCCACTGGTCTTCTTCTCGCTCTTCTTCCTGTCCATGGTCTCCATTGTATTAATTTTCCATTCCACCTGTTATCTTTAGTCCGAGCGATGTGTCTCGCATAATCCCATTTAAGTTGGGATGCCCTGTCTACTATGTCTGTCACTTTAGTCTTGCTGCAAATATATTCGTTGGTCTTTCTATCTCGCAGTGACAAACCCAACATTCTTCTCTCTGTGGCTCTGGGATATTCTCAGTTTGTTCATCATTTGTTTCGTCAAGGTCCATGTTTGTGCTCCGTATGTAGTTATTGGTAGGATACATTGGTCGTATAGCCTTGAACGCAGCCGTAAAGGTATCTTTTTGTTGGTTAGTATACCTCTACTCTACAGAGTCAAAAGCCTTTTCATAGTCTATGAAGGCCATATGAAGTGTCATATTGTATTCGGTTATTTTTTCATTCAGGATTTTTACTGCTAGGAGATGATCACTTGTGCTTAGCCTCTTTCGAAATGCCGCTTGTTCAATTGACTGGTAGTCTTCAAGTTTCCTATTTATCCGATTTCTAATTACTTTGGTGAGCAGTTTGTAAAGTTGCGACAACAAACTAATTGGTCTGTAATTTTGTAGGCAGGTTGGATCTCCCTTCTTGAATAATAGTACTATGGATGTTTCGTTCCAGTTTTCAGGGATATTTTCCTCTTCTAGGCACCTATTAAAAAGCAGTTGCAGTCTTGGTATAATTATGCCTTGAGGCTTGTTTTATCATTTTGATTATTATGTTATCGTTGCCTGGAGCTTTGTTGTTCTTCATCGATGTTAGAGCGTGCAGTATTTCTTCTTCGGTTATCTCCGGGATTTCCTCTGACCCGACATTCATTACTTTTTGTTTTTCCCCTCTTATTGGATTATCAGTCCTCGAGCGGTATAATTCACTGTAGAAGTTCTCTATGATTTCTAGTATTTCATATCTGTTTCTGGATTCCTTTCCATCGAAGTTTTTTTTTATTTTCTCTACTACTGATATCCTTGCTCTTATTAATCGATGACCGCTGCCGGTGTGAAACGAGTTTAAAACGGATACGTCTCTAACTATTATATTTTTGATAGTTTGAATCTGTCTCTGAATATTTTGTAACAGGGGACTCTAATGTCCATTTCACAACTAATGACATCAGGGCGGTCGAACTGGAAAATTTTTTCCAATCCTATGGACTCCATCTAACAGTCAGTTTTGCAAGAAGAAAGGAAGCTTGTCTTGATAATATATTTACAAATGTAGATATGTCGACAAGCTGTTCTAAGCCTTTTGATCTTCACCACCTATCAGATCACAGAGGGATAGTTTTTAACTTCAATAAAATTAGTACGATCAAAAAGTCTACTGCTAGAATGAACTATAGACCTATAACAAATGATGGGCTTTTTCACTTATATAATACCGTTGAAGGGATAGAGTGGCAGTTTGTCAATGATAGTTCTATCACTCCTGAGGATCGCTTTGGTCGGTTTGTTGGGGTCATAACAGAGTCGGTGGAACTCTGTTTTCCTTTGAAATCAAGGTTGGCCGGTGGGGGCAGACATTCTGTGAAGGTTGAGTGGTACAGCGATGAGCTGAGGGAGTCGAGGGAGAGGCTTCATACTTTGGATGCCATGAATAAGCAATATCCTGACGTGGTGCCCAAGCATCTTGTCAATAGTTATAAGAAAGTTTATAGAGCTAAACTATGCAGCACTAAAAAGAAAGCGTATGATTTCTACATACAGAATTCTGACAGACCCCAAATTACAATGTGGAATATTATAAGAAATAACTCTTCTTCAAATAACAATACAAGTACTGATGCATTAAATGCACAAACTTTTAACAACTTTTTTGTAAACATTGCTGACGAGATTGTAAGTGATCTGCCAGCCACCGAAAAATCTTTTATTGACTATCTATCATACTTACCTCAGAATAATAGCTTTTCTTTTCATTTAATTACTTTCAATCAGATAAGGGAGAAAATCTCTAAACTGAAAAACAGTAAAAGTAGGGATTGTTTTGATATTACTACCAAAATTGTTAAGACAATAACAAACATCATAGTCTATCCACTAACGAAGTTAATAAATCATTGCATCTCGGCTGGAGTCTTTCCCACTGTCCTCAAAGATGCTAAAGTAGTACCTATATTTAAAAATAAGGGATCTGCAGACGATGTTACCAATTATCGGCCTATATCACTTTTGCCAATTTTTTCTAAAATATTTGAATCGGTTTTGAAGGATCAGATTAACTGTTATTTTGAGCAGAATGGCCTGTTTCTGGCAGGACAATATGGCTTCCGCAACAAAAAATCAACAACACTGGCAGTTAATAATCTATTGGATCTTGTTGTGGAGGGTCTTGAACAGGGCTTGGATACGTATGCTTCCTTTTATGACCTCACAAAAGCTTTTGACTGTGTCTCACACTCAATTTTGCTTAAAAAACTGTTGCACTATAATTTTGACACCAAGAGTATATGTCTAATTGAATCATAGCTTTCAAATCGTTACCAATATGTCTACTTTGACAATAAGAAGTCCCAAAAACAGCTAATTGGACATGGGGTTCCACAGGGATCGGTGCTGGGGCCTCTTTTGTTTTTAATTTACATCAATGATCTGTCAAAGTTTCAGGATAACTCCCACCTCATTCTTTTTGCTGATGATACAACCAACATAGTCAGGTATCATCCCACAGAACCATTGGCTGAGATTGTGGGTGAGACTCAGTCAAATCTTCATGACTGGTTTGTCACTAATCAGCTCAGCCTTAACAGATCCAAGACCCAAAACTTGAACTTCACTCTTCGTCAATGTAATCCTGGCCTGCCATGTGAACCACATGTCAAATTTCTTGGGGTAACACTTGATCCTGGCCTCACTTGGAGGGACATGTGCAGTTGAGCAAAAGGTTATCTAAAATAATTTATCTTATTAGGACACTTTCACATAGTGTATCTCTTCCGACTTTTATGGCAGCTTACCATGGCTATTTTTCACCACATATGTCATATGCAGTTCTGAATTGGGGACATAGCTCTCATGCAAAGGAAATCTTCAAATTGCAGAGAAGGTGTGTACGTGCCTTGACGGGGCTGGGGTATCGTGACTGCTGTCGTCAGTACTTTTCCTCCCTCGGAATACTTACCTTTCCATCATTGTACATCTATCACTGTCTTGCCTATATCAGGGAAAATATTTCTCAATTTTTGTCACATAGTGATCTACATAACCACTTTACTCGTAACCGTAATGGTGTGCTCCCTGAGTTTCATAGGTTGTCAAGAACACGAAGGGGCACTGATTATTATTGCATCAAGTTCTTTAATGTCCTTCCAAACCATGTGAGGGAACTGGATCCTAAACAATTTAAAATAAAAGTAAAAAGTTACCTAATTAAAAAGGTGTTTTACTCAATTGAGGACTATCTCCAAAATAATTTTTCTGACCTGATCGTACACTGTCAAATGTGATCTGTCATTGTTTTAATTGTTTATTGTCTTTAAAATGGGATAACCCCAATATTTTTATATATATATATTTTTTAAATTGTGTTGTCTAGATTGTAATTTTATTGAATATTATAAATTTTAATTAGTGACAAGAATTTTAAGTCTGTGTAGGTATTTTTACTGAACAGTTAATATTTTTCTGGTGTAAAATTAATTAACCTATGCTATTTGTACTTTGACCTGTATGAACATTTCTACGTATTGATACCAATAAATATTTGATTTGATTTGATTTATTTTTTTGGAGGATGAGCGAACATAATCAATTTCATTCCTAATCCTTCCATCGGGACTCAACCATGTCCACTTTCTCTGCGGTTGCTTTTGGAAGAAGGTATTCATTACGAATAGCTTTTGTCTCTCCAGTAGGTTGTATAACATGTGTCCTCGGTGGTTTCTTTCGCCTAGTCCGTGTCTTCCCATGTAATGTTCATCATCAGTAAGCTTTCTTCCAATAATTGCGTTGAAGTCGCCAATTACGAGGTCATAGTGGCATTTATTGGTTTCTAGGGCCTTTTCGATGTCTTCGTACAGAGGTTCCACTGCTTCATCTTCTGAACTCGATCTTGGTGCTTATATTTGTTTGGTTGTACAGTTCTTTGAGAACTTTAGTGTCAAGTACGCAATTCTGTCTGATATTCCGTGGTAGCTCTGAACATATTTTGCCATTCTTGGGCGTACTAGAAATCCTACTCCTCTTTGGCTTTCGTGCTCGTGGCCTTATAGTAGAACGGTCTTCCAGATTGTAGTTTTAGAAGGTTTTCTCCGTGTCGTCTGACCTCGCTTAGTCCAAGAATATCGCACTTTATTTTATCTAGCTCATTTTGTAGGTCGAAGAGTTGTGCGTCTGACAGTAGTGATCGACAATTGTATGTAGCAATATGAATGATGCCTTTGTCAGCTGTACTTTTTTGTTTGCGTGAATTTTTATTTCTTACAAGTTTTAAAAACAGGGAAACTAAAACTACGACCTTAACAAAAACCAGCGATGCTTTGATACACTCTTGAAACAAGACTGCTGTCCTTCTGGCAAGTTGAATCTGGTTTTTTTTATATAATGAAAATTTTTTAAATAATGAGAATAATCTGCAATAGAACAAGAAGTAAATTTTATTTAATGAATTAACACAAAAAAACAATTACTATAATAAATGTTCAAATAAGCCTCCCTCCATCCACTGTTAAACAATATCTATCAGAAAATTCTCGTCTTGACATTTGCTAACTGATATGGCGAAATTCTTGCACAGTGATCTTGAGTACTAGTTTGCAATTGTTCCAAATCTTCAAAATGGTTACCACTGTAAATCTTTGATTTCAAATTTCCCTATAGAAAGAAATCATTAGGAAAAAGGTAAGGACTACGAGCAGGCCAACATATTTCGTATCCTCTACCAATAACTTTGCCATTAAAGCTTTGATTTAAATATTTGCTGAGGACACGACTATTATATGCAGGACGTCCATCCATTTCAAATCAAATTTCTTCATTTTCTGATGCAACCTCATTTATAGCTGGTGTTATTTCTTCGGACAATATTTGTAAAAAACATTCAGACGTTAAATTTCCGCCAAGGAAAAACTGTCCAATAATATGATGCCCCAAGGTACCGGCCCAAACATATAATTTTTGAGGATATTGAGTTCTTGTTTGAA
Source organism: Agriotes lineatus (assembly GCA_940337035.1). Classification (NCBI taxonomy): domain Eukaryota; kingdom Metazoa; phylum Arthropoda; class Insecta; order Coleoptera; family Elateridae; genus Agriotes; species Agriotes lineatus. The sequence goes on from OW679199.1 coordinate 102,874,541, forward strand.
AATTTTGTGTAGCCCAAATCCTACAGCTTTGTGCGTTTGGCTTATTGTTAAGCGTCAATGTGCACTCATCTGTAAAACACAAAAAAATTCTATCTTTGTTTTCTTGTTCCATAATGGTGTAGCAAAACTCAGCTGTTCTCTCCATATCATCTGGAAGCAATTCTTGATGGCACTGATATTTGTTGGAATGGTACCGGTTCTTTTTTTTTAAATGTTGTACTGTAGTGTGGTGTATCCCAATATTTTCTGCGGCTAAACTGCAGAATCCGGGCAAATTCCCGTTCTTTTACTTGCTTCCCTTATAATTTTTGTTATGGTTACTAGAAAAACATGGTTAATAATAATAAAAAATAATAATGGTAGGCACTAACACCCCAGGAAGGAGCTTGGCCTGCAAGGTGGAAGGTTAGAGCTTCTGTATCCTCGCTCACACTCAGCTGTCGCGTGTTTAATTCATGACACGTGGTAATGTGTTGAGCATCACGCATTAGACAGCCGCATTATTACCCCTTGTTCTTTCGAGCGCAGGTCCCCAATTATTTAAAGCGACTGGGTAGGCCGCTCACCAGGCATCAATTCTAGGATTTGAACTCCAGACTTCCGCACCGCAGTTCAATGCTCCAACCACTGAGCTACACTGGCGATATGGTTAATAATAATTAATAATAACAATAGTAGGGGAATGTGCCCCAGATTCTGCAGTTTTCCCTTTTATGCCAGTTGACGTACACTGACATTAGGATTTTCAGTTACTGAAAGTAATACGTCGACAGCGTTTGCATTTTCTTGACGTCTTACATTCTGTAGGGCGTTTTTATTACATTTGCACTTACTATTATTCACAGTACCTGTTACTACAACTGGATTGGTCACATTGGGCAGTCTACACCAATGCACTGCAAGTGCACTATTATCAGAATAGTACCATTTTACCATGAGGATCTTTTCATTCAACGAATACCTAATATTAACTCAGAATTACTTAAAATACTTCTACATTTATTATTTAAGATGCTAACATGACAGCTAACTAACAATTGTTCAAAGATTCCAATGCTCTACCTATTTTTGCTAAATTACCAGTTACAATTTCCTTAATTTTAACCCTTGTATTTGCGAGGTATGAATGGTCGTCTACACCGAAAGGTAAAAGAGGCTATAGATTATGGATGGATGAAAATTTAGAAAAATAAGTAATGATATGGTTCTATACAGTTTTTTTTTTCTCTACAAGAAACATATTTATAGCTTTTCTCTAAAATAATTTGGGGAGCCAATATTTAAAAATTAAGAATTTAACATTGAAATCCCTATGGTGTGTGAACCAATTCAGTAAGAATCTGGTTAACACTCTGGGGCCTTCGGCGGGGCGCCGCCCAGCGTACCTCACCGAAGGCTAATAACAAGTCACACTGCGCACCACCTAACCTAACCTCCTCTAACCTAACCCAACCTAGCCCAACCTAACCTAACCTAACCTAACCTAACGTTGCACTGAATTGTAAACAAACTTTTTGCAGAGACTATGTGTGCGATGCTAGCGCCATCTACCGCTACATGATTTAACATAGAGACATTTTAAAGCGAACGCGCCATAGACTTAGTATGGGGCATTTTAAACTTTACTGTGCTGTATCTCAATGACCGTTGGTCTGCCTCGAATGTCCCCAACAGCAATATTGTTCAGCTCGACGAGACACGTCGAATGGTGTATAGCACATGTCGATCGGAGTTAGTTGCTAAACTAGATTCAAGCTGGTACTGATTGGTATGGAATTCTAAGGGTGTCGACCAACTTGGAATTCCTGAAAATCTCCTGGAATTTCTATAACATTTAAAATGTTATCAAACTTGTGATTTCGCATTTGAAAAAAAGTGTTTCTCGTAAAATATGAAATTTAAAAAATCACGTGATTCACATTTGACCGGGCAACCATTTTGCTCTTACGCATAAGACGTAAAAAAATATATAAGTGTTAGCGTTGTACGTAATATTAGTAAGTTCAATTTATGTCGAGCAGCTATCGTGTGACTTAACAAGACCCAAAGCACGCATGCATGGTGTTTCTGGTGTAATGTTCTGGCTTTTCATGACAAGTTGACAACCACAACGTGCGTGGAGCTATCAAAAATATGGTGGAGTAGTGTGAAAATACCTAGAATTTTACAAAAATGATCCTTGAATTCTTGGAATTTTAAAATTGTGAATTCCTGGAATTTAAAATTGTATATTAGTAGACACCCTGAATTCTCTATCTGATGTACAGTAGAACTCGCTTTTAACGATCACGGTTACAGCGAATTCCCGTTTATAACGAATAATTTTGAAGGTATATTTGAATTACATTTGATTTAATGCATGTATTTCATGTTTATTACGAATTCGTTTCACGGGAATAACGAACCAAAATTTAAGAATACATTATCAGAACTGATCCTTTTCATCTCCTAATAAAATGTAACTGAAAGATATTAGGTATTTTGTTGTGGCAACATTATAATAAGGAAGGTTTTCTAGGAAAATAGTGGTCAGTTAAATTTGGTAAGCCACTTTCTCTAGCTCTCTCTAGCACTCTGTACAATAGCGCGAGATAGTGGGCATTGTAAGCAACTCCGTTTTTCTTAGAATCCAGCAGCTACCTGCAGGATCCAGTTCTTCGAAAAGCGATAATGGGTTTCGCCCGATGTTATGGCTCAGTTCTGTTATCGCATTCTGCAAAACGAAAGTGTTGCGTCATAGCCACGTCTTAGTTATTGCATTTAACAAAACCCTTTACAGGATTAAAAGTACAATAGCTATAAGACGTTGGCCTATAACGCAACAAAAAGAGTTACAAAAATCTTCAAGTGGATGTATCTTGGTCGTTCCTTTACTGACATTCCGTATGTACCTACGCATTTTCTAGTTGTGGAGAAATGTCGGGAGTCAAACGGAAAATTTTATCGGTTTCCGAAAAAGTAGAAATTATACGGAAGTTGGAAATTTTCTCAAATTATGACCTTCTTGTGTATAACGAATAACGGTTATTACGAACAAATATAGCGGTCCCGTGGAATTCGTTATAACCGAGTTGTACTGTATATAACAATTATAACATACTTGGCGTAGAGTTTTACAATGTGTTCTAGTTCAGAAAATGTTCTATAATTAGGTGAATTTCTGTTACCTTTGTATCTATAATGTGCTTTTTTATCAAACTTTAATTCTGGGGAATACCACCGAGGAAATGAATTATTTGAGACATATCATGTGGGTACATAATAAGACGTTTCATTATGTAGAGTTTCCTAAAAAGTATAAAGAACATCTATATGATTTTAAAGTTGCGGATTACATTGGATTACAAACTTATCTGAATAATTGTGACTGGGATTAGCTGCTAGGAATAAGAGATATTAATATTGCCTTAATAGTTATTAAGGTACCAAGGGCATTATGAGTAAAATAAGAGCCCAAGATTGTTAGTGTACTAACCGAGGGCCTTTGGCCCGAGGTGTGTACAACAATCGTGGGCTCTTAGCTCATAATGCCTGTGGTGCCTTCAAGGTTTTATGTGCTACCAATTTTCTTACCTAATTCATATTCATATTCAATTCATATAATTACTATGATAGAGTATTTATGTCCTACCAGTACATTAATTGAAATTTATGTCCTACCAGTACATTAATTGAAATTAATGACTATTTTAAGGTATCTTAGATACAAAATAACGCTCCAGGGCAATTATTTTCTTCATAAGAACACTAGGGTTATTATGAAAAATTAACAGTATTTGTTTCCATGGATACAACTTTATTATGCACCACTGTCACAATGAGCTCAGCTAATGTCACAAATCTAACTTAGATCAGCTAACTAGATCAATCTTAAATACTCTAAATTATCCAAACACATGCTTACAAGGTACTATCCATTCACAAAACTCGTGAACTGTCAAAACGCTGTCAAGTTGGTACCTTGTTTAAATTCTGGTTTGGAACTTCTGCTTGCTGATTTTGGCAGCACTGAAATTTTTGAAATTTAAAAACTTGACTTATGTCACACTCTTGTAAGAAGATAATCTCCAAAATTCTTTAATTTTTGTGCATACACCTCAATCGCAATGGAACAGAAACGAAAGGGGGTTTTATTATTGGAAAGGAAAAAAAGCTATAGTTAATTATTACAAGGAAAAACTTCGCTTAACTTTTGACACATTTAACATAACCTAACTGTAATATTACTAGAAATCACCAGATTCGAAGTACATTCCCAAAAAAACTGTAATTTCCGTGTACACTCAGCAAATATTAAAAAAATTAGACATTGACAGTTCACAAGTTATGTGAATGGATAATATTGTCACTGTTAAAGGTGGTGGTGGTTATTACATGGAATAATTATATGAGTTGCTTCTTCAACAACTAAGTCATCTTGGATCGTGGATCCCAGTAATATTTGACATTTGTTATAATAATCGATATATTTTGTCAGCAGGGCAACGTATTTATATTACAATGAAACTTAATGCAAACTATAATAATAAAAACAAAATTCACTTTAGTATTTGTCCTGATTTTTAATTTTTCCATGGTATCTCAAGAAACTGCACGGTCGACTTAAACACCCTGTGGTGAAATATATTTTATAAGAATTTATATGCACTTTTTCATATAGAAGACTCAGTTTTCTGTAAAAATTGATGTCAAATTTCAATAAATTTTTATATCAAACCCTGCGATATTTTCAGGTTTTAGTGCAATTTTGAAAGAAATATTATTTCTTGCTTTTTTATTACTGGCTGTACAAAATACAGATATAATCACCGTGAGTATTGTCAAAAAAAGAGCAAGGTTGTCTATAAAGTTGGATGTCCATAATTGTGATTTAATAATTCTGCTTTAAAGATCATTTATTGGATTTGGATCGCCATATAAAATTAAGCAAATGCACGAAAATCCAGTAGGTACATTTAGAATGACAGAACTAAGTTATTGCAAAATTCAGTTTTTGAGAATGCATTAAAACTTCCATTTCAAAAACAGTTAGGGTATTTCTAAGTTCGTATTCTCAATCAAACTGCGCAACATGGTATTTTTAACCTTCCGCTTACATTAATTCCGATGCTAACGGCGAAAGCAATTTTAACGTATTTGTTTATTTTTAGCAACGTTTGGAGGTCACAGCCGATCGCTGTTCACCGAGAGGAGCCTCAGTCCCCAAATGAATTCCTCGTTGAGCTCCAGGCGCCCCTCATTCAATGCATCTACTTTTGGTTCGCCAAATTTCATCGACCGCACGCTGTCCACAAAGCGCATCATCAATTCGCCTTTTTACAGCGGCCGCACCATGTATGGCGGTGCCTCAGCTTACAGCTTCCAGCAAGGGAAGTCCCCTACCGATACTCGCTTGTCAATTAGAAGTCAAATACAGGTTAAGCCTGTTAATGATTCCGTTGCTAATAGCAATGCAACATTAAGCAAAACGGCTCGAAGAATCTTAAATGCTCTGGAGGAGTACACAACTCCCATTTCCGATGCCAAGAAGATTCCTAACCCATCAAAAAGGTCTCGGCCTGAAGGCTTGTTGTCAAAATATACTGGGGCCAATCCTTACTTGATTAGGGATAAAGTGATGCCTCCGTCGAACCGCGAGCTGCAGATTCCAACAGTGCCCGATTTACTGAAAATGAAGCTGAAGGAAAGGTTGCAGGATAGTACTGTAGCGGTTAGACAAATTGCAACTAGTTCAAAGTCAGCACTGAATACTGACGAATATAAAATAAGGGGGGCAGAAGAGGAGGCTTCTAAGCACAGCAATAAAATGAAGAATAAAATCACATCCACCCGGCAGAAGCTTGATAACCAGGCAGTGGAAGAAGTGAAGTTACCCGACGTTGCTCTACCCATAACAACGCTGCCGAAGTTTGACTTCTCATTACCCCTGCCTCCGTCATGTTCCAAGCCGTTAGTGACAGTTGCTTGTAATGATTCACCCAAATTGCCAGAGCCCGCTCCTAAGGCGTCTGAACAAGTTGGCCCAAAACCAATGGATGAACGTGTAGTACAAGTGAAATCGGACTCTGAAACGATCGAGTATAGGTTCTCAAACCCGTTAGTGTTGGCGGAAAATTTGGTATCAATTATAGCTATAAATGACTTTAAATTTAGTGATCCAGTATTTAAGCAAAAGGATAAAGTGGGGGAAGTTACGAACGTTAATGCGCCTTCTCCCAGTTCAAGTGCATTCAAGGCACCTGAATTTTCCTTAAACTTCAAGTCGTCAGACAGCTCAAACGTAACACTGAAGAGAAAAAGCCAGAATAGTTCGGAATTGGGTCAATCTGCAGCAAAATTGCTGTCGGGCAGCGTCGAAGATTTTCTTGCTAAAGTTCAATCTTCAGCTCCGTTGGATTCGTCCACTGGAACTTGGGAATGCCCAGTATGTTGCATAAGAAACCTATTGGACAAGCTCAAATGCGCCTGTGGTGCACCAAAACCTGCAGAACAAACTAAGAAGGCGGCCTCCAAGCCTAAAGGTTTCGGGGAGCAGTTTAAAATGAGCTCAGATAAATGGGAATGTGGTATTTGCATGGTGCGGAACTCCAACGCCGACGCCAAATGTGTCTCATGCACCACTCCCAGATCTAAGCCCAAAGGCTTCGGAGAGCAATTTAAGATCAGTACTGATAAATGGGAATGTAGCGCTTGTATGGTGCGAAATTCTAATACTGACAGCAAGTGCGTCTCGTGCACCACTCCTAGATCTAAGCCCAAAGGCTTCGGGGAACAATTTAAAATGAGTAACGATAAATGGGAATGTGACGCTTGCATGGTGCGCAATTCCAATACCGACACTAAGTGTGTCTCGTGCACGACTCCTAGACCTAACAAGCCCAATGGGCCTATAACTGCAATACCTGCTCCTGTAAGCGCGTTTGGAGACAAATTTAAGGCCCCATCTTCAACTTGGGAGTGCTCCGCTTGCATGATTAGAAATAAAGATGCGCTCGATAAGTGTGAGGCATGTACAACGCCAAGGCCTGGTGCAGCGCCCAAACTTGGTGCAATTCCTACAAAAAGTACATTTGGATTTGGTGACAGTTTCAAGAAGAAAACAAATGAATGGGAATGTGAGGTGTGTATGGTTCGTAATCCTGCTGAAAAAACTTCTTGCCTATCTTGCGAGACGCCAAAACCTGGCACTACTAAAGTTGAAGTGCCTCAGAAAAAGAACGACGTCATTCCAACTTTCAATTTTGGCATATATCCTCCCAACACAAAGCTGACTGCTGCAGGTTTAAAAACTGTAGCTGCACCAAGTAAAAACGTTGAGACAACAAAGCCTATTGTTTTTGGTAGTTCTGCCACTACGACGACTTCGTCAACACCTGCCTTCACGTTTGGAATTGTACCTTCTGCCAGTACAGCTGATAGCACTAAAAAGGCAGAATCAAAACCAAAAGAGCCGGCTAGCACTGCGGTTGCCTTTAAAGCTCCGGAGAAGTTGCCAGAGAAGGCTTCGCCGGCTCCAACTGGTTTTACGTTTGGAAGTAATACTAATCCCGTTAAGCCGACTGCTACTGCTGATAAAACGCCGTCATTTGCCACTGCTCCATTGACGAAGCCAGAGGAAAGAACTAAACCTCCCACTGCTTCATCAACAGGATTTACTTTTGGTACAAATTTTGCACAATCGACGAAACAACCTGAGAGCATGAAAGTTCCACCACCAATTGTAGCTTCAACTAAAAAACCGACTGATAATTTGACTGAAAAATCTAAACCCATGCAAGCTGCACCTGCTACAGGTAAATATAGTTTTTTGTTTTATATAATTGTTTTGAAGGTAAAAAAAATTAGCGAGTCAGATCAGTTATATTTTTTCATACTGAAAGTAAATTAAAAGCCAAATAAAATTAGATATTTTTAAAAACTAAAATGTTAAAGGTTATGAATAACGATCCATTTTTCTAAGTAGTTGCAATGGATTCTCTTTTTTTAAAGATACATGGCTGCTTTGCAGACATTGTCACCTTTATTCTAAGTAAATTAAGCAGTTTTACCGTTGCTATAAGAATTTCTACTAATATGAATAACAAGCTATAAACACTTAATTTTCGAAAAAAAGTTTGGCCAAGCTAGAGTTGTCAACACTTGAGTCAATCGATGCTGATCCAAAGAAAGTAATTTTTGGGGGAGACAAAAGTAGGATAAAATTAATAAAAAAGTTCAAGGTGAAGTAGTTTTTTATATTACAAAGATATAATTCCCAAAATAGTTTTTAATTTTTTTAAGTAGCATATGAAATGCGGTATCCCCCCCCCCCCCCCGTAGATACATTAAATTTGAACAAGACGTCTCGTACGCCTGAATATTTAACTAATTATTTGCTTTTTTTTATCCCTTAGCTAGCTCAGTGCTCATGAAACTTTCTTAATATCTCAGTTAGTCGCTTATGCAAGATCACTATCTGCCAAAACAAATCTGATTCTCCCTTATAGTGTTGATCGGACTGAAACCTAACTTTAAACAATGCACAAAAAAGCCGAATTTTTTACATCATATATTGACTTCAAAACACATATAAAAACATAAAAAACAAATATCACACATAAAAATACAAAAGAAATACAATAAAATAGAATTAAATTCTCACCTACGTACGATACAAAATTACCTGAAGCCGGTACTTATTTGTGTTGCTGCGCGTTTGCAGTAAAACGCAACCTTATCACACTTTGCAAACATTTTACTTGTAACTGACTGCTTAACACGGCACGCCTCGATTGCATCATCCGCTGCTGGCGGACATTATGCTGGAAACCACTGATCGCGTGCAGGCTTCGTAAGGGCAGTTGAATTGGTGCCTCTCAAAATTGACGCTTCAAATTAGCCCTGAAATATAGCACAATGGGTGTACTTACATGTACACCTGGAAAATGAGTTTGCTTGCCCTTTCCTGGTTTTCTAGCTTTCTTTTCATTATGTCCATTTCTTTAATAGCTCTTCCTTCAGGCCCCTTATTTCCTCCCCATTTTTTTTTCATTTGTTCACTAATGCTATTTATAGTCACTTTGGTACTGCTGATATCTCCTTTTATTTCTTGTATCTCTCTCAATAGATAAATCCTTTATTAACTTTTAAGAATTTCTGTCCGCATTGTTTCGTCTTCTCTTTGTATCTCCTGCTTTTTCTTGTTCCTCTTACAGGCTTCTGCTTTTCCTTCCGTTGCATTGGATTCTTTCTCCTGTCTTTTTCTTTTACTGTTCGGCTCTATTATGTTACCGACATTATTTACTCTTGTACGCCCCTCAGTCATTAGCCTTTTTGTTTTTTCAATCCCCCACTGCAGTCTACCCGTACTTCTATATTATGCCAATGCCACCTCTCGTTATCGCCTTCGTTCAACCACCCCAAGTGAACCGCTATCGCGCGTCACACGGCACGTTGACGTTGTTTCTCTTTTGACACGTCAAACACTTGCTATAACCTTGCTCATGCTCGCACTTTGCTTTAGATTTATTTAGGCTCTAATTCCCTTTCGATATGTCACTTAGTTAACCGTCTATTTAACGATTTACTATCACTTTGCAATTCAACACCTTGTTACCGTCCTGCACTAGAAATTACGCACAATGAACTGGGATAAAGCCTGAAAACAGGCAGTTTATTGCACGTCTCCATTAGAAATGTTCACATCTCATCAAAGTCTATTTTTCCAAGTGTGATTTATCCAGGAGTTCAACTTACTCAGTTACGTAAACGTGAAAATTATTCATTTCTTGCAGAATTGTATTCAGTATTGAATCGGAAAAGAAAATCGCAAATCCTTCCCTCGTAAAACTGTTTTCGTCGAGATTGTGCGCTTGACAACCTGAGCTGGAAGCATCAAATTATGAATTGTTGCCATAATATCCCAAAATTTTCATTATTTGCATTCATATCTTGGAACTCTGAATTGTTCACTTCCATTGCATCTGTCGGATCAGGTGTAAATTTACACCTGCAGCGGCAAAAAAGGTTAAAACCCAAGTTCTAAACCTCTTGATTGAAAAATATATGCTAGAGTTGCAGAAAACCAAAGTCGTCTTAGTCTAGTGACAATGGAGCTAGTAGTTGGCACTAGTTCTGAAATATAGTACAAATTTTTGACATTTAAGATTAAGACAACAAGAATAAAGTAATAATCAGTTCTGTCGTCTGCGTTGATTGTTGTAACAAGTAACAAGTCTGTCCATTCCATCTAAATCCATGGTGCATAGAATACAAGGCGTAACGTTCCGCTGAATGAATGCATTGTGGGTGGAGCCTCAAATTCAACCAATAAGGAATGGCCCCACGAAGGGAACGAATGGTAGTACTGAGGCGCTTTTGATTTGGTGTTTGTATGTGCAGGAGTAACTTGCTCTAGTGTATCTCGACGCAACTTAAAGTAGTTTTAAATAATACACGTATAATCACTTCATCACATGACCACAGAATAGTTTCGATATTCTATGAGGTGAATTCGCTTTTTTATGCTGTCATTTGTTGTAATTTGCAAGAACAGTAGGCAGTTTCGTTTGTTTATCTTCTAAAAGAATAACAATTTCCCAAAATGTTAAGATTATTAATGTAAAAGTTCACCAAACAAGTGTCAAACTAACCTAACTAATTAACGGAGCAGTTGTGGAACAGTAAAACCCCAACCATAAAGCAGGTGCACGAGGGGAAGAGGGAAAGTAAAATTGAGCAGATCTGGAGCAAACTGTTCTTGCAAACAATATGCAAATCGAAAGCTCCTCTGAAGTGTATTGTCGAAGACGCTGTCTATGTCAAATTCGAGGTTAGGTTTTGCGTGAATTGGTGTCAAACTGACGAAAAACCTAAGCTGCTAACCTCGAATATGACATCGACTGACAGTGCCAGCAACAATATACGATCGCGGCCATGGTTACACCATGATCCATGATGGATTTCCTGACTAGGTCCATTGGGGATTGGTTGAGATTACTACTCTACTTTCTGAACGACTGCGCATCTCCGGGAACGTTTCACCTTGTATTCTTTACACTATGTCTAAATCTACAACTAGAGGCACTACTATCGCCTGTCAATTACAGTGACTTTATAATCACAGTGTGGCCATACATACGGTGGTCATGTCTTCTATTGGATGAACGCAAAATCCACCGTTAGTTTTCCAAGTTATTGTAATTTTTAACAGTGTACAGAATGTTTGGTTACAAAAACTTGGCATTTTATAAATGTGTCAAAATAGATCTAGTTATATTATTGATTTGTGTTATTTTATACACAAAAATAAAGTAACTAATAATGCAAACTAACTTTGACTTTAGTAATTTTTTGTTACCAAATGTTGCTTACACTGCGATTATGTGGTCACTGTAATGTCAATGGAATCTAAAATTTAGGGTTTAACACTGAGGTTTCTAAGTTGTCAATTGGTGTCATTGTGAAATGTTTGGTTATACACACATTATTTCGTAGTCAGATGTTAAAGAATTGTTTTATTTCTCATTAAATGCTAAATATAAAATGAATAGTAAGCACAAAAAGCATAAAAATTTCAGTATTTGTCCACTTAGTCCTTTGGAATACAAATTACTAGAAAACTCTGGATGTGTTTGTGTTTTGCAATAACTGGTAAGCAGAGGTTTAATCAGTTGTGATAACATTTTATCAACAATGGATTGATTGTGACCAATATATTTAAAAAATGTGATTTTAAGGTGTCTGTTAATAGTATATTGTATTATTAGGAGTAAAAGTGATACTGTGTGTAGCCGGACGCGCTTGACTGACGATCGTAAGCGAATCAGACAAGTCCGGGCGAGGCACACAATATCACTTTTATTCCGAACAACATATGCTATTTTATTTTCAAACAGCCGAACTAATATAAATAAATATAGATTTCAAAAATTACAATTCCTTTATGCCTAGGCATAAAAGTAACACATTTACCTTGTCTGTCAAGTCACATACTATCCATTCACAAAACTTGTGAACTGTCAAAACGCTGTCAAGTTGGTACCTCGTTTAAATTCTGGTTTGGAACTTCTGCTTGCTGATTTTGGCAGCACTGAAATTTTTGCAATTTAAAAACTTGACTTATGTCACGCTTTCTTGTAAAGAAGTAATCTCCAAAATTCTTTAATTTTTGTGCATACACCTCAGTCGCAATGGAACAGAAACGAAAGGGGGTTTTATTATTGGAAAGGAAAAAAAAGCTATAGTTAATTATTACAAGGAAAAACTTTGCTTAACTTTTGACACATTTAACATAACCTAACTGTAATATTACTAGAAATCACCAGATTGGAAGTACATTCCCAAAAAAACTGTAGTTTCCATGTACACTCAGCAAATATTAAAAAAATTAGACATTGACAGTTCACGAGTTTTGTGAATGGATAATAAGTTGTCGCTTTTATGTATTATCATTACCCTCATTTTACCTTGCGGTGTAGAGGCTAGTGCTTCATGTGCTTGCATCTGGCCGTACAATGCTCAACTTGCCCGGATTCGGGATACAAAGTTGGAGCGCGCCTTTTGTGCTTGCACAGCAACCATTGTGTGAAGTGTGTGTCATGTTTATGTGTTGACCTTGTTACTCTATCTCTTAGGTCTGTGGTTCTGAGTAGAGCACAGTTAATTTGGTGCCCAACTGTGAATGGTCTCACTGAGCCCGATTCTAATCGCCAAGGATACGGAAAAATTCCGACCCCAGCGAGATTCGAACCGAGGACTTGCGTAATGCAAGCCAGGCGCTAACCCATCTGCGCCACGCTTTTATAACATTTGAAAATAATAGTAGACTAGAACGCGCGTGGCCAGCCTACGACTGGCCCTGCCAGCGTAAAGAAACGGTTAGCAATAAAAATGCTTGCTTAGGCTGGTGGCCAGCCGACGTCCGGCCCTGCCAGCGTTAACAACAATACAAATGCTTGCTGTTGACGGTCGCGCCACTTGTGCTTACCATCGGCATTGTTCGCGCGCCAGTGCTTACGGTGGGACGGCCGGCATCAGCTCTTATAATATAAGATTATGTTATTAGGAGTAAAGTGATACTTTATGTGGCGAAGCTGAAGTTTATTTAGCTGAACGTCAGTGAGGCAAATATTTCAGCTAAGCCACATAAAGTCACTTTTACTCCGAATAACATATACTATTTTATCCGCAAACGTATTCAGGTAAATTTCATTAATATAAATTTTAAAAAAAGGATGCATCGGCCGGGAATCGAACCCGGGCCACCCACGTGACAGGCGAGCACTCTGCCTCTGCGCCAACCTCTGTTGTTTAAATAACACGCTACTGTAATGATATATGAACATACTGAATCACGCGAGCTAATAGCACTTAAAGGTTTATTTAAATTAAAACTTTTTCGTACTCTTTTTGAAAATAAAAGCCGGCCTACGATCTAAGTCTAAAAATTAGCAAAATTTTAAGCCATCATACAATTTAATCGGTCCAGTATCTTCGGAGGAGATAGCGAACAAACATAGAAAGAAAGAAAGAGAGCAACGATTTTGTGTGCTTAGGCAGATATAGTGACACTTTTACCTTGTCAATAAAGACAAATAAGTTGTCACTTTTGTGATAAATAAAGTTTTTTTTGTACCACGTGATCTTGGTGACATCTGTTGTAAAACTTTGATCGTCAGGAAACAAACTTTTTAGGGCATTGAACAGACTTATTATAAACAATCAACGCAGACAACAATCAGTTTATTCCTTTTTTGCAAATCAGTTGGTCATGGAAAATCTCCCAATTAAAATTTACAATTTGAGCCTCAAGGTAGGCCATGAAAGGTGCTGTGATTGCTGATTATATTCCTTTTCACTGAATTGGCAGTAGGTGTAAAGACGTAACAAGCAAGTATACAAAGTTTGGTTAATTTTAAATGTCAAGCAATTAGTAGAAGCAGGTCCCTCGAGGGCCATATGGGTGTTATAATGAGGGCGGCACACGTCAACTAATTGAAGTCATTTAATAAACATTTTTGCAGAATTACCTAAATTAATCTCTACAGTATGCCTTGTACGGGCCGCAGGTGTGCTTGCAAAGGGCTGCATGCAGCCCACAGGCCGCATGTTTGGCATGGCCCTTAGAAGGCTGTGGATTTTTTTTTAAATTTAATTTATGTTGGTAGTGATGGGCTAATGTACTTACTATCCATTCACAAAACTCGTGAACTGTCAAAACGCTGTCAAGTTGGTACCTTGTTTAAATTCTGTTTTGGAACTTCTGCTTACTGATTTTGGCAACACTGAAATGTTTGAAATTTAAAAACTTGGCTTATGTCACTTTCTTGTAAAAAAAATTACCTCCCAAATTCTTTAATTTTTGTGCATACACTTCAATTGTTATGGAACAGATACGAAAGAGGGTTTTATTATTAGAAAGGGAAAAACGGCTATAGTTGATTATTACAAAGAAAAACTAGAAGAACATAGTTGTGACTTTTGACACATGTAACATAGCCTTAACTTTAAATATTACTAGAAATCACTAGATCCCAAGTACATTCCCAAAAAAACTCTAATTTTCAGGTACACTCAGCAAATATTTAAAAAATTTGACATTGACAGTTCATGAGTTTTGTGAATGGATAATAGTAATGTAACCTATACAATTTTTACATAATCACTTAACTTTACAGAATATTTAATACTGAACACAAAGTGGTCTTGTGTATGGAAAATTAAGGAAATCACTTTGAACATCTGTATTTGTTTTTGTTATTAATATTTTTTTGTATTCAACAGAAATGTTTGTATTTGTTAAAATAACATTACTATAGGCAATTCAGTAAACACAAAAACATATAAATTTTTTTGAAGTTTGCATATACCTACGTAAAACTTGTCTGCTAGGGATTCTGTATTTTGTTTTGCAAAGGTTTCCATACCTGCATAAAGGTGACTTGAATTTAAAAATGACAATTAATAAATATCATTAATTCAGTGTCAAAGTAGATACTATTCTGGAAAAATATAAAAATGTAATAAAAATACTTATTAATAAATGCTACATCAATAGTATTCAACACAGTATTTTTTTAACATCCTTAAAAGTAGTTATGACAGATGCTAATTAAATGTCACACTCTTAACCTATTGTTTTAGTAACTTTTTGTAATTACATTCCTAGACAAAAGATGCATTTTGGAAGTACACTCATGAAGTTTTAGAAATCAAAGGCCACTTTGTGTTTTTATGTTTAGTGAACAGACTATATGTAACCTTAAACTGTCAGATGTAAGATGCCAGTGTTACAACTGCCAACATAAATTTAACAAGAAGAAATTCCACAGTCCTCTGGAGGTTAAAAGTTTCCGATCATATGGTATTATCTATCCACTAAGTTATAATGCAACTGCCGATGTCAAAAGTTATGAAAATTTTCTGAATACCCTCAAATTTAATTTTTTTTCTGGGTATGTACTTCAAAAAAACTACTAGCAAAAAAAAGTTACTAATAAAAGTTATAGGTTATGAAATAGCATTCGTCAAAAATATTGTGAAAATATATTTAAATTAAAAATACCAAGTATATTATTACAGCGTCTTTTTCCCTTTCTAGTAAGGTAACCCTTATCCTAATATTATTATTCATGTTCATATTTGCTTAAGACTTGAAAAATAAATTGTAATTGAAAACGTCATTTGACTATTTACTTCAAATTTGAAGTTTTTAAGTGTTGCCAAATTAAAAACTGAAAGTTGCCAAAAATAAGCACATTTGTAAGTGGTGCCTGTTTAGGGCAGCATGGCAATTGCATTAGTTTAGTGAATTGATAGTTAGAACACATTTAAATTTCAAGACACTTTTAGGAGAATTTTTTTTTTCGATTGCTTGTTACATTATAGAGAGTGTTTCAAAATTGCACAGAACAAATATAAGGGTGTTATTCTGCATACAAAATTAGAGAAAAACTCTAATAATCATATGTCCTAAAATCATCCATTTCAAAATATGCTTGATCAAACAATTAAAAGTTTAGATTTAGAAGGCTGTGTTTTGTTTTCATTATCTGTTTGTTTTACTTATAACTTTCAGTATTATTATGAGTGACTCAGAAGAAAGAGTTTACTTCACAGTTCTATCAATTTGACTTAAAATAAAAAAAAGACAAAAATAAAAAAGGATAAACCTGAAATAATTTATTTTGGAACACATGCTTATTATTTTTCTGCCTTTTACTATACAGGGTAATTCAGGAGGAATCTACCAAACTTTAACAGTATGTTCCTCCAACGATTTTAAACAAAAAAAGGTATATGAACATAGGACCGATTCGAAAGAATAAAGAAGTTCTAGCCTACTAAAGAAAAATTCATGGATGTAGAAAATAACCGTTTTTACTTAAAACATAATAACAATTCTAGTGAGATAACTTGATGAAAACTACATTAACTGTTCAAAATGGCCACCTTCGTTTTCAATGCACCGTTGAGCTCGTCGTACTAGAAAATTAGTCGAATTTCGCAGTACTTGAGGTCTATCCCGGAAAAATTTGCATTATTAATTATAAACTACACACCTGTGCACACGCGTAAGACTTACTAGGTGACAGATAATTCACGTTGTTTACTAAACAAAAACACACAAATTATGCCATAGCCGACTAGATAAACTGCGCGGAGATTTTTCGAATCGTCTCTTATGTTCATATACCTTTTTGTTTTTTGTTTAAAATCGTTGGAGAAACATACTGTTAAAGTTTGGCAGATTCCTCCTGAATCACCCTGTATAACAACGTACACATATATTGTATGTAAACTAAAAAAACATGTGCTGGAACAAAACACCAGCCTACTAAATCTAAACGTTTTAAAAGTGAATTGCCATCTTTAACTTTGAAGTGGATGATTTTAGGACATCATACAGATTGCCCGAAGTCCGTTTTGAACATAGGAAATTAATGAGTGCGACAAGGAAGACATAAACAAAATGAGTAGCGGGACAAAGATAGAATGTAATCATGGCTAGCTAAATTTTTAAACTAAAATTAAGTCAATAAAACAAACACTTCTGTTAAATATTTTATCTGTCATTAAAAGTATAAAGTGAGGTTTAAATACACGATTGTTTACTATTCACACAATTATTTTAATTTCTTAAACCTCACTTTATACTCTTAATGACAAATAAAATATTTGACGGAAGTGTTTGTTTGTTTCATTGACTTAATTTTAGTTTAAAAATTTAGCTAGCCATGATTACGTTCCGTCTTTGTCATGCTACTCATTTTGTATATGTCTTCCTTGTCGCACTCATTAATTTCTTATGTTCAAAACGGATTTCGGACAATCTGTACGTTTATTAGAGTATTTTTTACTTTTGTATGCAGAATAAAGCCCTTATATTTGTTCTGTATAATTTTGAAACACCCTGTATAATTCATTTGACAACATTGTACTTCTCTTTGCACTGACAGTAATATTGTAGAGGTTGTACAACAAAATAATAATTAATGCCCTAGAATGTGCAACCTAACAAGACATATACCATAGCCTACTGGTTTACAAAAAAGGATTGTATCTATGACGAAAATTAACAATATTATGTTGTTAGTAAATAATAGTAGATTATGCAATGAGGGAGAGAAATTGCACTGAAGCAAAATAGCATTCTCTCCGAGTTGCATATGCTATTTTTTTCACCTGTTTTTTTTTAAACGTCATTTATTGACATTTTAGTTACAATTATGTTAAAATTAGTAGCCTATGGTAAATTTTAAAGTTGGTGGCACTGTAAGTCATTATGACAAGAGCTCACAATTATGTCAAATTCGAGGTTAGCAGGTTAACCTTGAATTTGACATAATTGTGTCAGTTATAATGAAAACTCCCTAGGGATTTTTTGTCTTATTTAGTCCTTAGGGAGTAAATGTTCTACTTCTGTCACAATTTTGATGCTATAGAAACCGACTTCTACTCCCAGTTGTGAAAAAAAACATTTTTTTCACGTCTGCTGGGAGCAAAACACGGACGGTTTCTACGATACCAAAATCGTGGGAGAAATAATGAATTACTCCCTAGAGAGGAGAAATGTCCCTGGGGAGTTTTCATTGTGACTGAGCAACAAGGACTAACGATTATGTCAAATTTGAGGTGTTCAGGTTAGGTTTTGTGTCAGTTTTGACATAATTGTGAGCTCTTGTCATAATGACTTACAGTGCCACTAACTTTAAAATTAACCATAGGCTATTAATTTTAAAATAATTGTAACTAAAATATCAATAAATAACGTTTTAAAAAAAACGGGTTTTTCGTTTTAAATCTTCCTGCAACGTGAAAAAAATAGTATATGCAACTCGGAGAGAATGCTATTTTGCTTCAGTGTAATGCAAAAAAAAAAATAGCGATCACAATTGCGTATTATTTGTGGTATCCAAGTAGGCTGCAGCATCCAATAAGAGAACTTTTTGCCTTGGATTTTCTACTTTCGAAATGCCCTCTTATCAATTTAAGTTCGGTAATTTCTTCATTTTATTATATAAATGAGTCAATTTCTGGAAACGAAGTATGCACATTTTTTGTATTAAAGAATCCTTTGCAACAGTAGAATGACTGTAATTTATTATAAATAATGACTACATACAATTTCATAAAAAGACCTTTCAATATAATTTTTATCAAACAGATTTGGCTCAGGAGACTCGCTTTTATCGATCTTGTAATTTTGTAAAGCAATGTTTTGGTCGCACTAATGTATTAATTAATTTTTTTCCAGGTGGTTTTACATTTGGCACAACTGCTCCAACACTTAAACGCTCATTCAATGAATCTGAGGCTTCATCAGCCAATAATGTAGAAAAAGATGCTACATCCACTGCTTCCTTAATATTCAGCCCACCAAAACTTAACAGTGTAGACACAAACCCAATCAAGAAACCTGCATTATCTTTGAATGGCAATGCCAACCAAGCAGAGACTAGTGTGTTTGGTTCAATAACAAAACCCACAGCGCCGACACAAATAATGCCAAATAGTTCGTTTACTTTCACATCGTCACAGGCACCATCTGTTTTGCCCACTACAACGGCACAATCAGGCCTATTTAACTTTGCCCCTAAAACAACCGCAGCTTCCATGTTTGGAACCACCACCGCAACGACGGAAGCGCCAGGTTTTAAATTCAGCCAGCCAGAACAGCCCAGTACCCAACCGAGCTTTAGCATGGGTCCTAGCGTACCGCCAGCCACAAGCAACGTGTTTGGGGGCAACACGAGCACGTCGATTTTTACGGCGCCTACCAAGTCAGCGTTTGAAACGCCTGCCGCTCCTGCGGCTGCTCTCCCTGCATTTGGATCTGTTGCCCCCGCCGGATTTGGAGCTGCTGCCGTGTCTGAAATAAAGCCATTCTCGTTTGGTGCTCGGACGGCTGACGAACCATCCGCGCCCAAAGCCGCCGCATTCTCCTTCGGGCAAAATGCCAAACCCACGGAGCCCCCCAAAGCGGCTGCTTTTAATTTTGGCGGTGCGGCGCCACCCAGTGCTGCACCCGCTCCTGGCGGATTTAGCTTCAACCCCAATGCGAATGCTGCTCCAGGGATAAACTTCAACTTTAATGCTCCCAAAGTGGAAAATCCATCGCCATTCCAAGCAGCAGCTCCGGCTCCGGCTCCGAATATATTTGGTACACCTGCTCCCGTTCAGCCCCAGCCCCAACCTCAGCCTCATCCTGTACAAAACGGTGGCTTCAATTTTGGCAGCACTGCTAGTAGTAATAACGTTAAGAGTGGATTTAACTTTGGAACCACACCACAGTTCTCTGCTCCACCTGCTGCTGCGCCTTCGGGAATGTTCAACTTTGGATCTGCTAATCCCAATCCCGTAAGTATATGTGTTTTTTTTTATTAATTATATTCCATTAACCGTCGGTCTTTTCTGCGTCGAGAATTTTTCATTTGACAAATTGCACATTATATAGCTTTGTAATTGTTTTATGTTGTAGCTTTTAATATTAAAATTTGATACAACATATGACAGATTTCGAATTATTCACACAAGGTCATTAAATCATCCAAAAAATCAAAAATTATGATTAATTGATTTAAAAATTGTTCTACATTTGTTTTTAGTACTACTCTACCTTCATAGTTACAATATACACATTTTTTTCAATGCACATTCCTAAAAAATATATTTTTGTTGTAATGTTTTTCTTAGATTTTAAAATCTTGATTCTGGCTACTTTATGATAAATACGAGGGTGTATCAAATATAAACGGGATTTGTTTTCTACAAAATTCTAACTTTATTTAATCAAGCTTAGACAAATATATTATTTTTCTACATAGTCTCCCGCCCTAGCAATACATTTTTCCCATCGGATTGGGAGTTTTTTTATTCCATCATCGTAGAAACTCTTCGGACGTTCTTGTAGCCATGTAGCACAAATGCTTCCACCGCTCGTTGTCGTCAAAACGTTGGCCTCCAAGCGCTTCTTTGAGAGATCCAAAAAGATGGCAGTCACAAGGGGATAAGTCGGGACTGTATGGCGGCTTCACCCTCTTGCTGGAATCGATTGAAGAGTCGCTGCGAAATCTCCAATCGATGTTGCTTGTGATCCTCCGATAACAGACGGGGAACCCATCCAGCGGACACTTTGCGCATTTCCAGGGCTCTGTCAGGATCTGGTAGACGCTCCCATAACTGATGTTCAGTTCCTCAACGATTTCCCAGGGATTTATGCGCCATTTCCCCTCCCATGAGATTTCGCACTGCCTCAATGTTGGCTTCGGTCACACTCGTCCTTGGGCGGTGAGCATGGCTCTCATTCTGGACCTTTTCATGCCAACCAGAAAATTCACTGTGCCACACAAACACGCGGTTTCTTGACAGGGTGTTGTCCCCGAACTGTGCCTGTAATCGCTGCAAAATTTCAGTTGGATTCACTCCCTCCTTGGCCAAAAACTTGATGATAATACGTTGCTCCACGGAGATATGCACGGTTTCTTTTCATACTAAAGGGACGCGGGCGAATCGCGGCCGGTTCGGCCCCACCTCCCAGACGGTACGGGCTATCTGCGCGTCAATTCGTTCAAGGTCACAAACCCCGCGAAAATTTAAAAATAAATCCCGTTTATATTGATACACCCTCGTATATCAGAAAATTAAATATTCGGCTAATACAAGATTTCATAATTATATATAATAATTTAATACAGCCTAACATCACGTTTTGTGCTTCAATTACTGCCCGAATTCTTTTAAGGCATGGAATTTACAAGAGATCAACACCATTTCCAAGTTCCATACTTCTTGAAATTTAACCCTCAAACGTTTCTCTTTGTAGTTTGTTTCTCAGTTTCTGTTTTATTTTGTGCCAAAGGATTTCGATTAGATTTAAGTCAAATGCTGAAAGGCCAATCCATTACTGTCATGTTATGGCTTGTTGGAAATCAAGTTATTTTCAAGTATATCTTGGATCAGTAATGGTTTTTCTTTGCCCTAAATTGTTAAAAATTTGATATCGGTAATATTACCGTATAAAAACCGAGGCCACTCTTATGGATCCAGTTTTTGCAAGTTGCCCTGGAAAGAAATAATCCTGTAGTCTCATTCCACTTGGCTTCTATTCGTCTTCCCCTTCACACGTGGATTCCGTTTTGCGAGATAGACAATGGGGGATACAGTATGCGGGATACAGAATCGTCGCTTGCGTGAACAGTCCAGTGCTGTGCTGTTATGGACCTCGCATTGTTGTTTTTTGTTTCTGTCCAAGTAGTTAGAATGTGCTTTATCCAAAGACAGGGATCGGGCTCTACTAAGCTAATAAATTTTTCATTGTCAAATCATGTACGCTCTATACGCTCCATGATAGTTGTTCAGGGTGGATCTTATAGTGGACTGTATCTATAATATAATTTTCCTTAATGTGTGTCTGTGGCACAAAATAAAATCTCACGTTCTGGCTTCACAGATGTTTATATTTGTTTAGGTTTTGTTTTTCTTATCTTAGCGCTCGGCTCGGAGCTTGACCTTTCGCGTATCCTATTTCACGTGCGCGCCGATTCAAGACTCGCAGCGCGTAGCGCGCGGTTTGCTTGTGATTTATAATTTGGACAATTAGAGGATATGTCTTAGGGGTGCAGGAATTAAAAAGGGGTGGAAACCAACGGTCTTGTGCAGTCTCACACAAGATGATTTAGTAGACTTTGATCCGTTGGAGCAGAGGTTCGTGAATACAGAAACAAATGTCAAACTGTATTATTTTATTGACTAGACATTTCCTATTTATATACATAAAACTATGACGTAAATTACAAAGTTCACTTTATTTGCCCCAGTTCAGCACGCATTTGCACTTGCGTGTTTAATTTCATAACAAACAGTGATAGCAAGTCTGCATAATTGCAGTTTGTTCACCGGGTCATTCGAGCAATGCTGACAGCTTTGTTATGCATTTACGCATGTAATAGTTGGCTTACGAAATGTATGCATATTTAATTTAAAAGTTAAAATTATGTTTTGGTTCCTAAACAATTGTATAGTAACGAATGCACTGCTCATTCGATTTAAATAAAAATTGAAGAAAATCTGCTACACCTATGATATGATCCTGTCTTCTGGCTCGCAAGAGTATGCGTGTCTGAACGGCTCCCAACTTTAATCACAAATCGGTACCAGAGATACAGAATTTGTCACCGACGGCCAAAAGGGACAGATGCTGAAATTCTGTATAGCGAGACTGTATCCATCGCCGAATGCCATGTGAACAGCTCCATTTTCTGTATCTAGGATACTAGTATCTCACATACAGTATCCACGTGTGAACAGGGCGGCCTTAAAGTGCCTTTTCTGTTAACTTTTGCAGGTTTTAACTAGCAGTATTTTTTGTCCGTTTTGACACAGACTGATGCAAAACCTAACCTGCTAACCTGGAATTTGACATAGACTTACAGTGCCATCAACATATATATTGTTCATAAAACAAATATTTCAAAGCCAAGCTTGATTTCGTTTTCGTTTACTCACATGTTACTTTCACCAATGATTTTGAGAAATAATTGCAAGTCTCGAGCAATTTGCCTTATTTTTTCTCTCAACATGTTTTTGGGAGTTACCACGCCTCCAGCTATGTTTAAGCAAACTGTTGAATTGAAGTTGACAGACGTAATAAGATAGGGGTTGACAAGACACCTCATTTGTCTAAACGACAAAACAGAAACCATAGCTATCTATATTTTAATTTGTTGATATATCTAAAATGACTGAATAATTAATTGTGAGTTTTAATTAACCACCAAATATTATTTGATGAATAAAAATGGCATTTTCTATTAGATTGTAATGCCTCTCAGTTCGTTACAAGATAGAATGTTCATTGAAAGCAAAATCTTTATTAACATACAACTTTTACGCCACAACTTTGTATTTAAAACTCTTCGCAAAAACAATCAATACTCTCTCACATTTTTATACATAGCAACCTACTATAGCAACTGCACATCGTGGTCTATATTCCCTTCAATATTTTATTGTCATAGTGGAGCCAAAATGCTAGTGATTCTAAAATGTATGGAAAAATAATAACATATTTTGCTGGAAATCGCGGTGTATTAAAAAATATTTAGGATAGAAATTATGAAATAGTCAAACATATAGCTGTTAGGGCTCACAATAGAGCAAAGTACCCCCCCCCCCCTCCCCAGCACAAGTGTTTACATTTCTGGTTATAGTACTGACACTTAATATACTTTGGGTCTGGAGCAAAGTTAAATTCCTAGATTAATGTTCTTTATAATATCACATTTCATACAGGGTCAAGTTATTTCACTCTCCCTGATGACTTCACTGTCATAATTATCACATATGAAAATATTATTTGTATTATATTTAATTGTCAAGGGAAGAATGAATTGTCACCAAAAATTGGGACTGGCGTGAGTTGACAATTCCAAAAAATATTGATTCTTAAGCGGTACCAAATACGACTTTTTTGGCAGTTTATGGTCAAGCGAGCGAGGTACATAAATAAGGCGAATTTAAAAGTCTGCTTTTGTAGGAGTTACATAATTTTTTTATTCTACTGCTTTGGAAGAGTTTCCTCTCATTAGAAAATGACAGTTTATTCTAGGAGGTCGGGAAAAGTCAAGGGAGTCATGATTATACCAGTAAATGGCAATGTGTATTCTGATTTCGACGAGTGGAAATGATCGTTAGTTTTTCTTGCTATGGTTATTGTTGTAATTGTGAAGATTTTTGAGGGTAGCCACTGGGAATGTAGTATAAAAATTAAAACTCGTCTCAAATTTCATAGTTGCACTTTATTGCTGCTCTGCTGATTGCTCACACATTTTACAACAAATTGACACTTCATACATTTTTCGTTTTTACCGACCAAGACAAAAATATACCGTACTATGCCACCTGGAATCAAAATAACAAAACATTATTTATGAACAGATGAGACATTGAAAAATTAACAATTTTCCAACAGTTATTACTGCCATAAGGTAAGGGTACTAGTACGAAAAAGTAGGTGTTTTTGACCACTAAACACTGCCAAAATTGATAACTTTTTGATGTAGTAGAACAAAAATTATATTTAATAATATAATAATAGTTTATTTTACGGATTATACCATTTTACATAATAAAGAAAAATAAAATAAGAATTGAATAAAAAGGAAAAAAAATACAAAATTTAAATGCTTATTAAACTTTACATTCTAAGGTGCTCCTTAACATTACGAGTAAATGTGTGCAAAGATACATGGAATAAGTCAATATCACTAGTAAGTGTATTTACAACTTTAGCTATTCTATTTACTAGACTGCTAGTACCATACGTTGTTCTATGATACTTCACTTGCAGCATATAACTATTTCTAGTATTAACTTGAGGAACATACAGGTTAAAGAGTGACAATATTTCTGGGCAAGATATAATAGCTATTTATGCAACAAGTGCTAAAAGTCGACCTTTAGCACGCGTTGCATACAATATTTTATCTACGACCTTAATTTTACTGTTATTAATCCATAAATATCGATTTAACAAAGGTTTGCATCTACGACACTTCTAATTTATGTCATAATAAACAGTAGTTTCCGAAGCCAGTGCTGTCAAGGTCAGTTACGAAATGTAATTATTAATACTCCACATCTGACTGTATTCATTACATAACGCTTCAATTATTTCAAAAACACTTTACCTCTAATGCAAGAAGCAACTAGAATAACTTTACAACTTCACTTCCAGTTCGAAATTGTAGTTTTATAACCTCACTTCACTTTTAACACATGGGCTAAACTATAAAACGTCACTTTTAGTGAAACAAGCTAGCGCTAAAAGGCCTACTTTTAGTAGTGGTCGTAGATAAAGAAATTTAGGCATTTATATGCAAAGCATAATTCAAAATAGTGATATGCATCAGATGAAAACCAAAATACTGTAAAATTTGAAGATAATTGACGTCTTCAAAGAGAATTCTACATTTATAGCAAAGTGCTTTAACAATATTTCTCTGTACATTTTCTATGCGATTACAATGCACTTTAAAGGTAGGAGACCATATAATACAATTATAATCGAGTATTTATCGTACCAGAGATACATAGAGTATTACCAAACATTGTATACTAGTAAACTGTAGTGTAATTCTTTTAATGGAACCAGACATCCTTAATGCTTTAGCAGTTATGTGATCAATATGATCAATAAACGATAGAGAACTGTCTAATAAGACACCCAAATCCCTAATTACCGGAACATTTTCAAGTACTTCGTTATCAATACAATATGTAAACAAAGTATTCACTCTTTTTCTACTAAATCTAATGGATTTACATTTACCAATATGTAATTCCATATCATTGACAACACACCAATTGTGTAAACTACCTAGATCACTTTGTAACGCTAAACAGTCATCTTCTGTTTCAATTTTTTTTGTAATTTTTAAATCAGCAAATAAAAGCAAGTTTGAACTTAAACGAGCAGAAATATCATTAATAAATACGGAAAACAAAATAGGTCCAAGATGGGAACCCTGTGGAACTCCAGATAACACCTCAAATTCGGAAGATTTAAAATTATTAATTTTTACCAACTGTGTTCTACCTTTAACAAAAGAATTTATCCAAGATAATAGCCTTCCCTGAATACCATAACCTTTCAGTTTAGCAAGCAGTAAGCTATGATTGACTCTATCAAATGCTTTGCTAAAATCTGTATAAACAGCATCTACATCAGGGCTGTCCATCTTCAAGGGGTTCAAGGGCCACTGTAAAAATTTGAAGGTTATGAGGGCCGCATCATAAAATGTGTCGTAGGCGACTTTGTGAGCGATTTGTAATAAATATAAAACGTGTATATTTCAATACTAATTTTTATTTATTCAAGAAGCTTAGGTTACATTACATGTTCTAAAAGTGATTCTAAACATAAAAATTCATATTCACTCCAGGTTAATTCCTTTCCGTTCTTGAGACAAAAGAAAAAAATTACATCAATTAATGTAGATTTACGTATAGAGATGTGACGTTAAAGGGGTTAAAGCCTCGGGGATTCGATTTCCCAAGAAAGTTCAACAATCAAGGTAAAATCGAATTCTAGCGGTCTTGCTCTTGCGGAAGATTTAAACTTCTCGGGCTGACAGCACAACACGTCATCTCCCTTGAAGCCTGGTCTGGTAAGGGTTGGAGGTCTACTCCGTTAGACAGTTCAGCGTGTCAGTCCGGAGGGACGAGGTAGAAAAGGAGAGGACAGGATCAGGACTGGTGGACTCAAGGGGGAATTCGATCCGCGGGCCCACGGGCCACATGTTGGACAGCCCTGATCTACATCATGCCCTGCTTCAATAGTCACTAATAAAACTTACATAAGGAAATAAATTCGTTAAGGTACTTCTTCCCGGGTAAAACCCATGCTGATTTTCAGCTATGATATTCATGAAAAGTCTTTGAAACAGTTTACTGACTAATTTATCTAAAATTTTTGGTATGCTAGATTGTATACTTATGGGTCTATAATTTTTTATGTTGCAACAATCCCCGTTTTTAAATACAGGAACAATAAATGTGCGTTTCCAAATGGACGGAACTGTACCAGTACTAAGAGACATATTATACAGTTTAACCAATGGACCAAGAGAAAATAATGATAACATACATATTATCAGTTCACTAAACTAGTGCAACTGTCAGTGTCTACGTTTATAAAATTTTCCAGTATGTAAAAGATTAAAATTTAAATTTAAAAAAAAATTATAGGTAATATTCAATGGTAATGTTCAAAAATATTTCTCAAGTGACCTATGATTATTGTTAAACAAAAGATGTCACTTCGTAGCTTTATTCAGAAAATATGAGAGTCAAACTTTAAAATGCCATTAACAGAATAGTGTGTCAAGAATCACAACTAGATTCAACTAGCAATAGTGAATTCTGCTGTGAACCATAACGAGCATACATTAATAAACATTAGTAAACACACTTACTCACAGTTCCTGTGATGTCAGAAGCAATACTTTGAATGTCTGAGCGGTTTCGGGGGGCGGGGGGGAGGGTACTTAATTTACAAGTATGAATAAAACCAAGGGAAGCAATTACAATTTAATACAAATTTTAAAATAAATTTAATAGACTAACAATGAATATACCAGTTGATCATAAATGGTTCTGATTTTTTTTTCTTAGGGTGGCACTGTTAATGTTGGTCACAATTGACATTTACATAGGCGTGCGCACTTAGCAATGACATTTCATAAAATGTAGGTATACTCCATTCACTATATAGGCCAGTCAAATTAGATATTTACTTGACAAAAATACTACCTGAAAAGTGAGCATGTAGTTTTATAGAACAAATCACGTAGAATTGAATGAACTAGAAAGTAACAGCTGAATCAGTGGAGAAGTGATTCAAAATTGCGGTCAAAGTAATGAAAAAACGGTTTTTTTGCATATAAAAGAGCAAAAACGCTATGAATTTTTTCCAAAAAAAATTGGCTTATGTAGTTTAAAAAAACAAATAAATTAAGCTGTCGATGGTCAAAATCGATTAATTAGAAAAAAAGTTATCGCTAAAAAACCGCTAAAAATGACCGATTTTTCAATTGTTCTTAACTTTTAAAAAAAAACCTATATAACGTTGAAATTTTCAGAAAGCATAGTACTCGGTGAGCAAAAAACGCACGATTTTAAAATTTGCAAAAATGTTGATTACTTTTTGCATAAATCATTTTTTTCGAAAAAAATACGTTTTCGAAGAAATTTATTTACTCAGCTTGCAGAAGTCGTACAGCAATCAGCATAGGCTTATTTTATTCCATAAGAGTTATACTACCACACACAATATGAGCGCAAATTTTTTTGCACTTGAAAATATGTGCAAATTTAATGTGAAGAGTGATCTTTCTTTTACGCGCACAAAATGTTGAATATTTTTGTCAATTTTAATTGTACCGAAATCACATAAGTACCATTCGATAGCTGTCAACTTTCTACGAATGTAAATGCGCTTTTGTTTATTTTAACAACAAAGTACACATAAACTTCAGATTAGTGGACTTTATAAGACTGGCTGTTAGTGTAATTATATATCACAGTCCCAGTGTGTCAAAGAATACTTGGTTGATATTTTGTCAATATATGTCTGGGTGGGCAATAAACTGCAGTAATAGTTATCTCATATGCAAGGATTTGTACTTTGATAGATGTTTATATTACGTAACAATTACTTGTAAATAATTTGTTTAAATATATCTTATAATCCTATTTTTAATATAAATATTTTTCACGTTTAATGACAGTTTAGAATTGAAATAATTAGTTGCTATAATTATTCTTCTAATTAATATTATGATTCTTATAATAATTATTAGAATCATTATAAACATTTAAAAAAGGAAGGATATTCTGAGTACATTGTGCAGGGCGAGTAAACGCCCAGTGGAGCGGCCTACTACGAGTTTCTCCCCACAACGAACGCTACTTGCCACGGCACCGCTCTGAAGGGAACATACATTTTGCGACGCTTAATGTAAACCGGTTTGCAATAAATAATACACGGTCAATAATTGCGAAATAATTTTTCTATTACACTAGAAAGAAGTCTTCAACTAAAGTGTGTGCAAATTTCAGCCGCTAATATTAATAATTGAATGTGCAGCAATTTCAAACAAGAAAATTCCTCGGCTTCTATGGGTCGTACCTGAATCTTTTTTTAATTACGGAGAAAATTGGCAGCTATCGAATGGTGCTTATGTAATTTCGGTACAATTAAAATTGACAAAAATATTCAACATTTTGTGCGCATAAAAGAAAGATCACTCTTCACATTAAATTTGCACATATTTTCAAGTGCAAAAAAATTTGCGCTTATATTGTGTGTGGTAGTATAACTCTTATGGAACAAAATAAGCCTATGCTGATTGCTGTACGACTTCTGCAAGCTGAGTAAATAAATTTCTGCGAAAACGTCATTTTTGACAATCTGGGACTATAGTGAATAGAGAATATAAACAAATAAATGTCAAAATGACGTTTCGCACGCCAATGTGTTGTTTTAAATATCAGGTTTGAAAACGTTACCTTCGGAAAAAAATCACAACCATTTATGATCACCCGGTATTACATCAAGGCAGTAGAAAAAACCCTTGGTTTACAAAGTACCGCAATGGCAGCCATATTGTTACAGAAATGGCAATGAATTATTACTGAATATATAGTGGTTTTGGAACTAGGCGAGACGTTTTAGGCGGTTTTAGAATATAGGATAATTTCCTGTACTTGGGTTGTCATTACTGGAATCCAGTTAATAATAAATAATACTGGGTGACTATAACTGATTGTAATTTTTTTCTTAGGTTGGCACTGTTTATGTTGGTGGCACTGTAAGTCTATGTCAAATTTGAGGTTAGCAGGTTTTGCGTCAGTTTTGACACAGAATGATGCAAAACCTAACCTGCAAACATTGGATTTGACATAAACGTACAGTGTCACCAACATAAACAGTGCCAACCTAAGAAAAAAATGACAATCATTTATAGTCACCCGGTACATATTACAACTAGGTAAACACCAGTTATATTTTATATCAAACTAAATCATACCTAGTGTAAACAGATTTATATTTTAGAATAACAAAAAGGCTTTTGTGGCAAATGTTAAATTATTTAGAACTACTTGTTTCTTAGCACACTTTTTTAAATTCTTCAATGCAGCTTCTAGCGGCTGTTTTTACTTCTTCAGCATTCATGATATTACTCATTAATTGGAAATCGCTATGATTTAAATTAAGCTTGATTTTGACTGACATCAGTCGATATCAGAAATTGCAAATGTGTTTTGATAAATTTTAAATTACCCACCATGCAAAATGAAAACTTTGAACATTTAAAATTACTAACTACAGTGGTGCCAACAAATAAGTGCTGCCAATATAAATCTAGTGTCTCACTTGAATACCTTTTAGGGGAATGTATCTGCTTTTATTTTTTATATTGGCCAAGAAACATTAAATTCTGGATTTTTATTGGTCAATTTTTGAAAGGTTTGAATTGAATAGTTAATAAAACAATTTTCAATGACAAATTAAAAATTACGGTAAACTATACAGGATCCGGCAACAATGTTAAACATTGTTAAACAATTTATGATTATACAGGGTGTCTGTAAAAATGTGGCAAATCAAACTTACTTTTTTTTTAATGGAATGTCCTATATTTGGATAGCTTAAAAGTTTTGCATTGAAATATTAATCATTTTGATATGAAGTTGTATGGGTCTAATGTCAACTGTTTTGGAGAAAAAAAATGCTGAACTTCTGGGGGCTGCTGCAAGCAACAGAAATAATTGAATGGAGAATAATGTTATCAAAAAATTATGATTTTCGTGAACTACCTTTCAAGTGTAAAATGGTGGATCTGGGTATTAATGCTATACAGGGTGCTCAATATTTGCAAATTTAATGATTTCGAATCATACGCCTTACTTTCAGTATACATTTTATAATGTAGATTATCTACGACAGTGTGTAGAATTGACAGTTTTAAGTTTGTAAAAGGACTGCTTAATAACATGTTTTCATTAGTTTACATCATCAGTAGCAACGTGGTTAAAATTTTTAACCCCGCAAAATTACGACCGTTTGCTAGTAATCCTAATTTACATTTAAATATTTTTCTTATATTTACCGTGTTTTCTAGATTCTATCGTAGATAAAATAATGCACGATACACATGTGTAAAGCATCTTTAGTCACACGCGAGGCTTAAAACGCTCGCTCACTCGCGTTTTAACTGTGCCTCACTCGTAACTAAAGACTAGTACCTATCGTAAATTACTATTTTCTATGACCGATTAAAATTATCACGTGGACTTCTATAACACCCTGTATATTTTTGCTTCTCAAGGAACCAGTTTTTAAAACATTTAGCCATAATGTTATTTACTTTGTTTTTAAAGGCAACAACAGCTTAATCAGCCGTTATAAAATGCATTCCTCGCAATGTATTTTTAACTTGAGTAAACAAAAAGAAGTCATTCGGTGCCAAGTTTGAGCTGTATGGCGGATTACCTATTAATTCAACGTTTTGATTGTTTACATACGCTATTGTTTGAGCAACACACGTTATCATGATGCAGGATGACTTTAAATCTTGGCTGATTTTGGTAAATGTTTTGAAGAATTTCTAATAGCAAGTGCTGTGTCCAGTAATACCACAGAACATTTTTTCACGGACGACTTTTGTTGGAGCTGAGGCGTTTGGAGACACCCAAATAAATAGTTGATCGCTGTTTTTTTTTCCCGGTATATTAATAAATCCAGCTTTCATTACCTGTGAAAATATTGTATACCAAATTAGACGATCTGTGAAAAAAGAGTTTAAGTGTGGCTTTGTATCAATTGATACCATGACACGGGCTAATTTTTGGGCTGGTGTTAAATTGTGCAGCATCTAACGGACACAAAGCTTCCGTACATTTAAATGATTGTGTAAGATGGTGTTAATCGTGCGAACAGTAACATGACAGTCTTCCGAAAGCATGCTTTATACAATCTCAAATGTTTTTGTTGATAACAGAACTTTTTGGGCGACCTTGACGAAGTTCGTACTTCAAAGATTCACAACCATTATGAAATTAATTATACCAGTGTCTTATAGTAGCTAATGATCAGGACTCGCCGTTAAACGCATTCAATTCATCAAAATAATCGGCACGGCTTGATCTCCACTTGAAATTGTAAAAAATGCTCATTATTAAATATTGTTACGTTTTACGTCTTGGGCTATTTAAAAATTATACGGCGCTTCTTGTTTTAAGCATTTATTTACAGCAATTTATCTTTACGGTTTAACAGACACACAAGAACTATTAAGGCGGAACACAAATTATTTATAAACTAACATGAACGATTTATATGGCTAGGTTTATTTTACAACGCGTTATTTATATGGCAGCTTCCGCATACTTCAAAGCTGGATTCTTGACTTCGAACTGACTGTTATTTCTGCTGGCGCTTATTTATATCCGCCGGGTGAGTCATTCTAGAAACTCTGCAACACCCCCAATTAGTCCGGCAAATGGTGACGCATCGCGTGCATTAACCCCGAAGTCGTTCTCGAAGGCGTGACTTATCCGTCGCACGAAAGCCGGCTTCAAGGTCGTTACACTATCATGGTTTTTCTGAAAGTTGATTGCTGCAGATGCGTGTATTTTAAGAATGTCACAATATTTTTCGAGGTGCCGATCTAAACAAATACGGCTTACTAGTTAGGCTTAAAAGGAACAAAGCAGCCTATGACAAATAACCTTAAAAAATTAGAAAGATAAGTCAGATATATCTCATCATTTGTTTATGAACGCATATATTGCATATAATTTCAGAATTTTTCATGAAAATCTGTGAAAGATTCTAAACAATTCTTAAAATTGATCTGTAATTTCTGTATTTAATTTCACGTGGCGTAGTTATTTTCACTATTTACTGTTTATCATTAGAGTTGGCAACATTGTGTTTTACAATCCACTCCCAAATACAGGCAGACCTCGCCGTTCGCGGGGGTTACGTTCCAGAAGAATGCCGCGAAGCGCAAAACCGCGATGTGCAAGTAACCACAAATGATAAAAACAGGGTTAGATTACAATACATAAACGTGCATATACAAATTAAAATTCCATACATAACATAAGTCTGCCACTTGAATCTAGAGCTCGAATGTCCATTTGTTTATTCAAGTTATAATTTTACTTCAGGTCCAAATTGGTAAAAGAGATTCAAAGGAATAGGCGCGATAAGTGTGTTTACAAGTTTGTGATAAATAATGTTATTTAGGTGTTCATGACATAAACCGCATACGTCTTTCTTTTATTTACTTACGGCCGGGCCGGTCTTATGAAGGCCACTAATCTGACGTTAACTTTAATTCGCTGTTAAAATAAACAAAAGCGCATCCAAATTTGTTTACTAATGAATAAAATGTCATAAGCACTGACGTTTTGATGCGCTTTTGTTTATTTTAACAGCGAATTAAAGTTAATGTCAGATTAGTGGCCTTTATAGGACTGGCTGTTAGTGTGTGAAAGCTGAAACAGTTAACGTCGGCAAGGTTTGCCTGTACCCAGAGACGTGCTAATGTAATATTATCCTTGCTCCCGCTCATAATTAACAAGAGTGAAGCATAGAAAAATGCTTACTGTCTAAATTTCATGTAAAGATACGTGCATCCATTTGCAAAAAAAATTCATAGGAATCCAGGTTCTAGTAGTTAATAGCAGTCGATAGATGTCTAATTTGGCATCCGAAATATAAAATATTTGGTCACAACTGATATTGTTTCAGACACCACCTGCGACAGGAGGTTTCAACTTCGGTGCAAATGCTACCCCTGGTTTCAATGCTAATGTAAAACCAACTTTCAACTTTACTGGAGGAGCAACACCTACATTTTCGTAAGTATAGTTTGTACTTTCTTCAAAATTTTTTTAGGTTATGTATATTTGTTAGAGCTTATTAATTTACTGGAACGCGCGTGGCCAGCCTCCGTCTGGCCCTGCCAGGGTAAAGAAACGGTTGACAATAAAAATGCTTGCTTAAGCTGGTAGCCAGCCTATGTCCGGCCCTGCCAGCGTTAACAATACAAATGTTTGCTGTTGATGGTCTCGCCACTTGTGCTTACGATCGGCATGTGCGCGCGCCAGTGCTTACGGTCGGTCGGCGGTCGGTCAGCCGGCGGTCGGTCGGCCGGTGGCCGGCATCAGCTCTTATAATATAAGATTTATTTGTGAGCAATAGCAAATCAGCTCATTAGGTATTCAATAACTCTCAAACCTATGCGATCGAAACAACCACCTTACAAATTAATCAGTTCTACCAACCTTGTCCGTAATTGTAACTAATTTTTAACTTTACAGAAATACGTAAATGGCAAAATAAGTTGCAATCGAGTGAACTAAATTGCTATAGGAACGTTACAATCTTGACATTTAAATAACGAATTTATTTTTTTTAAGGGCACAGCCGGCTGCAGAAAATCCGGTAGTGGCGCAGCGAAAGAAGATCCGGGCGGTGAGACGAACCCAGCGATAGTCCCTTCTAGAGGATCAGGTAGGACTTAGCAGGGTGAGTACTGCGTGACTGCATGCCACATGTACATATAGTACCGATGAACTATGTTTTATGTCCGCGTGACACTTAATATTAGCCTTAACGTTAAGGTATATTTTGTAAAGTGTATGCATTAAGTGATGTGTTAAATAAATTATTTAACTCGGATGATGCTTTTTCAGACCTGTTGAATGTTAGGTATATGGAGTTTCGACTGGCTGTGAACATCCGAAGCGGGCATCGACCTTTCGAAGTTGTAATATAACGTTGAACGTGTTTAGAATTTATCGCCACACGGATGCGCGCCGTCGCGAGATGTTCACAGTTGCGTTTCAAACTTGACAAGAACAACTGTTATACTAATTGTGTATTCCTACATTGTACGTGTACTATAGTGTAGGCATATTACATGGTCTGATCCATAGAATTTAGAATTTTTTACCGATATTTAGATGGACGGATTCATCTGTTGCGAAGTATAATGAAATGAAAATCATTGAAAAAATTTCGATGTATAAATATTGATATATAATATTTATATGACTGCCATATTGGCTATGCTTTCTGTGATATTCTCATGGGTCAGGCCCTTGCGTAAGTTCATTTAACTGATGTACACAGACAAATGTCGTATGTAATAATAGTGCACGTTTCTAGCGATCATTACATTTCGTTTACACTTATTGGAAATTATGTGGTGCAATAGAGTTATCTAGAGCAATTAGTCGATTTTTATTTGTTAAGGATTACTATTTTTGTCTGTGTCCAGAAACAAGTAGGCTCACTCCTTATGTTCCTGCGTACGAGAAAAGAATTTGTTATTGAAATGTAGATATTTTTATATGCTGTACGAGTGATATTCTTGCAACACATTTACGTTCTAGATTGGTATAAATATTACTTGGAACTATAATTTTGTGCGACTTGAAAATTTTGTTGAAGAAATATTTGTGTTGTTTTAGAAAACAGTCGATGTGTCATTTTCGAAAAGGAGTTAGACTGCTTATTGTAAATACAATATCAGAAAATTAAACGTTATACTAGATTATTGCTGAAAATTTCATTCGCTCCTTCAAAATTATTACTTTAAATATTTATAGTTTTATGCCTTTCCGTTTCAGGTGTACATATTCTTTCATTTATACCACCGCATTACAATGGAATTTTCAGCATTCTTGTGCCTTTATTTTTTTATTTATATTGTTTTATTGTAACTTAGAAGAAAAGCTTGGCCTAGTCCACATTCAAACACCTATTTTTATTTTGTTCGGTTTTCTTTTACTCATGTGCATATTTTAAGTGTCATTACCATTAGAAAAACATTTATGTACATAGCGTCCACAGACTTTACTTCTCTGTAAATCCAATTTTATTGTTTGTGAATTACTTTATGTATCAAGCCAAGTTTTGTTAAAATCTGTTTTGGTTAAGTTAATAAAAATACATTAGTATAAGGAGTACATTTCTTTTATTTATATTCGCCCATCTACCGTGAGATAAAAAAAAATGATTCTGAGCCTTGATATGTGTTATACGTTTGGCAGTACTGAAGTGTATTGTCAGTCTATGCCAAATTCGACATTTGCAGGTTAAATTTTACGTCAGTCTGTGTCAAACAACAAACAAAACCTAACCTACTAATGTCGAATTTGACATAGACTGACAATACACTTCAGTACTGCCAAACGTATAACACATATCAAGGCTCAGAATCATTTTTTTTATCTCACGGTACCTTTGCTCGCTGTAAAAAGTGGTACATACATACATAATCCATGTATGTGCAGAAAATATTTTTGCAGCAGTTTGATGTACAACATGAGTAAAGGTAATGGAAAATTGCCACCTTGAAGGTCGACCGTCATCCTATTAGTTAATTGGAGCTCTATCCTGATCACTGAAGTTAATTTCAAATCAATAAGAAAATTTTACTTCAGCACAACCTGCCGACTCAATTTTGAACCGATTTCCTTTGTTTAGGCTCTGCAGTAATTAACTACATCTCCTTTCTCTAGCCGACGTATACATATGTGCCATTGTATGGGAACGAACATATCACATAGAAAACACCAGTTTGACAGTTTCTAAGACTGATGTGTCTTAAGGAGTGATCATCCCAAAAAGTGCAAGGCAAAAACCGTTCCCCAAGTATGTGGGGTTTGCACCTAAGGTTTGTATATAAGTAGTAGGTTACCTTGTAACTCTGCACCAATGGCAGAACAGCGCACGAACACGTCACTAGTATGCAGCTTTGAATATCGTGCATGCTAGTCAGAAAAACCAAGGACCATAAATTCGATCACAGGATATATATATAGTTTTAGAAAAATATGTACAGGGTATTTGCTCAAATTTTGACAGCCTCTAGCAGCTTTATTATTCCAGATAAAAAAAAATTGTTCAGATAAAAATTGTACGGTATCATCCAAACCGTCCGAATTTGCTACTTAAAGAAACAATTGAGCATCACAGGTGAACTTTTTGACTTATTGTATACTTTTTTTTAATGGAACACCCTATATATTATGTGTTGATCGGATAGCGCTTAAAATTCTCTTTTCAAAAATATATAAGTTGCCTATAATTACTTCATCCATTATTGAAATTTCCGCTATTAAAGAATCAAAGTATTTCTAATTTACTAATGAAATAAATCACAGTAACCATTGAAATAATCAACAATCTTAATACCAAAAACAACTTTAAAAACGAATCGACAACTAAATGTTCCATGCCACATGCCGCCAGTAATGTCATTTGATAACCAAGACAACAAAATTCCTTGGAAGTTTTTTGTAGATAGATCAACCTAACTGTGAGGGTTTGTGTCGTTACGATTTTCTTACCGAATCTGCATTCGAGCATTAATTCATATCCAGAAATTATTTTCCATGCATTTTAACAACGTCCTAATTTGCCCTCGTGTAATGTTGGAACGCACTCAAAAAAAAATCCGGAAAGAATTAATGCTCATGAGATTATATTGCAGCCTGCACTGGCTATTTTAATTTAATTTAGATGATTAATGAGATTGCTACAAATTGCCATACTGATACTGGCTCCAGGTAGCTCAGATTGCCAAAGGTATCTTTCTTACACTCAAGTTTTGTAACAGTAAAGCATTCAGAATAACTTTATAAACGTATAATGTCATTAGCTATTAATACATAAAATCATATTTAATTCATAGGACAAAATGAAATGTAACAATGTTTATAACAAAAATAAATCTGGTACTCTTTGGTCAGTGTAACGGTCCGTTATCCCAGGAAGGTGTTAGTTATTATTGGACCACCCTTGGTTCGGATTGGGCCTTGCGTCCGTCGTACGTTGGAACTACTCACATAAAAATTGACAGATTAGTGAACGCTGTGGATGCGGCTACAGTGTGTGAATAAATTCAATTTGTTTACTTCCAAAATTAAGGCAGGATTATAAGATACAAAACCTGTATCTGTTGCTGGTTGTGTTATCGTGTTCCCCACGTGCATCGAGCAGGCGATGGCTTCAAGTGGTGGCTACAAGGTTATTCTTGTTTATACACTCAGAAAAAAGTATTGCATATTATTTTTTGTTCTTTTTTGGTATTTGTGTGTTTTCCATTGGCGCCTTGGGTGGTTTTTGTTGCAAATGTCTTTTCACTGGAGTATTTTACATATAATTCTGGTCAAATAAATTGCATATTGAAGCTTTATAACAGATTTATAAAGGTATTAATGAAATATCCTGATTTTGGTTGTAACATTTAATTACAACGAACAACAATAACGACAATATAACAATACTTTAAGGCAACATAATTAACAATTTAGTACTTAGTATTTCCTCCTCTAGCTCTAATGATAGCCTGCATTCTCCTAGGCATGCTCCGCAGAAGATCTTTGATGGTGTCTTGTGGAATTCGATGCCATTCTTCCTGTGCAGCAATTCTTAATTCTGTAATTGAATTAGGACATCTTCAAGGACCACTGTTCTTGCGGCATTCGCACGGGCATTATCATGCATTAGCACAAAATTATCATACCCAATGAAGCCAGCATAAGGTACAACATGCTCTTCAAGTACATTGCGAATGTACCAATCAGCATTCATTGTTAAATTCACCTCAATGAGCTCCGTGCGACTCTCCCAACTAATGCCACCACATAACAGAATGGAACCGCCACCAAAGCTAACGCTGTGTGTGAGATTACATTCTGCAAAACGTTCCCCCGACCTTCTGTATACTAAACCACGTCCATCTGGCTTCCATAGCTGTATTCTTGTTTCATCCGTAAAAAGAACATGCCGCCATTGATGTTCTTTCCAGTTAGCATGGGCTCTTGCAAATTGTAACCGTCTTGTTTTGTGACGTGGGAGAAGTCTAGGCACTCTGGCAGGACGTTTTGGCTTTAAACCGAATTTCTTAAGTCTTCTTATTACTGTTTTGACACTTGCATTGACTTGTCTTGTAATCAGTAATTCATTTTTGAGATGAGCTGTAAGTATGCGATTTCGTAAAGATTGGATTCTCAAATATTGATCGTCTCTTGCAGTAGTACATCTTTTGCGTCCTTGACCAGGTTGCCTTTGGTATTCTCCAGTCTTATTGTATCTCTTTACTATACGAGAAACAGTCAATTGATTAATACGCAATCTCTGCTCAATATCTTCTTGTCTGCAACCTTCATTGGCTAAAGTAACAATTTCAACAGAAACCAACTCGCTTAAATGTGGCATCTCACTAACCAAAACTGCAGAATCAACAAAGAAAGCACGAGAAATGTCATTCCGATAACAACAAACAAAAGAGTAGCAGTTGATAGTTGTCAAGGCACACCGTACATTATTTGTAATTTGTAACATTCTTTTTTATTCAGCTATACAAGATAACCTAAGCATTCTTTTATCTGTAATAAATTGTGGTATACGTAAAATACTTCAGTGAAAAGACATTTGCAACAAAAACCACCCAATGGCCAATAGAAAAAACACAAATACCAAAAATGAACAAAAAAAAATGCAATACTTTTGTCTGTGAGTGTATTTGCGTGCAATTTCGGTGGGACCTTCGAGAGCTTTTGGAAAGGTTCCGGCATCCAGGTAAGCGAGTGCATTTAGTTTAGTGCAAGGCCTCGTGGGCTGCGATGCCGTGAAGCGGCCTGAGAATTGATATGGCGAATTTTTGTGCGCTGGCTTTGCTCCAGTGCGAGCTATCGTTGAGTGATAGATACAGGCTGGTCCCCAAGAAGCGAGTTTTGCGCGGAGCTTGGGTTATGTCGTTAGGGATGAAATTAGTGGTTTGGGAACATAGGTTCAGGTGTTTCAGCTTGGGAAATTCACTGATGAGCACTCGGGGCGCCCTCCAAATAAACGTAGCTAGGGGATTATTTGGCAGGAGTTCATTCGACGGGCACTCGAGGTGCGGAGGTGAACGGAGCTAGGTGAGGGAATAGGTTCAGGAGAATTCTGTCTTACAATGGCTCTGCTTCCTCTATATAGCTCTAGCTGGCGTAATCAGCGGATTATACTAATTTCTTGGAGTGGGAGACTTCTCCATCGAGTACGCGCCGGTGTACCTGAGTTGGTCCGTGGTGACGTCACGTATCGCAGTTCGCGCGTTCAAGGATGAAACGCTCAGACTAACGTGCTTTAAGCCATGGGAGAATGCTTGAATTTTTAATTATCCAAAATCGCGTTCGCGCATTTACAAGTTTATTTTTAAATATTTCTTAATGGTTTGTAACCACTGGAAAGCTTGTTCTTTCTAGATTCAGATCCTGTCAAATTAATCTCAAAATTGTTGTGAAGAAATGCCACATCAATTGTTTAAACAAAGCATACCGGAAAAGCCC
Source organism: Agriotes lineatus (assembly GCA_940337035.1). Lineage (NCBI taxonomy): Eukaryota > Metazoa > Arthropoda > Insecta > Coleoptera > Elateridae > Agriotes > Agriotes lineatus. The sequence goes on from OW679199.1 coordinate 102,914,945, forward strand.
AGTATAAATCTCAGCATCAAGGTATTTTCAAAGCTATTGTACATAGGTGCATACTTCTATCGCATGAGATGTGTAGAAAAGAATGAAGACATTTTTGGTGAAAAATTGCTTGCGTTACTTTATTGTTATAAAAATTACAATTTATTTGTTAAATCACTTTATTGCATGTCAATAAAACGATTGCAACCCCGTATGAAGAGTGAATGAAATCATGTTTCAATGTCCTAATTTAATAGCCTTTTACATTCACGCTTATTGCAGAATGTCTCAATTACTTGTGCACGATATGTCAAGAAATGTCTGCTGAAATCGTTCAAAAACTTACAAAACAAGGATATTTTGCATTACTGAATGCAGCATAACAAAATTTCATAACATGGTGAATTTACTAAATTTAATGATGAATGAAAAGTATCTACATGCTTTCTAATAGAAACTAAAATGTTTGAAATAAAAATAATTTAAAAGTAACACTTACCCATCCTAATCTATCAAGCAGGTATTTCTGATTAGTAAGGGCCAGTTCTAAAAGACTAAATCTAAGCTGGGCCCTTAAACGATAAATGCAAAAAAATAGAAACTTGTGAAACAAAAGATTATTTATGATGCTTACATAATCGAGAAAGATGAAATACACAATCCAAAGATTGATTTCAAGTAAAATAACACACTTGTAAGAAAACTACTATGGTTTTATACAATAGTATGTAACGCCTCGTTTCAAATGCGCGTTTAATAATTAGTAATTACTTTTGGACCTCCTTATAAGTCAATTGAGGCAAGTACGAAATACCGTTATCGCGTGCAGAGTGTGTCTGATAGATAAGAGTTAAGAGCGCGTGGGTCTTCGCGAGAGCTTGGCGTTTCGATTTTGCTAGCAGACGAAGCAGCAAGCCCTTGTTTTATTCGACAGCGCCGTAAGGGATGTATGCTAGTCAAAGCAGTTTGCATAGCTAATTAACAATTGACAGAGCTCTAATGAGCGACACTCCACGAGCCGCCGTTTTCCAACGTTAGGTGAGGTTTCTTTTTGGCTTGGTACGGGGCAACACATCAAAAACGTTCCTAATCAAGCCCCACGTTGGACACCAACTTCGTGTACCACTCCCTTTGAATAAGGGCGCACACGGCCGGGACTAGCTCAAATATCCTCGACAGAATGGTGGCGTGGGCAAGGAATAGGTAAAGATCCTTTTGGCTTCCACAAAAATATACCAATTGCATTCAGAAAAAAATAGGGCGCCTGGTTGTCTTCACACCCTATACGAAACCAACTGAGAAACTCACCACCTACCTTTAGCGCTTATGCTGCTTGACGTTTTCGATCGAGCAGTCGGGAAAGGTTGTGGACAATTATTAAAAACCAATTATTAGGGACATTTACTTAATCCAATAAATACTCGTAACATGTGAATTATTACCATAACCTAATGGCTAAAAAATGTCAAAAACATCCGCTAAAAGATTATTGACTATAAATATCCTTTATAAGTCGTATAAATAATTTATCGTTAAATACAACGAAATAGTAACAAAAAAAATCACAATCCGTGCGGTACGGTCTACTTTACACTTGCGATTGCATAAACAAGATTATATTCTACTACTGCGCCTGAAGGGCACGGTTACAGATATATGGAGTACATACGAAATTCAGCAAGTAGTAATAAATGAAACTTTACGCAATAAGCGTTATTAACAGTTTAAACAAGGGGTGATGAACGCGAACAGTTGGATATATCTAAGGCCTTAGTATTAGCTGTTATTTCATGTGGCAATCTGCCAGTTCGGTTACAAGAGCGCTGAATTTAAGTTGTACTTACATAATAAAAAAACATTTTGCAATCCTGGGTGATGTAGTCCGCTCTCGTACTGCTCTTTCGGGATGAGGGACTCATGCAGCTACTCAGCTACTGAATGACATCTGCCCGCCATCTCGATAATTCGAACGTCGACGCTAGCATTTCCAGAGACATTTCCGGGAACCCAATAATTCAGATGCACCGCAAGCGTTGAGAATGAATCTCTGCGAGTTCTTAGTCCCTAGTCCCTCTTATTCCTATTCCGCCTAACGTTGGAAAACGGCGGCTCGTGGAGTGTCGCTCATTAGCGCTCTGTCAATTGTTAATTAGCTATGCAGACTGCTTTGACTAGCATACATCCCTTACGGCGCTGTCGAATAAAACAAGGGTTTGCTGCTTCGTCTGCTAGCAAAATCGAAAAAGGAAAGGCTCGCGAAGACCCACGCGCTCGAGCCAGAAAATCAAACAACTCTTATCTATCAGACCACACTCTGCACGTGATAACGGTATTTCGTACTTGCCTCAATTGACTTATAAGGTGGTCCGAAAGTAATTACTAATTATTAAACGTGCATTTGAAACGGGGCGTTACCCCCCTTGTTTACCGAGCGAGAAAACTGTCGTTTGTGCGCCGAGAACGAAGTTGAGCACCGAAGCGAATCCGAGGTGTTCTCAACTTGATACGAGGCGCAAACGATCATTTTTTCCAAAGTGAACATACTATTTTCTTCAATAGCGGTGCGAAAGAGCAAGGATGGGAAGTAGCCGATTGTCGGTTCGCTGCAAGGGATTATACAACCAACCAGAAAATATGCCGATTCTGGAGTAACGTTTTGCCGGTCAAGATCAGAAAACGGGCATCAGGGACCGGCAAAAACTTTTGCCGGTTCCTGATGCCTTCGTTACTATGAAATCAAGTGATGGCGATACATGTTCTCGCGTTTTCTATACACGTGAATTAGCGACCGGCAATTGACTGGTTTCCATCCTTGTTTGCGGATAAAATCTCACTGTTTTCGCTCCGCTGTTGAAGAAATATTGTTTATTAATACATACTGTGTGTAAATTCAAAAATAGGGGATTTTCATAAAATTCTGCAACTGTTATTAACAGCCCATATAAATGTATTAGTCTAAAATTAAGGAACTACTAAATATGAAAGCAAATTATCAACTAATTAATAATTGATAAGCATACGAAGTTTGGCCCGCAAAATCCTCTGTTTGAAATAGCTGTAGAGCGTGCGCTCGCTGTGACGTAAAATAGTACTAACAGTGCGCCCAAATGTTATCCGCCCACTTGTTAAAGCGCAGACCATTACATTAACCGGCTTAACCACCGTCTGCCTTAACAAAACGTTTTGAATCCAGGATAATTCTGATTTCTAAAACTAATATAAATATATGGCAATGCAAAAACAGGATTCCTGTTTTTATAAATACTGCATCGTCCCAATGTGCAGAAGTACTTCCGCAAGCACCACACACAAAATTTTTATCAAGGTGTCCGCTGAAAAACTTATAGAAAAATGTATAAAAGCGTACAGAAGAAATGTAAGAGATATTTCAATGAGAAACACAAAATTATATGTTTGTGAAGAGCATTTTAATGTAAGTTTGTAATATTGAAAAGCTAAATCATTTTTAATGTTAATTTTAATGTGTTATAATTGGAGGAAGATGTGGAGAATTATATGCGGTTTAAATTAATGGGAGGTCAAAAACTAATGAAATTTCATATTGTACTTCATATTTTTACTTCCTTTCACGATAAAAGAAGTATTAGATTCACCCCAAAAATTTGAAAATGGGTTTTCAACAGATGTTCACGTTTTAGAGTCCTCTGAACCAAAAAAACATGTTTTTGCTCATTGGTCTGTCTGTCTGTGTGTGTCTATGAACAGAATATCTCAAAAACGAAAAGTAGTATGGCGTTGAAACTTCATATATAAGTTTTGTGTACTATCTAGATGCGACAGCAAGCTTTTGAAGAAAATCGCATAACTGGAAGTAGGTGTTTACTCTTGTGATTTTTCAGTTCTTTAGATTTTTTCAAAAACGGCTCTACATTTTTAGTGTGTATTGATGTGAGCTAGGTGATTTTCCAGTTGAATACCTTTAAAATGGCTTTCTTTTATTTTCTTTATTAACTGCTATTTTAAATTGAACATGTTTGATTGCAAATTTTATAAGATTTACAAAAATATATACAGGGTGTCCCGTTAAAAAAAGCATAAGTTTTGATTTATAGCTAAAAATTTAAAAATTTGTAGATACCATCTTTCTTTTCACAAAAAAGTAGTACAGTACAACTAACAAAATTTGCGATTTTTTTTCAAATTCAACACTTAAAAACTAAGAATTTGCGAATCATCGTTGACAGCAACTTTTTGTCTTAGAATAAAACTAGAAAAGTACAAGTTGATTTTTTCTACACATACTTAGGAACACCCTGTATATGTTAGCGGCAAAAATGCCACATGAACGATTTGAAATAGTTAGTCGCATTGTCTTTGTTTGAACTGTTTGCATTCTAGTCACCTAAGTAATTATCGCCATCAAAATCAGTTTGTAGGAACTGTCACGATAAACACTACACAATGCTATATTTCCCGACAAGGCCTCAAACTTCTGTGAATTCTGAGACCAATGCTGTACCTGCTAAACCCCCTGGGGTAGAAATGAGCTTAACAATAATAATAATAATAATAATAATAAGTGGTCTTTATTGCATTCAGAAAATTACAAAAGGAAAAGCAAATAAAATTAACAGTATATGCAAATGGCGAAGTTCAGATGCCATTTCGTAGTAATGGCTCTGTTCTTCCACTTAACCGTAATTGATATAATTAGCAAAAAAAAATATGTATCTATTAATAACGTTAATGTGCCCGATGTTTATTATAAAACTATTACATAAAAACATGCAGTAACACGAGAAAGGAACTAGTAAAATAAGGAAAAATAAAAAAAAAAGAAAATGAACGAAAATGGTAAATAGTACATAGTATATAGTACATAGTAGATCAATAAACACACCTCCAGGAATTAGAATTTGATGACTGTTTTACTGATTTTCAAGTAGATAATCATGATAAAGACGTTTGAATTTGAGAACACTAAGTGTCTGAGAAAATAAAGAAAGGGAGTTATAGATTTTGACAATGTTATATGAAAAAGAGCGTTCGTATACACTTGATTTGTGAGCAGGCAAAGTTAAAAGCCCTTTACTCCTTATATTGATATTGTGAACGTCAGTTCTGTATCGTAGTTTATTGTAGAGATAATCAGGATTTTTTGAAGTTATCAGCCTATAGGATAAGCAGGCAAAATGCAGTGACCTACGATTTTTCATGTTCAACCATTTAATTAGAGAGAGTTTGTCGGATACATGATCGAACTTTCTTAAGCCAAAAATAAATCGTAAACATGAGTTTTGCACTCTTTGCACTCGTTTGACATCAATACTGTCTAAACAAGGACCATATATTGTATCAGCGTAAGTAAAATGTGACAAAACCAAAGCATCAGATAAACAGATTTTAGCGGCTAGAGACAAGGAATGCCTACAGAGATATAGGTTTTTTAGATTCATATAGGCTTTTTGAATGCATTTATTTATGTGCTCTTTGAATCTAAAGTTATGGTCAATAATTAGGCCCAAATTTTTACATGAGTTTTTAATAGATAGCTGAGTATTTTCTATGCAGATATTTACCAAAGGCAAGGCTCGCTCTCGTATGGAAGATTTACCAAAAAGCATAACATTTGACTTTTGCGAGTTAATGATAAGACAGTGTTTTCTCGAGATATCTATCAGATTATATAAGTCACCGTTGATTGCCTGGATAGCAGTATGTATGTTAGAGATGTCAAAGGAAAGATAGAGCTGCGTATCATCAGCATAAAAATGACAGCGACATGATTTAACAGAGGTTATAAAATCCGATGTATAAATGATATACAAAAGGGGTCCCAGTATGGAGCCTTGCGGAACACCCGCTGTCACAGCTCTTAGATTAGAGATTTTATCATGAAGCTTAACTTGCTGATATCTACCCTTGAGAAAGCTACCCAATAAATCAACGGCGTCCTTATTAAAACCGAAATAGTGTAGTTTAGCTAAAAGCAAATCATGATCAATCATGTCAAAGGCTTTGGAATAATCTAAAAGTGTTAAAATTGTTAGCATACTATTGTCAGTGGCTGTGAGAATATCATCAGTAATACATGTAAGAGCAGTGAGGCAACTGTACCCTGGTGTGAAACCAGATTGAGTAGGAGGTAAAATGTTATGTGTGTGTAGGTACTGGCGGATTTGTTTTGTCATAATTTTCTCCAATAATTTTGAAAGAGCTGGCAGAATACTGATAGGACGTAGGTCCTTACAACTAGAAGGTGATTTAACCTTGGGGAGAGGTAAAACTTCGGCTATTTTCCACGCACTAGGAAAGTACCCATTTAATAAACAGGAATTAATAATGTGAAGCAAATAGGGAATCAGAAAAGGACAACATAGTTTTATCATGGCTATACCTATATTGTCTACCCCAACAGAGTTAGACTTTATTGTGGTTAAAACATTCACTACGTCATTTTCGGAAGCAAGAGTAAAGCTGAACGTATTCGTTAGATTTGCTACCAAGTTAGAATTGTAATAATTGAGAAGTGTATCATCTGGCACTGCTTTATTTTTGGTAACTGCATCTAAAAAATAGTCATTAATATTATCAACACTACCAATATGTTCAGGAATATCAGAATTTTTAGATTTATTGTAGATATCGAGAGTTTTCAACGCCTTCCAAAATTGTTTACTGTTAGTTACTCCTGCAATAGATTCAAAGTAAGCACGTTTTTCCCGTCTAACAGCATTAGTTGTGAAGTTTCTTAAGTCTTTATAATAATTCCAATGCGCTTGAACTTTCGTTTTTTTGAACTTGGATAATGCTTTATCACGCAGATTCATCATAAATTTAATATTTTCTGTTAACCACGGTGCCTTAGGTTTAGTAAATCTGGCTGTTCTAACAGGAGCACATAAATCAAATAAAAAAATAATATTATCATTAAAAAACTTCACTTTATGGTCAATATCTGATAACCGGTAGATCTGATACCATGGTAGTGCAACTAAATTTGGAAGAAAGCGATCATAATCAAAATTTTTAAAATCTCTATACGTTTTTAAGAACTGTTGATTAGCAGTTGGTTTGAAGTTCAAATGACAATAAATCAATGAATGATCAGAAACGTCATGCATACTTACCACGCCACTTTGGGTTACCAAATCTCTGTTAGAAGTGATTATTAAATCAATAAGAGTGGATGAAAATCTGGTTACCCTTGTAGGCTCGGTAATAATTTGCTTCAGACCAAATGTTTCCAACGCATTTATAAATCTTAAAGTCGTGTTATTATTTAAATTTAAAAGATCAATGTTGAAATCTCCGATACAGAAAAAATCATTCACGTTAGGAGCAATATTAGAGATAGAATCTTCAAAATTATTTAAAAATTCATAAAAGTCTTTTCTACCTGCACGGTAGACTACCCCAAAAGCAATTTGTTTGTTTCCAATTTTAATAGATAACCACAGTTGTTCCAAATCAGTGTTGTTCATATTAATTAGAGAGTAAGAGATTTTGTTTTTAATATAGAACGCAACGCCGCCGCCATGAGTTTGGCGATCTTTTCTTATAAAATTATAACCTTTGATATTAAAAATGTGTTCGGAATCATTCGTAGTTAGCCACGTTTCCGATAATGCAACGATGTCGTAATCACATCCCAGGATATGTTCTTTAAATTCATGAAAACCTGTGTTTATTGATCTAATATTTAAGTGAGCAATTTTAAAACTCATATAATTATATTTTCTTAAAAACCTAAATAACTTAGCAAATAACTTTGATTAAATTAAATGAAAAATGACAAAAATAAATCAAATACCCAAAACTTACAAATGGTTGTGACAATACGCGTAATCGCCTCCACATTTTAATTACCCATTTTATTGCACATATTATCTAGTTCTCGCATGGTATTTATGTAGAATTTCTTATTGTCTTTATTTATAACTATTGTCCCATCGCGAGTCCATACGTTTCTGAGAGTGAATCGTTCCGTCGCGTTGTTAAATAAATTAACCCGGGCCTTCGTCAAATCTTCCCGGATCATTATTTTGCTGCCTTTTAATTTCCTTTTTGCGGCAAATACTGACGACCGATACCGATGGCTCACAAATTTCACAATGATTGGCCTTGGAGATCCGACTTTCTTAACTGGCCCGACCCTGTGACACCGGTCTATGTTATCTGGAGTGATAGAAACATCCAGTTGATTGTTGCACATTTGCAGGATGGCTTCTTCCACATCTTTGTTATTTTCGCCAGGTTTTTCTTTGATTCCGAAAATCCTTAAGCTGTTCCGTCTAGTGTATTGCTCAAGGTTATCGGCGACATTTACCAGTTCCTCATTTTCTTTTTTGAGTTTCACAACAGTTTTTTCCAAGTCCTCACATTTTTGCGTTAACTCATTCAATTTACCTTCAAGTTTGGTTATCACCATTTGTGATAATTTTGTAGCTATGGCTTCTAAAAACGCCTCCTCTTCTAGTGTACTTCTTACGGTATCACGTATGTCTTTTAACTGTCCTTGCGTAAACACCATTTTGTTTTCACTTCTATTACTCACAAGGGATCAATTTTATAAAATATTTCTATTAGTCTCTGTGCAAAACTTATAATGTACACACGTGCAGAGGAGCGATACGCGCACAGTTCTACTCGCTACGAAGGCACATCAGCGTTTTGAACCGCTTGTGCAGACATATTGTCCTCAGAGTCAGTTTTACTGCCTATGGCTATTGTCGAAATTCAAGAATTGATGTAAAATTAAAGAAACGGTGTATATTTTACTTAACGAAGAAAAATGCTTTCTCATAATTTTTAGACAAAAGTTAGTTGTTGATTCTTAAAGATAATATCAAGTAGGTGTAGGTAGTCAACTGTCAGTGTCAAGCAATTCACTGGAGGTTGGTCGTTTTGCAGTCCCAGTGAACAGCGAGTTTTTCTTATTAATTTTTAGTTTTAATTGTTAACTAGTGAGTCACCCGAACTACGCTTCGGTTCGCTAATTTAAGAGAGATTCATTAATATAAATTTTAAAAAAAAGGATGCATCGGCCGGGAAATATATTGTTAAGGTGATTAGCTCCACTTTGTGTGCCCAACTTATGTTACGTTATAATTGACTTACACCTTTACTTTAGTTTATTCTCAATCAAATTTTTATATTAAATTGAATTTTAATTGATTTAATTGCCCTATTTTTTATTATGGATAATCAAAATTATTTACTGCTAGCTCAGTAGAAAACACTTGACTGAAAATCAGGTCGGATTCTTTATAATCTAGAGTGCTTATATTTTGAAATTTGATGTTCCTATTTTATATAACTCAATACATCTGTCAACTGACACTTCAAACTAGTTTTGAAAAATCAATTACAAATACTTCATCGTTACATTTGTCATTTAACAATCTCAAATGGTAAGTACTTCCTTAATTAAAATTAACTCACTTCACTCTTTATTTTCTTTCAGATTTTATTTTAAATACCTGTATTCTGTTACCTTTTATTGGACTTAACACTCTCCTCTACCAAATCCAATACATCCAGCTCTGCAACTCACTATGCTACAAAACTGTTCCACTCAAAGCAACGGCAAAGGTCTCAACTGGCAATTAACTGCCAATATATCCAGAATCCAGATCCAAATCAACACAGGAACCCAGGAAAACAGTTTGCCACAGAAATATATGAAAAACAGCTCGCCTTTTTAAATCAGCATCTACATCTCCACCACAGTATGCATCCAAATCGAACTCAGCTATAGATGTTTTTACTCTAATGCTCCACCAAATCACACGTATGAAGCATGCTACAACCCAGCACCACGAACCTTGACCACAAGCCATAAGTTGTCACTTGACAAGCCCCCACAAATATGTTCACTCTGCTAATGATGTCGATGTAATCTACTTCCTTTGTAAACCATTCCTTGTTATCCAATTCAGTCGATGCAATGTAATTCCACAATAAACTCCATTCACATTCGCTTACTTTTATTTGCCTTTGTAGATTATAAGATTATAACTGTATTACATTGGTTTTCTCACCACATTCTAATCTTCATTCATCTAGTCTGCGAATCTTCTATTTTAGTTTTTTAGTCTTCTCCGCCACGCCAATTTATTTTCACTTTTAACCCTTTTTTAAACAAATCTCTTTCAAAACTTTTATAAAAGGGTTTATTTCTTAATTTCTAACGTTACAAATTGTATTACATCATTTTCGTTATCAAAATTTTTATTCTAATCAATAAACTATCTCCTTAGCGATCTAGCTTATTTTTTACAGTCTAACACACTATTAAAGCTTTTTTTATATGACTATGTTAAATAGTACCGTAATTTGGAACGATTTTAGTAGTTTTTCTTTTTTAATTTTGCAGTAAATTTTTTTGGTAAGAAACAATAAATGGCATTAGTAAGAAGATATATTTCAGGATGCTTACATAGTGGTCATGTAACAAAAAAATATTTTTCTGATTGTTTATTTACAAATTTTTGATGTTCCAAATGACACAGCAATGTTGCCTTTTTGGAACGAGCTGAATTTTATTATTAAAATATGTTTCAAACCATATTTATCCCAAATAGGCAGCAATATAATCATAATTTATCTTTAAAAAAATTGCAATTCTGTTATAAAAGCATTTACAGGCATAAAACGTTTTGGATATAGTATTTTATATAAAGACAACAGTGTTTATTTATATTCGTTCTTTATTTACGAAAATATAAAAATCTTGAAAAGCAACAAGACTGTTTTAAACAAAATTAAAAATATGTCCTATAATATATTTCAAACAATAGAAAAAAAGTAAAACTATGCATAATAACTTGGTAATAATCTATTTAAAATAATAGGAACACAAATACCGGGTGACCATAAATGGTTGTGTTTCTTTTTCTTAGGTTGGCACTGTTTATGTTGTTGGTACTGTAAGTATATGTCAAATTCGAGGTTAGCAGGTTAGGTTTTGCGTCAGTTTTGACATAGACTTCCAGTGCAACTAACATACACAGTGCCAACCTAAGAAAAAAAATCACAATCATTTATGGTCACCCGGTATAATATTGCATAAAAAACAATAATAAAAACATGACCTTATAATTAATAAAATAACTCGACAAAAAGTGTGGCGGCCTCGAGAGATAACAGGGTCTTTGAGAGCATTTTCAGGCGTTCCAAATTACCCTGCAAATGTTAGTTTTGATATAATTTAGCTGCTCCACCCGTTACTATCAAATGTAAAAAAAAAGTAAACAAAGGAATTTGTTGTTGAGGTTATGTACTAAATAACTTCAGATAAAGAAATTTCATATCTTATATAATCACCTCACTAGAGGGGAGACTATCGCGAGATATTCAAAAATAACAAAAACTTACCTTGATTTAGACCTCTAATTGGGGCACAAACTAAATTAAATCAATGTCACCAAATGTAAACATTTGTTAGTGAATTTGGTTTACTACCTGTGCATGAACCAATCTGTCATCGGAAATAGTTGGTATGGCGCAAAATTCACAAAAGTTACATATTGTTTCAAATAGGCAGGCACGTTCCAAATACGGTATATTTCGAAAAAGTATTTGTCATTAACTTCCAATTTCATTTCAGATATTAAATTAGGTTAAAATCCTACTGTTTCTCAATTAGCTTCATTTAATTAAATAAATTCTATTTCCTTTCTTTTCTAAATACCTACATCTTAATAATTTTGATATCCATTTCACATCAAAACTCATCTTTGTAATTTTTAATACCGTATTCTTTTAATCTTATTAATCTGATTTATAAACTCTGTACCAATAATATCGTAACAATATACAGGGTGAGCACCTTTAAAAAATAAAACTGTCTGTTGGAGACTGGAACTGGCACACTTATTTTAAACGCGAACGACACAGTGATCGTTTTCGAGGGGAATAGCTGGGAGGAGCTGGAAAAGGTGGTCGGTGACAGTGTGAAAACTGTATTTGAGTGGTTTGACGAAAACAAATTGACGGTGAACTTCAAGAAATCAAGTTTCATAGTGTTCGGAATTTATAATGAAATTTCATGCATCAAAATTCACACGAGGAACAGCTACAGTGGCGCGCGTGCGACTGCCAGTGCATAAGTGCCGCAGATGCGCAGAATTATTTAGGAATAACCATAGATGGTAATTTTAGATGGCAGCTGCAAGTTCAGAAAGAGAAGAGTGAACACCCCCCAGAAGTATGGGACGACCGGAGCGATCCCTAAGCTTCCCCCGAGCTCGCAGAAGAAGAAAGAGGCAGCGGTCAAGAAGACCGGGAGCGGCAGCGAAGGCGAGGCGGCGGCGCGAGCAGCGATGGCAGGGATGACGCCGGAAGACCAGGCAGCGATGAGAGTGCTACGCGCCTTCAACTCTATCAGAAGAAGAGTGCCCGTGGGGTCCGACCAACTGCTGAAGGAAGATCGAGCCCGCGTCAGGGAGGCAGCGGACGAGATAAGGGATGCCGCCGGGGTGCTCAACGGGATCGTCCGAGCCCTGAGGGATGAGCTGGAGAGGAGAGAGCGTAGAATCGAAGAGCTAATCCGGGTAAGTGTACATATGGAAGCGGAGTCGGCGAGCGGAGTAGAGGTGCGGAGGACAGTAACGGGGGAGGCGACGGGAGGGCCGAAGGTCAACGCGGGGAAGGGAGAGCCGGCAGGGAGCGCAACGGGGGGTTTGCCCAAGGCGTTGGCGCCGAGGGCACGCATTGGGGGGGGGGGCGACACCGTGGGAGGGAATGATGACGGCGGCGGAGCAGTTGTCTTACGCGGCGGCGACGGCTGGGAAGGGAACGGGAACGAGGTCGGCGGTGACAGTGGCTCAGGTAGCGATGGCGGGACCGTCAGCGTTTCAGGAACGGGCAGAGGAGACCGAGGGACCGTGGAGGCGCCAAGGGAGGAAGAAGACGGTGGCAGTCAGCGTCGTGGCGGAGCAGGAGGGGCAGAGCGCAGCGGCGACGAGAAAAGCGCTGGAGAGAGCCGTGGACCCAGTTTGCGCGGGGATAGCGGTGGTAGCGGTGCGCGAGACAGAGCGCGGCACAGTTATCGTCGAGTGCGCTGGAAGAGAGGACGCGGAGCGGCTACAGCAGTCGCTGGAGGCGGCAAGTGAAGCAGGGCTGAGGGGGCGCGCGATTAAGAAGGGATGGCCACGTGTGGTGCTACCCACGGTGCCCCGCGAGATGACGCGAGACGAACTGTTCGAGACGCTTGCGGCTCACAACCCTCGTCTTTCGGAGTCTTGCGGTGGGCGGGCGCAGCTTAAGATCGAGTTGAGGGAGAGGTTTAGGCTGGGGCACGCGAGAGGGGTAGGCGTCGTGTTCGAGGTCAGCCCACGGGTTAGGGCAGCACTTTTGTAGGACACGGTGAACCTTCACTGGCAACGAGTGAGCGTCATGGATCGCCTTAGCGTGATCCAGTGCTTCAAGTGCTTTACGACAGGGCACTACGCCAATAAGTGCGAGGGGGAAGAGACGTGCGGGAAGTGCGAAGAAGTAGGACACCGCTTCAAAGAGTGTAAGTCGGAGAAAGTGTGCTGCGTGGTTTGCGTACGAGCGAACGCGGGGCGACGGAGCAACCCCTTCAGCACGGGTTATGACTCGAGAAGTCAGCAGTGCCCAGCGATGAACGCTATCAGGAAAGCGTTGCAACAGAGCATCGATTATGACGGGTAGATCCCGCACAACACCTACATCTACGACGAGGCTCGAGATAAGGTGCGCTCAGGTAAATCTAGGGGAGGGTAGAGCAGCGACAGGTAACCTGGTAGAGTACGCGGTCAGGGAATCCGTAGACGTGATCTTCGTTCAGGAACCGAACACGCGCGGCGACGCAGTGATAGGGTTCGTCCGCACCGCGAGCGTCGCGGCGAAGCGTGTTAGGCGTCCGAGGAGCGCTATCGTCGTCTGGAACGCTAAATATAATTTTCTACTTTTGGATGACGTATCGTGTGAACTGATCACGGCAGCGGAGATCGTGACGCCACAAGGAACATTGATAGCGGTGTCGGTGTACCTGCCGCCAACGAACGCGCACGCGTTTAACGAGGACGACCTGATAAGACGACTGGAGCGGGTGTTAGACAGGGCAACGGGTGGAGGTAGGTTTGTCATCGGAGGCGATTTCAACGCGAAGTCGCCGGTTTGGGGAAGCGCCGTAGAGGACTCGAGGGGTAAGCGGATAGCGGAGCTTTTCGAGGGCCGTGGCATCGTAGTCTTCAACGAAGACAGCGGGTAGACGTTCGTGGGACATCGAGGCACGAGTTATATCGACTTGAGAGCCGGGAATATCCGAAGCTACGGGGAGGTCGCGAACTGGAGAGTGACGGAGGAGGAGACTCTCTCGGATCATGTCATGATCGCTTGGGAAGTCAAGTTTGGTGGGACGGATTGGGACGAGGCCGGCGTAGGTAGGTCGTTCTGCAATAAGAGGGCGGACTGGGCGAAATTTGACGAGGCTTTTCTCCGCGAAATCGGGCCATCAGAGGTGAGGGGAACCGTATGCGAGACTCCTGAAGATGCAGAGAATGCGGGGGGGGGCTCTTAACCGGGCCGTCGTTGCGGCGTGTGAGGCGTCGATGCCGCTGAGGAAGAGATTTCAGAGCAGCGTACCCTGGTGGACGCCCGAGCTCACGGAACTCCGCCATCGGTCGAGGAGATTTCGGAGAAGCTATCAACGCGCGCCAGATGACCTCAGGCAGGAACGGGGGGTGGAGTATAGAGAGGTGGCTAGATCCTACAAACAGCTGATTGATGATACTAGAATCCGCAAGTGGCAGGAGCTTTGCACGCGGAACTCCGAGAAGGACCCTTGGGGAATAGCTTATCGCGTTCTTAGGGATAAGCGACGACGGTGCGGGGGAGCGACTTGCGTGAGGAAAGACTACGGTACGCATACCAAGGAAGCGAGGTAAACGGCGGACTATCTGCTGTCGGTGTTTTTCCCGGAGGGCCATCCGTGACTCGTGGGGCCTGGGGGGCGGCGACGACTATAGGGAGATTGCGACGGCGGAGATAGGGAGAGCGTTGCAGCGCATGCATCCGAACAAGGCGCCTGGTTATGACGGCGTAACTTCGGACGTGGCGCTCCGCACTTTCGAGCTTGCGCCGCAACTTTTTTCGGCGGTGTTTAATGGGTGCGTGAGGTTGGGAGTTTTCTCGGGGTGTTGGAAAGTCCAAACGGTTAGGTTTATGCCTAAACCACGCAAGGACGATCCGACGGATCCTCGTAGCTTCCGGCCGATCAGTCTGTTGCCGGTGATAGGAAAGGCGCTGGATCGGATAGTGACCACGAGGGTTGAGCACGCAGTTAGCACCGCGGGGGGATTTAACAGAGCGCAATTCGGCTTTGCGAGGGGGAAATCTACAGTTGACGCGATAGAGGCAGTAGTGGAGGAGGTCAAAGGAGCGAGTTCGGCGGACGAATACTCCGTCGTTATCGCGCTGGACATCTCGGGGGCATTTGATAACGCATGGTGGCCTCTCATCTTGTGGGAGTTGGACAGGCGGGACTTTCCGAGGAACTGGCTGCGCCTGGTGTGTAGCTACTTCTCGGAGAGAGTGGCACGCGCGCAGTTGCCCAACGAAACGATTGAAAGGGAGGTAGGAAGGGGCTGCCCCCAGGGGTCATATTCGGGGCCTACCTTCTGGAAATTAATATACGAGGGAGTATTCAGAAGATGCTTGCCAGAGGGTTGCAAAGTCATAGGGTACGCGGATGACACGGCATTGATTGTTAGGGCGCGACAGTACAATGTTTTGAAATCAAGGGCAGACGAGGCATTACAGACACTGTACGAGTGGGCAACCGACTCCAAATTGGAGTTCAACGCGAGCAACTCAGAAGGCGTGTTTTCTGCGAAGTGGAATGGTCAGCTGCGGCCCACTTTTCTGCTGAACGGGGTTAGGATTGACTGTAAAAGTGAAATTTTGTACTTGGGCGTGTGGATAGATGAGAGGCTGTCATGGAATAGTCACGTAAAGGTGGTGGCAGGCAAGGGGAAGCAGATCGAAAACCGCATCGGTGCGGCCGCGAGACTGACGTGGGGGTTTGGCACCGAGGCTTTGGCGACGGTGTATCGGGGAGCGGTCGAACCGGTAATGCTTTATGCGGCGCCAGTTTGGGCTGAAGGTTGCAGGATGCGACAAAAGCAAAAGCAGCAGCTCTTGAGCGCACAACGCGTCACTGCCGTGAAAGCGGCTGCGGCGTATAGGACTGTGTCGACGGAAGTTGCCCTAGTTTTGAGCGAATTACTGCCGGTTGATTTCAGGTTGCAGGAGATCTCCGACTGTAGGGCAGCTACCCTGTGCCGCGACGAGGCGATTCTCGAGGGCATTGGCCTTGGGGGAAGACTCGTGGAAAGACCGGCTAACGAGCGAGCACTAGGCCACCCAGCGGATGCTGGAGGCTTTTCCTTCGAGATCGGCGAGGACACGGCGTGGGAGACAAGGTGCTACACCGACGGGTCAAGGTTCGAAGACGGCAAAGTAGGAGCGGCGTACGTGGTCTACGACCGGGGAAGAGAGGTGCAAACTGGAGCGGCGCGACTGGCAGACTGGAGCACCATTTTCCAATGCGAGTTGCTGGCTATCAAGATGGCGCTCGAGATGATCGAGCAAGGGGGGCCCGGGCTCGTTAGAGTGTCGGTGCTCTCCGATAGCAGATCAGCATTGATGGCACTGCGCGAGATGCGCAGCCCGACTGAACTTCAGGCGGAGGTTTGGCAAGCGGTCAATGCACTTCAGGGCCGAGTCCGATTTCACTGGGTAAAGGCGCACGCAGGTATCGAAGGAAACGAGAGAGCGGACGAGCTGGCAAAGGAGGCGGCTACAGGCGACGGCGACACCAGATTCGACGCTGTCCCAAAGAGCCTGGTGAAAAAGAGAATACGCGATGCGACGGTCTCGCGGTGGAACGCCAGGTGGAGCGAGGCGTCGGTAGGGCGACTAACCTAGAGGTTCATTCCGAGTCTTGAGGTCAGAAGCAAGTTCGTGGAGCGGCTGGATCGCCACGCGGTCCAACTGGTCACGGGCCACGGAGGCTTCCGTTCCTACCTGATGCGGATAGGCAAGGCTGAGGACGATGCCTGCGAATGCGGTGGGGGCTCGGACACAGCGGAACACGTTCTGTTCGAGTGCCCGCTGGAGGCGCAGCACAGAGGTCTTGCTGAGAGACGGATGGTGGCGGCGGGGCTGAGGTGGCCGACTGACCTCGATGAGGTCGCCGCCCTCTCGACGGAAGCGGAATGGTGGGGCGCGTTTCGAGAATTTGCGGGGAGAGTAGAACGGCTGAGGATCGAGCGAAACTAGCTAGGAGAGGCGAGAGGGTAAGAAAAGAGCAGTGCGCGAGTGCAGTGCGAGGAAAGTGGGCGCGAGTGTAGGTATAAGACACAGGAAAGACAAAACAGGGACGGAGAGTGATGTATATAGATGATAGGGAAATGGAGCAGAGGTATGAACTAAATTCAAAAGTTGTCTACGTTTCGGCTAGAACCTAATGTAAGTTACGTTAAGCTAGATATAAGCAGTTTCGTCGTTTATCCGAGGGTTGTAAATAGTATTAAGGTTGTTGTAAATTGTTTCGGGCTTTTATGATTAGGCCGGTGTAGTACCGCAAGGTGGGGCACCGGCGCAATTATATTGCGGAATAAATAAATTGTAAGTACCTTGAAAATCGTATGCAAACTATAACATTTTCTTTTCCAATGGTTGAGATTCGAAAGAAAGCATGGCTTTGTGCAATTATACCACGAGAATGTTGAACCCCAACTAAAAGTGCTGTCGTGTGTGAAATAAATTTTAATAAAAAAGACATTTGAAAATGATTGAAATAAGAGTGGGGAACTGCAGAAGCTGATGCTGCAATACCCTCGATTAGCTAACAATGCTGCCCCAAGCGCATTTTCAAATTTACCAGCATTATTGTCGTCAAAAGCGCCTCAAGAAAGGACAAATCCTGAAAGTAGAAGAAAAAAAAATATTGGTAAGACATGCACAAAAACTGAAAGTGTTTTTAAATGACATCAGCAGTTTTTCGAAGTTTATGGAACAATTTGCGTCACACAAATTTAGATGTTACCGAGCAGATAAGTTTATTATGTTCAAATAAGATTATTTACAGTAGCACCACCATAGTTTTTGCATATATGTTGTACTCTCAATCAGCAGTGGTGTATAGAAAATTACAAACTTCAAAATAATTACAGAAATGTTCTTTTATCCATGTCCATGCCCAGATGGCAACACTGTTGTATGCAATTTGATCCGTAGATTCCGAAAAACAAAATATACAGTAATCTATTAAAAAAAAAAAGTTGATGGTATTTCTGGCCAAACTGAAATTGGCCGCTTTGACTATGTCTGTCCATCAATCCAAAATTATGCCTAATACCCTAAAACTAAACTTCATCTAAATCAGTTAATAAATAAATGAGATATAAGCATGGCTCTAGTTTCATTGTCAACCGGTATACCGAGGTATAGTTGGCGCCTTAGAAATCGGGACACGTAATATTTTGTGTTGTAATATTTGTTTATTTTTTTTGTATTGTTTCGATTTCTAAGGTGCCGACCGTACATATACAGAAGGTATTTTATGTTACTTATACATAGATAAAATAATTATCTGCAGGTGACCCAGTTAACCAAGTCGACCTTACCTGTTACATTATTTGTATGAAAACGTGCTATAGAAGATTATTTATAGTGTCTATATACATTGATATCATCAATTAAATGTGTTTATAAACGGAGGTTACAGGAAAGTTTTTTGGTTAAATGTTAGTTGTAGTGATTCTAACTTGTACCAGTTTATGCAGATATTTAGTGACTAATATACAGAGTGATCTAAAAAGAACTACATCTAGTTGCCTTTGACTATTAAAGTCGACCCTGTCACTTCTGCAGATGCTAGGGCACGCTATATGGAGTTGAAAAATCCTAATCCATTTTTGACTTCGAGGCATAATTCCTTCAGAATTCACTGTTGAAATTGGTACCGCAAATTTTGTGAACCGCTTTATGGTACCTACTGCGTTTTTGTGTATTTGATGGACCATTGGTATGTAGACGGCGTATGTGACAATTGTTTTCCTAGCCTGCCTTAAGACACTGCATCAAGCCTCCAATTTAAGGCAAAGTACAGCAGTTCTCAACGTTTTCTTTTTAATTTCCAACATTCGTTTTTACAAAAACTATGCATCTAAGTCAAAAATGGATTAGGACTTTTCCATAAGTGACACGGTTGACTTTAATAACACCCTGTATATGTTTTTATTGTTCTCGAACTAGCAAGAGCTTGAATATTGACGGCTTCGGCTAGTTCGACAACAATAACGAATATTGCGGCACATAAATATCTAAAGTACGTTTGTTTCCTATAAAAATTTTCAAGGTCAAAGAATTTAGGGTTTATGTTGGTATAACTTGGATTCCTTTAAAAAATATATGTTGGTAAAATTTGTTTTAGTAACTTTATAGAACTAAAAATTGGTGGGAAATTTAAAATCTGGCATTAAAGTTCTATGTACATCAAAAGCTCTTGCTAATCTTCGTAAACGTCTTCTTCTGGTGTGTTAAGATGCAGATCCAACAGTTCCTCTGCACACTTTAGAAATGCTTTTTTACATTTAATTTTAAAAGATTCCATTTTTTACGTGTATTCAGTTTCAAAAAAGAAAAACTGACAATTTAATTTTAAAGGTCAAAGTGACAAAAGTCGTTTACAGAAAGACCTGACGAAAATAAATTTTCTAATAATTTTAAAAAAGCAGTTTTGCCAGTTTTATCTTGACCTTGAAAATTTTTATAGGAAAAAAACGTACTTTACATGCAAAAATATGTCAAAGGCTGCTTTGACGTAGTTCTTGTTAGATCACTTGGTATACGTTTTTTTTTATTTTCTAGTGTTGCAATTTTTTAAAATATATAATTACAGTAGCTTCGACGAGCCCCCCCCCCCCCCCACCTACCTTACCTGTAATAAAAAATTGTTTGTCTTCATCTTTTGCTAGGAGAGTTGCATCATTTGCATATTTATATAGAGTACGTTTTTTTCCTATAAAAATTTTGAAGGTCAAACAATTTAGGGTTTATGTTGGCATAACTTGGATTCCTTTAAAAAAATATCTGTTGGTAGAATTTGTTTTAGTAACTTTTTAGAACTAAAAATTGGTGGAAAATTCAAAAGCTGGCATTAAAGTTCTATGTACTTCAAAAGCTTTTGCTAATCTTTCGTAAACGTCTTCTTTTGTTATCTTAGGATGCAGAACCAACAGTTCCTCTGCACACTTCAGAAATGGTTTTTACATTTAATTTTAAAAGATTCCGTTTTTTACGCGTATTCAGCTTCAAAAAAGAAAAGCTGACAATTTAATTTTAAATGTCAAAATGACACAAGTCGTTTACAGAAAAACCTGACGAAAATAAATTTTCTAATAATTTTAAAGTCAGTTTTGCCAATTTTATCTTGACCTTGAAAATTTTTATAGGAAAAAAACGTACGCCTGCGCCTCTTTCATAGTTGTCCAAAGCACATGCTGTTATGTATTCACGATACACAAAAAACAGCCAAAGTAACAATATACATCGACCTTTGTGTATTTCAGAGGTCAAGAGGTCTTATTATGGAGGTTGATTACTGCTTGTTGTTTTCATATAGGCTGGAACTCTCAGACCTTTTTATAGTTGATGCTTCTAGTTAATTGCTTGATGGATACTCAATATTTGATTCTTGGTTCCTCTACCATGCGCAAATTGCTGCCCGTTCAACTGGAATTTGATGTAAGGTAAGGTGGGGTAAGTGCAGCCTAGAAATTCAATAGGTGAACTTACATCAGCTTTAAAATAGTAACAAATAACTCTAAGGGTTCAAGTTTTTTTTCTTAAAGAGTTCAAATCATGTCTAATTGATACTGATTTTATATTTAGTTACGTTGCCAACATAGGTATTATTATCATTAAAAAAAAAGTTGAATAGTCCGCACTTGCCCCGCTGAACGAGGCAAGTGCATTCTAGGCGTACCATTTGGCTAAAGAAGCCTATAATGAACTTCCGGGCTTGTGCAATATATTTTAATATGTCTATTATAAATGCTTTGAGAACGGAAATATTTTATTGTGCTATCAAAGATGCTCTTTGGTGCTATAAAAAGTTACATACTTTTAAAAATAATTCTTCAAGGAAAGCTTTAAAAACATAAAACACAAAAATAAAGTATCTTCAAAGTAATAACCGTGCATATTCATTTAAACTCTTTTACATCAACGGAACTGTCAAATACATATTTTGTGCAGTTTTCACAAGTGTCAACTTGCGGCTGCTTCAATATTTCTTCAATGTCTGAGATGTTGATTACACACTTGTCATTTTCATAAATTCTAAATTCGTTATTGTTTTTTAATTTTCTTAAACCTGTTAGCTCCACTTCATCGTCGACGACTTTTGTAATGAGACAACCGTACTTGTAAATGTTTTCTTCCCTGGAAATGTCGCCAATACAAAATCGCCTTCTTGGATCTTCTGGATCAAATTTTCTTCTTCTGGCTCAACGACTTCGTTCTCCTGATTACTCCTTTCTCCATGTTCTTCAAAAGTAATTTCAATATCTGATAAACCATCGAATTCTGAAATCTATTTTCGCTAGGATCGCTTTTCCATAGCTGCTTTCCTTTCGCGTGCATCAAACCCCGACGGCTAGAAGCCCGAGTCGCTCGGTGCTGCTCGTGAATGGAACGCGATTTAGCGGCATAGCGCACATCTAGCGCGCGCCAAAAGTTTTAAACAGTCACATAACCTTAAACGTTATTTTGAGAAATTTTTGTTTGGTGCTGAACAGTAACAAAAACTTCCTGAAATTCATTTTCATGTTTTATTATAACCAAAAATATTCCAACACTTTAAGAACTTATAGTATACTGAAAAATTAAATCTATGCACCCACTATTTACTACAATATCACAAGTGAATTGTCTTCTTCTATCAGTTTAATAAAATGTTTAATTAATAACTTAGTTATATAAAATTTAACAAATTCAAAATCCTAACAATTACAAAAAAATTAACATTCCTATAGCTAAAAGTTCTGTTCATGCGCAAAGATGAGGCTTTATTTCAATGATGACATTTTTTCTTCAAAAAATTTAGCATAGCACCAAAGAGCATATATTACATGCTCTTTGATAGCACCTAAAACCAGGGAGAAGTTGCACCTAACCTCAAATGATTTCGCCTTCGCGCCTTTTAAAAATTAAAAGTATGCCATGCTGGCTGGCTGTGGCTTCGCGCCCCGACCAACGAGCTGGTCCTTGAGAGGAAAGGGAAATAAGCCCAGAGCGACTCCGAGGTTAAACGCCCTTGTGAAAGGAACGAGGTGCGCGAGAGTTTGGAGCCGCTCCGAGCTGCTCCCATGGATGAAAGGAAAGCGCCTCATGATTCCTCATCGCTTTCTGAACTGCTGTCCTTCGTTGTTTTCTTCAACCTGCTTGCTTGCACTTTTGTCTTTGCACTTTTAATTTTGCTCTTAGCATGTTTTTGGGTGGAGGTCTCCAGTATTTCCTGAACATTTTGACGTGTGATAACTTCGGCTCCAAGACAAACTCGTTTTTTTGGCTTATGCATCTGTTTATAATCCCGTTTTACTGTTTGAAGTAACAATTGTTCAAACGTAGCATTGGTTTTCGATTGAGTCACGTTTATGTCGCTTGAGGAATTTTCCACATGATCAGACGATGTAGAAACCATTAGATTATCTCTCGATGATTCATTATTTGACTTATCATGTTTCCTGCGTCTTATTGCCATTTGATCAAATGCTTCTTCGGGTATGATGTTTCGATTTAATGAGAAAATTCCAGCCTTGGAGGAGCCACTGATTAATATTTCGGGGTTTGTGTCAGTCCATATTTCTCCTAGCAGCTTAGAGAAAACATTCTTTGGAACTTTCACTCCTGAGGTTTTTCTTTGCATTCAACAATTTTTTGCGTCCCAGCGATATTTTAGAGAGCGGAAGACTGATAAATCTAATGGCTGGAGCATTATATGCTCTTTGGTTGAAATTATTAGGGCTTCTAAGGAGCAATGTTCGCAACCAATTATACAGTGCTAAATTATTCTAAAACAGACGAAACTTGTTTTCACTTTCTTGACTTCAGCAATAAACTCAAAGTAGGCCTCCCTGCAGTAAAGAACTCTTAAAGTCTATCAAATTTGACCTTCATGTAGTTATTCGATCTATAGGATACAGATAAATAATTATTACGATTTTCGTGTTAATATTTCATGACAAATATTTTAAAACGTAAACTCTTCTTTAAAAAAATTTACATGCTAGTGAAATTCTATATTTATTATTAAACAAAAAGTTCATGGACAAATACTGCCTCTCTTTGGTAGGCCTCACAATCTTATTAACAAAATTATTTTAGCTTATTTTATTTAACTATTCTACGGCCTTGGTACGTCGTTGTCGGTTAGGCAACTCATATAACAAGCGGCTGTAAAACTTTCTACCTGCAGAGGGATTATGGGCTGATACTTGACATAATCTGTTAGTGATACTTATGTTGTAATGATTTTAAAAGTAAATGTTTCATTTTGTTTGAAATATAAAAATAGATTAGTGGGCTAAATGGCCCATTGGTTTTGTAGGTCCGCATTTGCTCTAAAAGTCCCAGCTAATAACAGAACTACTGTTGGTGATATCAATTTTTAAATGGTATTTCAAAAATCAATAATTTCCAAAAAATAGTTGACAAGAAAGGTTAATTCTGCACATATTTAGACTGACAATAAATATCAATAAACATTTGAAATTTTTGTTATCACCCACAATTTCTCTGTGCATGTTAAAGATGATGTAATGTAAGTCATTAATACAGAGGCAAACCACATCATGACAGAAACTTATAAGTCGGTTTCTCTTTCTGGTTCCTAGAAAACGTCTATCAACTAAGCCCATCTTTTACTGAAATAGTGATGTACTTACTGTTATTTTAATATCAGATCGTAGTTGAGGTAAGAAATAACAACACAATTTTGATTTATTGTAGTAGATAATAACCGCCTCGTTTTGGCAATCAAACTCGTTTCGTTAAGTGGCGTATTGTTCAATAATTTATCTTCATCAAAAAATTCTGGTTCATTGTATTTTTTTATATAAAAGAGTGCAGTAAATTACTGCACTGAGTGCGGTAATGAAGCTCTTAATGGTACCTACTTAAATTAATTTGGTTAATAGTCTATAACAACACCGATGAAGATAAAAACATTTTAACATAACCCAATGCATAGAGGTAAAGACATTTTTGGATTATAATAAACATAGGTATACCGGTTGACAATGAGACCAGAGTCATGCTTATATCTCCATTATTGTGAATCGATTTGGATTAAATTTCTGTCTGACCGATAAAAATTGTTGAAATGGTCAACTTCCGGTTTCACCGGAAGTGCCATTAACTTTAATTTTTAAATGGATCACCCTATACATTTTAGGTTTTTGGAATGTACAGCTCAAATTACATACGATACTTTTGCAAAATTTTCATTTTTCTAAACAAAAAATTCTTTTTTGCAAATTTGTTACGGTTTACTTTCACGTTAGTTGAATAGCCATTATTTTCTACTAATGTCATTGTGCAAACGCATTTACCTGCGCGTGAAGTCATGTGTAAAACTCCAAATTCGGTCTTCTGTGACCAGAATGCACTTGAAGCGGTAGTGTTTTCCCAGACCCAAGGCCAATGCTGAGGTTATAATTCTGCACGTGGCTGAATTAATAGTCGTAATGTTAATTTACGGATTTATCAGTTTGGTTTCATGTTTATTTCGTGGGGACAAATTGTTGCTCGCGGGTAAAACCATTATACTATGGGATTTGATGGGTCGACGAACAACATTACGCAGTACTAAATTTACAGCGCTTCAGTTATGGAGGTAGGCACACTAGATTGGTTTAAATAGCTTGCTAATAGTGGGTATTTCGTTCTTAAATTAGTGCTCCTAGTAAAGCCGCAATTATTGGGCCACATTTGATGGAATTTTACATGCACTCCGCTTAATATCGCACAGCTGTTGGATGGATTGCACCGGTCCATGAGAGCAGAGCCGTGACCACATTTTCAATAGAGCATCACACCGTCGAGCATTGACTTGTTACATCATTACTGACCTGCTAGGGAAACTACGAACTATTGTAATCAAGAGCCGAAGACGCGAATTTTAGCAATTGCTTGCTTACTTTTGTACAGGGCAATTTACATACTGCAAGCGATGAGGCATTCGTTGCGCAAACGGTAGATGTAAATCTTGTTTGATTTTACAATCGATGGCAGAGTTTTTGCCATAAGGAGCTTCAAGGGTAAGAGGATTACTATGTATTTTGTGTGAACTGATTAGTCATTAATACGATTACTTCCTTCATTATGCAAAGTTAAGGTATATTGCCGTTAGATATACACATTTACTGTTTGTATAACCTGCTGACTTTGCTATGTTTGAAATGTTCCTTGCTTAAATTGTTATTTTGGGGTCATTTCACCCTAGTGCGATTCGCGACTTTAATGCTTGAATATAATTTACTTCATACTGTAATTTATGCTATACATTTACTAAATTTATCGCATGTAAAATTTAATACTTTTAATTAACGTTGGGTCATATGCATGATATTATTATAAATATTGTGTCTCTAACTAATTGATATGAAATAAACCAAATATACTGAGCTTATTTAATGTTATAATATTCGTTGTGCTTTTGAAGCTACGTTACAGGTGGTAATAATCTTAGCTCGTCACAGCAGATTAATTGCAGCAGTTAGGTTATATTGCAACGCATCCCGTACGATTCCAGTCAGTGGTAAGGTTTGATATATTGGTTCGTAACAAAATTGTATTTCTTTGGGGCTTTGTCAAACCTGGCGTCTACAAAATTACACCTTTTGCATATTAGTGGTTTGTTTAATTGTAATAATTGAATCCACCCACTCTCCGATGAAACTGAGTTGAACCATTGCAATTTCACTTAGGGATACATAGGATATTTGGGCAATAACCGCCGTGCTGTTGGGCACAGTAGATGTTTATCCACCACCCCTTTTGCTACCGGGCGTTCAGAGTTTAATGCCAATGCTGAATATTTGGTATCAAATTTTATTATTTCTCATAGAAGGCTATGGTTGGAGAAAATGTGTTCTAAATGCCTCTAGTAACCCATAATAATACATATTTTATTAATTTGATCAAAAACAAATCGTCCATAAAGGAATAAAATTTGCTAATTTTTTTTAAATAGCACCGTGGGCCATCGTGCCATTAGATAGAAAATCGTACGACACTCATTAATGACCAATAGAAAAATTAGTTCACAAGCCGTAACCAAGACAACAAAATTTCTTGGAATTTTTTTGTAGGTGGACCCTTTTTCTTCTTAGAGTTTGTGTCGTTAGATTTACTTACCGAATCTGCATTCGAGCATTAATTCATATCCGGAAACTCTTTTACGTGTATTCCAACAACGTCCTAATTAAAACGATCTTGTTGGAACGCATTCAAAAAAAATTTCCGGAAAGAATGAATGCTCTTATGAGATTATATCTGAAAATGTAATTACCAATCTAACGATATGCATCATGCACCACTTTATCTTTATATAAAACTTACTTCCATCTGTATTTTGTACACTATTGTGAAAACTGGTAAAATCCATCAATTGATTAAAATATTCTGATTATTTCTAGAATTTTAATCTAATTCAAAAGTCATACGCATAAACGGGAAATACTTGGCAAATGAATATTGCACCTGTGATCTTCCTAGAGTGAGCAATGACTGCGCAGCTTTTTTATCACATTATGAAATAATCTGATACAATTTTCTATTGGTTGTTATGTATAGTCTGTTCAGTAAACATAAAAACACAAAGTGGCCTTTGATTTCCAAAATTTCATGAGTGTATTTCCAAAATTCATCGTTGTCTTCGAATGTATTTACAAAAAGTTACTAATGCAAATAGAATAAGGGTGTGACTATTTTTAAGGATATTATACAAATAGAATGTTGAATACTATTGACGTAGCGTTTATTGATAGGTATTTTTATTACATTTTATAAAAGTTCGATCGAGAATGTTCAGAAAAATATGTATTTTGACACTGAATATTAATTATCATTGATTGTCATTATAATTCAAATCTGCTTTTATGCAGGTGTGGAAACCTTTGAAAAACAAAATACAGGGTCCCCAGTACAAAAACTGTATGCATATGCCAACTTAAAAAAAATTAAAATTGTTTCCGTAATTTAAATAAAATTAGCTTTTCTATTGTAAAGGTGAGTGAAAGGATAGATTGTCTTAAACAATGCAAACAACTACAATTAACACCTAAATTTCTTCAGAAAAATTTTAATAACATTCAATTTAATAATACACAAAATACTCAAATATTTATAAATATTGAATATAATTTCACAATGAAAATACTGTCATTAATTTTAAATGATTATTACAGTGATCTTAATTATTTAAAACAAAAAGTTCTTAATTGTAAAACATTTCTAGAAACTAAAATCCCACAAAATACAGTGTGGTCCATTAAGTGTGCAACAAATGGGATTTTTTTTTATTAGTTATACAATCGAAATTTAAATATTGCCAAAAGCTAGTGCATGTTCGATAACCATATTAGATGCCCTTAGAATGGCTTCAAGTCAAACAATATACAGGGCAGGACAAAAAATATGAAATTCGTTCAAGAACAAAGTTACCTTATTTCAAAAAATATAGCAAAATTTTATTGAGAAAAGTTGTTTAGAATTAAAAGTTATACTCAAATACAAGGTCACGGCCTCCTATTCGAATTTTTATTCTTTTCTGGAAAATTTTGTATGATACATATTTTTATTATTTTGATTTTATATGTATATAAAGTAGCCACAACCACATCCCTTTTAAATAACTTTTATTACTTGGATTTATATTTTTTTAGGTAAGCGTCTACTTCATGTTTGTTGCAACGATATTTAACAGAACTTTAGAATTTTGCAAATATTCTTTTTAACAAGGCAAATGCTTTACTAATAATAATTTACATATGAAAAACTCTTAATAAAATCAGAATAATAAAAATATGTATCATACGGGGATAATACAAAATTTTACAAAAAAAGAATCAAAATTCGAATAGGAGGCCGTGACTTTGTATTTAAACATAACTTTTGATTCTAAACAACTTTTCTCAATAAAATTTTGCTCTCTTTTTTTAAATAAGGTAACTTTATTCTTGAACGAATTACATATTTTTTGTCCTGCCCTGTATGTTGTTTGACTTGAAGCCATTTTAAGGGCATCTGATATGGTTATCGAACATGCACTAACTTTTAGCGGTATTTAAATTTCGGTTTTACAAGTAATAAAAAAATGTCCCATTTGTTGCACACTTAATGGACCACACTGTATAGTCTTTTTTATTTCAAAAATCTCGACAAATAAAAAATTTTACAAACACTATAAAAATAAGGCATTTTAAAAAAATATATAATTTAAAACTTCAGCAAAATGTAAAATCAAAACTTAATAAATTTGAAAAGGAAAACAAAATTGAAAGAAATGATAATTGGATTAAAAACTTAACAAATATACAACTACCACAAGATGTAGAAGATATATTGAAGCTAGGACCAAATTTTATACATATAATCCTAAAAATAAAATTCCAAATGAGAAATTTATAGTAAATATTGAAAATGCAATTAGTGTTTTGGACTTAGAAAATCAAAACAAAATAAGAACATCTATTTGTAATATGTTAACTAACCACCGACACAAAAATACCTTATTAAATTCATATGAAAATATACAAAATAATAAATTTTTACATAAAATAAATAACACTAAAACATTTTTGAAAAATAATAATGATATAATAATAACAAAAGCTGATAAATCAGAAACTACAGTTTTAATTAACAAAACTAAATACATCAATAAAATGATGGATCTTTTAAATGACACAGAAACTTATAGTAAAAAAAACAAAGATCCTACAAACAAACTTCAAAATTTTAATAACAAAACTTTAAAATATTGGAATGACAATAATTATATAGATAATAACACTTATAAAAAATTAATAACTCATAATGGACTACTACCAAAAATTTATGGTTTACCTAAATTAAATAAAAACAACTACCCTTTACGACCAATAGTAGCTTCATATATGAGCCCATTATATAAATTATCCAAATATTTTTCAAATATTCTAATTAATGTTACCCAAAAAAACCAATATAGTGTAAAAGACTCATGGACGTTTAAAAAATTTATTGATACAATAACAATTTCAAAAGAAGATGTTTTATTCTCCTTAGATGTTGTATCACTTTATACAAACATTCCAATAACTTAAGCCATCAAAACTGTAGAACAATTTTGGTGTCAAAAAGAAAAATTTACCAATATTCCTAAACAAGAATTTATAAAAGTAGTTGAATATATTTTACAATCTACATATTTTTCTTAAACTATCAAACATACAAACAGAATTTTGGTGTTGCAATGGGTCAGCCTTTATCTAGTAATATTGCAGATTTGGTATTACAAAAAATTGAATCTGAAATTTTATTTGTACTAATAAAAACCAAATAAACAACATTTTAAAAACATTTAATAACTACCATCCAAGATTAAAATTCACAATTGAAAATGAAAATATAAATAAATCTATAAATTTCTTGATCTAACTTTAATAAGAACAGAAAATAATAATATTGAAACAAATTGGCATAAAAAAGAAATAAAAACCGATAGATACTTAAACTATAATTCTCAAACATCTATAAAATATAAAAGAAGTGTAATTAATAGCTTAATTGACCGTGCAATTTTATTATCTTCAAATAAATTTCATATTACTAATATAAAAATTAAGAAAATATTATTAAAAAATAATTATCCTATTGACTTCATTAACACTAACATTAAGAAAAAAATAAATAAAATTAAAAATAATAACACAAATAATAATGTAACTATCAATTTATACCCTAACTGTTTAGGACAAGAATTTATTAACAATCAAAACATTAAAAATCCATTTTATACATACCAAAACTATCACAACGTTTAAGCAAAATATTAACAAACAAAAATCATTTTAATGTTTCTTTTAAAAATAACAATATAATAGGAAACCAATTTTTTAACAATCTAAAAGATAAAACAAAAATTCAATCTGAATCAAATATTGTTTACCAAATTAATTGTAATAATTGCAATGCTAAATACATAGGACAAACAAAACAAAATATAAAAAAAAAATTAAGTCAACATAAAAATTCTATAAAAACAAAAATTTTAAACCCAAATAAACCAAA
Organism: Agriotes lineatus; assembly: GCA_940337035.1. Classification (NCBI taxonomy): domain Eukaryota; kingdom Metazoa; phylum Arthropoda; class Insecta; order Coleoptera; family Elateridae; genus Agriotes; species Agriotes lineatus. Next base: position 102,945,263 of record OW679199.1, read on the forward strand.
TACTGCCCTCTCTGATCATGCAGTTGATAATTATCATAATTTTAATTTTAACTCACCTAAAATATTGCAAAAAGAAAATATTTTACAAAAACGTCTTATATGTGAAATGATTGAAATAAAAAATATAGAAATTCTGTTAATTACAAAACCGACATAGAAAATCTTCATTCCATTTACTATAAGCTTCTCTAAATTTTCTTCTATAATTAACAAAGAAAAAAATATATCATTTAAATGACACTTAATATCAAGATATCTTTTAGAATACAATTTTTGTATCAAGTTATACCTTTAAAATAAGAAAAATTAGTTTTCAAATTTTGATATCTGACAATTTATATCTACAAAATCGTTTTAAATAATCTTTTCAAGTTATATTGTAAGAATTATTATTAACTTTAGAACATTTTACAACTTCACAATCTAACAATTTCAATCGGCATTACATAAGGTAAGAGTAAATATACATTGTTTAAGTGATCTAACCTTAATCTCATTTTCCTTTTAGTCTATTGTATTTCAACGTAATGTGTATTTTTTGAGGAAGTCAGCTGAGCTGACGAAACGTCAAATATATTATTATAAGAAGATAATTAGCTGACTAATTTTCCTAAACTATATTCAATATACCTAAAAGACAGCTGCTACAAACAAATATAATGAAATATCGGTAAATTAGCATGAAATTTGATTTATTAATTTTTTATGAAGAAATACACAGTAATGTGCTGTTTTGCTTCCCTTGGTCAGTTTTCATGCTTTCTAGATTTTGCATTTTGTGAATGAGACTTTGTAAATTGTGTATTAAAAGTAAACTTATGTGATTTAATTTACTTGTTCGGTTATGTTTAGATAGATAATGAAAACTAAACTTGGGTGATATTTAATTGCAATTTCTGTAGAGTAAATTGTTTTAGAAATCAATAATAAGAGTTTGCACTTGTTGCACACTTTTTGCGAAAGTTATACATGATTTAAATTTTTCAAACAGTATTATTTTTTTCACATAGTTGTATTTAAAAAATTATTAAAAAACATACGGTAAAATAGTAAAAAAAGGGAACTATTAACAAAGTTAACTTACTTTAGTCGGAACCTTTTCATAATCAGTTTTTTACTTTTTCTAGGTGTAGACAAGCATAACTCGGCTTTGGCCATGGTAAATTGTATATTTATGAAAATTTGCACAACCTAAGTCAAGAGACCACATTGCACTAAAAGCACAAGAAAAACCAAAGAAAATCCTTTGTGTCTTTACTTTAATATAGTAGATATTTATTGTGAACCTAATTAGTCATTGGCACTGTAATTAGTAGGGATGCACCGAAGCATCAATTCGGCTTCGGTATTCGGCCGAATCAGCCTATTTTTCCATTATTCAGCTTCGGCTCGCCGTTTCGGCATAGTTAGAATATTTACAGCAGACGCTTGATAACGTGAGCTAATTCAAAGCAAGTGTGTTCACATTATCGAAATGTTTACATTAGCGAGCGCGATTTTATTAATAAGCGAATTATTAAAAGAAACTGTTAATATCACAATAAAAAACAAAACATATTCTGACAGCGATAAGTAATAGATATTTTTAATGGCAAGAAAAATAAGTTGCTATTTTAGTCTGTATACATTTGTGTTTAGCAATGCTTTCCAATGTCTGCACGTATTTTACAGAGAAGTAAAATATCCATTTATGATACTTGCATTCAATATGCCTGGCTTATGTTCAGCGACTAAAATGAAATGCAAACGCATCATAAACACCCATCCGATCGACTCAGCTGTATCGCAAAGGGGAACCCCTTATATAAATCGGTGACTAGGCTGTGTCGCAGAGGGGAACCCCTACATAAAACACGTTTGAGCTGAAGCAAGAGTTTAGACCAAATTTATTTAAAATGGATAAAAAAACAAGTGGTGTTTGGAAATATTATGTGTTGGGTGATAATGACAAATTTGTGAAGTGCAGAAATTGTGAATGCGAGATGTCACGGGGTGGTCTTGGAAAAAGTGCCACCACAACACCCATGATAAACCATTTGAAGCGAAAGCACGAGGATGAATATGAAGAATATCAAGGCGAAACTTTAAGAAAAAAACGAAGTAGTAGTAGTCAGCCAACAATACTTGAAGTTATAGAGAAATCTAGAAAATGGAACATTGACGATCAACGTGCAAAATCAATTCATTATACTGGTGGGTGAAATGATAGCTTTGAATAACTTGCCATATTTTGTCGTTACAAATGAGGGCTTTAAGCGCTTAATGAGCAAAGTTGCCCCCCAGTACAACTTGCCAGGAAGAAAATATTTCACTGAAAAGATAGTTCCTGATATTTATGACCGATTGGTGATAGTGGTGAAGAAAAAAATTGCTGGTGTCAAGCATATTTCTTTAACTTCAGATTTGTGGACTTGGCAACACACAAATGAGAGTTTTATTAGTTTTACGGGACATTGGTTTGATACGTACTTTAAGCATAATCATCTTGTGTTGAACTGCAAACACTTTCCTGGAAGCCATACCGGTGAGTCAATCAAAAATATGTTTTTTGACATGTTACATATGTGGGATATAGACATATCGCAGATTCATTCAATGGTTAGAGACAATGGTGCTAATATTGTTAAAGGCTGTAATGATGCAGGAATAATAAGTATATCGTGTTTCATTCGTACCCTTCAATTAGCTATAACAGAAACAATTTACAGTCAAAGGTCCATATTGGATTTAATAACAGTGTGTAAAAAAATGATAGGGCATTTTAACCATTCATCGGTTGCTTGTTCCAAATTGAAAGAAATACAATCAGAGTTAAACACTGCGCCTAAAAAGTTAGTTCAAGATGTATCCACTAGGTGGAATTCCACGTTCATATGATTAAACGCATACAGGTACAAAAAAGAGCTTTGAATATCTATGCAGCAGATAACAATTTGGAAATATTAACTGGAAACCAGTGGATGCTGATGGAATCATTACTGAATTTATTAGAACCTTTGGAAGAAATAACCAAAAGAATGAGGCTTTTACCTCTGAAGTTATTCCTACCATTACGACTCTGAGAAAGTATCTAACTAAAGATTCAGGAAATTAATTTTTTGGAGTCGGTACAATGAAAAATATTCTCTGTGAACAAATTTCAAAAAGATTTGACACTTTATTTGATAATAAATATTATATAATTCCCACAATATTGGATCCCAGATTTAAAGTAGCCCTTTTTAAAGAAGAGAGCATTGAATACGTTAAGAAAGTTTTAATAAATGAATATTCTTATTCTGGACCTGAGCAATCAAGGGATACCGAAGACGATGACGATTTCCCGTTAGCCACATTTTTAAATGTCTTAAAGCCTGATGGAAAAACTGAAGAAACAAAACGTAAGTTGTGGCAATGTTTTGATGAAATTGCGTCATGTTCTAATGCCTCTTCAGCACCACAAGACAATCGTAAAAGAATTAAAGAAGAACTTAATATTTATTTAAATTTACCATTAATTAAAAGAACTGATAATCCAGTAGATTGGTAGCGGGAAAAGAAAAGTGTTTTTCCGATTTTAAGTGAAATTGCTTTAAAATTTCTTTCGACGCCAGCTTCAAGCGTTTACAGCGAAAGGTCTTTTTCAAAGGTTGGAAATATTTATGAAGATAATAGAACCACACTACTTCCTAGAAATGCAGAAAAGCTACTTTTCCTCCACCATAATCTGCCCCTTCTGAATTTTCAATATTAAAAGATATAACACCATGATACCACGTTCATGTAGTTTCGTTCTTCTAGCTAGTTTTAATTTATGTTAAACTCTTAGCAGTTTTAATGTTTTTAAATAAATATATATTTGTTTTGTTCACAATGTTTATGTTTATATCTTATGCCTGATTTAAATATATTGTGCATTGTTTATTTGATCGATGTTTTGTTTATAATATGATAAATAAAACACATACATACATAATCCGGTTCCTCTTGTACCCGTGGGGGTGTCGAGGATTAGCTCCCTCTACTCGTTTTGCTGCTGTTTCTTGACAAATTTACGCCATTCTTTTCTATCTCTTGCCTTGACTTTAGCTTTATTCCATTCCATACCTCGCTTTCGTAATATGTCTTCTACACTCTCACTCCACGTTTTCCTGGGTCTTCCCCTTCTATTCTTTCCTACTGCTCTCGTCTCCCATACCTTTTTCACTTGTCTGTCACTTGTCATTCTTATGAGATGTCCTACCCATTCCAATACCTTCTAGTGATTCTAAATTTAATTCTCTTCTGATGTCTTCATTCCTTCTTTTGTCTATTCTCTTCAGTCCGAGTACTTTCCGTAAATATTTCATTTCTGCGGCCTGCAGTCTCTTCTTGTGTCTTTCATTTACTACCCAATTTTCGCTGCCATACAGGATTGTGGGTAAATATGTAGTCTTGTACACTGTGATCTTTGTTTTCGTAGTAATTTCTCTATTGCTCAGGAAGTTTCTGTATAAAGCATGATACGAGTTGCTGATTGTATGCGGCTGCTTATTTCGGCTTCGTTTGTTCCATTGCAACTAATGGTAGCTCCTAGATATTTAAATTCCCTCACTTGCTCGATAGCTGTACCTTCAACTTCCACTTTCACTTCAGATTCACTAGTTGTTATAGCCATCACTTTTGTTTTGTCCATGTTCACTTCTAAATTAAATTTGGCTAGTACTTCAATCCACACTTTTAAGTTTTTCTCTAGGTCTTTGTCAGATTTGGAAATTAAAACAACATCGTCTGCGAAAACACACGCTTCTACATTTATTGGTAGCACGTTTTTATAGCCCAATACACATTTTGCCATTCTCGTCGCACACTCTTTTATCACTTCATCCATCGCACATAAGAATAATAGAGGACTTAGTATTCCGCCTTGCCTTACTCCTTCGTTATTTTTAAATGTCTGATATTCTATTCTGCATTCTCACTTGCTTATTAGTGTTCACGTATACACTTTTTATAGCTTCTATGAGATCTTCTTCTACTTCTTTTTTCTTTAAACTTTCCCATATACTTTCTCCACTAACTTTGTCAAATGCTTTTTTTAAATCGATGAAGCATACGTATACTGATTTTTCTATTTTCTTCATCTTTTTCGTCACTTGTTGTATTGTGAATAAATGATCTTGGACACTGTGTGCTGGTCTAAAGCCACTTTGTACATCTGACAATCGAGTTTCCACTACGTTCCTAAATTTCTTTTCTAATCTACTTTCATAGATTTTTAGTGCTATACATAGAAGGGATATTCCTCTGTAGTTGCTACAATTTTTGGTATCGCCTTTCTTATGGATAGGCAGTATTATTGCTGTGTTCCATTCTTCTGGGATCGTTTTTGTTTGCCATACCTGGTTAAATAATCCATGTAGTTCTTTGGTCCCATTTTGTCCTATATACTTTATTGCTTTTGGTGCTTTCCCTATTTTCACCCTATTCAGCGCTTCAGTTACTTCTTCCATAGTTATTTTATCATTACCCCTTACTATTTCTTGGGTTGCTGTCACTTTATCTATATTCTTTCCTATGTTTTCCGCTTCCTGCTCATCCTCATTTAATAGTTGATGAAAATGTTCACGCCACCTATCCATTATTTTGTCTTCATCTGTTATTATATCACCTTTCCTATCCTTAATTTGTTTCAACTTTATTTCAGATTTAGTTCTACAACTTTTAAGCACTTTGTAAAACAATTTTTGGTTATCTCGGCTGCTAATCTCCAGAGTCTTGCCAAATTTCTCCCAAGCCTTTTGCTTTGCTTCTCTGATAATCACCTTGACCCTATTCCTTTGTTCTTTATATTCTTCATATGTTACCTTTTTTGTAAATATAACTTCCACAGTTTTTTCTTTTCTCTTACTTCCTTTTTAACTGTTTCATTCCACCAAGCAGTTTGTCTTATATTTTTCTTTATCTTCGTGTAGCTGCACACCTTTCTTGTCACTTTCATTATATTTTCTTTGAATATTGAATATTGAATATTTATTGTTTCTTTAATTTCGTTCCTCGTGTCAAATTCCTTGTCCATCAATTCCTGGTACTCTTTCCATATCTTTAAATCTCTGAGTTTATAAAATCTAATCTTGTCCTTCCTGATGTTTCCGTCATTACTTTGGCTAGTGTTCTGGTTGGGTTCGCTTCGTCTCATAAAAACGGCTTCCAAGAGATAGTGGTCACTACCAATTTCATAGCTTCTTTTAACTCTTACGTCTTTAACGTCTTTCCTATTGTTTTGTTGTACTAGCACATAGTCTATTATTGACTTTTCATCACGACTTTTGACTTCCCAAGTGATTTTATGTATATTCTTGTGATTATAAAACGTATTTGCTACAATGAGGTCATTGTCTGTACAAAACTCTAGTAACCTTTTGCCATTGTCATTTATTACTTCTCCCCATTTTCCTATAACTCCTTGCCACCTCCCAGGTTCTCTTTCAACCCTGGCATTAAAATCACCTGTTATTATAAATTTCCCAGTAAAGTTCTCCGTTGCTTGTTGCAGGTTTTCCCAGAAGTCATTTTTCTCTGCTGCTGTTGCATCCGTGGAGGGCGCATACACAATTATCAATGTTATGATGTCTTTTCCTACTTCCATGTTCACTGTTAATATTCTTTCGTTTATATATTCCCAAGTTCGTATGTTTACAACCTTTCCTTGCTGTATTAGACATGCTACCCCAGCACATGCCCTCTGTTTCTCTTCTACACCTCCATATATCAACAGATTACCATCCTCTATCATTGTTGTTCCTGTTCCCTTCGTTTTGGTCTCGGTTAATACTACTGCTTCATAGTTTGCGTTCCTTATGTTTTCCATTAACTCAAATTCCTTTCCATTCAGCCCATTCCATATTCCAATCTTCCAAGTTTGTTTGTTTTTACAACTGCCTCTGTTTTTATTTTCTCCTGTATTTTCCCTTAATTTCCATTCCTTAATCGTCGCCATATCCGTCATCTTTTTATTTCCGTCCGGTCTGTTTTTTATTACTTTTTTGTATCATATTTCCGTATTCTTTGCTTCATCCTATCCCACTGATGTAGCTCCCCATTTATCCACAATTTCTGGTGCCCTATTTTGACTCTATTTCCTTTTCCTTCCTCTTCTTTTCCTGTTTCTCTTATTTTCTTTTGTATTGTTCTCTCTATTACTGTCATATCGCTATTTATATAGATCTCCTTGTCCTTCAGTTTATAACAATTTTTAAAAATCTTCTGCTTCTCTTCCCAGTTTTGTAGTGTTATTATACATTTCTCATCGGTTACTGTATATGCTTCAGTAATGGTTGCTTCCACTCCTAGTTTTTCCTTTATAAAATTCCTAGCACCGTCTTTAAGTACTTCCCTATCCTTTGTATCTACTTTTATCCCGGTAATTACAATATTATTCCTCCGTTTATTTCTTTCTTGTAGATCAACTTTATATTCCAGCTCCTTAATTTTTGTTTCTAGCAGTTGTCGCTCGCTGTTCCATTGTTCCTTCATTTTCGTTACCTCCTCTTTTAGTCTACGTATTTCAGCGTTTGCTTTCTCGAATTCTTCCGTTATTTTACTTTGTATATTATCATTTCCAATTTTGATCTCGTTTCTGATTTTTTCCATCGATTTATTTATTATCTCCTCCATTTCTTCTGTTTTTTTTGTTTTTTCTACGTATTTCGTCTCTTGTATTTTAGCTTCTAGTGATCTAACAATGATTCTGCTTTTTTTGAAAACTTCGTTTTTCTCCAAATTATTTTCCGTAATTTCTCTCTTGCGCTTATCTGCTACCTCAGTAATATTTCCTTTCCCAACTTCACTGGTTTTACTTTTGTCCATTTGTCACTATCTTTTTTCGGTTACCGTAGTAGCGCTGTACGGCTTACTTTAAAAATTCACGCGTTGATACTACGCGCCAACTCAGCTGTTCGCTTCGCGCACACTTAACCTTCATCATATTTTGACCCCGGTTTTATTTCCGCACTTTGTATTATAACGGTTATAACTTATGTTTTCGTCATACACAGCTAACATCCACTCTGTTGTTAATCTTTATCCCTAAAAAACGCTAATATAACCGCAGTTTTATCACTTAAAACTCAATTAAACACCTTTGGTAGACGGAGCTGCCTTGCAGATATCGCGCCGTACCGTACGATAAATAAAATACTTTTGTTTAAATAAGAGTAAAAAATATATTATTTGTTTTTGACACTCTCTTAAGTCTATTTTATAACTTTAAGGTTTAAGTTTTACTTTTGTGTTTGTTATTTCATATTTCAGCATTTCTAAAATGTATTTGCTAAATAAACTGTTCAAATAAGTTATTTTTAATTTCTTACTTTATTACTACAATAAAAAAATTATGCATTAGTGTTTTTCGAGTTGTTGTTTTTAGGTATTATGATTCAGCCGACGCTTTGTGATTCGGTCAAAGCTTTGTGATTTGGCCGAAACTTCGTGATTCGGCCGGAGCTTCGTGATTCGGCCGCAGAAAATATATAGGGTTGGCAAACCAGACAAGCTAATTGTAACATAAACGTAAATCCAAGTAATTTTTTGCTTTTATGTTTCTTGTTTGTGTCAAAACTGACTCAAAAACTAACCTGCTAACATTGAATCTGACATAGACTTACAGTACAGAAAGTTGGAATGATACACCTGCGAGAAACATAAAAGCAAAAAATTACTAGGATTTAATTCAAAATATGCCGCTCTTTCCCCATTTTTTAGTACTACTCACGCTGTACCTATTTTCCCTTAATCATAATGAACTCACCATTCTTACCTTACAATGTTCAAAAGCTCCCACGCAGTCTCCATTTTTGAAGCTTCCTCTTTGGACAAAAACCCTTCTTTTAGAGAATTTTTCCATTTTCCTGACTATCATTTGATAAATTTAATCTACGATGATAATAGTAATTTGTATACCAAGACACTGAAGTTAACTTTTTATCACGCATGTGGATTTAGTTGCAGAGTCCCTTAAGGCCAAGGCAAATAAACCATATGCGGAATACTACGAAACTTCAGTGCCGAGGAGTACATTATGTTTTTTTTTAAATCAAGAAATCGTGAAATTGCAACATTTTAACCAACTTTTGTAGATTATGCTGACATTTACCAGTTGCTGCTAGCTACAAAAGGGCGTACAGCAAAGGATTACTTCATTGTCCATTTCTTGTATTTTAATGACAATTTCGACGTTCTTCACTGCCGATTTAAAAAAATTGTACTTAATTTGTAGACCAAGACACAGAAGTTTAAATTTTTATCACAAATGTGGATTTAGTTGCCGAAGCCCGTAGCGCCAAGGCAAACAAACCACATGAGAGATAAAAAGGATCTTCAGTACATTATGGTTTTTTTTATATTGAGAAATTGCCACATTTTTACCAACTTTTGTAAGTTATGTTGATGCCGGTTGACGTTTACCTGTCGCCTCGCCACATACAAAAAGTCGTAGAGGAATGGACTACTTCACTGCTGATTTCTCGTATTTTAATGACGATTTTGATATTCTTCACTACCGATTTAATAAAAGTACCTTTTTATACAACATATTCCTAAAAACTTGAAGCAACAGTTAAAAAAATGTATAAATTGAAAACGTAACGTTTTTGTTTTATTGTTACTTAGTTTCAAGCATCGTACACCAAACAGAAATTGACTCCCAACAAATTGCGAGTGATTTGAATAGAATTTTTCTGTTGGTCGTATTTCTAAAATCCGACATGCAGGCACGTGCATGGCTCAAGCTGCTCTTACTTATTTTAAACTCTAATTAATTTGCAGCATGTGAAACCGGCTGTGTGCACGCATAAATTTGCGGTGAGTGGCTAACTATTTCTGTTTGGTGAACAGCGATTAGAACTGCAAATTTAAACAGTTAATTTTTATTGATTCAATGCTACAATGACCGGATTAGTTTTAAAACATCCTTTCCGACTACCAGCAGATGCTTCTGCCAACAGAAATTTGCTTACTAACCACAAACAGAAAACTATTTGAAAAAGTTTTAAATGTTATTTGTTTGGAACATTGAAATATATAACAGTGACACGCACGCAAATACATGAAGGACAACTATACAAAAAGGTCATCGGCCACAATTTTGTGCTTAAATCAGTTAGAAGCGTAAAATAGTGTGACAGACAATCTATGTTACAGTCAATGCGTCGGCGTTGTTGATTTCGACTTGTTCAGTATAAAAAAATATTTATTAACGACCATACACAGAACGAAAAAGAACTGCTACAAATTTTGTTAATAGTAACTAAGTATACGAATATTACACAGAAAATGAAATGTTAACAACGAAACCACTATACAACTGAAAAGAACTCAACAAAACTGCAGGTATCACATATTCCCCACGAATAACAGCTTAAGTAAAAATAAAATTAACCACAAAATATGAACGACAGTGAATAGCAAGTAATAGGTATGCAACAGATACATGTAATCAGAACGGGACCGTTTGACAAGAGCGCACGTTGGATCGGCTATTTGCTTTTCAAACAACAGTTGCTCCTTCCCCACATGTACATTGTCGTTTGATGAATTCAGGAAATAAAATCACATCGTGGAGTTAGTCGTTAACAATTTGTACTACGAGACGTTACCAATTTAGGCGGAAATATAAAAAATGAGGTAGGTTAATTAAATATTTTACAGTTAAAGTACGAGGAGCGCAGACTTTCTTTTGCATATAATAAAATTGAAAAAATTGTTCGTAACACTGAATGTAAAGAACAGTTCTTATAGGTGGTAATAAAAATACAAAACTGACATCAAACTAGTGATTCTTTATAAATACTAAACGACTACAACAGTAGTGACAAAGTTAAAACAAATATGTATCCGCAATTACTTAATATGTACAAAGAAGCAATAGAAGAAATACTTAAAGTACGAAAATACAAGAGCTCGTTAAAATAAAACCTTAACATTTTATTCATTCATTCAGCAGACGAAAATGTACATCTAGGAGTTACGAAAAGGACTATACTAGGTATATTATTTTTCTAAAGCTAAAAGATAAAACCATTATAATACAAATAGAAAGTCACATATTCAGAACTTTTACCTATAGTCTTTAATTCTTCTAAATTATTAAATAAAATGCCAGAGAGCCCTAGCAAGTCCTAAACTTACAGGCTCTGAAACCGACAAACAATTGTAGAAAACTAATAAATATACACCGGTTGTAAAGTAATGTTATGCATACTTTTCACTTAAATAAAATGTTTAGCATTAACACTAATCTTGTGATATATTCAACCACTACGAGTCATCGGACATAAACGAGTTCTGTGATTTCATTTCTTCCAGGGTTTTTATTTGATGACGAAGGAACAGTATTCTGAAAACAAACATTGCATTAAATCATTACAACTGCATGCAGAACTTTGATAATTAAATTTGATATAATCTAGGAGTTTTAATTTAAAATCATTTTTAATAACACATAAAAAGCGTTCTAGTGTAGAGGACGGCCAAAGCCAGTTGATTTTAACAGAAGGCATCACTAGCGATCAGACGCCAACTTGAATTTTCAGTTTTAAGGCGAGAATTTGTATTGCTGTGCTATTAATTGCCACCTTTACCCTCTTGTTACATGATGTAGAATACTGTGGATATCAGTTTTAATGCAAACCATAATAGTTATTTATGCAACAAGTGCTAAAAGTTGAGGTTTATGCACGAGTTGCATACAATATTTTTTCTACGACCTTAAATTTGCTGTTATTAACCGTCCGGTTGATGGGTGGATTCAGAATCACACCATTCGACGGGTTGGGTCTCTCAGACCCAAACTGTGTTTTATTTTTTTCCCCTAATAACACATTAATATGCCCAGTTTCCGGCATGCATTTGTTAACCTGGTCTATTTTGCACTGCTAAGAGTAAAAATAGTTAAAAAAAAATATTAATTTGGGAGTTCCCATTTATTAAAAAAAAGTTACATGTAATGCAAGATTCAAAAGAAATTATAAATTGAAAAAAACGGAAAAGACAATAACAATAACATACAATTATTTGTAAAGTATATGGCTGAATAAGGGTAAAAAATAAAATAAAATGAGTGTACATAAATTTAACACACAAAATATTGAATGGAATATTTCGTTAATCAAATTTTGCCGCACAGTCGGCGCAGCATTCCAAACAAATACAGGAACCACAAAACAAATTCATAAAGAACGGGGATTCCCCTCCGGAAGATAAACTATTTAGAGTAAGAAAGGTAAATCCCCTAAACTCGAGATAAAAGTTTGCTGACATGCAAAACACACAGAAACGATAAACAATTGAAATTTAGGGGCTTACCCGTACGTAAAAGATTCTGCCTGAATACTTAGAAACTAGGGGAAGGCCCTAAGAATGTTTTATGCCTAAAAACGGCACAAAATCAGTACCTTTATGAAATACGAAAAAATAAATTGTAGGAAAAAAACTTACACGAATACACGGGTCTGACAGACCCAAAGCCCTTCTGGCTGCCAAATGACAGATGATAAAATTAAGACAAATCAAGGAAAACATGTCTTTATTAAAGTTAGGAAGGTACCAAAAAGCTAAATAAATTAAAAAAAATATTTTAAAAAATACAACAAAAAATATATATTTTTGGGCCTCACAGACCCAGCCCGTCAACCGGAGGGGTTAATCCATAAATGTCGCTTTAACAAAGGTTTGCATCTACGACAGTTATAATTTATGTCATAATAAACAGTAGACCTTGACGCGCAGGAGAATGTTTGTGGAGCCAGTACTGTCAAAGTCAGTTATTAAAGGTAATTATTAATACTACACATCTGACTGTGTTCATTACATAACGCTATAATTGTTTAAAAAACACTTTACCTCTAATGCAAGAAGTAACTAGAATAACTTTACGTTCACTTCCAGTTCGAAATTGTGGTTTATAACCTCACTTCACTTTATACCACACATGCGCTAAAAGTAAACAGCTTATCTCTTTAAACACGTTAAATTATAAAACGTCACTTTTAGTGAAACAAGCTACTGCTAACACATAACCACATAACCAATAAATAATCGTTACTCTTAGTATCTCGACTGGATTTGAGGAAATCCGTTTCAAACTTAATCTAACCTAACTATGAACAAGTAGTTCAGAGGGCAAAGATTAAGCAAAGGAATTTTACGAGGATACAATGCAACTGTCAGGAAATGCAAGAAATCCCAGTAAAGTCGATACCATGGAGAATGAGCCCTGCCTGTAAACATATAAACAACTGAAAGGATGAATTATTGTTTCATTCAATTTTGAAGGTTGGATTTATGCTGTATTTAAAGCTGTGCAATGGAGAATAATGCAATGACGATTTGTCTATTGTTACATAATCTTGAGATGGAACAGTCAGGGCTCATTTCAATTTTAATTCACTGTAATAATTATTGATTTGAAGGGAAAAGACTGGAGGAAGAGTAGAAGGGGATAGATTACATTGGAAGATTCGATCTAGGCGCAAGAAATGGCAAGGGAAATGCTTGTAAACTTCTTTGAGAAATTAACAGCTGACACCACAAAGGACACGCACGAACCTGGAAAAGGACGTAACTGACCAATATTGACTTTAGAAAAATCTGTTTCCTTTGTAGACCTTTTTCTTAGTTAGTAAGTAGTTTGTAACTCTCAATAATATGTAAGATATATAGTGACAGTGTTCAAATTGTATAGTGTATGTCATTTAATAGTTACTTATGTCATAACGATCGTAACACATATACAGGGTGTTTGTAGATAGCTAGACAGCTCATAACTTCGTTAATAATAGAAATATCGAAAAAACCTTTTTTTGTTTTAAATGCCAGTGCACAATCTACAAACTGACATAAACCAATTTAAGCCATGGCCTCCTATTTTTGCGCAGTGATACACGACTTTGGTTTTTTTAAAGGAACACCCTGTATAGTTTTGGATATTTGCAAGCAGCGCTAAAGGTGCTTTATGATAGCATTTTTAAATTTAAATTTAGGAACTTATTATTTTTCAAAATTAACCCTAGAACGCATAGGTGGTGTCATATGAGACACCATATATTCAACTATCTACCGGGTGTCTTAAAAAGAATTACATCTAGTATGCTTTGAATTTCCCATAATGCAATCTAAAATTTTATATGAAATTGGCAAGACTGCAAGTCTATGTCAAATTCGTAGTTAGCAGGTTAGGTTTTGCGTCAGTTTTGACACAAACTGTCGCAAAACATAACCTGATAACCTCGAATTTGACATAGACTTACAGTTTTGCCAATTTCATATAAAATTTTAGATTGCATTATGGGAAATTCAAAGCATACTAGATGTAATTCTTTTTAAGACACCCGGTAGTTTTGAGTGATCTGCTATTAGGTTATCATATTCATGTTTTCAGTACCTCTCCAGAAGATTATCGTTGATACATCCCCTTCATTTTTAATTTCCAAAAATTGACAAGCTTTATAATTAGGTTTTTAGTTAATTGGTGTCGCATATGACGCCATCTATGCAATCACGTAACAAGTTTTCTCGTAACAACTTGCCATCTGTCAGTTTACGTACATAATTTTCATAGTAACGTAATGCGAAGTGATATTTGTTAAAATAACAATCACTACTGCCTTTATAGGATTGCCAGTTAGCTATTATACTTGAGCCGCCGAACAGATAGAGTGGAGCAGGCAACCAAAATAACGTATTACAAAGGTCAAGCGATAATATTTTACGTATAATTACTAAAAGGAACAGAGATGGCGACCCTTATAATTAGAACTTATAGCCCCTCTATTACAAACAGTAGCGACATCATGGGGCAAACCTGATGCAAACATGAAAATACAAAAAGTTACTAAACGGTAAATTTCAGTGTAAACAGTGAAAAAATAACAGATCTGAATACCTGAAATCCTTTTCTGCCACTATTTTTACACTTATCGACACAACACCCTGGCATTTCCACGTCCTCGAGTTCAAATTAGCCCCCGAAGAGAAAAATGAATAAAAACACGACAACTGTCAATGTCACATTTTAATTTAATTATGCAACTTCCTAGGCGATTTTTAAATATGCTAGGGACTTAAGGGATACCAACGTGATTTTGCCCCAGCGGCAACATCAATCGTTGTCGCTACTATATGTAAATATAGGGGCTATATTAGAACTAATTTCAATTGACATTAAATAACTTTTTGAGGTTATGATGCAAATATCGAGAGATCCAAAAAAATTGATCCTCTGCGGGCTGTGAAAATTCAAACGTATGAATAATATGTTGGTGGCACTGTAAGTCTATGTGAAATTCGAGGTTAGCAGGTTGGGTTTTGCGTCAGTCTGTGTCAAATTTGACGCAAAACCTAACGTGATAACCTGCAGTGTAATTTATGTGCTGAACAGAGACTACCGAGTGACTTTTTAAAAACTCACTTGCAGCAGGCCCTGGATAGGCTAAATCAGCTGGCAATACTGAAATGTATTGTTGATGACACTGTAAGTCTATGTCAAATTTGAGGTTAGCAGGTTAGGTTTTGCGCCAGTTTTAACACAGACTGACGCAAAACCTAACCTGCTAACCTCAAATTTGACATAGACTTACAGTGTCACCAACAATACACTTCAGTACTGCCAACTAATTCAGGCTATCCAGAGTCTGCTGCAATCGAGTTTTTAAAAAATCACTCGGTAGTTATTTGTCAAAACTGTTTAACGTAGATATTAGTACCTGATCAGGTCCTTAGATTTAAAAATTAATTTAAAAAGTAAGTTTTTATTCATACTCAAAAATAAATATTTTAACAACTTGAACTTCCGTTTTGCGCTTTAATATGCATCTATGCAGTCAAAATTATCTTCCAGATATAAAAAAAGGCGTATAGTAAATTTAAAGTGCCTTATTAAATAAAAAAAGGTGTTGTATACGACACCACATATGCGTTAATGTAACTTTCTTGGATGTATGCGTTCTAGGGTAAAAAAAAATTGTTTAACTAACGTTGGCCATGAATTATGCAAAATCACTAACAATTGAGTAAGAAATGCAAAACAAACTCCACTTGGTTCTAAAAATTTCTCATGGCCGAATTATAGCACCAAACATACTAAAACAATTGAAAACTATGCTTTTTAAATCGAATAATATGAGTCTCATTAACAATAATATTTATTTTTAATTTTTTAAAAGCTACTCTTAAACGAAATGGCTAATATGGTACATCCTTGAAAAGCCCTTTTATTGTAGTTTTCAACTGTTTAATGAAACTCATATTGTTCCATTTAAAAAAACATAGTTTTCAATTGTTTTAGTACGTTTGGTGCTATAATTCGGTCATGAGAAATTTTTAGAGCCAAGTGGAGTTTGTTTTGCATTTCTTGTTCGATTGTTAGTGATTTTGCATAATTCATGGCCTACTCCGGCTAAAAAAAATTTTTAATTTTAAAAAATAAGTTCCAAAATTCAAATTTAAGAATCCTATCATAAAGCACTTTTAGTGCTGATTTCAAATGTCTAAAAATATACAGGGTGTTCCATTTAAAAAACCAAAGTTGTGTATCACTACGTAAAAATAGGAGACCATGGCTTAAATTGGTTTTCGTCAATTTTTAGGTTGTATACTGGCATTTAAAACAAAAGAAAGGTCTTTTCGATATCTTAATTATTAACGAAGTTATGAGCTGTCTAGCAATCTACAAACACCCTGTATAGTGATTAGTTACGATCCAAATCGCATAAGAACTTTTATCTGCAATAAAATAATTGAATATAAAAATGAACAATAATTTTTAAAACAAAAATAGTGACGAATTTGTTACGCTTAACATAACGCATAATCATTTCATTATAGTACTGTAGACAGAAACAAACTGATCAAAAATCCAAGATCTCTGACAAATGAAGAATTACTACTGAAGCAAGACGAATACCAAAATGACTGAATATTTTGAAAAACTGTAAAAATTCAATAATTACAATAAAGAAAATCTGTAAAAAAACAAGACTTAACAATCTCATACTGCTAAATGAAAGAAGAAAGTTTGACAAAAAAACTGACAACTGACAAACACAAAACTTTAATAAGACTATCGAAAAAGTAATTTGAAAGGACTTTGGATGAATAAAAAGAAACCGATAAAGGATTCCATTGAAGATTATGCAAACATGAAGGTTTTGAAGATTACCAGAATAAATAATAGTCAAGGTATCAAACTCACAGATCAAAATGAAATTGAGAAAATAGTAGAAAACTGCATACATCGTGTTCTAATGCTGGAGGACATTTTTAGAGATCTACTATGCGACCATGAGGGTGTTAAAACCTTCTTCTTCTTCTTTGTCTATTGCTTTATGCCTTACGGCGTCAGTTGTAGTGGAGTGTCCACCCATGTCTTCCACTTTTTCCTATCTTTTGCAATTTGCTCTGTCTTTTGGATTCTGCTATTTTCCTGGTTAGTGCCTCTTTCTGCATTCTCTGGACATGTCCGAACTATTTCAGTTGTTTTTCTTCTATTATTTGAGTAATTGCCTTTTGTTGTATGCTTTTTCTTATGTCTTCATTTCTGCATCCATCTCTTTTTGTTTTCCCTGTTATTTTTCTGAGGAACTTCATTTCTGCTGCGGTTATCTTACTTTCATGTTGTGTTGTCACTGGCCAAGTCTCGCTTCCGTATGTCATGACAGGTACTGCTACTGTATTGTAGATTATTGTTTTGGTTACTAATTGGTACTAATTTCCTTCTTTCCTAATATTGTTTTGTTAATTTTTTAAAATACTTGTGTGGCTTTCCTTGTTCTGCTTAGGATCCCTGCTGTGTTTTTCCATTTTCGCTTGTTTTTGTTCCCAAATAATCTATTGTGGAAATTTGTTGTAATTCCTCTTCACCGCACTTGATATTTTGTGGTCCTGTTTTCCATTTATTATCATAACTTTTGTTTTTGTAGAAGCCGAGTAAGCGCAGATGGGTAGGCGCTTGCTTTGCATTAAGCAAGTCTTCGGTTTGAATCCCGCGAGGGCCGGATTTTTCCACAACCTTGGCGATTTAAACCGGGCTTGGTGCAACCATTCACAGTTGAACACCAAATTAACTGTGCTCTACTCAGAACCACAGCCCTAAGAGATACTAGCGTACAAAGCACCAGCCTCTACACTGCTAAGGTAACAAGAGGTTAACGATTATACATACACTTTTGTTTTTACTTTATTTCCATACCCATTTTTGTTATTGTCTTGTCCCATTGATTTAGTGTCTTTTGTATATTTCTTCAGCTGTCCCCCACAAGTATTATATTGTAATGGCCTGGCGATCAGGCAGCTGCAGACTTATGAGTCATGTTCCAGACGCCTGGAGAAGCGACCTTGCAGCCAGATGTAAGGGATGACTCACGCTTCCGGAAACACGCCCGAGGTCAACACATGCATTTGCCGGAATGTACGAGTGAAGCCTCGATTGTTCTAGACGGAAATTATCCGCGAATATAAATACACGGCCGTCGGAGTTCTCAGTAGTTCGAATTCAGACTCGAAGCGCTCGTGATATAAATGAACCGTGTGAAATAAATAACAGATAAATAACCATATAAATTGTTAGCGTTTAAGTCGTAAATAGCCAAATAAATAATTGATGTTTAATCCAGCGCATATAAATAAATAAATGTATCGTTGTTAGAAATAGTGCCTGTAGTTCGTTAGTTTAAGTAATTTGTGTTCTGCCTTGTTAATTCGTGTGTTTGTAAATAATAATAATTAATAGTTGTAAATAAATGTGTAATACAAGAAGCGTCGAATAATTTTTTTAAATAGCCCAAACGTAACAATATTATCTGCATATAGCAGGCTCTGTAGTTGAATTGGGCACAGCTCTCTATACCAATCTGTTATTTTGGGCATGTTTTCCTTGCACATTTTTAAGATTTTGTCCATGTAAATGATAAATAACAGAGGGCGCAGACTATATTCATGCTTTACTCCCCTCTGCATCTCAAATACTCTGGAGTACTTCCCTTTTATCCTGACCTCTTTTCTATCTGTTTTGTATACGCTTTTAATCACTCACTTGAGTTTTTCCGTTACCTCCAATTCCTCCAGGCAGTACCATAATTTGACCCTTGGGACTGTATCGAATGCAGCTTTCAGGTCAACAAATACTAAATGTAATTCCTTTCGTTGTTCCGTTGCATTTTTGATTACCCTTGTTACTATGCTTATGTGGTCCTGTGTTTGTTTTCCTTTCATGTATGCTGCTTGTTTTTCTTCTAGTTTCATCACCACTTCGTTTCTTAGTTTGTTTTCTATTATTTTGATATACATTTTAAACAGCATTGAGGTTAGGCAAATGGCCCTATAATTTTCACATTTACTCTTCTTTCCTTTTTTATGTATGTATGTATAATCTGTAATTCATTTACCTTGCGGTGTAGAGGCTGGTACTTTATGCGCTGGCACCTGGCGGTACAATGCTCAACTTGCCCCGGATTCGGCATACAGAGCTGGAGCGCGCCTTTTGGTGCTTGCACAGCAACCATTGTGTGAGTTGTGTGTCTTGGTGATGTGTTGACCTTGTTACTCTATCTCTTAGGTCTGTGGTTCTGAGCAGAGCACAGTTAATTTGGTGCCCAACTGTGAATGGTCTCACTGAGCCCGATTCTAATCGCCAAGGATACGGAAAAATTCCGACCCCAGCAGGATTCAAACCGAGGACTTGCTTAATGCAATCCTGGCGCTTACCCATCTGCGCCACGCAGCTTCTTTCCTTTTTTATATAAAGGTATAATTAAGTTCTTATCCCAATCCTTACGTATTATATTATTTGTTCAAACTTTTTAAAATATTAGTGCTATCCATTCTATCATTTCTCTTGCTCCCAATTTGATTAATTCCGGTGCTATTTCTTCTCTCCTTGCTGCTTCACCTGTTTTCAAAATTCCATATTTGCTCGTATTTCTTACTCTTCAGTGCTCTAATTATTGTTTTCCCTAACTTGCTTTTGTTTGTGCCATATTCTCTTTCCACCTCTCTTCCAAATACTCCCAGGTTTCATTTTTTGCTTTTTTCACTTCCTGCTTGGCTTCATCTCTTTTTTGTATGTATTTTATTTTATCTCCTATGTTTCCGGTTATTATGTATTTTTTTCATGCTTTTTTCTTTTGTTTTATTTTTGTTTTCATTTCATTGTTGCACCATCTGCTGCTTTTCCTATTTCCATTTATTTCTTTGTCCCACAAGTGTCTTTTGCTGTTTTGATTATTATTTCTTTGAAGTTGTTCCAACTTACTTCTAATTCCTGCTCTTTTACTTCTTCTATTTTTTCCCCTAGCAGTTTCTCTAATTCCTCGTGATACGTTTGCCTTGTTTTGAAGTTCCTTAGCTTCTCTGTTTGTATTTTCGTATACTATTTTACAATTTCCTTTATGATTAATTCTTTTTCTATTTCCATTAATAATAGCTTGTGATCCGTTCCTAGTTCTGCTTCTTTTTCAACCTATATATTTTATTTTTGCTTCATACGTTTTTGTGTATGTTATATAGTCGATTACACTTTTATGTTTTCTATCCTGGGAGATTCATATGTATATTGAGGTTCCTTTCCGTGGTTGTAGAATGTATTTCCTATTTGCATATCGTTTGTTTTGCCTTTTGATTAATAATCTCTTCTGTTCCATACTTTCCCATGCATCAGATTGCTTTGTCTGTATCTTATCCAATTCGTCCATTCCAATCTCTTATTATTAGTACTTCTAGATCTCTTTCTCTTGCTTCTTCCATTTGTTCTTGTAGTGTTTCATAGAATTCTTCTACTTTTTGTATTTCTGTGCCTTCTCTTGGTGCATATATTTGTATTATTGTTATGCTTGTTTCCAGGTTTACATCCATATAAATAATCCTAGGGTTTATTGCTTTCCAAACAATTTTCTTTTCTATTTCTTTGTTTGTTAACAGTACTACTCCTTCAATTACTCTTTCGGTTATTTCAACTCCTGAGTATCTTAGTGTATAGCCATTGTTTAAAACTATGCTCCCCTGCTTTTTTTCTTAGTTTCACTAATTCCAAGTATGTGAATGCTCCTTTCTTTCATCTCTTCAATAATTTCTTGCTCTTTTCCATTTATAATTTGTAGGTTCCATACTCCTATATTTATTTTTTGTTTCTGTTCCTGTTCTTTGCCTATTTTCCTTTCTTCTTGTTCTATTGCGTTTCTTATGTTCCATGTGGTAATTATATCTATTATTTTTTGTTTTTTATAATCTTTTCCTTTGTTAGAGAATCTTTCCTACTGTTCTCATTTATTTTCTCTCTTTGTCCTATTTCTTCCCGAGTCGTCATCTGTATTTCTGTCTGGCTTCTTGTTTCTGTTAGTTTTTTTATTCTTGTTCTTGTTGATATCGTTTGGTGTCGTTTTTAGAGCATCTTCTGTTGTTGAGGGCTTAACTTTCTAAACCATATCTTGTTTCCTTTTCTTTTCTTTCTTCTATTATCTTGTGAGGTGCTAGTACTGTTTGTGCCCAATATTTGTTTCTTTTCTTTGGTACTGGTCCTACAAATACTGTTTCCTTGGGCGAGTTTCCATTCTCCTTATCAGTCGATCTTACTCTCTTTTATCCTCTTTGCCTTCTTCCGTCTCCGTCATACCTTCCTTGTCTATTTCATCTTCCCTCTGCTTTCGTGTTTGTACTGTTTGTTTACTCTTTGAGTATTGTTTCTGTACTCCAGTGCCTCCTGTCATATTATTTCCATATTCCAGTTCTGTTAGTTGCTTCATTGTATAGGGTTCACTGTTGACGATTATTTTATTGTACACTAAATTTGCCTGTAACCCTTCTCCCTAGCTTGATTTATATGCTTCAACAATTCTTTGCGTTCTTCTAGTACTGTTTTCAGGAAGTCATCTGTAATCCAGACTTTCGTGTTCTTCAGCTTTCTTTTACTGCTCATCACCTTTTCTTTTTCAGAGATCCAAGTTCTACTAGTACAGGTCTTCCTCCCCATTTATTAATGTTCTTGCTGTCTAATCTTATTACTTCTTCAACTTCCTGTTCCATGTTAATATTAATATCCATTTCCCGCAGCAGTATTCTAATCTTCTCATTTAATTCTAAGCTTGATTCAGCTTCCTCTTTGGAAATTTCCTGTATTACTATTTTTCTTTTCCTTACTTCTCTTTCCATGTCTGCCATGTTTTACTGCTGTATTTTCATTTTCTCTTTCCTTTCCCAACCGTTAAAACGTGAGGACTTATGAAAGTGATCTACAATATTGACACTGAAGAACTTAACCTTTAAGTAGTCACGTGGTGACATATGGTGCTACTGCAAGTTTAAATACTGTATTTTTTCCTTTTTTTTTTTTTGTAAAGAATACATTTCAAGTCTAACATTGTGTAACACATTATGGTAAAAAATAAGATAAAGGCAATAGTAATATATCTCTAGATTTTTTTAGGGTCTCTGTAGCTGTCAATAAATTTATCTTTATAGTTAGATTTTGGGGAAGGGTGAATTCCCAACTTTTAGTCAACATGAAGATTGATGGCAGTAGTTCAGTTTCATTTGCTGAAAGTGGCTAGTTCGAATGAAAAACCAAGTTCAGTGTATATTCAATCTAAAAGCAGATTTCAAACATTTTCCAATATGGAAATGAACCATCCACTCACTAACACCGAATTAGAAAAATTGTTCTTTTGACAGTGGATCTGATGATCAATCAGAACTAAATTTAGACAGTGAAGACAGTGCTGCAGAAGATCATATATGGAATATAGTTAACATGATATGGACTCTCCTCAAGATGATGAATCTGAAGATGATGCTCCATCGTCCTATGGTGATTTTTATCTTGGAAAAGATAAAATTACGAGGTGGAATAAATAAGGTGTCACCACTCAAAACCAAAATTCTAAAATACCACAAAATTATTCATTTACCCGTAAGGATCCGCAAAAATTGACAAAACACCTATAATCTTTCTTCCTGTTTTTTTGACGACTTCATTTTTTACCAATACAAACAACTATATTATCTAAGAAGTAAAGGAATCGCTCGGTAACAGAAAGTGAAATTCTTAGCAATTTTGAAATATCTCATTTGTAACTAGTTGATAATAAACTAGTTAACAATGATTTGGTCTGTCTAAAAAAATAAAAATCTGTTTGAAATATTCCTATTTAGCTATTGGTAATATAAATATGCCGCCACGAGACAATAAATGTCGCAGTAAGCGCGCAATTACTTAAAGATTAAGATCTCCATAAAATTGGAAATATCAAATTAAGTAAAGACAATCTGTTTGGTATTTAGCTTTAGTCATATTAGTTTAGTTTATTTCGTTAATAGTTTTTAATATAAGTAAATAGCTGTACATAAATTTAGTGAAGTTTATAATTCTACCTCGTGGTAAGTTTACCCACTATTGGTAGAATGTCGAATAAGGGGGCCTGCTGTCTCCCCTCCTGCCACCATTAAGTGTTGGGTCGGTGGCCCATATTGTAAAGACAGATGAAGTTAAGACGACGGTCGGTCAACTGATCCCGTTTTTTTTTTTTGGTTTTGTGTAATTACTCGTGTTTATCGTTTTGTGCTCCTGGAGTCACGGGTCAATCGACGTGCCATCCCACATGTGAGCCCTTCTGTATGTCCCACCAGGTAAGTCCCTATACAAACTTCTACTTTGTGTGGGTATTATTGAGTCTTACGCTCTCCGTTGAGGTAGAATTAATTTAGTTATTAATTGCCCTGGAGATAGATACACAATCAAAGGAAAATAAGGGGAAGAATAGGTTTAAAAAGCTATGACACGTTCTAAAAGACAACTGTTACTATCAACTTGAGCTAAATTTATTGAATTGCCGTCGTATTTCTTTGTTTGTTTAACGTAATTTGTGGCAGTTTCGCTCTGGAGCCGCAGTAATGTATTTGCAGTCAGGTTTACCGTTTGTATTTGAGTTAATGTGTTGCGAAACCTAACCTAAATCTAACTAGTCAAACATTTCATGTTCATTGCTATACATATTTTTAATTATTCCAATAAAGTTCATTGTCAAGTACTGATGTTTTTCATTTGTGTTTATGGTATTTGCATGCGTTTTATGTGTACACTTTAGTTGTAAGAAGGAGTTTAGCAGTTGCTTCAATGAGTTATTTTCATAAGGTAAGTCTATACTGTACGTGCCACGCCGACCAAACTCTGCCAAGTTGACAGTATAAAGGCGGGCCTACTAGTTCCACATTCGAGTGGCCTCACATATTGTTTAATGTTGTTTTTCCCTGAATTCTGTTGAATGTGGTGGTGCACAACTCTAACTTTTACATAGTATAGAACCACGACCTTCTCACTGAGCATCTAATAGCTGGAGCACCTTGTTACAGCACATCTCGTAACGAGGTTGAGGCTGCGTATTCAGTTAAATTCCCGATTATGTCGTAAAGTCGTTTCGTGGATAACAGGTTTGGCTCTCAAGCGTATGATTTTGTTTTGCACGCTTGAGGGGCTGATCGTTATGTCGTTAACACGTCTTCGTGCCGTAACAAGCAGTGGAGAAAATTGTGTGCAGAAATAGAAACAGATCTACTGGGAAATGGCTATAAAATAGCAATGAAATCGATACCTATAACAGTTATATACCTACAAACAAACACAACATTTTTTTTTGAGTCTTACTCCTAAGACATGAGATGGTGAAGTGGGAACAACCACAAACCACAGAGATACCTTTCTTAACAGAAGAGCTGACCACATACCAGTAGAAATCATCAAGATAATGATCAGAAAACAGACAAGACTACGTACTGCAGGTAATGAATAAACAATTGAGACAAGGAGATTTTCCGCAAGCCAGGAAAACGGCACTGAAAAAGGGGGACAAACCGCTGGAGAAACCAACATCATACAGACAATTATGCCTGCTAGATAGTATACGTAAATTTTTGGAGCAACTCATACTAGGATGTCTCAAACTAAAAATAGAAAAAAGAGAGAGACTTTCCGAGAGACAATGCAGCTTCAGGAAGGGGAGTACAACGATACATGCTATCCAAGGATGACAAAGCTGTACGCATTTATAACACTAGATATACGAAATGCCTTCAACGCAGCATCGTAGATCCAGATCATCATGGAGTTAGGTAGAAAAGAAGTAGCATATAATTGAGAGTAATTTAAATAGCAGAAGTATCCTGATAACTGACAAGGACAACTCAGAAGTTATCGAAGTAAATAGTGACATCCCACAGGGCCAATATTGTGGAATGTGGCATACGACCTAGGACTGGGAAACTGCAGAAGAACTGAGAACGGCAGCAAATGAAGCAATCTATAATATTTGAAATTGGCTAAGAGACAGAGGAAGCTTGCACCTGAAAAGACAGAAGTGGTGCTATTGCATTCATAACAATACACGTAGAAGGAATTACGCTTCAATCAAGGATTGAAACCAAATACCTGGGAGTCATAAAGTCATAATAGACTCAAAGCTGAATTAGATGGTCATGTTAGGTTGAGTTAGATTAAGTTGAGTTAGGGAAGTTGTGTTAGGTTAGAATTAGTTATGTCAGCTAGATCAGTTTTAGTCAGATTAAAGAAGAAAGATAACGATGAATGCTGATACTGCCAAGATGTAAATAATGCGGAGCACACCATCTTCTACTGCGCAAGATGGACAGAAGGAATATGATATGGAAAGAATTGGAGACAGAATAACACCTGAAAACATCATGGCGATAATGCTCGAAAGCGAGAAAAAGTAGAACAAACGCAGTTGCAAACGGCATAGGGAAGATAATTATAACAAAGAAGGCAGATGAAAGAATACGACAAACACGAAGGTGAAGAGGAAGAGATAGAGAAAGATGTACCGTGAATAGGTAGAATTTTCATAGAAAGAGAGTTGCCACCCTGAAGAGACACGGAAGTGGTTCCGGGTAGAAGTAATAAAAAAAGGGCGGTTCAGATGTGCCACTTGATTTGTGTGTTTAACAACAGTAACGTCCATTATAAAAAAAGGTTAGGTCAGATTACGTTAGATTAGGTTGTCTAGTATAGGTTCAATAAGCACTGCAAATGATGTAAATCGAGAGATAATAGAAAAGAAAGTAAAATTTGAATATCACACCGTTACAGAAGATAATAGAAAAACAGCAATTATGATGTGTGGTCATCTATACAGGACGGGGAGAGACCACTATTCAAAAAGAGTTTCGGAGGTGGGAGTTGCAAGAAAGGATGTTGATGGAGATGGGCAGGAAGCAAAGAGAGTGAAGAAAATGTATAATCGAAACCGCAACACTGTAAGCTATAGGAAGATAGGCTTTCTCAGCCTAAACATGGTATCATTCTAATCATTAAATAGTGTAAATTCAGAAGATATAGAGATCGAGCTACATTTCTTCCCAGTTCTGCCAAACACTACTACAATTTTTTTTTTACTACAACTTTTCTTATAAATTACTTCTTCTTTTCCTTATACCCTTCCAGGGTGTCGGATATGAGGTCCAGTCCTTCCACTCCTTCCAGTTCTTTGCCATTCTTTTCATATCTGCCAATGTTTTGCCCCTCTTGATGCCAATTTCTGCAATCCTTTGTCTCCACCCCTTTTTGGGTCTTCTCCTTTTCCTCTTTTGTCCTCCTGTTGACTCTGTGATCTTTTTTACTAGCGACTGTTCATTGTTTCTTATTATATGGCCATACCATCTTAGTTGCTTCCTTTCTATAAAGTCCATTATTCCTTCTTGTCTTAGAGTATGTCTAAATCTTTCATTCGTCTCTATCCCATTTGGTCTTCCCCTCGATTCTTCTTAGGAAGTGTATTTCAACTGCATTGATCTTGCGTTCATGCTTTTTGTTTATGGTCGATGTCTCACTCCCATATGTTAATGTTGGTCTTGCTGTTATGTTGTATACTTTCAATTTCACTTGCTTATCTCTTTCTTGTTTTTGTAATATTGGTTTGTTGATTGTGTAGTATATGTTCCTCGTCATTTTCATTCTATGCGCTATGTCAACTTCTATTCTTCCGTCATCTGTTATTACTGAGCCAAGATATTCTACTGCTGTGACTACTTCTATTGTATTCCTGTTTATTTCTATTTTTCTTACCATCTCCGTTTTTTTTTTATCTATAATCATCATTTTTGTTTTGTTAGTGTTTACCTCCATTCCCGTGTTCTCTATTTCTTCATTCCATATTTTAACCAGCCCCTTTATTTTATTGTGAGTGTCTGCTATAAATATTATATCATCTGCGTACATTAGATTGTCTACTTTGATTGGCCTTAGTTGGTAATGTCCTATTTGTGATTGCAGATGTTGTGTTTTTGTTCTTGTATTTAATAAAATTTTGTCCATCACTGTTATAAAAAGAAGTGGTCTAAGGATATCTCCCTGTTTTATGCTTTTTGTCATAAAGAACGTGCCAGAAGCTTCTCCGTTCATTCCCTTCGACATTCTGGTACATGTTCTTAATATTTCTAATGAGTTTTCTTGATGCTTGTAATTCCGATAAATACCTCCATATGTGACTTCTATTTATATTGTCAAACGCTGCTTTTAAATCTATGAGTGTAACAAACAGCTCTCCTCCTCTTTCTATTGCTCTATTTCTTATTATGCGTATGTTGTCTGTTGTTTGTTTTCCTTGTCTGTACGCTGCTTGTTCATCGGCTAGCTTATGTACTATGTAGTGTATGTTTCTTTTGTAGGATCTTCGTATACATTTTAAATACTGTAGAGGAAAGGCAGATGGCTCTGTAGTTTTCACATTTTCCTGTTTCTCCTTTTTTGTAGATTGGTATAACTATGTTGTTTTCCCAATCCTCTGGTATCCGTTCTTCTTTCCATGCTTTCTTAAATAATCTTCCCTTTAGGGCCCATGAATTTTATCATCTCTGCCTCAACCCCATCTGCTCCCCCTGCCTTGTCTAGTTTAAGTGTACCACTTGCGTTTTCTTGTTGTTCCTCATCTGTATCTTCGAATTCATCTTGCTCCTCCTGTTGGTTTCGGTTTTCTTAAAATTTTTCCTTGTAGTATTCTTTCCATACTTGTAGGATTTCTGTTGTTTCCGTTTTTAAATCATTGTTTTTGTTTCTTATTCCTCTTATGTCTTTCTCTTTGTTTCCTCTTATCTTTTTTACTATTCCCCAAAAATGTTTGTTTTTAGTATATATTTTATTTAGTTTCTGTCCGAACTCTTCCCAGCATTGAGTCTTTGCTTTTCTTATGTCTATTTTGGCTTTGTTGCTTTTTCTTATATATTCTTCTTTGTCCTCATGATTTTTAGTGTATATATATTTTTTCTATGCTTTTTTGTTCTCTTTAATTGCTCTCTTTACCTCTTCGTTGCACCATCTAGTCCTCTTGGTGTCTTGTTTAAATGTCTTTATTCCGCAGATCTGTCTGGCGTTCTTTATAAGTGTTTCTTTGAATATTTTCCATACTTCTTCCACTGTCCCTGCCTTTCTTTTTAGTTCAAATTTTTCGAGTTCGGCATATGTGTTATTCTTGTACTTTTCTCTCCTATCAGTATCTTTTAGTTTATATACTGCTATTCTCTCATATTCTTTTTTCCCTTCTTCTGTAATATTTATGTCGTTTATTAATGCTCTTACTAATCTGTGTTGGGTGGAGAGTTCTGCTTCTTCTATTGTTTTCACATCTATTTTTTGTTCTAGTTCCCTCATGTATACCACGTAATCTATGAGGCTTCTTGCCCTTCGTTCGTCTGCTACATAAGTGTATTTTTCCTCTAGCGGTTGGTACCAATATGTATTATGGACTATTAGGTCATTTGCTATACAGAATTCGATCATTTTTCTCCCATTTCTGTTCTGTATTATTTCTCCCAATTGTCCCAAACAGATCCTGTGTTTATGTTGCTACCTACCCTTGCATTCCAGTCCCCTAAAATCATTATTTTGTTACTCTTTTCTTTTGCTCTATCTATCGCTATTCGTAGAATTTTTCCCTCCTATTTACTTCTGCTCCCTCTACTAGAGCATATATTTGTATTATGTGGAAAATTTGACCCAAGTCTACTTCTATTGCTATTATTCTTGAATTAATTGATTCTGCTTCTATTTAATTTATCGGCAATAATAAGTCCCACTCCTTCTTTGTCCCGGATCTGTTCCTAAGTAATATAACGTATAATCATTTCTTAACTTTATATTTCCTTTTCCTTGTTTCTTCGTTTCACTTATTCCTAAAATATCTAATTTGAACCTGCTCATTTCTTCCGTTATTTCTATCTCCTTTCCGTTAAATGAAGTTATATTCCATGTCCCTATGTTTATTTTATTCACGTCTTTCTTTACTGCTGGTATTCTTCTTTCGTGTTTTCTTTCTGTTTCTGTTTCTTTTGCTATTGTATTATAATTTTTGATATCTTGTATTCTGCATTGTTTTTATTTTTATATGTTGTTCCTGCATAATTGCATTTTTTCTTCTTATCCAAATCTTTAACCTTTTTCATAGCCATTTCTTCTTCGGTCGTCATCAGAGATTGCTTTGTAACTACGTTTGCTCGCTTTTTGAAAATCTACTCGTCTTCGTTATCTCATTGTTGCTTTCTGGAGATCTCTGGCTCATAGTTCTTCCTTTTTTTTGAGATCTCTTTTTCTGAGGTACTTTTCGGATCGTCCACACTTAAGTCGTCTTCCATTCTGTTATGGCTCTCTCTTATCTTCTCTTCTCCATCCTCTGCTTCCTTCTCACATGCGTTTCTTCTATCCTGATTATGCAGTTGCTTTAGTCTATCCAGTGAAACTACCTCTCCATTTATTACCAGTCTATTACATCTTAGGATGACATGATGCCCATTTTGCCTATATTGTTTCATATACATATATTATTAATTCTCTCCGTTGTTCCTGAATTTCTTTTGAGTAGTCTTCCTCAAAGTAGATTTTGGTGCCCTTTAGTTTTTTTGTCGATTTTAGAATCTCTTATCTTATTATTCCAGCTTCCTAACTCTATACTTATTGGTCTTTTTCCTCTCTTCTGTTCACTTCCTAATCTTGTTATCTTTGTTATTTCCTCTTCCATATTTACATTTATGTCCATCTCGCGTAGAATTATTTGTACGACACGATAAGCGGCTGATCCGGATCAGCTCCGCGAAGGTCTTCGCCCGCTTCTTGCCGTCTTTTGAAATTCGTAATAAATGGCCTTAAAACTGTCTTTTGCTACCGTACTTCAATGTTTCCTCCTTGCTGCTATCTTGTTACACTAATTGCAGGGTGTTTTAAGATTTTGGATTTATTTGTGTAAAATCACTTATATTTGAACTCGCGAAATCAGATGTGTTTACTACACGTGTATCCAGGACCGGCTGTCCTTAAAATTACAAAACAGAAAATATGTTCGTGATAAAATAAAAAAATTGGAGTGAGGTTACATTATTTGGATCAAAAGTAAGATATCAAGATGGTCTCTGATGCCAAATTTTCTGCTACGCTATTCCAGGACACACTAAGTTTTAAAAACTTTTAAATATATTTGACGATAATAAACTAGTTTGACAAGAAAGTTCACATCAATTGCAAAAATGCCTTTGAAGGGTTGCGTACCAAGCTGCAAGTCAAATTAGCTACTCTTCATCAGTTGCTCTATATATTAGCATGTTCAAACTTTCATCGAATGGAACAGTGGCACAATTGAGAGGACTGGCGGATTGGAAAGATTAGCGTTGTTTGTGAAAAGCACTTTAAAAAAGCCGATATAAAGGTTAACATGAAGAGACTTGCTCTAACTGCAATATCACTAGCTTCAAGGCAAGTTATCTTGAAAAAATTACTGTTTTAGATGAAATCAAAATTAGTAGCAATTTACTTGCAACGGAGAATTAGGTACATTCGGGGAAATATAAACCGGGACAAATAATGTAAGGCAAATTTCACTATTTGAATATTGCAATTTGCCTTCCTAATTGTTTATGAAATCCTATCTACCCCATGTCTATGAACCAAAATGAACTAGTTAATGCAGCTTGGGATAGCATCATCAATAAATTCATTCAGACAATTTAACTTAGGCAAATTTTATTGTCCCGCTTTATATTTCCGCAATAGTACCTACCCATTAGGAATTGTTTTTAAATCGAATATTACAATGAAGTGACGCACTATGATGTAAATAACAAAGATTTTAAAGATTTGTTTTTATCAACTGGCATGTATCAGAATGAAAGTGATAGTGCACTGACAGATTGTTCATTTAGTGACCACAACTGGTAATTTTTTGTTAAAGGTTGGCGAAGCCATATTTCCAGATTGTGGTAGGCCATTCCAAAGGTCACTTTATAGCCCCAGTGCCATGGCCTGGAACAATATAGACCGCCTTGAAAATATACGTTTATTTATTTGAAAACCTAAAAGTATAAAAATATTCTTAAACTCTCGACTATTTTAAATTCTCAAGTCAAATTAAAGTATAAGCTGCACGAGTTTACAGTGCTTCCGATTAAGGGTAGAAGTTTAATGACTAAATTAAATAAAGACAGTCAACCGAGGCGGATCTGAACAGGAAAAGCAAATTTGAACAATAATTTTGTAATTCAATAATCTATGTTTATTTTAAGTTACTTTCGATTTAAACTGTGGTAAGTTACAGTCCTCATTTCCGACTATGAAGATGGCATGTGGAGTCACTTTTATGTTGTGTTTATAATATTTTAAAAGTATGTGTATACAGCGTGTCCAAAAAACTTTCTGTAGTCTACTATACAAAAAACGGTTTCCACTTTCAACTCTGTTATTTGTAAAAATAAACTTGTCGATCCTGATATCTCTACGTAATGATGATACAGCCATCTTTTAACGCCCAATTAGAAAAACAATTTTAATATAAAAAACCTTGCAAGGTATAAAATATTTGAATTCAGGTTTGAAATCTGCGCTATTATTGGAAATAGCAGAATTTTAACTAAAACACAAAAACTGAAAAGTAAAACTTTCAATAACATTTTTCATTTATTATTTTTAAGACTTTACTAGGTATTATCCTATTTTGGTTAAGAAATATTTACGTCCCTTAATTTTGTACTCAGGCAAAGTTCAAAACGCGGCAACAGCTTTCAGGTTCATCCCCGTTGCCGGTACTGTAAAGGTAACAAAACTTTATAAGTGACTCACCTTTGTTCTTGTAATGTGGCCTGAATTTCAGTCAGACGAACTATGGATCTAGCAGATTTAAGCTCTGCCGACACCTTTGCACACTGTATGCTGCCCATTATATGTGCTTCCTGAGCTAGTTTTTCAGCCTAAAACAAACAAGCGTTATAAGAATAATGTGGAGACTGAAAGGCTCGGTTGCATTACTTGTTTCTCAAGGATTTCTGCTGGCCAGCCTCTAACGTGATTGACCAGATCATCTCTATAGTGGTTACCAAGTGACGGTGTAATTGAGGGGCCTAGTGGTCTGAGTGCCTGCAGTGAACTTGAGACACCTTGTAACGATGATAGGCTGCCACTTGGTGGGGGACTTCCCATTGGTACTACTACTATAAATTAAAGATCAGTTATTGTTGAGATATTTCTTCCCAATATTGTCTGAGGAGTTTCTCAGTGCAATTAGCTCTCAAACAGACAATACCACCCTAACTTCACTTTATTTGTTGTGATGTACAGTAACTAAAGAATTTAAAGTGAATTTTTTATTACAGAATTTGTTTTATTATTGAACATATAACATTCTTTAAAACGATGGTATATATAATAAAAAAAGTACCATTTCAACAGACTAGATTAAAAAAAATTGAAGAGGCAGATTCATTACCGGAACGCAAACTGTTAAGTCTGAATAACATCGTAGCATTTGCAAAAATTTTAAATTGGTTAGAACTGTGAAGTCTGTGCACTTTTACGAATAAACCCATGTCAGGTGGCATATATATCTGTACGATTTGCACAAATCCATACATACCAGAACAACATTTCACAAAAAAACTGTCCACTCGATGAATTTTCAAAATATTGATCATTGCATTTCAACATTTTAGTAAAGTAGGGACAAGAAATCAGACGACGTGCGCCACCAAGCAAATTTTAGTTTAGCTTAAATTGTGAATTTTCCATTGATAATTGATTAAGCTTAAACCAAACGCATGATTTGAAATGAGCTGTAAAGAAGAAAATAAATATCGGTTTTGTAAATCTAATTGTGGTATTTATGACGCCACTAAAATTTGTTTGGTGGCGCACGTCGTCTGTTTTCTTGTCCCTACTTTAATTCTATTCTTTTTAGATATTTCGTTCTACTAAGATTACTTTTGATTAACCCCGTTATGTTAAAACAAGGTTAAAAAATCTGAAGCAATTTGTTCCCAGCAATAATCCACTTGAAGTGCTGCAAACAACAATTCAGCAGTTCAAGCTATACGAGAGGCCTATAATGCAGCATTCCACAACTGTGTCAGCATTTCAACTGTGCAGAACGTACCGCAGACAAATTATACAAT
This sequence comes from Agriotes lineatus, assembly GCA_940337035.1. NCBI lineage: Eukaryota > Metazoa > Arthropoda > Insecta > Coleoptera > Elateridae > Agriotes > Agriotes lineatus. The sequence continues at coordinate 102,978,695 of OW679199.1, forward strand.
CAAATTTGTATATAAGCAACAGGTTTTGTAAAATAAATCATTATTAATCTGTACAATTTGGGTCGATGGGGTTGGCAACCGGCATAACCCTCAACCCTTACATCTAGGAGATCATTTCGAAGCCATAATTTTTGGTCGGCAGATCGGCGATCTTCTATAGTCAGCATTATTACAGAAAGTGTTGAGCCCTCAAAATCGGCTATTGCGGTTTTTATTTTTGAAGCTATGCAAAACGTTTAAATGCACCTTTTAGAAAACCTGTTCCATTGTTTTTGTTATTAATATTTCAACAGCTATTTTATCTAGCAAAATTGTGGTAGGAAGTCTGATGTCTAGAGTTTTCAACATGTGCTAGCACCTGTGATAATCTAATGTCATAATTCATATAATTCATATAATTACACAGATTATACAAGTTCCTTATTAAATGATATGTTAATATATATAAATCAGCACGAGAGGCCTTTAAGGCCTATGGCTTTCTTTACGACTTCCTTCCATCTGTCTCTTGCCGCCGCCAGGTTTTTCCAGTCTGTGACTCCCAAATTTCTTAAGTCTTCTTCTACGCACTGTAGCCACTGTCTTCTCGGTCTCCCTCTGCGGTCACTTCCTTCTGGTTCTTCTAGCAGTATTCTCTTTGCTCCTCTTTCACTGTCCATTCTGGCTAAATGCCCTAACCACTTTACTCTGCTTTGTTTCACTACACTTATTATTCCCGGATCACTGTATAACTGTGCCAGTTCTCTGTTCGTTCTTCTTCTCCATGTGTCTTCGTATTTCACTCCGCCATATATTCTTCTAAGCACTTTTCTTTCCCACGTTTCTAGTTTCTTTATATCCTCGTTCCTTAGTGTCCACGTTTCACTTCCGTATGTCACTACCGGGCGTATTACTGTTTTGTATAACCTTATTTTTACCCTTCTTGATATGTTTTTTGCTCTTATGATCTTATTCAGCGAACCCAGGCTTCTTGTTCCTAATGCTATTCTTCTTTCTATCTCTTTAGCTGTGCCCCCTTCTCCATCTATTTCGGTTCCAAGGTATATTACATTTTCCACCCTTTCAAAACTGTATTTCTTTTCTCCTATTCGGACATCTAATTTTGTATTTTCTTGTTGCTTTGTTTTTCCCAAGATAACATATTTTGATTTCTCTTCATTAATTTGCAAACCTACTTTATTTGCTTCTTGGGTCACCAGTTTTATTTTCTCTTTTAGTTCCTCCCTTGTTCTTGCTACCACCGTCAAGTCATCGGCGTACGCCAAACATTGATGCGAGTTTTTAAAAATATTACCTTGTTTTCTTAGCCCACTTTTTCTAATAACCGATTCTAGAACGTTGTTAAATAGGGTCGTGGACATGGGATCGCCTTGTTTCAGTCCAATACTTGTCTCAAATTTTTCGGTTAATTTTCCATCAATTTTGACGTGCGAGTATGTTTCCTTAAGCGTCATTTCTACTAACTGTATCAGTTTACTTGGACAACCCATGCTTCTCAGACTTCTTATTATTTCATTCCTTTTCACCTGATCGTATGCCTGTTTGAAGTCTATGAATATGGCGTATAGTTTTATTTTCTTTCTTTCGCATTTTTCCTGTATCATCCTTATTGTGAAGATCTGGTCCGTTGTTGAGCGGTTCGTTCTAAAACCACCTTGGTAGTCTCCCAATTCGCTCTCGGCAAAGTCTTTCAGTCGCTTGTTTATCATTCTCGCTAATATCTTATAAGTTGTGCCTAGTAGGGAGATAGGCCTATAATTTTCACACCTTTGTTTATTCCCTTTTTTATAGATTGGTACTATTATCCCATCTGCCCATTCTTTTGGCATTTCACCTTCTCTCCACACTTCTTTTAATAAATTGAATATTTTTTCATGTAGTCTGCTCCCTCCGTACTTAATTAATTCTGCCTTTAGTTCGTCTTTGCCTGGGCTCTTGTTGTTTTTCATTTTGGCAATAATCTCTTTGAGTTCATCCATTGTCGGGGGTGCTACTTCCTGTATTTCTTGTCCTATTTCTGCTGTTTCTTCTTGTTCTCTGTTTTGGTCCGTTAGTATTTCCTTGTAATGTTCCATCCATCTTTCCCTTTGTTGTTCCTCATCTCCCACTATTTTACCTTGTTTGTTTTGGAACCATGGTGTTTTTTGGCGGTATCCTTTACTTATTTCTTCAGCCTTCTTGTAAAATTTTCTAATCTCTTGTTTACTGAAAGAATCTTCTATCTCCTGTATTTTCTTTTCCAAAGCCTCTCTTTTCTTCCTCCTACATGTTTGTTTTGCTGTTCTTCTAGCTTCTTTATGCTTGTTTTTATTTTCTTCGGTGTTACTTGATAATAACTTCAGTTTTGCGTTTCTTCTGGATTCTATTACTCCTTTGCATTCTGAATCAAACCAATCCTTTGTTCTTGTGTGCCTTTGTGTTTTGAGCACCTGCTTACTCACTTTATTTATCGCTTCCTTTACCTGATTCCACGCCACTTCTATTCCTCCTCCTTCTTCTTTCATTTCCCATTCCTTTTCTAGTTTTTGTTCGTATGATTTTTGTGTTTCCTCATTTGTTAATCCTCCAACATCCCATTTAATATTTTGTTTTTCCGACCTTTTTGTTCTCTTTGTAAACTCTTGTTGTACTGTTGCTCGTACCATAAAGTGATCACTATCTGCGTCTGCGCCTCTGTATGATCGTACATTTTTCATTGCAGCTGCATGGATTTTTTCTATTAGTATGTGATCAATCTGGTTCACAGTCTTCCCATTTGGACTGGTCCATGTCCCTTTATAAATTTCTTTGTGATTTAGGAATGTTGCTTTAATGATCAGTTTTCTTTCCATTGCGAAATTGATTAACATTTTACCGTTCTGATTACTTTTCTTATGCTTGCTATATTCTCCAATAACAGGTTTATATCTGTCTTCTCTACCGACCTTTGCGTTTAAATCTCCTAGTACAATCTTGATATCATATTTTGGTATGTCTTCATACAGCGCTTCTACTTTTTCATAGTACTGTAATTTGTCGTCTTCCTCGGCGTCTTCTGTGGGGGCGTGTGCATTAACGATGCTGATTTTTCTGTGTTTCCCTCGTAGCCTTATGTAGCTTAATCTTTCGGTTATTCCTTTGTATTCTATAACTGAGTTTTTTAAGTTTTCTTGTATTATAAAGCCAGTTCCCAATCTATTTTGTTCGCCTCCGCAATTTATGAATATGTACTTATCTATCTCTGTTAGTTGGTGTCCTTTTATATTTGTTTCTTGTATTGCTAATAGGTGGATTCGATACCTATCTGCTTCCTGTATCAAATGTTTTAATGCTCCTTCGCTGTTTCCTCCTCTTATGTTCCAGGTTGCTATATAGATTTCATTTAGTTTTCTGGCTTTATTTCTTACATCCCTTTCGTCTTTTTTTGGATTAGCTTTTATATTCAGTTTGGTTAACTTTTTTTCCATATTCTCGCTTATATTCTCAATCTTTGATTTCCGTATCAGTTGTTTTAATGTGCTTATTGTGTATTTAGTTTCCGTTTCCTTTTTCATTGCGGCTGTCGTCTTCAAGGGTTCGGCTAGGTGGTTTGGCTTTACTTTTTTGAAGCTGCTTGGCTCCTTGTCAGCCCTTGCTGATCCCCAGACCATTCATATTGAATCCCGTTTATCTCTAGCTTCCTGTAACTTACTTTTGCGCTGTTTCCTTTTTCTCTTTCTGCTTTCGCTCTTTTTCGGATCTCGGCCTGTACCTTCTGTTCTTCTGATGTTAAATCGCTGTCTATGTAGATTTTCTTAGCTCCTAGTTTGTGTTTATTCTTCAGTATGGTTATTTTCTCTTCAAAATGTTTCAATTTCGCGACTACTATTCTGTTGTTTTCTTGTTTGCCTATTTTATACGCTGTTTCTACTGCCGCCGTGACTCCTATTTCTCGTTGTATTGCCATCTCCACCTCCTCTTTTAAATTACCCTCTTGTATATGCATTCCCTTGATGACTATATTGTTCCTTCTGTTTGCCCTCTCCTGTGACTCAACTTTCCTTTCAAGGCTCTCTATTTTACTTTCCATATATATCCTTTCTTTCTCCCATTCCACCTCCCTTTTGATTAGTTCCTCTTTAATGGCTCTCACTTCTTCTTTAAATTTTTTCAATTCATCGTTGTTGGCTCTCACTTCTTTAATCATTTCGTTGTTGTTTGATTTTAATTCGTCTCTAATATTCTGCATATCCTTCTTGTTTTCCTTCATTTGGTTATTCATTTCCTCCATTAATTCCCTTAGCTTCTCCATTTCTGCTTCCGTATTTGCTTCTGACTTGCTTTTATTTTCTTTTGTAGTCGTCCAGGGCGTTCTTTTACTTTTTTTAAAGGTTTCTTCCTCTTGAGGTTCCTTTGTTCTGTTATCTTGGTTTGTTGTTACGTCCCTTTTCCTTTTAAAATAATCTTCCACTGAGCTCACGCTGTTTTTCTTTTCACTCACTTTGTTACTGTCCATTCGCGGCGCTTTGTTTATTTATTTATGTCGCTACCGTCTGTCTTGACTTTTATTTGGGTAAACACGGCCACCTAGATAACCGGCTTTTTATCGTATCTCGCCGCGCGGCCCCCTGACCTCACGTGTATTCCGTCGGCCCGCTTGACCTTCGCCCGGCTTTGTATGCAGCTTGGCTCGCTAATTTACCGTTACCGCTTTATTTCGCTAACTACGCGTTCCGCCCTTTTCTAATTCCTTTCTATGATCCGTTGTATTTATGCCACTTTGTTTTATTCGTTTACCACGATTTTCGCGAATTAGTTAACACGACAATGCCTAAGTTTTAGGTTTACCGCCGGTGCATCTAACTCACGTCCGCTCACGCTCAAACAAACGCTTTTTATACAAGTTCCTTATTAAATGATATGTTAAATGTTTTTATAAAAATACCGTTGAATAGTACAAATATTGTAAGCCTAAATTATAGCCCCTATATTTACATATAGTAGCGACAACGATTGATGTTGCCGCTGGGGCAAAATTACGTTGGTATCCCTTAAGTCCCTAGCATATTTAAAAATCGCCTAGGAAGTTGCATAATTAAATTAAAATGTGACATTGACAGTTGTCGTGTTTTTATTCATTTTTCTCTTCGGGGGCTAATTTGAAGTCGAGGACGTGGAACTGCTAGGGTGTTGTGTTGATAAGTGTAAAAATAGTGGCAGAAAAGGATTTCAGGTATTCAGATCTGTTATTTTTGCACTGTTTACACTGAAATTTACCGTTTAGTAACTTTTTGTATTTTCATGTTTGCATCAGGTTTGCCCCATGATGTCGCTACTATTTGTAATAGAGGGGCTATAGCCTAAATAAAGTGCATGATTGTTGTTTCCATACTAATCAAATACTGAATAATTTTTTATAACAGTCCTAGAACTGTTCTATTTTATAATAAGCCTGTTATTTTGTTGTCATACCAAACAACAAGGATATGGTACGTTGAACTGGGAATCTCGTTGATCCATTCATGCGCGTCACAACCTGTCGTATCATATTATAATTATTTTTTCCAATTATTGTTTAGAATAAAGTGGTTGTGAATAAAATAGTATACATACCACGGTGAAAAGTTTTATTCCTGTCGCGAGATAAAGTTGACCTCGACGCTACGCGTCTCGGTTAACTACTTAATCTCTCGACAGGAATGAAACACTTTCCACTTCGGAATGTAATATACTATTGCCGGTCCCTGATGCCTTCGTTACTATGAAATCAAGTGTGTTTTATTGTTTGGATAAGTCAAATAATAGATACTAATGTCATAATTTTTTTAAAGTTTTTGAAAGTATGAACTCAGATGTCGTAAAAAAAATATTGTAACAAGAGGTCAATAAAAAAACCAATTAGGGTAGGCTGTGATATGTGTTATACGTTTGGCAGTACTGAAGTGTATTGTCAGTTGATGTCAAATTCGAGATTTGCAGGGTAAGTTTTACGTCAGTCTGTGTCAAACAACAAACAAAACCTAACCTTTTAATCTCGAATTTGACATAGACTGACAATACACTTCAGTTCTGCCAAACGTATAACACATATCATATAACGACAGATCAATAAAAAAACCAATTAGGGTAGGCTGTGATATGTGTTATACGTTTGGCTGTACTGAAATGTATTGTCAGTCTATGTCAAATTCGAGATTAGTAGGTTAGGTTTTGTTTGTTGTTTGACACAGACTGACACAAAACTTAACCTGCAAATCTCGAATTTGACATAGACTGACAATACAATTCAGTACTGCCAAACGTATAACACATATCACAGCCTACCCTAATTGGTTTTTTTATTGATCTTTTGTTACGATACACGACCGGAAAGTGTTTTGCAGGTCTCCCCAAGTAGATTCCGGTTTTGTAACGTAAATTACTATTTAAGGAAGCTACAGCCCTGAAAAGCATAATAAAAAACAGTTTTTATTTAATCAAAATAGTACAGATAAAGCGAATTTGGTGTAATTTGGCATATGTACGCGATTTTATGTGCTGAATTAGATGATACTGAAAAAAATTTGGTATAAGGTTTAGAGAGGGTAGTTTATGGAAGGGCGGAGGTATGTTTTATATCATAACTTTTTACAATCAAAACGTTAAGTCAATTCTGGTTAGATAATCTAAAAGGTTAATCTGATGTACCATAACAACATATGCCTGTCTATGTTCTTTGTTGCCAATTATGAAGTACTAACGTCACTATCTTTGCATTGGGAAAGGAATCGAGCGTTTCGAAATATTGGCTTGGATAACAAGAGTTTTCTTTTGAATCCCCATTATTTACTATATCGTCCATCAACCAGTCATTCGTAACTGTATCGCAGTTTCTCTATTAATTACCCTTCTCAGTGCTGTAGCTCCGTTAAAACGCACTTCTGGATCTATGCTCGTAAGAACTTTTTGTGTTATTTTTTAATGAGTGTAGTACTCATTATGCCTAAAATTTGGTACCACCTTTTCTGAACATTGTATATTGATGGTAACGTTTACTCGAAAAGCAATTGATAAGATTAGAATAGCAGGCTTTCACAAGACCCCTCTCTCTCTCTCAATGGCTGTGGTGCCATGGGATATGGCTTCCTTAGATTTATCAAATACATTTTTAACTAATAAAAACTCGACGAAACAAATTTGAATTTTCTATTTTTATTTTCTAGAGATGGAGTTACAAAATCAGATTATAGTGCCAGCCATTAGAGGGCATAGCCTAATTTATAACTGCATAAAAACCTGACGACTGTAATAATGCATTAAGAAAAAATTTTTTTTGTAATACTGTACAGTTATTGAATTTTAACTTAACTAAATAAACACATGAAAGCCAATCATAACAGCCACTGGCCATTAAGAATCACGTGTTTTTTAAATTATGTTTAATAAATTGTTTTTCAAATGTAAACATTTTTATTACGAAAAATCTTGAACGACACACGACTGATACGTAAATAACAGACATGGTTGATTATAAACCTCGGCTATCGTTTCAGATTACAAAATTGAACCACGTCCGTTATTTGCTATATATGGGCCTAATGACGTTAATACTTATTATAAAAAAACAATTTTACATCATTTTTAAGTTTGCATATACAGGCAGATCCACCGTTCGCGGGGGTTGTTCCAGAAGAATGCTCGAAGCGAACAACCGCGATGCGCAAGTAAACACATAAATGATAAAAACCGGGTTAGGTTCCATAAAGTAGATTTATTTACACCGTGCAACCTCAAAAAATTCAAAAATACATAAATGTGTGTATACAAACTAAAATTCCATACGTAACATAAGTCTGTCACTTGCATCTAGAGCTCGAATGTCCATTTGTTTATTCAAGTTATAATTTTACAATTTATTTCAGGTCAAGAGATTCAAAGGAATAGGCTCGATGAGTGTGTTTACAAGTTCGTGATAGATAATGTTATTTAGGTGTTCATGACATAAACCGCATACGTCTGTTTTATTTACTTAGTGTGTGAAAGTTGAAACAGTTAACGTTGACAATTCCATCCGCGAACGGCAAAGAAAAGGGAGCACAGAAGTGCCCCGCGTAAAATCAAATCAGGGAAACGCAAATCCGCGAACGGCAAGGTCTGCCTGTAATCTCAATATTATTACTAAAAAAACCAGAATGATATCATTTTATTATTATTAAACCCATTTTACAATTGTGAATGTTCTTGTAAGATAAAAAAATGACACATCATTATTTGTTACTAGAATAAATTACGGAAAAATTCTCAGGTTTTTGCAAAATATCGTTAATATAGCATGGGGATCCCACAAACGGTAAAAAATCGAAATTTAGTTAAATGAAGGAACATAGCAGTTTGAGCTAAATTGCTATGATCATAGTTGTAGAAAATGTAGAATTCCAATTTTCGTAATATAGAGACTACCATAAAATGGGGCAAGATTGATAACATGTGCCAATGTGCATGCAAGATTTTATTACTGAATAGAGCAACAACCAGCAAACTTAAATTTGCCACAGGTGCAGAGTGCGTTAGTTGAATGTTGACGCTTAATAGGACTGATCTCAGAATGAGAAGATTGTGTTGGATTTCATTGAAAAGCAGCATAACCTAGGCGATAGACATTTCTTGTGGTGTTAGAAGGCTGTATAACTTCAGGTGCACAATGGTATGTGTATCTCGAGAAGCCATAACCTCAGAATTAGATGTATAAAACTAAATATAAATTTCTAGAAAAGCAAAATGTTAAGCAAAAGTGGTCAAACAATCGTACTTGCCTTGTTGAGTGCAGTTTTAATATTTTTTAAATTAGCTTTTGAAGTACCTAATTTAACTTATAATAATAATTTATAGCAGATGGCTCGTGTGTACAAGAAAACAGCAGAAACTCGTCAGTATAAAAATTACACCAAAGATAAAACCGAATAATAGAAAAATGTCAATGAGACATGTGGCTGCTGAATACAAGGTTGTTTATGAAACCATTAGTAACAACTTTCATGGAAAACATATTAGAAATACCAAAGGGCAACCTGTATTTTCTAATGCCGAAGAAAAGGCTATTATACATGAAGCGGCTAAATGTTCAGAATGGAGTTTTCCTCTTGATTTACTACATTTAAGGTTGCTTGCCAAAGCACATTTGCTGCCAAGGGCGGGTACTGATAAATTTAAAAATAACATTCCTAGAAAAGATTGGACACTAAAGGTCTTTTGAGAACGCCTAAAGAACTAAAGATGAAGTGACTCCAATGAATGTCAAGCAACATTAATAAATGTAGAGCAAGTGTCTCTATCAACACTATAAATAAATACTTTTGACACTCTGGAGAACTTTACAACGAGTATCACCAAACAATATATTCAAGTATGCTGAGAGAACCTTGGAGTACAAGGAGTACGCAGTCGGAGCATTTCTAGACATGGAAGGTGCCTTCGACAACACCTCCTACCACTCTATTGAAAGAGCAATGACAAACCATCAGATCGATAACACCACGATAGGATGGACTATGACAATGCTCAACACTCGAGTTGTAAAAGTCAAGTTATTTGACAAGGAAAAGAAAGTGCAGGCGACAAGGGGATGTCCACAGGGAGGAGTTCTTTCTCCACTCCTGTGGTGCCTCACAGTTGATGAACTGCTGATCCAACTAAATAACAAAGGCTACTACACTCAAGGATACGCTGATGACATTGTCATACTGATTCAAGGTAAATACCAAAGAACTGTAGACAATGTAATGAAATCAGCACTAAAGATAACCGAAGAGTGGGGTCTAGAGAATAATCTTAGAATTAATCCCAGCAAAGCCACTCTCGTCGCTTTCACTCGTAGAAAGAACATCACAAACAGAATCAACATAAAACTGTTTGAGACAAATGTCAACTGGGAGAACGAGGTTAAGTACCTAGGTCTATTCATCGATTCCAAACTAACTTGGAACTCCCACTTAAACAAAACAATCACCAGGTGCATACAAACATTAGTTATTGGGAAAAGAGCCATAGGTAGTACGTGGGGGCTCAAACCGGAACTGACCTTCTGCAAAAGAAGCAGCCCGTAATGCAATGACCGGTCCAAAACCTGGTCTAAGCATTCAGAAAAACCAAGCCCACTCAGCCATTAATGAATGGGTCAACACCGCACACCAACTAAGGTGGAGAAACTACAATCAAGCAACACACTGCAAAAGATTGCTAAAAACTCCGAATCCACAAACCACCAAAACCCTGTTGAGACTGAACAGAACTCGAATCAAGCAAGTAGTCAGTCTACTAACAGGCACTGGAGCATTCAAAGAATTTATGCACAGGATCAATATCTATAGAGATGAACCTGTTTGTAGACTATACCAAGAGGATGATGAAACAGCCTATCATATCCTCTTTGAATGCCCAGCATTAGAGCGTAAAAGACACCAACTCGATTGGAGCCTTAACTCTATTGACGACCGCAAGCTAGTAGGGGACATTGCAAATCTAGTAAAAGATACGGATGTCGGCCTGCTAACTTGAAAACTCCCGACAGTACAAAAAGCCCAAAGGGCTGACGTGCGCATGCCAGCAAAAGGCAGTCGTGGAGTCTAAATCTAATCTAATCTAATGCTGAGAGAAACGTAGAAGACCACCGTGGCAAACAGTGCGGCATTTACCGCAGGGGGGTTAAGTACCCTGACAAGGTCGTTAACCATTCAATACGTTGTATGGCAATAATGATATGTGGGTCAGCAGACAGGACGTTGTTGTCCCCACATGTCATATACAAAAGTGAGCATTTACATTACACATGGAGAGAAGATGGCGTTCAAAGAAAACTACGCTGTGATAAAACCATATTGTACTAGAGGCTGTAGGTTCAAGAAAACATCCCATGGAAAGATGGACAACTCAACCTTCGAGGATTGCAAAGCAATTACAACATCGAAAAATTATTATCAGAGATAATTGTGTTGATAGCGCATGTAACACTAAGCGTGCTGCCTCATTTTTTCCGCATCTTGAATTTATTATAGGCCAGCAGTTATTTGACGTTAGAATTTAAAATTTTACGGTGAGTTAGAACCCAACTATTATGCCATTATTAGGACACTTTTAAATAGAAATTGAAATTTAGTTTTAGATTCTCATTTATTTTTATTTCCGAGGTATTAATCTGCTTATTTTAAAAGCATACCAAAAATGGCATTGTGAAGGAAGACTGTGTTGTAGGAGGCATAAAACTAAGACTGGAACCGAAACAAGATGTGAGGGAAGGCGGAAAACAGGGCTAAATGTTCCTGATGCAGTGAGTTCAAAGACTTATTCACCTAATTAACAGAATTATGTGTCAAAACAGTGTTTCTTTCTTTATATTTTTATTAAATTTTTAATGTATATTTTTGTGACATAGGTGATTTTCCAGTTGAATACCTCTAAAATGAGTTTCTTGTTTTTTTCTATTTTTTTTTATTAACTCCCATTTTAAATACAACACCCCGGTATATTATTACACCTTTGAATTCAGCTTGAAATTCTAAAAAAAATTGTCTCTTCAACTCTCTATTTTGAACTGTTTTTGTAGAATTTGCAATTTTTTTACATTTTTGACAAATGCCTAAAAATTAAAAATCAAATTTTTGGCTAATTATAAGATCACTGTAAAAGGAAGTTATGTGCGTGTATCACACCAGATTTTTTTTATATTCTATTTAACTGTTAGTAGTGAAGGACTCCAACTTACCTAAGCGAATCGCTTAACAACTTTATGCATTAATTGAATTTTACATAACTTGAAACAATGTATTTTTATGCAGTATACGTTATGCTCTACACAATAAGTTTTGATAATATTCTCGCATGTGCGTAATTTATATATTGTCAATTGGTTATGTCGAATTTCGAAGATTTCTTGTATTCGTCATAAACTTTCTATGTAAGTGTGGATCTGCATGTATTGTGATTTGTAATGTGCTTCTGATATGGACAAACCTATTACTACCATGATAAAGCCATGGATGTATTCTACTGAGTTAGATAAAAGTATGGAAACGCTACTATCTTCATCGTATTAGTAAGATTATAAAATAATAATCAAAATAAGTTACTGTATTGTGTAATTGCAAGACAGTACGTTTCATAAATGAATTACCGACTCAAACTAAAGGGTGTTTTTTCTAGAGGCGGAGAACTTTAAATTGCAATAAAACACAGAAATGTTACTGTTTGAATATGATTTCGGGTATGTGACCGTTGCGGCTAGCACCATACATGGCGTAATCTGGAGGTCCAATTTTCACACACTCTTCGCAGTAAATCAGGCTGTATTTCGGCAATAACGCGTCGAATGTTGGCTTCCAAGTGCTCAATTGTTTCCGGTTTATCGGCGTAGACATGCGACTTTACATATCCCCAAAGAAAATAATCTAATGGCGTCAAATCGCACGAACGAGGTGGCCAGTTAACAGATCCACGAAATATCAAAGTGCGGTTTTCACTAGCGTGTTAGACCCTTATTGGGCTATCTTTTGTTACAATAAAAGTGATATCGTTGCATGTAATTTTTTTGAGAATATCCATTTCATTTGTAATGTCATCGCAAAACGCCCTCTAGTGGCGACACAAGCAATCTAAATCAATCCGCTCAAGACAGCGTTGGTAGCCTAAGAAAAGCCCTTTTCAACGACTCCAAGTTGGACAAAATCCGTTTAGCCATTTTGTAGTTATTGACATTTATTTTCAAAAATGTTTGGACACCCCCCACCACTTTCCCTTAAGAGATAGAGCAAAAAGCATTCGACGAAATTTATCTCAGCTTTAAAACGGTGTCCATTTTAGCTATCTGTAATATAAGAATATTTCTCAAAAAACGGGACTTAACATTCAAGAATGCGATTATGCCCCCTGCCGGTCATTCTAGAAACTTAAAAATAACTTCCAGAATTTTCTCTTGTCCACTTTAGTCATACTTTTTTTACCTCAAGTCTTTATGACAATTACTTTTCGAGATAGGGCCGAGAACCATTATTATTGGGACACCCGGTACAGTTGGCATATTTTAAGTAAATAAAACATTATGGTAATTCTACGGTTTTAATTCTGAATTAAAGAGTCCCGTTTTATTACTTTCAAAAGCAAATCATTCTAATATAAAGGAGTTTATAACAATTGCTAGAGTATACATACATACAAAGCTGGGCTGATAATGCCTCCAAAGATAGCTTCTCACGGTGTATCGGAGTAAGCATTTGTTTATCCCCTCATTTTACAACTACATGTGTTTAGTGCAAAAGTATCAAGTGGTTTTACAGTACTTCTTTCTGTTCGTTAATAAATAATCACCCTTAGAATAGAGCCGTGTTCTACCACTTGGTTAAAGCAGTGCCCCGTTACAGTGTTCTTAAGAGTGGAACCGCATTCCGATCAAAATTCATCGTCATCTCCAACAGGTGTATAAGGAAGACGCAATGGCCATCAGCAATGTAAGATAATGTTGGGCTAGGTGTACTACAGAAAGTGATATAAGTAAAATGGATTAATGTGACAAAGAAATTTCTAGACAGTGACTCTTAACAGGGGCCATATGGCTCCCCAGCGGGCCACAGAATTGAAGGATATAGCAGAGCAAACAAAATTGAGACCAATTTTAGTAACGAATGATGAGAACATGACGAAAGTGGATACTTTGATGTGTGAAAATTGGCAACATATTTCTGCCCAAAGAGAAATTTGAAAAGAGTATGGAACATCATTCCAACTAGAAATCTTACTGAAGCCATGACAGTACCAGTGATTATTTGCCAAGAACTGCTAGTACGTTATCGTCGTTATTATCAGCTATAATTTGTCAAGGGCAGTAATAATCACCCGCAATAATTTTGACAATAGCAACCCGAAAGTGCGTTGCCTAGAAATACCCCGAGGCGAAACCGAGGGATATTGTTTGTAAAAATTATAAGGATTTATCACTGGCTGCATTGAATTCAGGAAGATAAGTTCCTAAATAAACTAATCATTTTTGCCGAAGCGGAAAGATATTTTCACATATAATCTCATAAGAGCATTAATTCTTTCCGGAAATTTTTTGAGTGCGTTCCAACAACGTCGTATTAATTTGCCGAGCGGGACGCGAGGGCAAATTAGGACGTTGTTGGAATGCACGAAAAATAATTTCCGGATATGAATTAATGCTCGAATGCAGATTCGGTAAGAAAATCGTAACGACACAAACCCTAAAAAGAAGTAATGTCTACCTAGAAAAAATTTCCAAGAAATTTTGTTGTTGTCTTGGTTATGGCTCGTGAACTAATTTTTCTATTGGTCATTAATGAGTGTCGTACGATTTTCTGACAAATTAATTTGACACTTCGTTATGAATAATATGTTGGTGGCACTGTCAGTCGATGTCAAATTCGTGGTTGTCCGGTTTGGTTTTGCGTCAATTTTGACACAGACTGACGATAAACCTAACCTGCTAACCTCGAATTTGACTTAGATTTACAGTGCTACCAACTTGTCATAGGATACTACTGAATTTTAATTGGGTAGTTTCCATGGTGATTGAAAAAATCACCCTAGGGTCGTTTTCACTTCCAGTGTGATCTAATTTGTCAAACTGACTCACGTGATTAAAAATAATCAAATTGGATTGGTCTGCAATATATGTAAGAACTTATCAGCTATAATTTACTACGGGCAGTGATAATTACCCGCAATAATTTTGACAAATAACAACCCGAAAGTGTGTTGCCTAGAAATAACCCTCGGCACCTAGAAATAACACGAGGCGCAGCCGAGGGTTATTTTTTAAAGGTAACGCCCTTGAGGAATATTATTTGTCAAAATTATAAGGATTTATCACTGGCTGAGGTGAATTCGAGAAGATATGTTCTTAAATTAACAATTTTTACTGAAGCAAGAAACCATTTTTCTGACAAATTAATTTGACACTTCATTATAATAATATGTTGGTGGCACTGTAAGCCTATGTCAAATTCAAGGTTGTCAGGTTTGGTTTTGCGTCAGTTTTGACACAGACTGACGATAAACCTAACCTGCTAACCTCGAATTTGACTTAGATTTACAGTGCTACCAACATGTCATAGGATACTACTGGATAATTACGTAGTTTCCATGGTGATTGAAGCTGAGGTGAATTCAGGAAGATATGTTCTTAAATTAACAATTTTTACTGAAACGAGAAACCATTCTTCTGACAAATTAATTTGACACTTCATTATTTATTTGTCATAGGATACTACTCAATTTTAATGAGGTAGTTTCCATGGTGATTGACAATGTAGTTGTTAAACAGTTAAGTAAATGTATAGTATGTCTAGAAAATATATGAAACTTTTCTCTTTTTTATTTTGAAGGTACAGTAGGGCCAAGCACACAAAAACCGCAAATGTAAAATTTAAGTACGGGGAATTAACGAACCAATAAATAGCAACCTTAGTCTCTAGGTAAATTCACACGAAAAGCACAAATGTCACTTCACCATTACTGCTATCGCGTCATATAGAAATGTCTAATTTCCAGGTTTTCAAGTGCTGTTGTTCATCAGTTTTGTGGTTCTTTGTTAATTATTGCTATTATTGTTAGTATTGCTCTTCTGCGATAGTTGTTTTTAAGTTAGTTTACCTATTAGCTGTTTAATTGTGGTCGGCTTGGTTCTATAACCTCAAATCATAAGTATTAATTTTTTTCAACAATTTTACTTTATTTTGCAATTATTAGCATGCGTTAATATTATTTTGGTATCATATATTTATGTAATACTATATTCCTTGTTACGTAGGATGATAACGAGCTGTAGAGGAAAAAAACTCATGTATTCAGAAGCAAGAAGTATAACTGCAAATAATGTTATAACGTCTTTTGATGTACGGAAGGCTTTAGAAACGTGAATATTTTCGTTAGAACGTGTGGCAGTTTGAACCAGATCTCAAGTTATCACTGAATTCGCATTCGACGTAAATACCAGTATTCCCCACTGAATTTCACATACTTTTTCGACGTACTATACAATTAAACATATAAACAAATACTTTTACATTTCAACATTGCAGTTGTTCAAGCGATTAGCGGTTATTGAATATTATATGACAACTAATTCAAATAATTTTGTTTCAAACACAGTTAACTAATGTAAATAAATATCTACTTCCAAAAAACCGTAAAGCTGATTTACTATTTATTCAACTATTACCCTTGTAAATATTTTTTTTTACATAGATAATTACAAACCCATTATGCACTGGCAAAGTCACGTAGTTCTGCTATCACCATTCAACCGCATGGTAACAGTTTCAGTAAAACAAAACCAGTATGTTTATTTAAAGTGTAATGTTTACATTTCCTACTGCTGTTTTGTTTCGAACCATTGTGCTTTTATTATTATCAGCTAGTGATTCAACACTGTCGAGCAACTCCCCTCCACAGCCTTTGCACCAACCAATAGCATCACTACATGTGTTGGTATTTTAGCGTCATAGGTGCATACGTGACTCGAAGATAGTGACCTTGTACAAGACATTTATTAGCGTTTGTGCTACCAAATAGATGCGTGTGAAAACTGGGAAGTGACTTATTTGTGTGGCTAAATCATGGCGGTAGATATGGTGAATATTTTGCAAGCCTCGGAATGGTAAGTATACACACAAAGAGTTCTTATGTTTATTATTAAAGCAGGGGTGAAAAAAGCAAGAAAAGAACTGCTACTCAGCAAGGGCGTTTCCCAATTTTAAAAAGTAGTTATACTTTCTTTGCGATTATATTTTATTAGTTACGATTTTTAACGTATCATTCTAAAATCTAGTTAAAAAAAAAGTAGTTCTGCTATATTCCTCTCTACCGATTAGTAAGTACATATTCTTGAGAGCTTAACAACAAAATTTAACTTCTTCTGGAAAAGTCTCTACTACTTTTTACAATATTTTGCACATTAAATGGAATAATTTTTTAATTTGGATTTTAGTTGGAGATGTATGGCGCAACGGAGAAAATGGTAAGTGTATTATGAAGATTTTAATTTTTCTGTCATTGACTACGAATTTACTAACTAAAAATCATATTAGAAAATCCCCTTTGTTCAAAGTAGATAATTTTTTTGCTTATTGCCTTCACATAGAATGGCCGCCATTTAAGACCAGGTACTGCTAACCATATTTATACATCAAAAAAGCGTAGAGATTCATGCTTTCGTAATTTTACCCAATACCTACTAAACATTTGGTAACAAAGAGATATTACAGTTAAATACTTTTGTTTTCTATATATTCAAAATGGAGGTGGCCAGTGGACATGTATAAATTTGTGGGGAGTGGCTAACTATTTCTGTTTGGTGAACAGAGAGTAGTATGACTGACGGTTTTTCTTCATACTATACGTTAACAGATAACATGAAAGCTCCCTGATGCGTTACACATTCCGTTCTGGGTAGAATACATCACGTAACCCAAAGAAATGCGGTTCAAAAACATTTATGTTTGAACATGAGTCAATGGGAGCACTGTATATTTACAGATGAAAGCCGTTTTGCGTTATTTTACTCTGATAGTAAAGAAGATGTGCAAGAACATCTTCCGTTTGGAGGTGGATGTGAATGTTTAAGAAAAATACTGATTTTTCCACAAAACTTTCAGTTTTTTCAGTCTTTAAAACTCTAATAATGCCAATAAACATTAAACTTGCAAACCTCTTATCAATGTGAGGTTTGACATGCCAACAATATTTAATATTTATCTTGTACTACAGTCCTTTAGGGACTGAGGTAGGTAAATTAGTCTGGCATTTAGTTACAGAACTAAACATGTTATATATACGTTTCTAATCTTTTTCTATGCCCATGTACAAAAGCGGCAGTTTCCATACAGTCAAGTAGCCATAAAAAATGACAATATCATTCACCAGGTCGTTATCATAACTTATCGTGTTTGTTATGAAAAAATGACAATTCAGTTATACGGTAGGCTAAATAATTTTAACCTAAAAAATACTGAAAATAGAGGGTGTCCCATAATTTTTCATCACTTTTATTTTATTTGTATGTTATGAACAAAGTCTAGGCATCCCCAGTACCAGGTACTTTAGACACCGACCGCTGTGGTCATACGGTCAAAGTCCTACATTGAATTTTGCCAAGATTAAGGAGTTCCACCCCTACCAAAGGATCTTTTATATAATAACACAAGTATAGCTGAGGGAAAATTTTACACAATTTTATATTGACGCATTTATCTAGGGTGCCATGATTTATTTAAACCAAAGACAATAGCAGATTTCTCTTTTATTTAGGTAAATTGGTTTTCTTAGCTAATGCATATCTAATCGGCCATGAAATTAAGAACTACATAGTTTTTAGAGATTCTTAATTTTATACACACAGTAATAGATATTACTAGGGTTGGGACTTCTTCATCTCGGCAAAATTCTATGTAAGACTTTTGACTGCAGCAGTCGGTGTCTAAGGTATCTAGACTTCATAACATACAAACGAAATAAAAGTGATGGAAAATTATGGGACACCCTCTATGTTATTTTGACTTACAAATTACAGACAATCTACTGACTGGTCAGTTGTCACAATAAAGTTGTCATTCATTCAATTGCAAAAATGTGCTTTTTTTTGTGGTCGTTGGAAAATTAGCTTACTTAACTCACTCGAAAGTATAAAAGTATATCGCAGGCTTGTATTTTACAGTCATGACAAAAAAAACTGGACACTTTGCTACTCTTTAATTTCTGAAATTAAAATCATGCTAGTAGTCGAAACAAACTGCACCTAAAACGGTGATGGGTATCTAATTACATATAACTTAAGCCTCTCAATGAGTCATAATACAACATATTTATCTTTCTCGTCTTCTAGAATCCTTATACCCTAAGGGTGTCGGATAACAACTAATTAAGCGTCTTGTTGGTGCTTTATACACAAACTTGAGTTATCTAGAAAATATAATAGCTACTCTAGTTTGTTACGAATTATAACTCGAAGATAATAGACACTAGCTGCGGGTCTTATAAAAACCACTAATCTGACGTTAACTTTAATTCGCTGTTAAAATAAACAAAAGCGCATAAAAAAGTCAGTGCTTATGACATTTTATTCATTAGTAAACAAATTTTGATGCGCTTTTATTTATTTTAACAGTGAATTAAAGTTAACATCAGATTAGTGGCCTTTATAAGACTGGCTGTAGATGTTATTGACAATAGACGTTAGTTAATTAATATTATTTAATCTTAGCTTAGCGTCTAAATGAAATATATAGAGAGATCAAAAATAAACTTGATCGCGGGAGCCAATGAAAAATTCTGTCTACACTGCAATTTATAAAGCTAAGTATATTTGAACTACAATTAACTGAATTTATTAGTCCATGTGACAGCAGTCTAATCATCGGCTACACAAATATGCAAAAATATGAAATTTAAACTAAATTTATACATTAAATTGATAGGAAACATTAAAATAACAAGGGGATAACTTAAACACAATGTCGAAAGTGAATTTAAAAATTCTAAAAATTTGACATTTCTATGCCAACAAAAAACATGCTACAGATTATACTAAATTTTAAATAAGCATGCAGTACTTTGAACTAAATACCGTTTGATCGAAAACTTTCAACGTCTAGAGGGCTATAGAATTTTTTTGTCAAAAAAATTTGTTGGCAGTCGTGGTAGTAAAAGTCACATTGGAATTTTACATCTGTCAGTTTAAGGTTTGTCAGGATTGTCGTTTCAACAAATACAAACATTCTTGTTGAATACATAAAAATGTTAGTAACAAAAACAACTACATCTATTCAAAATGATTTGCTGCATTTTCCATACACAGAACCACCTAGTGCTCGGCATTAAACATTCTGTAAAAGTTAAGTTTATCTGTCAAAATTGTATAGGTTATATTATTAAGCAGCGTTACTCATCACTGCCACCATAAATTTAATTTAAAAAAAAATCCACAGCCGCCTAGACGTTGGAAGTTTTCAATCAAACGGTAGTAATCATAACTATGACCGTGATTGGTCGAAACAAAGTCATCACTACAACCATCTGAAAATCAAATATTTTTTCAAAACTGCCAATTTGAAATTGGTATAAATCTTAAAAATATACAAGGAAAACCGATAAATATCCTACAACGTTTATTTGAATTATGTAGGACGCATTTATTCTAAAACACGAGCAGTCACACAAACTTATATTTTCCTAGGGTAAAATTAAGTATGAGTTCGGAGCGCCATCTACTGCATTCTTATTTGAAATTTAGAATAGGCAAGTTTGATTTTTTCAATGGCTTCCGCGATCAAGTTTATTTTTGATCTCCCTGTATTTATGTAAGGGGGAGTTTGGCACATTATCTGCCATTCTGTGTGAACGAACAAGGGTAGGTAAAAAGTTGCAGAAACTGAACGATAAATATTATTGCTTTTACGTGCCAAAATGAGTGGGAAGAAAACTGTTCTCTGGGCTGCATGCCCTTAACAGCCACCGGCAAGGTTTCTTATAAAAACGGTAGTATTTGTGACAGCAGATTTTAACTGACTTCGGTCGGGAACAGATCGCTCATGAAATGAACTGAATTGTAAATAGTTTCTCAAGTGGAGCCTTTAGACAGCGCAACTGGTAATCTGCGAAGAGCTGAAACCCCCTTTGTTAGACGTATCATTACAAGTAATCGAAATTCCAGCAATAAAGATATATTTACATGACTAGATATACGAATTTTGTTGATAATTTCTACTATATTCGACTGTTTGGGTAACCGAGGTTTTTGACTTGCAAAGATTCAAGATAACAAGGTTCGCCTGTATAATGCTTTACAATTTTTAACTATTTCTCACAACAGACTGTGGACAAATATTAACCAAATCAGAAAGGAGTAACCATATTTGTTAGGGACGGGAACAAAACTCTACCAAGGAGAACAACCGAGATGATGGCGGGAATATTTTACAG
This sequence comes from Agriotes lineatus, assembly GCA_940337035.1. NCBI lineage: Eukaryota > Metazoa > Arthropoda > Insecta > Coleoptera > Elateridae > Agriotes > Agriotes lineatus. The sequence continues at coordinate 102,999,614 of OW679199.1, forward strand.
AAGTTTTAACAAGTGAAGAACAAAAGCCGAGAGAACAAAATAGGAAATGGAAATCAAATGCTACAACTGAACATGAACATTGAGCCACCCTTGTAAATTGATATATGCCATTGAAAAGTTAAAAATGGAAAAGCAGCAGATTTTACCTATTATTTCAAAGAGTTTGGAACACCGAAAAAATACCAACAAAGTGGAAGGAGGGATTAAAATACCAAAAAAGGAGACCCTTCTGACTGTAAAAATTGGAGAGGAATAATTAACAACAATCCTAAACAAGAACAAGTTGAATTCAGATCACAACAATCATGATTAGATGAAATAAATACTTTGCGAACTCGATTCGGCCGAATTTTAGAAATACTCGGTGAGCTACTTCGCCATTTGAATGAAAATATATACAGTGTGCCCCAGGATTGATGTAGCAAGAGGTGAGATGGACAAAAAAATTTGAATTTTATTTAAGATTGTGGGATTAAGTATATTTCCAGTTTTTGAAAAAACAAGTCTGCCTTGACAGTAAAGCAAAAAAATTTTTTTCAAGTAAACTGCACTTTCTGCCCATGATACGGCAAAATTTTACCAAGAAAGTTGTTCAGATGATAAATCATGGCCATACACAAAATTCAGGAAGATCTACCTACTCAGATTAAACCGTATTTTTTTTTAATTAAGCAAAATAAATTGTATTTATTAAAAATGCCTCAATTTTGAGGATCGGTTACGTTCTTCCCTAGTCTTTTTCCCGGCACGACAAAACCCGTTTTCAACCCGCTTCTATCAACCTTCCCTGGCAGGCAGTGACAGCGACATACAGACGGAAAACTAGTAGTTCCGTTTAGAAACTTATAAGAATAATTATTTAGGTTATTTGCAATTTTTCTACTTGCTTAATTTTGTGTTTAACTTTCATATAGTAGATTAAACTAGCTTATGTTTTTATACGATGGTGTTTGCATGCGGCCCCCCATTTGTATTTTTTGTGTAAAGGATTTTAGCAGCAACGAGCGATCAAGGCAAATCGGTTTGAAGCGTGTTGGACGTCGCATTCACCCGCCTAAGTCTTAAGTTTACTGAAATTGCCTCGTACGACTTCAAGGCGATCTGTCTTGTAAGGAAAAATGACTGAAGGCGGTGGTACTCAGAGCAATAAACATCTTAATTAACAGGGTCGTTGCCTTAATTAACAATTATCGAAGGGAATTACGCCCTTTCCGACGAGTTAGCTGGCCAATTTTTGTTACAGGACATCGTAACGTAGATGGGGCCAACAATCCGTGTATTTTACCAATTTGTCGTTTTACAAACATAACCTCAAATTTGACATAGACTTACAGTGCCATCAACAATACACTGCAGTACTGTTAAGCATAAAACAAATTACCATTGCTATGCACATTTCTAAACTATTTTTAATGTAGAAATGTAATACATTACCGAATGAAATATGATAAAATAAATTTCTTTACAAGTATAGTTAGATCCATTCGAGGACAAGCTGTATATAAACTTCTTGTGTAAAATGGAAATTTCAGAGTGGAGAGAATACACAAGAAAAGGAATGAAGAGATTTGAAGTGAATTACATATACAACCTCTAGAAAAAATATTACAAAAAGAAATTGGAATGGATCGGACACAAGAATGAAAAGTGATAGTGTGGGAAACAATAGCAGTAGACAAGAAGGTTCAGAAGTGAAAGTGTAGAAGAAATGATATGTAAAAGAATTTCAACATGAAATGAAGTTAAATACAAAGCAAAAAATAGCAAAGAATGGCGTAATTTTATCAAGGAGCAACAGCAAAATCAGTAAAAGAATAGAAATTCAACACTCCAGAAGGTGGAAGAGAATCCGGATTATGTGAAAGGCTAACATTTGATAAATAGGGGTTCAGAATCCTGTTTTATTTTCTTAATTGCTGGATATTATCCATTTACTTGACATCTGCACTGTCAAACTGACAGTATGTTGGCACCACTGCTATTTTTCACGTGATTTTGAGCTTACGTATTGGTGCCCCTAGCAAATCTAGTACTGTCAAAAGGTGTCAAATATTTCAAATTGAAATTGAAATAATTCATTGCTAATTTATTAATTCATCATAAACTATTTTAATTAATAATGGAAGAAGCGGATAGCAGCCAGGAATTTTCAAACGATAACAGTCATACGAGTGTCACACGTATAGGATAATCGGGATAACCCAACTTTTTTTGTTAACATTTTAATAACTAAATTAATATACAGTCTAATTTTGGAAGTATAGCCAAGCCATTTTTTAAAAATTTGGCACTGACAGTGTGAATGTCAAGTAAATCTTTACTTGTGTTTCTTGGTTATTGTTTAACGTTGTCATTTGTCTTTCCAACATGTCGGTTTGAAAGTTCTTGAATTTCTGCAGAATTGTAAGGTGTTTGTAGGAAGGTGGAGGGTGGGCATTTTCAGTATCTTTTGTAATAAAACCTTATTCAGTACTACCGGGTGTCTTAAAATGAATTACATCTAGTATGCTTTGAATTTCCCATAATGCAATCTAAAATTTTACTTGAAATTGGCAATACTGTAAGTCTATGTCAAATTCGAAGTTAGCAGGTTAGATTATGCGTCAGTTTTGACACAGACTGACGCAAAATCTAACCTGCCAACCTCGAATTTGACATAGACTTACAGTCTTGCCAATTTCAAGTAAAATTTTAGATTGCATTATGGGAAATTCAAAGCATACTAGATGTAATTCATTTTAAGACACCCGGTAGTTATTCCATAATTATTCATTTTAATCTAAACTGCAGTAAAAACTGTTAAAAGTTTCACATAAACAAACATCACTTGTTACTTTGAGCGTGCGAGAAGAAAATTATTTGGGAATACACAGATAAGCAAGATGCTCTGGACCGCTCTTTTTGTTCAACAACCGTTAACAAAAAACACGAAAAGTTATTGTGGAAAACAGGAAAACAACAGAGGACTTTGTTACCGGTCAAATCCTGTTTATGAATAATTACTATACGGAATTAAAGACATCTTGCTTGATGTGTTTTTATCGGACTTTTTCCACTGTCTAGGGTGTATATCACACGACGTTTCGAAAGTTTTGATCTACTCCCGTCTTCAGGTGTTCCTGGTTAGTCATGAGAAGGACTGATATTGTACGCTTTTATTCGTAAACTCTTGCCTCCCCCGGGGTTTGAACCTGGGACCGCTGATCACTAGTCTGTCACTCTTACAACTAGGCCACCGTGGTGGTGGTTTTAATATTATTTACATTGTAGCACCTGTATTTGCAATTTTTATTATTATTGTTTATTTGAACATTAAGTATAAATAGCTTGGTTTCCGAAATTCAGTGATTTGTTTTCAAGTGACTTCTTTGTTACCTTTGGAATATGCTGTTTTCGTTTTGACGAATTGCAATCTTGAAATGAAAGAAAGAAGACAGATAAATTAGTTGCTATTTGTTCAGTTTAGGATGCATTTATTGCAAATTGTAAAATCAGTTACAATATAATAGTTATTAAGGTACTAAGACATTATGAGTAAAATAAGAGCCCAAGATTGTTAGTGTACTAACCGAGGGCCTTTGGCCCGAGGTGTGTACAACAATCGCGGGCTCTTAGCTCATAATGCCCGTGGTGCCTTCAAGGTTTTATGTCCTACCAATTTTCTTACCTAATTCATATTCATAATTCAATTCATATAATTACTATGATATAGTATCTAGTTAGCTGATCTAAGTTAGATTTGTGACATTAGCTGAGCTGTCATTAATTTTCATTGTGACAGTGGTGCATTATAAAGTTGTATCCATGGAAACAAATACTGTTAATTTTTCATAATAACCCTAGTGTTCTTATGAAGAAAATAATTGCCCTGGAGCGTTATTTTGTATCTAAGATACCTTAAAATAGAGTCATTAATTTCAATTAATGTATACCTGAATTTTTGAGCCCGTGCGTGCACGTCATAACATATTGATGACATCATCTCCTAGTATGTTTATATGATCCTTATACAGTCACTAAAAGTACGTTGTTTGACACAGGCTGATGCAAAATATAACCTGCAAATTTCGAATTTCACATAGCTTGGCAGTGCTACCAACAATGTGAATATGTAATTTTTTATCGTCTAGACTAGACGATAAAATTGCATTTTAACGTGAAGTAAAAGGTAGATAAAATACAACTTTAACAGTTAGAATTTAATGAATATATCAAATTAATATTTTAAAGATGAAAGAAAAAACCACAACAGGAAAACTAAAGACAACATCATATTAATTTACATAACATTTTTATAGTAAACGTTGACAGCTATCAATTAATGTAAAATTAAGTGACCAAACTACCTCAGAAAATCAGCACTTTGAAAACTTGAATGATGTAGCTTGTGTGAAATGAATTGGCGCACTTCGGGTATACGGATGAGGCGCATTTTCCTGTAACTGATACTTTGCTTGCTCGCTGTATATGTTATTTACCTGTTGAGGCTACTTATAACAGCTAGGTACTCTGCAGGTATTTATGTAATTTTTCGGACCCAACTTAAAATCAATTAAAAATACAATTTTGCTCGATTTATTTTAGTAAAAACATTGTATTGAGTACCACATGAAATAACGAATAAATTGACTATAATAGTAAAATAATTTACATATTTTTACAAAGAATAATAATTGAAATTTCACAGTATTTTAAAACTAAATCAAATAAATAATTTCAGTATCATTTTAAAATAACTAAAACATTAAATTTTATAGACAACACAAATCCAATAAAGCAGATCATAAATGTAACTTAATACAGACACAAGTTTAGAGAGTGGGCAACAATAAACGCAAGTAGTTAAGAAAAACAATGAGTTAAAAATACAACATTAGTATGGTATTAAACAATAGGACAGATATTTGCAACGTTTCATTCTTTAATATCTAGACACTTCTTCAGGCTAAACATGGATTTACATGTTATTAATGAATTTAATTTAAAAGAAGCTTTTAGATATTAAGAAGCAAAACATTGCTGTTTTTTTATTTCTCCATTAATTATACAATCTTCCATAGATTGTTTGGCAATAAGTATTTTATAGGATTTGGTGTAAGCACTGATGATTAAGAGGTAACATGTGGGGCAGAATTCCAGCGAAATCTCCCTTTACATTATTTTAATATGTAATGTATGGGTTATGAAAAGAATATACTATTTGTCAAAAGTAATTTACAGTTACAGTTAAAATCTTGTAGTTAAATCAGATGACTTAAAACGTTTAAGTCTTTTGGGTTTATTATTATCTTCCATAAGGTGCTGCACAGAATAGTTGGGGTGAACGGTCAGTCTGTCTTTGTATCTCGCACTAAAATTTTTAATTTCACTCTTCACTGTGGGAATTTGTAGATCACTTAAAATCACATTATTACCATGGCGCGTCAACGATCATTCTTAGTACTTTATTTTGGAACCGATAAAGCATTGCCAAATTGGAAGTAGCTGCAGTACCCCACAGGGAGATCCCATAAGTCCACATTGGTTTAAGAACTATTTTGTAAATTAAGAGTTTATTTTCCAATGATAGTTTAGATTTTCTACCGATGAGCCAGTATAACTTTTGGAGTTGAAGGCCGAGTTGCTTACGCTTGGTGAATATGTGGGTTCTCCAGGTTAGTCCCCTATCAATGTGTAGACCCAGATATTTGACTGCCTCTGAGTGTGGTAGTTGGTGTCCGTTGAGTGTTATTGGAGGGCAATTTTCTTTTTTCATAGTGAAGGTTACGTGTTGGAACTTAGCTTCGTTCACTCTGATTCGCCATTTGTTGGCCCACCATTGTATTTTGTTGAGATGAGCTTGGAGATACTTTGATGCGGCTTGTGGATTGATGTGAGAGGCTAGAATGACCATGTCCCCTGCGTAGATCGCTGCCCTGCGGTACGTCAGAGGAGATAGGGTGTAATGTTGTATTTTCGTATTTGTATTTTATCAAAAAGTGCTTGTTTGTTATGTATGAGCTCAGAAGTTCAAACTTCTGGTAGGGTAGGTATTGTTTGAGCTTGTAGCATAAGCCTTGATGCCAAACTCGGTCGAAAGCTTGTTTGACATCCAAAAACACTGCAGAGCAGTATCTTTTTCCTTCCAAGTCTCTGTATATCTTGTCCTTTATTCTGTGCACCTGCTCCACGGTACCATGTTGTTTACGGAAACCAAATTTATGGTTAGGGATTAGTTCTTGGTCGTCTAAAATTGGCATTAATCTATTCAGAATCAATTTTTCAAGGACCTTTGACAGAATGGGAGTAGGCTTATGGACCTGTATGATGTAATTTCCGTTGGTGGTTTACCAGGTTTCATAATCATGATTATTTGCGTTGTTTTCCATTGACTTGGGAAGTGCCGATTCTGAGGATAGAATTATACAAATGTTTAAGGGCTTGTATAGCTTTAGTTGGTAATTGTTTGATAATTGTCCCAGCTATCAGGTCATATCCTGGAGATTTCTTTATGTTGATCTTTGGCATCTTCATTCGGGAGTTGACAAGGGAAGGGTGTAAACACTTTGGTAAGATATTCAGCAAAGGCATCGGCCTGTATTTCTTGATTTTAATGTTGACTAAGGAGTTTTTTTAGATGTTTGCTGGCCCTATTATACTCTCGTTTGTCGAGGTCCGATCTGGTAAGTTGCCATCGTTGCCTGAGGCGGCGTTTTTCGGCTATTTTGTCCTTTATGATGATAAGTGTATCAACTTACTATTTTGAACCATGGTGTATACAGTATACAGATTTGCAGGTCTGCGAAATAGAACAGACTGTTCGTATGCTTAAATTTAAAGCATTGGCAACTCTCTGTAACACCAAACCATTAGAAAGTTGGTCATTATATTACGAATTATTATATTACATGTGTAAATTACTTACTTGTCTCACAGCAGTTAGCGGTATAAGTGCACCATCGTTGTCTCTTTCTCGTTCAAAATACCTTATCAAAGCGGCAACAAGCTCTTTTGACTTTCTGGGTAAGGCGGTCGACATTTTAGCTTAAAGTTCCCAATACGTTTCCAGCAACTAAACTCTTCCCAAAGTAAGTAATTTGTAGCAGCGGAAAAACGACAGTATAACTTGTTCACAATGTTCGTTATGAAAACAACGGATTTTTAAAATGCAAAACTAAACTATATGTCACTGTCAACACCTGTCAAAACCACTATAACAAATAAGTCGTTTTAAAAAGCGACATGCGTACGTGTTAATTCCCTGAGCAGAACTTGAAAACACAAAGTACCCCGACGTATTATAGTTTTTGCTATTGTTCATGGAAATTATGAAATATTAAAACAAAAAATGTACGGCTATAGCAATATATGAAGCTATATTATTAGCAAAAGCAATATTAATCAGTATTTTATTGAAAAAAAGAGTAGTTTTATATTTTTCAAATGTTGGTACTGAAAACCTTACTAAAAGGCGGATTGATGACGTCCACGCACGGGCTCAAAAATTCAAGTATATTGCTAGGACATAAAGTACATTTTTGCACTTGCGGGACTAAAGTTGGCTCTTTAGTCACTTATTTCAGGGACTAAAGTAGCTCATTTAATCTCTAGGGACAGAAGTAATTACTTTAGCCCCTAGGGACTAAAGTAAAAATGTTACCGTATCTATGGTAATCTAGGGGTTGTCAGGTTAGGTTTCGCGTCAGTTTTGACATAAACTGACGCAAAACCTAAGCTACTAACCTCGAATTTGACATAATTGTGAGCTCTTGTCATAATGACTTACAGTGCCACCAACTTTAAAATTTACCAAAGGCTAGTAATTTTAAAATAATTGTAACTCAAATGTCAATAAATGACGTTTAAAAAAACGGGTTTCCGTTTTAAATCTTCCTGCAACGTGAAAAAAATAGTATATGCAACTCGGAGCGAATGCTATTTTGCTTCAGTGCAATTTCTGACTCTCGGGCTTCGCCCTCGAGTCAGAAATTGTACCTCAGCAAAATAACGCATTTCTCTCCCTCATTGCATAATCTACTATTTTTTCTATAATAATTTTCAAGGTCAACTTTCTAGGGGAAAGGTGCATTCCTGCAGGGTCCCTAGTTTTAATAATGTTGATACATAGATTTTTAGTTCTTTTTTTCCACTAAAAAAATGATATGTCATTTTGACAGATATGTCATAATAGTGGGTAAAACGAACAGCATAGTAAAATATTGCAAATTTATTAATTATTAAACTTACAATATTTGAAAATAAACATAATCAATGTTTGATTCTATGCAAAAAAATGAAATTTGTCAAGAGTTCAAATTAAGTAACTTTGACATTCAAAATTGACACATAACCATAATTTTGAAAAAGTCCTACCAACATGAGGTATAAAAATTTCCTAGCGTTTTACTCACATATCTACCAACATTGTAATACTTTGACAGTTATTATAGAAAAAAAACGTAGTTTACAATAAGCAAATGTGTAACAATAGACGAAATGTTACATCCCTTTCGAGGCCGTTATTCCTTTATCCAATATATTCTCCGCGAACAAGCCAAATATGGTATAAAGATGTTTGCTTTATGCACTAGTAATCTAGAAGTGTATTGTGAACAACAACCACCAGGGCAGTACCAAGTCTCAAATTCGCCTGCAGATACAGTCAAAAGATTGATATATCCAATTGAGAACAAACAGGAATTTGACTACTGACACAACTGGTACATTAGTTTTGATCTAGCTGATTATTTATTGGAAAAAAAGGTAACATTAGTTGGTACAATAAAAAACTACCAACAGAATTTTTACCAGACAAAAAGAACAAAGTGGGTCACACCTTAGTTGGTTTCCAAAAAGATGAAACTTCACTGTCATATATCTCGTAAAAACCACTGTGTAATATTATTATCAGCAATGCACGACACTCCAATCAATGATGAAATAACAAACCTGATATAATAATCGATTATATAATGCAACAATATGAGGAGCCGATACTGTAGACAAAATGTGTGCCTCCAACTTGAGATTTCGTATTTCAAAAAAGTGGCCACTGACAATACTTTTTACTTTTTTGAACATCCCTGGTATAAATACCACAGTATTGTATTCTTTCGACACACCAAAGGAAGCTCAAAGCTGTAGATTTTTTCTCGAAACTTTAACCCTAGACCTAATGAAACAACATCTTATAAATAGAATGCAAATAGCATCATTATCAAGCAACATAAAGTACGTTTTTTTTCTATAATAACTGTCAAAGTGTTACAATGTTGGTAGATATGTGATTAAAACGCTAGGAAATTTTTATACCTTGTGTTGGTAGAACTTTTTCAAAATTATGGTTGTGTCAATTTTGAATGTCAAAGTTTCTTAATTTGAACTCTTGACAAATTTCTTTTTTTGACATGGAATCATCATCATCATCATAAATAAAATCCGATAAAAAAAGAAAACCAAGAAATATTTTAAATGCAAAAATGAAGCAAGTGATATTAAATTATGACATATCTGTCAAAATGACAATAATTTTTTTAGTGGTAGAAAAGAGAACTAAAAATCTATGTACCAACATTATTAAAACTAGGGACCCTGCAGGAATGCAACTTATCCCCTAGAAAGTTGACCTTGAAAATTATTATAGAAAAAAAATGTACTTTATCTACGTTTTTATCAAAATCCGCACGATGCCAGTTGAAAATGACAAAAATGGTAATTATTTCCCACCAAAAAAACATGGAACATGTTAGATGTGTGGATGAAAGAAAAATTCTTCTACTACAATAAAATGCGACCAATGTACTAGATCTGTCTTCAAAATTCACATCAAGAAGTAACTTATATGTTTACAATGCGGTAGACAATAAAGTGGAAATAGTGATGTTTAGTGACATATTTTGTGAATTACAATGTTACGGTTTTTCATATTCGAATTAATATTGTATGACGTTTAACATTTGTTTACAGTTGTCTTTTTCAGTGTACTAACTATATAAATATTATAATTTCTCACAACAATTATATTAGTGAGTGGAAATTGTTTTATCAGTGCATGTATTTCATTAACATCTTTCTATTTATAAATATTAGTTATATACTTAGAATGCAAAATAAATAAAGTTTCTGAGATATCTTGTAGAAATGTACAGTATAATTATTGAAAACTGTATATTAGAGATGTTCATAAGATCTTTTGATACCATGAACAAATTATTGAAGTAAAAAAAAAAATCAAAAATTATCTACTGCCCTCAGTACTCATCTGTAATGTTGGTATTTTTGACTATTGCATTTAAGGTTAAATATGCATTAGGTACAAACGATTTAGCCAAAACTACTAATTACTAATAATCAATCATACATTCGGGTGGAAGTAAAATATCCCACACCACCCATGCACTATTCCATCTCTATCACTATCGGCAAAACGAGAGTTGTTGTGCGCACCGCATAATGTGTCAAAAATAGAAGAATTTGTTCGGAATAATTATCAATTTTCAGCAAGTATTGTTATGTTAAATGTAATCTATAGATAATTTAATAATATAAACCCCTTGACTATACACCACTACCGCTTACAGAATCTAGATTGAAGCGCGGTGAAAATCGTAACTAATGTTAGAATCTAGTAATTTCCAACTTTCGTATTGGTAATATTTTTGCCATTAAAATGTTAACATTATTAAAGCTAAATGACGCAATAAGTCAGAGGCGTACTCAACATTATTGTATGGCGCGGTATCAGTTTTTGAATGTTAAATAAGATTGCGGAAGTAGTGGTGTGGTGTTGAGTTGAACAACCAGGCTCTACTAAATCTTCTATCCCAAATAATGATTCATTCACACTTTAAAACGCAAAGAATCTGTTATATGACGTTAGTCACTGCGCAACAAAATCCCTCTATCCACTGCTACTGATTAAGTCATTTACAATATAACCAAACTTTGTATGTTTGACAATTACTTCTTTCCACATACTGCTAATTCAGTGAAATGAAATATGGTCACAGCACCTTTCATTGCTTACCTTGAGAGTCAATCTAGATTCTGTAAGGTGTATACAGATTGTCCGAAATCCGTTTTGAACATAGGAAATTAATGAGTGTGACAAGGAGGACAAACAAAATGAGTAGCAGGACAAAGATAGAATGTAATCATGGCTAAGGCGACGTAACAATTTTTTCTCTTTATTTAACAATAACTAACTGAACGAAACAAGAAACGTGCAATTTTTGGTCAGGTCCGCTTTAAGTATGGTTTGTTTTATAATACTGTCAATGTGACATTTGTTCAAAATGACAGTAAAATAACGCACAATAACAAGCAAACAAGCCTAAAATCATATTTTAAGCGTTAGGGACTTCTTCGAAGAGGAGAAACGTCGAATTACATAGCTCAAGAATGCCTTGGTTTGAATAATGTGCTATTTAGAGCATCCCTTACATTGAAGGTTAAGTACATGTCAAATTCTTTCTAAAATCTACTACCTGCGATCTAAATGATATTTTTGAATTTCAATGCAATATAAGACATACGTTTTAAACACTATGTTTTCTTATTTCTGACGTCACAGAAAAAGGGTAATGTGTAGACTTTAGGTAACATTTTAAACTAAAATTTAAGTCAATGAAACAAACAAACACTTCTGTCATATATTTTATCTTACAGTAGCGCCTATTACCATGTATTATACAACTGTTTTCAGTGACTAAAATGAAGTTTTATTCACAAGTGAGTTTTCATTATTTATACTACTCCAGTTTTGCGTTAGCCTGTTTCAAATAACAAACAAAACCTAACCTACGAACCTCAAATTTGACATAGACTGACAATACACTTCAGTACTGTCAAACGTATATCACAAATCATAGGCGATTAATTTTAAATTTATTTCGCAGCATATTCTGACCGCGCAAACTATTTAGGCACAAGAATTGCTACTGTAAGATAAAACGTCGTTTATCACACGTGAGTGAAATGCCATTATAAGCTTGTGAGAAATTGTATCGTTCGTGCTGGAACACTCGCGATTCAAAATTCTCACTCGTAAATAATGATGCATTTCTCTCACTTATAATAACGGGTGTTCATAAACAGTCGTCATCCCAGTTGCCTTAAAAAACAAAATGTTATGTCTTTGATTAATTCGTACAACACAATGAAACGTCATTGAGTACTGTCATAGCGCATTTTTTCTCAATTTTAATAGACATACGTTTCTGAAGTCAAAACCTACTGGGATGACGACTGTTTATGAACACCCGTTATAATCTACCGGGTGTCTTAAAATGAAATACATCTAGTATAGGGATGGGCGCGTGACGTGAAAACAGTCGTGTCACGTCGTGTCACGGCGTGTCACGTCGTGAACGTGACTAATATTTGAAAATCGTGACGTGAACGTGAGTGAAAATTTCCATGGCGTGATTCACGTTTCACGTTAATTTCACGTTAAATATTTAGTAACGAATAAAAAACTGCAGGGTGCAGCAACTTTTAAAAATCACAAATTGTGCCAAACAAGTTACATTATGTGGCTTTATTTTTGGACCCTAATTATAAATCCTTAACGTTCATACCTTCACATAAAAGAGAAGATTTTAATGCAAATAAAACTATAGATGATAATGATAAAATACATAGCAAACGACTCAAAACTGGTACATCAGCATCAGATTCTTATCTTTCTACACTTAGAGATAGCTCTGACGATGACACATGTAATTAGAATGATGTCGAAATAGAACTAAATTTGTATGTTAAATTAAAATTCGGAAATGTAGATGACATTTTAGGATTTTGGAAAAACAGTGTAAATACGCCACTGTTAAAAAAACTTGAGAAATTTTAAACATACCGGCAAGTTCCGCTACAAGCGAAAGAGTATTTTCTACAGCTGGGCGAATTTTAGAAGAGCGCAGAATTCCACGTAACGCTGAAAATGTTGATTACATATTATTTTTAAATCAACATTTTAATGTGTAGATGAACTTGTTATTCTAATAAAAGTAATGGTTTGTTTTTTATACTCGGCTAACGCTGAAAATGTTAATTACGTTTTATTATTAAACCAAAAATGTATTGTGTAGATGTGTAGATGATATTTTTAAACCAATTTATTGTGTACTTGTGTAGATGAACTTATTATTCTAATAAAAGTAATGTTTTTTTGTATACTCGCTTTAACGCTGAAGATGTTGATCCTTGTACGTAATAGTATATTGTCTAACTAGTGCTGAAAGTTGGATGTTTCACACGAATGCGATTCGCAGAAGTGTGAAATATCCAATCAGCACGTGTTATACACTATACTTTTTCGACGACCACCAATATACTATTGATTCTTTATAATATAAACCAAATTTACCACTCTTAACCGCAAAATGAAACAATTATTGTTTGAACATCAACTACAATATTGTCATACTATTTCTGTGACATTAGCTTACTAGATTTTTGAACCGGCTTGTTTCGCGGGAGACCATGTCAATTCGTGGTTAGCAGGTTAGGTTTTCCGTCAGTTTTGACACAGACTGACGCAAAACCTAACCTGCTAACCTTGAATTTTATGAAACTGACAACTCGTGTGTCAGTTTTACCAACCTTGTTTTTCAATATATCTTTAAATCTTGGTAGCCATAAAAAAATGATCCAAAATTTTTCTCTGTTTGCCCTACTCTTACTAAAGTATTATACAGGTACACTATGTCGCACTAGTGTTACAAGACGGAAAACGCACGCTCCACGTGACCTTTTCAGGTGACCTGTGCAATGTGTCACTTTCAGTGACACCAAGCCATGCCATTTTTGGCATTTTTCGTAGTGGTCGTCGGAAAAAGTACTTTCAAACCTACGAATTAAAACTGTTGTCTAGCAACATATACTTTCTGTACTCATACCAATAAGGGAAACGTCAATTCCAATGACAGCTTTTAGTATTAAAAGTAATCTCTTTGAAGACAGCTGCAAGAAATATATTTGTGAGAAATCAGTATTAATCCCTTGTCGAAATTATTGTAGTCAATTTTCATTTTTTTTCTTTTTATGTCAACTATTCTGATTGCAACATATCACGTAAATTATGTCAGGTGCAAAACATATTTTTAGTTCACTTTAGGGTTTTTTCATTGGTTTTAAATTTGAACACTCTTTTCTATCTGAATTTAAATTTTGAAATAAAAGCTACGTGTCACGTCGTGAGTGGCGTGTCACGCCGTGAACGTGAGTGAACGTGAGCGTGAACGTGCGTGAACGTGACTGTTTAAAGCAAGCGTGAAACGTGCGTGACGTGAGCGAAAATTCACTCACGCGCCCATCTCTAATCTAGTATGCTTTGAATTTCCCATAATGCAATTTAAAATTTTATTTAAAATTGGCAAGACTGTAAGAATATGTCAAATTTGAGGTTAGCAGGTTAGGTTTTGCGTCACTTCTGACACAAACTGATGCAAAACCTAATCTGCTAACCTCTAATTTGACATAGACTTACAGTCGTGCCAATTTCAGGTAAAATTTTAGATTGCATTATGGGAAATTCAAAGCATACTAGATGCAATTCATTTTAAGACACCCGTTACTATTATCTGTCATTAAGAGTATAAAGTGAGGTTTAAATAATTAAAATAATTATTATTCTGTATCCCGAATCCGGGGCAAGTTGATCATTGTACCGCCAGATGCCAGCGCATATAGCAACAGCCTCGACACCGCAAGGTAAATGAGGTTACAGATAATACATACATTATCCATTCACAAAACTCATGAACTGTCAATGTCAAATTAATGAATATTTGCTGAGTGTACCTGGACATTACAGTTTTTTTGGGAATGTACTTGGGATCTAGTAATTTCTAGTAATATTTAAAGTTAAGGTTATGTTACATATGTCAAAAGTCACACCTATTTTCTTCTAGTTTTTCCTTTTGCTCTTTCCAAAAATAAAACTATCTTTCGTTCCTGTTTTATTGCAATTGAAGTGTATGTACAAAAATTAAAGAATTCGGAAGGTTATTTTTTTATAAGAAAGTGTGACATAAATCCAGTTTTTAAATTTGAAAGATTTCAGTGCTGCCAAAATCAGCAAGAAGAAGTTCCAAAACAGAATTTAAACAAGGTACCAACTTGGCAGCGTCTTGACAGTTCACGAGTTTTGTGAATGGATTGTATGTGGATAGTAAACAATAGTATATTTAAAGCTCACTTTATACTCTTAATGACAGATAAAATTTGGTATAAGTGTTTATTTGTTTCATCGACTTAATTTTAGTTTAAAAATTTACCCAGGCATGATTATATTCTATCTTTGTCCTGCTACTCATTTTGTTTATGTCTTCCTTGTCGCACTCATTAATTTCCTATGTTAAAAACCTATACTTTGCCATATTTACAATTTTTAGGTTGTTTTATTTAAAGACGTCTTTAACTTTTGACTTATCGTCTACTTAATTGACAAACCACCTAATTTTTATGTTTATTTTGGGTGATTCTGTTACAATGAAGACCCGGAATACAGAATCTGTTTACAAATTTCCAGCTGATTCTATTAAAAATACTATTAAATTCAAGAAAACTTAAAAACCAGGAACGATAGAAAGTGTCCTTTATTTGGAACACCCAAAGGTCTAAATGGAGTGACTCCAACAACTTACATGGATGTGATGAAATATTATCAGATGGTGAGAAATAAGTAAAAATCTAATTGTAATAAAGCGCCACAGTTTAATGAGACTGTCACTGAAGTTTCTGAGAAGGTAGTCTATATTTGGATTAAATCTGGTATTCCGATTGTGCCAAGAAGAAGAATAAAATGATTACAACGTATTTGGTTAAAATGTGTCGCAATTAAGAAAGTCTTTATTGTTATTATCTAACAAAAAAGAAAAGAATTTTGATGTAAAATTAGATTGCTTAAAAAAAGCTAAATTACTGCTTGCAAATGCAAACTGGATTGCATGCAAATGTAAAAAAGATACAAAAGTACCCGAAATAGAACTATTGGATCAGAGAACTGTTTGAAAAATAGGAATGGATCATATCGATTCTAAAACTACTAAACATCTTCGTATACAAAAAGATTTATTACAAACTGAAAAGTATAAGAAAAAAGTTTGTTCGCAAACAATCGTGTCTGCTGAATATGTTACTTCAGAGCCTGGCGAATTAAATGAGAATGAATCAGAAATTGTAAGTGACAATGATGATCCAATGCCATTCCAAACACCAGACTTAGAACCACGTTCAGAACCAGATCCTTTGCCAAATAATGAACTAATGCTGATTTCAAAACAAAGTATTAAATTGCCATCAGTTGCAATTACCGATAAAAGAACTGGAGTATCTAGTGCGGCGGCTGTTTGATTACAAGTGTGGCTTTGCACGATGTTGGATTAATTGAAAGCAACGAACATTCTAGTGTTGTTGATCGAATGAAAATAAAACAACAACGTGAAAGTCAAAGAAAAATAATAAAAACTAAATACCATGAAACAGCCGAACCATTAAAAGGACTTTATTTTGATAGCCGAAGAGACAAAACTATGTGTATCGAAAAGATAAGACGGGAAATCCTAGAGCAAATCAGTAACAGAAGAACCTGGTTCATACTATTTCAGACCACCTTCTGGTAGTGCTGTGATATTTCCCCTAAAATGTGTGAATTCTTCGTTGAAAATTCTATCTGTACTGATGAACTTGTGGTTATTGGGGCAGATGGAACTGCAGTAAATACAAGAATACACACTGGCATTATCCAACGTACTGAAATTAAATTGGCAAGACCGTTGCAATGGTTTATTTGTTTCCTGCATTGTAATGAGTTGCCACTGCGTCATTAAGTTGATGGTAAAACTACTGTCCCGTCAAGCTATTCTGGTCCCATTGGCAAGTTAATGATAGATTGTGAAACCCTTCCCATTGTTGAATTCTCTACTATAGACGGCCCGAACTTCCAGATATTTATTTATTTATTTCGCACTCAGCCAACAGCCGTTAAGCCAATTATAGGCGTCG
Organism: Agriotes lineatus; assembly: GCA_940337035.1. Taxonomy (NCBI): domain Eukaryota; kingdom Metazoa; phylum Arthropoda; class Insecta; order Coleoptera; family Elateridae; genus Agriotes; species Agriotes lineatus. The sequence continues at coordinate 103,016,600 of OW679199.1, forward strand.
CTGTGCATTTATGGGGACTTCCAACCCCACCAACGACTATCATGATGTTGTTATGAGAGCCAGGACCAACTATTTCCGTGACAGCCGTATCACGAGGCGCCGAGAGATGCAACCGTGGAACTCCCATTCAAGTTCTGACTAGAAAGAGCGTTGCTTAACTCTACTGATTGAACGTGGATGCTTGTTCAAGCTACACCACCCGGGATATTACAGTGAAAGATCTTAGTAGTGACCAGAAGTATTTGAAGGATATTTACGAAGCTGTTAGAAGTGGCTTTTGTTCCAACGATCATGCTTTACGTGGCCCAGGAAAGTTAGCTCATTCTAGGTGGTTAACGTTGGTCAACAGAATGGTAAGACTGTACGTTTCAACTACATCACCTGACGAGAATCTATATACCATGTGTCCACAGGGTTTCGTACCATGGAATCAGAGCAATGTTAATTTATTCCAAAGATCAGCTCTTGCTTTTACGAAAACAGCTTAATAACAAACCCTATTACGTATATATATATATTAGAGGTGGGCATTTAGGCCAGAAGTCCGAGGCCCGGCCCGGCCCGGACCGGGCCTGACTTTGCTTGAGTCAGTCTGGCCGGGCCGGGCCGATCCAAACTTTGGTTAACCGGGCCAGGCCGGGTCGGGTCGGGCCGGGCCGGGTCGGGTCGGGCCCGGCCGGGTGGCCCAAGCATTCAATCACCGGACCGGGCCTGGTTCTGACCAATCGGACCGGGCCTGCCTAGCAAAATAAGACCGGGTACTAAAATGTAATATGTAATATGCTCCAATGGTCCATATAATACCCCAACCCAAGGGCCCAAGGCAGTACAATATGCTTCTATAACTTCTGTGAATTAAAACTAGATATTATTACCTGATTCGTGAAAGTTTTCCTAGCATAACTAAATTTATGGTTTAGTAGTTTACTGCTTCATAATGCTTTGGATGTAAGGTATACAAGGTGTACAACAATAGTTATAAATTTACTGTTGATTAGAGCTGTATTATCGATTTAAATGCGGTTCTCGTGATCGCGTATGAGAACCTGGCTTAGGTATAATTGATATGAAAGCTTTTTAGTCTCGAAACAAAGTAATTTTTGAATGAAATTTTTCGCTTTTGGAGGTTGTTTAGTAAATACTATGTATATTCGGACAAAAATAAGCCAAAAATTTTACAAACCTCAAACGTCTGTAAGGTTTGAACAAAACCATTCTATTGTTATCATTTTTGTTACTTTTTTTAAGTACATAGGCACCCAGTTATGTACAGTACCTATGTAATTAATATCTATTTAGATTTACAAATTAAACATTAGCTGGCAAGAATAATTAATGCAAAATAGGTTTTTTTCAATGTTTTAATATCTCACGCTGTTGGATCTGTAGTATAGATTTTAAAAGCCGCTTATTCAGCACAGTTTATGTTTGAACTCATAAATATAGTAATAAATTTTGGTAAGTATTTTGTTTCAAAATAATATTACTTGTTATAAGCCATTCACGATCTTTTTGGGTCAGGTGAGGCTATGACCATCTAGTAATTTTGTTGGCAGAACCTCTGTTGCAACTAAACTCCCTCATGGAAATTGACACTCTTTGTGTTAGGTTAGGTTGTTTCCAGTTTAAGGTTATATTTTCTGAATAGGTACATTGTTGCCGGATATTCTCTCCACATCGACTCGCGTTTTTTTAAAATTTGGTCTGTCCTTTTTAAATTGGAAGTAGCATCGTTTAATGGAAATTTTTTGTTGTAACAAAATTATTTTGGGCATTTTGACTTTTCCTTTGAGGGAAATTAAAATTATTTTTACACATTTGATAAATTATTTATTTTGGTACGAATATTAAAATAATAAATCTGGCAATGTGGTGGCAAGAAAATGTCGAACCGACACTGACAGAAAAAAAAAGTTGCATCCGCTACATCATCGAATCAGTTAGTCCAACATGAAAAGCAAAAATCATAGCCAACTCTGTCCCAAAAAGGTCGTGAACGGCTTATAGGTGCTACCGATGTTTGCATTTGAGGTTTTAAATTTCCTTTTCGACTATCAGTAATCAAAGTATTATTTTACGAAAGAAATATCACAAAATAATAGAGTTCTCACTTCAGTCTTGCAGAGCTACTTGTTAAGTCTGAAGTAGTCTGTAAAGTGCTATAATAATAGTGTCAAAAAACATATCATTTTATTATTAAAGTAAAAATGGAATCGACTGATCCAATACCAAATATAAAGGTGTTAACTACTTTGATTGAGCAGAAGTCAGAATTAATAAAATTTAGGCCCAAGGAAGGCGGTAAAAGTGATGTGTGGAAACATTTTTCGGAAATTCTATATAAAGGCAAAGTCGTAAAAGGTAGTGTCAAATGCAATTATTGCAAAAAAGTGTTTTCTTACAATAGTAAAACCGGGGGTTCACATTTGGGCCGACATGCAGTTTCTTGTAAAAGTGCAAATACGGTTGTCTCTGGACCTGGACGTTCTGCCACCTTAGACAGTTTTGCAAAAAGGAAAGTCAACGCAGATGACAAAACAAAAATTAACACTGCAGCGATTCACTTCATAAGTGAAGATCTGAGACCGCTAAGTATTTTTGAAGGAAAAGGTTTTAAGGTGAGCTATATAATTTTTAATTTTATATACCGGGTGTCAACGAACTTATTAGACAAGTCATAACTTCTAGAGTATTAAGTATATCAAAATGAGATTTGGTATAGGTCAATGGTATAGAGAGAGGAGAGTTTTCGCATATTTTTCACTTTCCGGTCACTTCCGGTTTCACCGGAAATAGCTCCTATTTCGGATTTTTAAATGGAATACCCTGTATATTTTTGCATATTTGGATTTCTGAGGCAATTTTGGATCAGAATGTGACATTTTAAAAAGTTTTTAAGCCTACTTGATTTTTTTAGAGCCACTTTTAATATGGCATCTAGATGGCCATGATCGGACGCAAACTAATCTAAGGACCTCAGGTGATGTCAGAAAATTACAATCGCAAAATTTTAGTGATTAGTATGATAGATAGGAATAAGACAAGTTGGCAAAATCATGTTTTCTTGTCTAACTATGTTTTTTCAAATAGCGACCCTTTTTTGACAAGCACTTTCCGAAAAGAGGCTTTTTTGGCGAATCTAACGATACTAATTTATTTGCGATTGGATTAAAAATAAGCTCATAAGTTAAATATTTCTAAGCAAAATACTGGATAATAATTTATTTACTTTTGTCAAGTGTGCCATGGATAACTTTTTAAAATGTCACATTCTGATCCAAAATTGTCTCAGAAATCCAAATATGTAAAAATATACAGGGTGTTTCATTTAAAAATTCGAAATCGGAGCCATTTCCGGTGAAACCGAAAGTGACCGGAAAGTGAAAAATATGCGAAAACGCTCCCCTCCCTATACCATTTACCTATAGCAAATCTCATTTTGATACACCTAATACTCTAGAAATTATGACTTGTCTAATAAATTCGTTGACACCCGGTATATCTTTCTAAAAAATCTATTTTTATACAGAAATTTGCAAATGATCTCATTAAACTGGGTGAAAAATACGGACCCCTTGGAATTGATGAAGTTTTGACCAGCAGGAAAACTTTGCGAAACCATTACTTAACCGAAGAATACACCAAATTAGAAGAAAAAGTAAAAAATTGTCTTACCAATTCTTTGAAAAGTGGAATTGCATTTACAACGGATTACTGGACCGATGATAACAAACAAAATTCTTATATTACCATAACCGCTCATATTATTGATACAGATTTTACTTTAAAGAATTTTTTAATTTCATTAGATGTAGACGAAGCAAAAAAAACAGGTGAAAATATTAGAAAAATTTTTTTTAATACCATACAGTATTTTTTAAACTTAACCGAAATCGAATTTCAAGAACTTGTATCAGGTGATCATGTAACATTTGTTACAGACAACGGTGCTAATGTTGTTAGTGCTTTAAAAGATTTCAATAGAATATCATGTGCTGCTCATAATTTAAATTTAGCAATTGAAAACTGGCTGAAAAAAAATGGTAATACTCACGTCTTTTCATTAACTGTTAACAGGTGTAAAGACTTGGTTGTTTTTTTAAAAAATCAGGATTAAACAATAAGCTGACCAAAAGTTTAAAACAAAGTGTCCCTACAAGATGGAATAGTTTACTCCACATGCTGCAATCAGTAGTGAATGAATTTGATAAATAACTGAATTATTAATTCAAAAAAATGAATTTCACAGAATTGAAGACATAGATGTTCAAATGTTAAAAGATTATATAAATTTATTGCAACCATTTGACGACGCCACAAATGAATTGAGTTTCGGGAATAAACCTACTATTCAACTTGTTTTGCCCTGGCTTAAAAAATTAACAGACTCACTTAAATACTTTCCCAACGACAACTTAGAAATAAAAAAATCTAAACAATCTTTGAGCGATTTATTAAATCAAAAATTATCTGTCAAACCAATTCATAAAGTAGCAACACTTTTAGACCCTCGAATGAAAAAATTTTCCAAAATGCTTGACGATGTTGAAGCAAATGAAGTATATAACTTGGTAAAAACCTATATTAATGAAACCGCACCTGAGATACAAGAGTATCACAATAATTCTGTTCTTGCAGAAAATATTAACACAAGTTCGCATTTTTGTCAAGAAAAGGTAAGTAAGTTTTTTGATACTGACATCACGGAAATAAGTAGTTTAACTGCCGAAAATGAATTTAATAACTATTTGAATTATAAAATTCCCATTATTGGTGAATCGAATTTTGATATATTAGAGTTTTGGAAAAACGAGCAAAAAAGATTTCCGTGCTTGGCAAAAATTGCACAGAATACACTGTCAATACCAGCAACGTCGACTCCAAGTGAACGAACATTTTCTTTGGCTGGTCGTACTTTGGAGAAAAGGCGAAGTCAACTAAGCCCACATATTGTTTCAAAGTTATTGTTTTTAAAATTCAATAGTAACATTTTCAGCCATTAAATAAGTAGTATTAAGGTTTTTTCTTTTTGTTTATTTTTTTAATTATATTTTTACTATTATTATGTACTGTAGTTAATAAATAATAACATAAACCTATGTTCCATGTGAGTATTAGAACCGTTTGTTATTGTGTCTACCTGTCTACTGCATAAAATCATTAATAAAATGCTGTATTGAACTTTAATTTCTTTTTTATGTTGATAAAATAAAAAATATGTATTTTTAACGTCGAACTGAATGATCTACCTTGTTTCGGGCCAATCTGGCCCGCGAGCCAAGCGGGCCCTAGTCGGGCCAAGCGGGCTTTCTGACTTCAGGCTAACTAGCCCGATCGGGCCTGGCCTGGCTTTATATACTTCGGGCTTTTTCGGGCCTGGCTTTTATAATCAATGTCGTACCAGGCCGGGCTTGAAGTCAATGTGAATCGGGCCGGGCCGGGCCGGGCCGCACATTTTAAGAATTTGCCCACCTCTAGTGTTTACCCCCCGTAACATCTCCCATTGGCAAGCATTTGAAAAAAGTTCTGTTTCTTGCGGATTGAAGATATTTTCCAATTTATAACTTGTAATAGGTGAAATATCATAATCATAACATTATTTTTAACTTTTGCAACATTTTTTTATTTTAAATTTACTTAGCCATCCTTCACGGGCAACCAAGTCTTAACTCAAAAAACTAGCGACGTTGCAAAAAGGAATTTTGTTTAATTATAGATCCCCATAGTACGTAAATTTTCTTCACAAAGTGCCTTTTTGTATTTTTATTTCATTCTTTAAATGTTGTCGCTACTTTGTCTGTATTTTTCCAAATCATCAATGCAGTACTTGTTGGGGTGTTAAATTCACTAGCTTCTTCTGTAACCTTTTTTCTCCTTGGGAATATTTACAGCTGGTAAAATGAAAATTTGACCTATCGAGAGTCTCGTGATTACTAAATTGGTACGACTTAGAAGTTCAATATAGAGAAAGGCAT